>JAVLUX010000020.1:19740000-20445000 GCA_032164185.1 Moxostoma hubbsi | reverse complement strand
CACACTCACACAAACACACACTCTCTAACACACACACAAATGCACACTCTCTCACACACACACACAAACACACTCTTTAACACACTCACACAAACACACACTCTCTAACACACTCACACAAACACACACTTATGCACATGGTCAAACACACACTCTAACAAACACACACTCTCTAACACACTCACACAAATGCACACTCTCTAACACACTCACACAAATGCACACTCTCTAACACACACAAATGCACACTCTCTCTCTCTCACACACACACACACACTCTCATACACTCTCATACACTCTCATACACTCTCATACACTCTCATACACTCTCATACACTCTCCTCCCTGTGTCCTATATTCTGTATTGACTCAAGGATGTATTTCAGATATAGCCCAATTATAACAACATGACTATTGTAAGCACAGAATAATCAAAGGATACAGATGCTCAATAGTGTAACTACTTGCTATAGTGAAGTTCCCAGCCCACTCAAGACCTGGAAATGAATCATCGTGTGGCTCATTAGTCTGCTTCCTCTCACAGACAGTCAAGTTCTGTTCAGGCAGCCAAGAAAACCATCTATGGATGACATCTAGACTACTTTTGTAAGGCCAAAATAAGACTATAATCTATCAGACCATTACATTAGTATTAACTACAACCAAGTCAGTTTCACAATCTCAAAAACGATACGGTCATGTCTGGGGAATCACAAAGGCAATTCTTGTGGGTATTGTGGGTTTTTCTCCAAAAATAGTCCTGATTAATTCACTCCATGTCTATTAGCCTGTTGTAGCAGTGTAAGCAAATGCCTCAGCGTCCTTCATGAGTCTGGGGTTTCTAGAGGGCCGGAAATGCCTTAAAGTTACAGTAACTCTTTTGAGTCAAGCAATGAATGTGTGCTAGTCAGAAACATGGAATTTGGCACAATGATTTATTAATCACTATACCAGCTGTAGACATTTAAATCAAGCATCCTTTAGCAACAAGATCTGGGAATTCATTTCAATGTAATTCAAATAAAACATGGTTCAACCAGTTAATCAAATGACATATTAAAACAGAATCCAGAGGGGAAAATTCCCTTCCCACTTATACATGGGTGGAAATGTATAACATGAAGTAATAACAACAGATATTGGTCCCCATGGAGAAAAAGTGAAATGATGTAAGAGATTCAGCAGAAGTCATAGACCAGTTCCCAGTGATTCCTATTCAATGTGAGGGCTTTGCACTCCAGGGCTCTTGGTTTTTACAGCTTCCCATTTGAAGCAGAGAAAAAGTGAATGGTTTCTGACAGATGAAATATCACTTCAACTTTCTTAGGTTTCAGGTCTGGATGCTTTGTAATAAGACACTGGAGAACATCTGGGGTTACAGATTATAGAGCCCTACTGTAAAGACACCATGAAGAAACATAACCCAGGGAAAACCGCATATAAAAGAAAGGAAATGCACACTTTTGTTTACTATGAACACACAAGGGACAAGGATCGACTATCTTCTTTGCTTCTTTGTACATTAGATTTTCGCAATCTAAGGGGCCTTAAAGGTATATTCCGGGTTCAATAGAAATGAAGCTCAATCGACAGCATCTGTGGCATGATGTTGATTACAACAAAAACATATTTTGACTCGTCCCTCCTTTTCTTAAAAAAAAAAAAAAAAAAAAAAAGCAAAAATGTAGGTTACAATGAGGCAATTACAATGGAAGTGAATGGGGACAATTAGGGTTTAAAGACAGAAATGTGAAGCTAATCATTTTATAAAAGCACATAAATTAATTCTTCTGTTAAAACTCATGTATTGTTTTAGTTTAAAAGTTGTTTAAATCTTAATTTTTTTTACATTCATTTTATGGTATGTTGACACTACATCATCATGGCAATGAAGTTGTAAAATTGGCTAAAACTTCACACAGAAAAGGTTAGCAAGAGTTTTTATAACACTAAAATCATGTTAACACATGTTGTTTACTGTTTTTTGTAACCAATGCATATTGTAACCAAGTTTTTTGCTTTTTTTTAAAGAAAAAGAGGGGCAAGACAGAATACTTTTTTGTGGTAATCAACATTATGCCACAAATGCTGTCGATTGAGCTTAACTTGCACCCGGAATATTCCTTTAACAAAAATAAATGTGACCATATGTCATTATGAAACCCTTCCTTTACAAAAATATACCATGGTAACTATAGTTTTGGCAAAGTACCACAATCACTAGAGTTATTCTTGCTACTGTAAAACCAGCAAAAATCATTTGGGACCTTCAAACAGCTTTCACAATATTCTGTCACTTTGTTTTACTTTGTTTCTGACAGTGGCAACTAATACCAAGTCACCACAGTTTTGTTGTAGTAACAACAGCAACTATGATATTTTGGCTTTGTAACAATTTTTGTCAGGATTGATTAGCAAATAATAATAGTAATAATAATAATAATAATAAAACAAAAAACACAACACTTCCCAAACATGACTGTAGTGTTTATAACATTTTAGTTGTTTAATTACTTTTGTTAATAAGGAAACATACTACTTGGCTCTCTGTTTGCGGACAAACACAAGACTATTATTAGATGAGGACATTTCAAAGGAATTAACTTGAGCTGAACTTACTTTCTTCTGTACTCGTCTCTGTCGCGCTTGACTTTGGCCAAAACATTGTACAGGGCCCTGAGTTCAGGTGTGATGGTATCAATCTGAACCCCGACACCATCAGGATGAGTCCAGGACACTCCGGGACCCTGATGAGTCTCGAACCGTCCTCCATATCTAGCGGTGTGTGAGAAACTCCAGATTTGACCGGGAAGAGTGGAATGACACGATGTGTTTGCATAAGGCAGCTCGAGGTTCGTCTGAACCGCTTTCTCACGGGAAAACAGCAATCGGTACCGGGACTTCTCCTGCGCGTGCTGCAGCTGGATCTCCAATAACCTGTTTCTGCGCTCTAATTCGTGCACTTTTGAAAGGAAACAGCGGAAGCGGAGATTCAGTGTTTTCAGCACATGAATGTTGGAGCCCAAATCGTTTCTCAGTGCGCTGGATGCCGTGGCGCCTGACCCGGTCCCAGAAGCTAGACCGATTCCATGGGATGCCGCGGTCTCATTGAAGACTATCGGGTTGAGCACCGGGTCCGGAAAACAACGAGGCAAATCCATATTTCCCTCTCTTTGCATTAAACTACAGATGCTGTAAAGCAGCATACGTCACCCCCATGCTCGCGGAGCCAAGATGCACACGCTTTATCTAATGTCACACAAATAATAGGCCATACGCGTGCTTCTGTCGGCCGGATAAAACGCAGTGACTGGCCCACATTTCATGAACTCACGGCTGCCCTTCTACCATCCGCTGGTGGTCGCGACCAGCGTTTCATCTACTGATGCAACGGGTTGGTTACTAGTGTCAATTTGCGGTAAAGACTCAGATTTCAGCCCAATCTAAGTACATCCACCCACAAAAGTGAAAACGGGGTGGAGACGAAGACATGTCTGCTCCGCCCCCCTAATCCTTTTTTTTTTTTTTTAGTTTTTTTTTTAAAAAGCGCTTTACTATATTACAGCTTTTTCTGTTGAAGCATAATTTACCGTAAAGCTGCTTTAAAATTATGTGTGTTGTGAAAAGCGCTATACATATAAAATTACTTGACTTGAAAAAATTAGTAGAACAGTAGCATTAGGCACTGTGCCTTTAAGACACGCCCTCTTGGTTATTAGATGTTGGGCGTGAATATCTTGTGGCCCCGCCCTCCTTTGAATTCATCGCTGTCTTTAAGACGCCCTTTAAATTTACATATTTAACAGTTTGAGTTCATTAACAGCTAATATATGTAGGGCTGTGTTCAGACATTCTGGCTGTAGCATTCCTTAACGTTTATTTATCTTTCACCAGCCTCTTAATTACTGAATTAGAACTGAATATATTTATAGAGGAGAAAATATTAAGCTTCGTCCATGGGGGTCCACGCTTTAAAGCTCTTGGTAAAGGGACAGTTCACCCCAAAATTCTCTCATCATTTACTCACCCTCATGCCATCCCAGATGTGTATGAATTTCTTTCTTCTGCTGAACACAAACACATATTTAAAAGAATATTTCAGCTTTGTAGGTCCTCACAATTCAAGGTACTAACATTTTGAAGGTCCAAAAAGCACATAAAGGCAGCATAAATGTAATCCATAATGCAGAGTTTACATGATTTTAAGCTCGAATTTCACTCGCTGACAGTTTTGTGGATATCGCCGAGAAAAGCCTGAAATCATGGGTAAATCAAAGCTCACTCTCGTGAATGACGATCTAACGATATCTAGCATGTAAAAAACTGGACCTGTCTGCGATTCCAAATCGTGCAATTTGAAATATGTTTTGACTGAATACAACTGCAGTGTTGACCTACAGCCAATGAGAGAGCAAGAAACGGGGCATGGGAAGTTTTAGTGTGAGTCCTGATGTACCTGCAACAGGCTTGCGGTATCGAGAAAGTCAAATTGGACCGAAGTATGGAGGAAAAATTAGTTGACAGGAGCACCAGATTTGATGTTTCATCTGAACTGTACCACAACCGGGTTGAAAAAGAGAAGAGTTGGAGAGAAATTGCCAATTCTCTTGGACAGACAAGTAAGCAAATATGTATGAGGTACTTTATCATGAGATACATTTATGATAAGTTTAGGTGAGAAACAGACGTCATTTCTACTATCAATCCTTCTTTTGTTTTTGGCAATTCACCTTCTTCATGCATATTGCCACCCACTGGTCAGGGAGGACAATTTATAGTAAAAAAAGGCCTTAAATATTGATCTGTTTCTCACCCACACCAATCAGATTGCTTCAGAAAAATGGATGTAACCACTGGAGTCTTATGGATTTATATGCCTGCCTTTATATGCTGCCTTTATATGCTTTTTGGAGCTTTAAAAATCACTTGCATTGTATGGACCTACAGAGCTGAGATATTCTTCTAAAAATCTTTGTGCTCAGCAGAAGAAAGTCACACACATCTGGGATGGCATAAGGATGAGATAATGATGAGAGAATTTTCTTTTTTGGATGAATTATCCCTTTAAATTCTTATTTGTACTTGCCCTCATGGCAATATACCACACTTCTTGCATAGTATCCAGAATTTAACTGTTGTATTACTAAGATTATGGTAATCCCAGTAAAACCATGTTCCCCATTACCAGATGTATTTATGGTTTCTAAAAAACTAATTATGGAATTTGTAATGAAAGACCATGTAAAATCCATATTAAAAAAAGGTGGTTTAATTGGGTAGCGCTGTTTTGTCATGCTTTTGGAGTATTTTGTTTCCCATGTGCAGCAGTACTGTGGGGCAATTTTGTAGTTGTATGGGTGGGAAAAAAATAAAAAAAATCGGTCGCAAAATCCGACCATTTAGTCACATCAGCCCACTACTCGACTGACCGGCCCACTGGGAAAAATAAAGGTGCTCCCGATGGCCAGTTCATCCCTGATTTTTATGCAAACACAAATCCTCAACTAGTCCCAGTCGGTGTACAACCACCCACAGAAGTGAAAATGGAAGACATGTCCGCTTCGCCCTCCTGAAACAGTCGCATTGGGTACTGCTGTGCCTTTAAGAAGTCTCCTCTTGATTTATATATATGATGGGCATCCCCATGTATGTGGCTCCACCCTCCTGTGTCATTCACATCAAGCGCCTTCGTTAAGAAACTCTCATTTAAGTTATATCTTAAATATTTTTTATGCAAAGTTTCAGTAGGAGACATAACATTTGCTTATTTCTAGTCTTGGAAAATTTGACAAAGGGTTGGATGCTGGAAATCCTTTCCACAAAACATGTATATGTAGAACAGGATTTTTATAAACTATTGCAAGAGGATCTTATATAATATATGCAAACATTTCTTTCCTTTGCTGCTTTATTACATCTTACATGACAAATTGAGTCAGATGTGGTATTCTTACACCTTTATTAAGTTGAGTCCATTAAAAAAAAAAGCAGACATTCAGCAACAGTTGAACATTGTAGCAGCGAGAATAGGCAAATTAACACTAACTGGGTTTATCTTGTTTTTTTTTTTGTTTTTGTTTTTTTAAACAAACTTCACACCATGCATTCAGCTCAAGAATCCCCTGGTGTGTTTATATTGTTAGAATAAACGTCAAATTACAGAGACACTTCTCAGTGGCACAGCTTGCTCTGGAAAAATGTTTATTCTGCCGAGTATTATTTTGTGAATTACAGTCACATGGAAGACAAAAACATTTTTAATATTGTGACTTCTGATTAAAAAAAAAAAAAAAAAAAAAAAAAAAAAAAAAAAAAACCCCAAACAAACAGAACAAAGTGGGAAAAAGGCTACCAAAATAAATATGCAGACCATTTATTCTGTTATCTTTGTTTTTCATTGTTGATACAGGTAAAACATTTTACAAATTAGAAAGTATTTCCATTTCACGGGAGTAACACAAAAGTAACAAGCTTTCATCTCACTCGTTTACCATTTACACAAGAAAAACAATCGTCACACATTTGCATCACATCACACAATCAGTGTCAGGCCTTGCCTTTCTCACAAACTGCAATCAATTCATAGAACACCACAGCAACAAAATAAAATTTCCAGAAACATAGAACATGAAAATGAGAGATTAGTTCTCATTTCAGTGAAGCTGTAACTTTAAGCCAATTTAGAACTTGACCAAAAAACAAAATCGAAAAACAACGGGAAAAATAAAAGTGAAATAAGATTTCCAAACAGATCACCTGCAACATGTTGGATCAAAACAGTATTTCGTGTTTCTGTGTAGTAGGTGTTACAAAACCATTTAGAATAAATGTGCATTAACTCAGGCTACACGTCACTTTCTGGTTTAGGAGAATTATAATGGAATAAACCCAAGGCAGATGTCAGGAGCGGAAGTAGAGGTGTATGAGTGTGGGTGAGCCAATAGAAGTTTGGGGAGCCTGGGTCCCGATTGAAAGGTGTCCCTTTGGAGTTAGACAGTAGCTGGGTCCAGGTAGCAGATGGACTTCGTTGCAAGGAAAACCTGCATTGGACAAAGCGGTCTCAAGTCCAAAAGTGAGATGCATAAATGGTGTTATCAGGGCACAGAGTTCAACAGATCCTGCAGGAAGGCATCAGGGTCTGGGATGTCTGACAGAAGTCCTGGAGAAATATACAGCAAAGCAGAGTCAGTCCAAGAGGAAAAACTTTGATTGTGGGTTTTCAATATCCACGAATCAAAGCTATAAATATAAAGCAACATTATTTTACCACTGGGTGCTGCAAATGCAGTGGATAAAGCTTAACTTTTACTGAACCTGGAACATTTCTTTACTTAAACCTAGAACATCTGACAAGTTGTAATCCATCCATTTGCCAACTGTGTGTTTAGTACATGGCAGAGAAGTGTGTAAACATTTCTCACCTACGACGTCCAGGAACTCTGAGAAGGATTCAGCAGGCATGCGCTCATCCTGGAAGGCCCTCAACACTCTTTCTGAAGCCTCATAGATGGGCATATCATTGTGTCTTATGTACTCTGCGAGTGAGAATGACCAGCCTCCCTCTGTGTTGCTGGTGGGCACTTTCTGAAGTGGGAACATGTAAAATAGGATTTTTATAAACTAGAATATAAACCATTGCAAGAAAGGATCTTCTACGATATATGCAAACATTTCCTTCCTTGACAAATTGAGTCAGATGTGGTATTCTTACACCTTTATTAAGTTGTCCATTAAAAAAAGCAGACATTCAGCAACAGTTGAACATTGTAGCAGCAAGAATAGGCGAATTAACACTAACTGGGTTTATCTTGTTTTTTTGTAAAACAAACATCACACCATGCATTCAGCTCAAGAATCCCCTATCGCAGGTGTGTTTATATTGTTAGAATAAACGTCAAATTACAGACACTTCTCAGTGGCACATCTTGCTCTGGAAAAATTTGGAAAGTGGGGAAAAAGGCTCCCAAAAAAATTATATATGCAGTTACACTTTATTCTGTTTATCTTTGTGTTTCATTGTTGATGCAGGTAAAACCCTTTACAAATTAGAAAGTATTTCTATTTCAACTTATCAAACCAAAACTCATGAAAATATGGACTTATTATAAATAATGCAGGCAAATCAAAAAATTCTAAAATGTTTAAATCAACATAAATGAATGAGATGATGAGAGGATCTTTTCATACCTTGAACATGTCATAGATGAGGTCCACCAGACCCCAGAAGAGAAGTGGTGAGCGGTAAACTGCATACTCCTTCACTGCTTTGTCTGCAAGTCTGAAATGATAAATCAAATCTGTAATTAAATCACAACATTAAATTCATTTAATTATCAAAAAATGTTCAAAAACATATTTCATAAGTTTTTCTAAAAAAAATAAAATAAATACAAATTAGTTACAGTAAACAATCATCATTCAACAGAGTACATGGCCACAAACAATACTACTACTAAGCAGTACTAAGACCTAATGAAATCTAACAAAACCAGGCCTAACCACCGCCTCTAGAAAATTAAGCATGATCTTCAAGGCACACTACTATCCTGCTTAATGCCAACATAAGCTGCTTGAGACAAAACACTGGCCGAAACCAAAAATAGAAACCCTAAACAAACAATGTTTAGCACATTTAAATGTTCTAGCTCTGATAAGTGCGGCGTAAAGGTGAAATGATTCACTAGTTTTTTTGATTCATCGATTCCCAGTCCTGCTGGTTCATATGTATCAATTTTGAAATAAGATTTTTGAATCGAGAAACGTTAGTGTTTGTCAATAATTGATATCAAATTCTACAAATCTAAAGAATCGCAATTCATGTAGCTCAATCCAACGGGCCTCCAATGTGCACTTTTCTATTGCCCTTCACAGGATTGCACCCACTTTCTGTGCCATCCGTAACTTTCAATCAGACTTTTTCTGAGCAGCTTTTTGAGGCTTTCAAGCACCTCATGTCAGATCTCTCCTCATGGCAGCCACTGACTATCACATGAGCAAACCATTGATACAGATGCCAACTCATTTGGTGGCCACTATTGAAATAAAATGCTTTCATTGCAGGGGAATTGTTATTTTCTATAAGATAAAATAGTGCCATTTTACTGGTATCATTTGGGGACTTGCAGACAATATTTAAGTTAAATTCATATACAGTAGTTGATATTGCTTTTCTCTTTATTTGCATATGAGGTGTTGAGGAAATTGAATTTAGTCAGATAATGTTACTTTAGTGTTGTACTATTTGAATTAGTTTATGGTTCCCAACATACCTGTCAACATTTGGGTACCACAATCTGGGAGACCTCTGGGGGGAAGATGCATTAATATTCATGTTATCTAAATATTTAGATCACTACTTAAAAAAAAAAAAACTCCAGAATTGATATTTAAATATAAGGATCGATATTCTTAATACCATATCTCTACCATACTTTAGTATCGATCCACCCATCCCTAGCAGAGGCAGGCTAAATACATACAAATTGTGCCGTTGTGATTTAATGTGCCGAGTAACGTCATTTTTCCCACCGTGTCAGATATTAAAATCAGGCGTGGGCATTGTCGATATGGCTTCGAGAACTGAAATTAAATTCTTCCGTCATGCTGTTGTTAAATTTACATGTATATTTAGTTTTTTCGCCAGAGTGCCACCTGACTCTTCTCCTCCCATCTACCAGTGATGCTTGATTCAACTTCACACATCTGCTACCTGCGCATATATCAACAGCGCAACTGGGTTGTAGGTTGCGGTCACAAACGGGTTGAAATTTGTATGATGTGTCGATTGTGGGAGTAGGTTGCATTTCATACAAGATCTTGCAACTAGTGTTGTCAAAAATACAGGTACGAAGTCGGTACTCAAACCCCAATTTTTTTTACGATACCAGAATTTCTGAAGGTACCAGAGTACCGAGTCTACCCGGTTCCCAATCAGAGTCGGGAACTTTCGAACACTCACAACAAGCAAAAGTTGACGACAAGCAAAGTAGCTGCTGCTGCGGAGTCTCAACTTCATCTTGTCGAAAAGAAAAGTGGAAAAAGTCAATTTTGGAAATTCTTTGGATTTGAGGATGATGAACAGGGAAACATAATAGATCAGCAAAAACCTATTTGTAAACACTGCTTTCAAAATTTTCTGACAAAAGGAGGAAACTCAAACTTAAAGCACCTGAAAGACAGACACACGGATTTATTCAAGAAAATAAAGCAGGTGAGTTTAAAAGCATTTCATTTGTATTAGAGCTGAAACGTTTTGTCGACATTATCGACAACATCGAAAATACAAAATTGTAGGGAAAAATGTTCGTTGTCTAATAGTCGTTTGATCTCATTTAACGTAACATGAAATCACATTAAACTCTAATGATGAAGCACGAGAGCAGCACTGCAGTTCACGGCTGATGGAGGAGAGGAAGAATTACACAGATCAGTCCAGATGCACTCGAAACTTTCACAGCTTCATCTTACGTAGATCCCAAAGTATGGGGGAATTCTAAAAAATAAAAACAATATTGAGAAGCACTCTCGTTGTGGAATAAGCGGAGCCGGAGCTCTTTAAAAGGAAACATTGTTACATCTTAAATGCGGTTATATTTAATGCATTATAGCTTTATTAAAGTTCAAATAATACAGAAGCAGCTCATGTTAATAACTATAAACTCAGAAACTGGCATTTCTCTGTGTGGTCGGTGCCTCTTCTATGAGTTGCGCGAATGTCCCGATCTAAGGCGGAGAGATTGAAACTGCACCCGGCTGAGAGAGACTCATCCCTCGAGCGCGTGCTTAATGCAGCTAGATTAGAATGTGTTCTTTTTTTTTAGTATTTGGTAAAAACTGTTGCAAAAGTTGAAGCAAATCTTATGTGTTCAAAAATACTTTAAGCATACATTGTACAGTTTATTAATGTACAATGTATTTGTAATAGAGTTAATTAATAAAAGAGTGTTGTTCAGTAACCTGTTTTTGTGTTTTGCTTTGGTACCGAAAATGGTATCGAGTACCGTGAAATTTCACTGGTATTGGTACCGACTACTGAAATTCTGGTACCGTGACAACACAACTTGGAATAATATACTGATGTGATTATTCATATAACAAGGTTTGGGCCATACAAATTATGGGTGTTTCCAGGGAGAAATAACAAAACAGGAGTGGGGCGGGATGTCGGCGTGAAATACGGGAGACTACTGGGAAAAATGGGAGTGTTGACAGGTATGGTTCCCACAGTCATGGAAAACCTGTATATATCAGATCATTTGTAAACTGTGATTTCCAGGCATGGAAAAGTCATGTAAATAAAAATAAATAAATAATTTTTTTTTTATTTTTTATTGTGGAATATAGACAACATTTCTAGTTATACTCAGCTCAAAAATATTCTATTCACACACTGCACTCTTAGTTGTATTCCAAGTAGCCTGTATGTATAAATATTTAATGTATTTTCTTTCATTACATTTGGTGCAATACACAATCTAAAGTAGTTTTTTCTTTAACTTGCCTTAAACACATTTGGGGAAGTATTTAAAAATCCTATAAATGTATTTTTAGAAATACAGAATTGCATTGTTAATATAATTGAATTTCATTGTTTTTTTTAATAAAATTGTTCATAATTAGCAAAAATATTTTAAATTGAAAACCTATGAATCAAATCAATTAGCTTTGAGTCATGCAGAGTCATGCATTGGTCGCTTACTTGTTAGCACCCCCTGGTGAGACCTTACGAGCATGAGCAGTGACCAGCAGCCTGCGCAGGATGTCAACACGTGTAGCCATCCAGCGTTCAGGTGGTAGGATATGCATGGCCAATATAGTGAAGTAGTGCGGCCCGTCCACCTCATAAGAAGTCTCCATCCATTTCTCACAAGGCTGTTCCAAGAAGCTCTGTAGATTCTTCTCCTCCCGTGATGTTGCCCTTGTTCTGAAGTGAAAAAATAAAAAAATCCATCAGTAACATATCAAACAGCACTGGAATGGGCTAATAGTTATGTGTGGAATTCAAAACCGTTAATGCAAAAGGTAAAAGCTCAAGTTGGGGCATTCCAAGAAATAATTAAACAGTGACACCAAGTTAAGTTGTGGCAGAGTCACCATGATTTTTCCAGGCAAGATATTAATTAACATCCTGGAACAATTTTTGTCAAAAGTAGTCCTACCCTTATTAGAACTGAAGTAGTAACGAAGGAAAAGCTGAGATACACACGTGTTAAGAACGTAGAGAACTGTGTGAATGATGTAGGGGATGAGGTGGATGTTGCTCTCGCGGCCTCCTCCCCCTGTGTCCACACTGAAGGATTGCTCCATGGCAAATCGTAGGAACAGCAGCTTGGTATCGTGAATGTTGAGCTGGTATGTGGGTTCCCTCTGACCTGTGCACTCCTGCAGATATGTGTTGTGCCTGTAAAACGGTACCAAAACAGGATTACAATACAGAATGCTTTTATATTTATACTGGAATACTTGATTCTGATTGGTCAGTTGCAGCATTCTGTGGTCAAATATTTTTGTACAATGAACACTAAATATGCAAAACTGACTGTTGTCCTAGGCAAACAATTTATATTTCTGTGCTAATTTCATGTCTCTCAAATAATTCTGTGGTCTCTATCTTATGACAATTTCAAATCAAATAATGTCCATTTATTAATTCAGTAATTAGGCGTGCAATAAGTGGCATATTGAACAATCAGCTGGTCATAATTGCAAAATAAAGTTCTTCAGGATTATACAAGACCCGATCACCCTGTGGGGGTCTATTTTGTGATTATGACCGGCTGACTGTATATTATTCCTAATACAATTAGTTACTTGTGCAGGAGCACATCTTTGTACTCATTCACTTTAAATGCAAGCAGGGCATACCTTGCCAGACAGGTGGCAAAGGCAGATTCGGGTACGTGTGGCCCCCATACTGGTAGAAGCCCATTGCACTTTGTATTGGCATTCTGTAGTGCGGCACTCTCCCATTCCTCACGCCCTCTAGCAAGCCTGATCCAGACATAAAAAGATAAATATGACACCACGGGGGCTATAAAACATTTCTTGATCAAATCCAATGTATTCACAAAGATATATTTCAATTTCACTCACCTGACAGCAGCAAGGTGACAGTCATAGTGGACTATGTTAAAGTGTGAGACAGTGCTGTAGCCCTGCTGTTTGCGCGGTTTGTTCTCAGACTCCTCAAGGGCTACACGCTTCGTAAATGTATAGATGCCTAGTACTTTGGTAGGCTGTGGGGGTGCAGAATATGTGCAAACATTAGACAGCAATGAAGAAATCATACAACACAACAATGGCACAGCGGATTATGGGACCTACAGTAAAATCAAATGCAAACAATCAGCATACATACTAGGGCTGTCAAAATAAAATGTGAATATTAGTTGAATTTAAGAAAACAAATGCATATTCGAATGGTAAAACTGTGCATTCTAATTTTGGATATGTGCTGTGCTGTGTTGGATAGACACAGAGCAACAAATACAGTTTAACAGAAAGCAGGTATCTTGATATGCTTTTTAAAGTTCTTTTAGATTCGACACAGAATCTAAAAAAAACAGTGCTGCTGCACAAGTCGCTGAATAAACAAGAACATAGCGAAACAAAGATGTTCTCTCTTAACATTCGTTCGGTATCTCACTATGGGAATTCGCCTCAGGATTATCCAATACTGGAAGCAATGACATCATGTCGGTCAGCTGACAGACCAATCACAGCAGTGATAAGGTAGCCCCACCTCCCTATATAACACACCAGCACAGGTCTCAGGTATTTCTCATTCTCTTCCTCATTTAGATAATTGGAAGCTATCCTCAGCAGAGTGGTTGCTAAACAGTTCGTTAGACGAGCCATTCAGGTATGTCGCAGAGCACCGCTTTATTCTTTTGCGAATACATTCACTGTTGAAGCAAATGTGTCAATATTGCTTCACTGGGCATAAACCAGTACGTCAGGACTGTTTTATGTATTTTTCCAGTAGAGTTACAGCGGTTATAGATTCCACCCTCTCCTGCAATTCGTAGTGGTGGCTGATTGGCTGGTCTTAACACATTAAGGAGAGATCTGGGGATTCACACAGAATTGAGTGCCATGTTGTGGTGAACCGGCTCTGTATTCTTGAGCTCAGTTTTCTGTAATGGCAGTGGAGCAAAGGGGAAGGATCCCTCCCATCCGTGCACGTGTGGATATATGACCTTGTCCAAGGATTCCTACCTGCTCTGCATCACCTTTCTCAGGATCAGACATAAGCAGGCTGCACTCGCTAATCCCATGTGTTGCCCGCACTATTCCCAGTTCGTACGGTGAGTTTTGTAGTTTGCGGGTTGTAGCATCAAACAATGGGCATCCTTGAAACTGCCCCTTTGGTGGGGGACAGGGAAGAGGAGGAAGAGCATTGCTATGATGATGGCGAGGAGGATGAAAATTATACTATTATACCCGCTTATTCTCGGCCCGGGCAGCGCGATGGGCGCGTTCCCCTCTCCTGTCCAGGGAGAGCTGGACCTGGTTGAAATGTGTAGATGGGTGGCAACCAAACTCTCCATCGACTGGCCGACACAAGGGTGCAGAGAGTGATAAGTATGACAGTAAATGGCTGCCATCTCGTGCTGCCCTGATAAAACAATTGATTCCTGCCATTCCAGCATGCGCCCAGATGCGCAACATTTATGGGACAAGCCATTTTCTCACAGAGTGCCTGTTAAAGGTTTCGCTAGGCTGGATATGCATGGGATGGATGATCTGGGGATGTCCAGCCCCCCCTCCGGTCGAGGCATTAGTGGAGAATCACCTCCACCTCAATCGTTGGGCAGTCTTTACGTCCACCTTCATTGCCGGGACTGACTGAGAGATGGTCTGCCTCCATTTATCAAAAGATCTACCAATCTTCAGCCTTAGTCATGAGGGCACTTAATGCCACCTCGATCCTCACAGCGAATCTGGCCGAGATGCAAGAAATGGGGCGTAAAATTGATGCCGGGGCACTGGACTCAGCATGTTGGAGATCTGTGTCATTGTGGATCTCAACCTGCAAATGACAAGGAGCTGTCCAGAGCTGTGGCCACAGCATGGGTCTTGTATTTTTGGGCGAATTGGCTCTTTGGCGGAGTTTGTCGACTTCATCAGAGAGAGAGAGAGAGAGAGAGAGAGAGAGAGAGAGAGACACACAGACTTCATGGACACCCTAGTGGAACCGAAAGCCCCCCTTTTTTTTCCCATTTGAAACACCTTTCTGAAAACTCACTGGTCGAGTTCTGCTGCAGTCACATTCTGGGTACCTAACCCATTTTACAGTTGGGCAATCTGGATTCAAGACCCAGGCCATGTCCCACACCCCTGCCCCAGCAGTCAGTGCAGGCAGGGACACAGCCAAAACATCACCATCCGAGAAGGCTTCTTTTGTGGTGGTGGGTGCCAAACGCCGCCCATCTAATGCAGAGGAAGAAGAAAAGGTGGCAACCTAACCAGTGTTCTGTTAGTGTTCGGGACATGGAGTGGGTGAACAGCACTCACAGAGTCTCCGTTCCACTACTTCCTCAAAAAGAGTTTGTTTCCCCCTCCAACCAAGAGGACTTGGCAGGGGAGTTCAAAATGGAGTTTCATGTTGCACAGCTCTTATAAAAAGAGTTTAAGGAGTGTGTTGGCACCACTTCCCCCAGTGCCTCTCAGTTTGCATTTCCCCTCTCCACCCATGGGGTCAGAAAAGAGAGAGGATGACATTTTGCACGAAAACATGTTTAAAAAAAAACAATGATTCTCTTTGCATCCAGGCAGTGGGCCGAGGGCACAGCAATGTGGGAAAATAAACACAAAAATCTCCCAAATAATGTCCAATTTAGAGCTGCAATCCCCATCTCTGTCAGTGAGTCAGGGTTTTTACTCCTGGTATTTCATCACCCCCAAGAGAGGGTAAGGTCTCCGTCCCATTATGGATTTGCGGAACCCCAAACAAACACCTCAGAATGTACAAATTCGAAACGCTCTCTCAATTTGTTTGTCCCAGTGACTGCTTTACGTCAGTCGATCAGAAAGATGCATATTTTCACAGTGGCATTTACCTGTCACACAGAAAATTCTTAAGGTTTGCTTATCAGGGAGTAGCTTACGAATTTCTTTCGTTCTGCATTTGAACAGGGTGTCAAAACCGCTAGTTAAGTAAAGGGATCTGCCTGTTCTCTGAAAGCGCTTTCTCAGCCTCCCTTTGAGCCAGTTGAAAGTATAGAATTGAAGCTCCTTTTGCTAAAGGCAGCTTTATTACTGGCTCCGATGACCACAAAGCAAGTAAGTGAACTCAATGCTTTGTTGGTACATCACTCTTGTATGCACTTTGTGGTGGATTTGTTTAGTGTCTCTTAAAACAAATCCAGCCTTTGTGCCCAAGGAGAGAGACTCCACGCTCAGCTGTAAGCGCCAGTGGACTTGCTGGTTTTTACCCGCCACTGTTTTCCTCATCGGAGGACAAGCGGATTAATTGTCTGTGTCAATATATAAGTTATATTAGTCTGGGGTTGCGACCTCCAGAGGGCTTGAGAGCTCATTCTACAAGAGGCATGGCTACCTGTTGGAAGCCGTTTAAGGGCATTTCAGTCCAGGACATTTGTACGGCTGCAAATTGGGCATCACCTCACGCTTTTGTCCAATTTTAAAAGACAGGATGTTACAGAGCCGTGATTGGCTCATTCAATCCTTGGTGTGGGTAGTAAATCTACTGATGTGCAAAAAATTTTATAAAAATAAAATACACAAATCAGCAATAACTCAGTGAAGCACAAGTGTGTTATTTTGTTGACACTACAAGTCGGTTGATGGTCTGCTTCAGACAGCACATCTGGAGTACGGGAGTTAGCTATATGCCATAGTGTGATGTCGAACGAATGTTAGAAAGAGAACTTTAGGTTACTCATGTAACCCCGGTTCTCTAATAACAGGTTTGAGATCTCTCAACACACTACCCTCCATGCAGTTGCATGGAGAAGAGATATGCAGAGAATGAAGAGACCTGTGGCGGTGTGTACGTGGTTTCATTGCTTCCAGTGTTGGAAACGCCTGAGGCTAATTCCCATAGTGAGATACCTCACTCCTGTTATTAAAGAACCGGGGTTATGGGAGTAACCTAAATTCACCTAGCTTACGTGGAAAAACAAAAGGATGGTTGCAAAACTGAACAGCCCCTTACAGTAGGTGGAGGTACTTGGCCATTGCGTCTTGCTCTCTTATAAGTGTTTCCAGATTAAGCAATTAATTTTTTTAAACGCTTTGTCAGGAAAGACGTTCAACTTGGAAATGTGTGTCTCAAGATCCTCGCATTCGGTTTCATTCTGTTAAGTCTGTTTGAACAGCCCCTGACCTGATAATCTGAGCCGCTTCACCACTGAGTTCAGCTGAATAACACTGCTATCTGGCAATATTGCTACCCTACATAAAACTGTACTGAATAAAAACATTGTGGTATTTAACCATTATTGAAATGTTTTCCCCCCACATTTTGACTTAACATTTGAATATACTAAATGTTAAATGTGACTAAAACATTCTATTTATTTGTTATATGCACATTAGTTGAACAGCCAAGAATGTTCTTGGCAACAATATAATGGTGCTGTATGGTTAATGTATTTAATGCGCCCTCTTGTGGACTAAGAAAATAATCAATTTAAAAATCAGCTGGCATTAAAATTTGTATATTATTCAAATTTTTACAATATTTAAAAAAGGTAAAAAATTTTTTTAAAAAAAATGTAGATTCTATGCCAAATTGACAGCCCTAATTCATACCTGGAACTTGTAGCCCTCTCTACAAATACAGCAGGTCAACCCAGGTTCTTCAATGAGCTCCTCCATCTGTTTAAGCAGGGACGTCTTAGTCACCACCTGACCTTTCTCATTTGTCTGAAAGAGAGCAAACAATCAAAATATTGACCTTGCAGTTACAGTATAATAAAACTGGGGACAAATAAGTCACAAAACACAAGTGATATAAGACAAAGGGGTTGTTCATGAAAACCACAATGAAAACAAATTTAAATTGTTTGTTAAAAGTGCTAACATAATTGGAAAAACACAAATCCTGATCACTCGCATTATAATGAAGACTCCAGTCACATCAGTAACCTTATAAAAGCGGTTTAATTCTACATGGAGAGGGTCTGCACATGTGGGCTGCCATGTTAGAATCACATGACTTGCCCAATACTACTCGCTTAATCTCAGTTACCGTCCTGATATTTGACACTTTCACTCATTGATTAAAGTAATCATGGCTGACTGTGAATACTACATTTCTACAAATGGCATCTTTAACTAAAAACCATAGATTTGAAATGATGCTACATCCAAGCCACTAGGTGTCAGTGTAAGTCCAAGAAGACACAGAGACAAAAGTCACTGAATGCACCTTTAAAAATGTGATTGTTTGTGATTTGATGCCACACAAGGTCCCATGGGTTTTTTGCATAGTGAAAACTAGGTTAAAATGTAAAGAGATTAAAAGCCTATAAAAGCTTTTTAAAATCTAATTTTGATTAAAAACTCAATCTGGCTTGACTTTAAAAAATGTTTGGTAACATTCGTAAAGGCACTATGAACTAACAATGACATTTTTTTATTAGCTACCATAAACAATGTATAATAATTGATGTAAACATTATGTTGTTAAATGTTTGTTCATGATACCTAATGCATTAACAAATGGAACCTTTTTGTAAAGTGTTATCCAATTTGCTACTGAATTAAAACCAACATTATCCAATAAAGTATGCTTCAAAGACAGTGGACTCTGGTATGAAACACATTATGGAGGAATACAAATAAAGAAATTAAATATAAATAAACATAAATGTAAATAAATTAATAAGGCACTGATACAAGATTAAAGATCTGTAGACAAAGCAGTTCTCTTCAACTGGTCTATACATCAAGCTTCTACACTGACAGTAACAACTCACTGTCATTCCCAGAGTGCCAAGAGCTTTCTGCCTCATTTCCATGGCCATGCGTTTCTTCTCTGCTCGAGTTTCCCTTCGAGCAGCATCGATCTTCAGATTAACATCTGCATGCTCCCTAAGTGCCTCCAGAAGATTCTCTGCTAAAGTGCCGATACCCTCGTCACTGGACACTTGCTCCAGCTTGTGCAAATTGGTTATTGAATCTGTTCCGATTAGCATCTATCAGGTACAAACAGAGAAGAGGGAAAGGGACAGTTAGGTTCATACTACATTCTGGATGAGGAAATATAAAGAAATATTTCATGCTAGTTAAAACCATTACCTGTGTAGGAGGGTGCTGGGTGGCCAAACCACGCAGCAGTCTAAGGATGAAAGGGAGGGCTGGTCGAGCAAGGAACTTCTTCCAAACATCTGCATCCAGACTAAAAAACAAAACAAAACAAACATTTATAGTCCGGGCAATCACTCTTTAAACAGTTTGTTTATAAAATTATTTTTTCTGGAGAGTGATGGAGTGATATGGAATTGTATTATAGTATCAGTGGCAATGGTCCAAAATACAGTTTGAGGACTAAACATTTAACATTTTGTATGAAGACACATCATACTTCTTAGCACAGGGGATATGTTTCTTCATGTAGTCCAGAGATCTCTGGGTGATGCCCTTCTGTAGGATGAGGTCTTTCAGTTGATGACCATTGCTGTTGTTCTTGATTCCTGCAGCTATTTTACAGAAGCAGTCCAAGAAGACCTTGTCATCTGCACTGTGCTCCTCATCATACCTTCACGAGAGAAAGAAAGTGTCGTAAAAAGCTGCAAATATTCTCCATTCCTGCAGGGGGAAGTCATAGCGTTTGCAGTAATAACATAAATTTTGCCATGCTGAGATGAATAAACTCCATACTTGTCAAAGTTACAGCAGGGTTTGAAGCGCTCAACCAGGATGTGCATCTTCTCCAGCTCTCCAAAGGACAGGTAGGGGATGATGCGCAATAGTCCCTGCAATACACTGGGATTGGAGCGCACAAATAACGTGTTGATCTGGTCCAGAAGCATCACCAGTTGGTCCTTATCTCCTGTCAGCAGCAGGTTACCCTGAAGGAGCAAAACAATGGAGAGATCTGAATAAAACAGACTAATTTTACCATTTTTCTAGTTCATAAAGTTGTAACATTAATTGCATTGCTTAAATGATCTTGCTGACCTTGTCTTCAGATACGGTCTCAGCATTGGCCTCGTCCAGGATTATCTCCATAATACTAAGAACCTGCTCTGCTATCGATGCTCCTCCACTGTCTTTGC
The DNA here is from genome assembly GCA_032164185.1 of Moxostoma hubbsi. Lineage (NCBI taxonomy): Eukaryota > Metazoa > Chordata > Actinopteri > Cypriniformes > Catostomidae > Moxostoma > Moxostoma hubbsi. The sequence goes on along the minus strand of JAVLUX010000020.1, from coordinate 20,424,751 downwards.
TCTCCTGCTCTGCAACCAGTGCCTGATAAACAATATTGGACCTCAATTACAACATCCAATCACCAATTTTCTGTTAAATATTGAATTCCACATGGGAAGGCTCTAGCGATGATCCTCAAGGTATGTTTCTTACCAGATTCAGTGTGCCCAACATAACATTCAGGGTGTTCATCTCTGGTTTAACCAGCTGCTGTCTGTTGATCTTCACTTTCACACAGTAGCTAAATAACTTAAGAAGAACCTTCAAAGTGATGGTAAAAACAACTATTAGAGTTTTCTGGTGAAATACGACCACCAAACCTTCAATATGTTAATGTAGTGAAAGGGTGGGGTGAAATCTATACTCACTGTGAGAAGATGCCTGCCCTGTTTGAAATCTTTGATTCCAGAGAGCCTGTTCAGCATGCATTCCAGCCCTCCACACTGTGCCATCACTCCGGCCATTTTATAGACCTCCTCATCATCCTCCTCTTCATCTGCAAGAGAAAGAATATAAATAAAATAATTAAAAAAAAAGAACTATGAGGTAAACTAGAAGACATACAATAATGTTAAGAAAAATAGGAGCAATAGAACAACAAGGAGATACCTGTAGTTGAGTCCAAAGATTCAATGAACTCCTCTGTTGCATCTCCAAGAAGCCCTCTCATTCTGTAGATGATCCTCATTGGCTCACCCTTGTTTTGCAAGATACAGAGTGGTTAAAGCATAAGTGATAATACAAAAAAGATTAAAGAAGGTTATTTATTTTTTTTTTTTTTTGAGACTCACCTCATTGGTGGGGCACCAGACTTTCTTATAGACCTCAGCAACTGACAGATCCAGACTAATAATCTTGTTATTCACAAGGAGCTACAAAGAAAAGACAAAATGTTTTGGGAAAAGACATTACTAATGAAACCTGAAGTGTGTAATTTCTGTGCCATTAGCACCATTAAATGGAAATGCAAAAATAAACATTGTTTCAAATAGTTTTCCCGAACAACCCAGGTGTGGGTGAGAAACAGGTCAATAGAGATAAATATTTAAGTAATTTTTTACTATACATCTCCACTTTCACTTTCTGAAAGTGAAGATTTATAGTAAAAATAAGGATTGAAATATTTATCGGTTTCTCACCCAAAGGGATTGCATCGCTTGCAAAGTGATTGTATCGCTTGATTGGATCTCTTATCTTTGAGCTCAGCAGAAGATGAAGGTGAGTAAATGATGAGAGAATAACATTTTTGAGTGAACTATCCCTTTAAAAATGTTATAGATGTCATTGTAAAAAGGTTTACATGTAAACCCATAACACAGAGTCTCAGATGTTGTACCTCCATGCCACTGTCGTCCTCCAGCAGTGCCACAAGATCACAATCTTGGCAGATCTTGTTCTTGATATCCCTCATGAGAGGGCCAATGCCTGGTTCATTACTGCTATATGGATTTCCTGGCATACGCCCCTGCAGGAAGTCCTCCTGCTGAGGGTCTTTCTCCAGCGTAACAAAGAACTCTGTCACCTCATTCTCCTCCTTCACAGAGATGAAAATTAGCTTGAGTTTTGAGAAGGGTATTTTTCAAAAGCTATGACAGCTCAAGAGCTACTAAAAGGAGAACTCACAGGATAAATTATGCTACACAGCCTCTCGAAGATGAAGACAGGGGTGCGATAATCATCCAAGTCATACCGTTTGGCAGTTTCAATACATACAGCCATGAATGCTTTGGTCTCAGACTCTGTCCCTAAAAGAGAAGAGAAAGCATTGAGACATGTTTCTCTCTAATAAGACAGCAAGTATAAGACTTCTGAAGGTGAAGGCTGGAACCTGTAGTCATATCCTCCAGCATCTCCAGCAGCATATCTTGAGTCTCATCGATCAGTTTGGTTCTCTGCACTACCAGCTTCCTCAGACACAGGTAGCCATTCAGCACTGTGCCAACCAGCCGACTCTTAAAGTGACGCTTAATGGACTCCACCTCCACGAAAGAGGACAGCAGTCCTGTGAGAGAAAAAAAAACACTTTTACATCACATCCTTAAAACTCTCAGAAAGTTCCTGAGAAATTCCTTTACAGCATTATTGGCAGCTAACTTAACATTCTAGACCAAAGAAGAAAAAAAAAACTTAAATGTATTTACCAGTTAGGCTCTTGAGGGCATATCCTTGCTGTAAATCTGTGCTCAGTGTTGCCTCTTCAAGGGCAAGGAGATGAGCAATTTCCTAAAAAAGAGAAAGAAAGTTAATTGAGTGCAGGCTAAAGAAAATGACATCTCATCAAACCAAATATTACATCATCTTATGTTTCTAACTGTACCTTGGTTATGAGGTTGCCAATGTATGGCAGGACACCACGGGCAACCAGGTAAACCTTCCAGTGTGCAGGCTTAATGAGCTTCTGATACAGAGCCAGATATTCAGCAGCACACTCTCCTGCAATGCTCAGCTCATCCAGATAACTGCGGAACACACATCAAACACGTCAGTCCAGTGATAAGGACTCCAAAATCACTGACTTGAGTCTGGTGTAGAAAAATATTATCAATATTGAGGTGTCTCCTTCCAAGTAATATGTACCTTGTTAGAAGGTCCAGAACTTGCTGCTTGCGGCTGGGGATTGTTGTTAGAGCTTCAACAATGGTGCAGGCTGCCTGCCTTGCTGCCTGTGTGGCCGGGGTGAAGAGCACCTATGATAGGAGACAGATAGAAGCATATTACAAACAAACTTGTGATTGTATAACTTCAGAGACCTGAGAGGTAGTAGCAGAGGCAATAAGTACTTGTCTCAGCCAGTTGTTGTGGCCCAATTTGAGCAGGCGAGGGAACAGCCCCTCCGTTCTGAACTTCATGAACTGCTTCCACTTCCATACATACTTCTCCATCAGGTACTGCCTCCTGATATCTGCCTTGTGCAAGGGCTTAGAGACGGTTTCTTGACCTTTGAAAAATAATGGCGCACAATTCCAAAATATAAGTAGGATAAAGATTATACACAAATGGGCAAAGCTTTGGAAATTTGAATTTGATTATTTACATGTAGCAGGAAGGCACTTTTTCCAGGCTTCATAAGATGCCTTGGGGTCTTTTTTGAGCCAGAGCTGAGCCTGTGCATGGATCTCATTGTTATATGGCTTGACAGTAGTCAGGGATTCGACAGCAGCTTCCTGATAAAGACAAAATATAAAAAAATTAAGTAAATGCAGTATATTAATACATTTTGCTCAATTCAATACAATAATATACCAGGTACATCAGTACTACAATTGAGTCTGTAGTACCTTGTTCTTCTTGCTTGTTGGGGAAGGGGGTTTGATGAGTTTCTGCAAGATCCTCAGGCACATCAGTGTAATGTTCTCCACCACCACAGGATTCTTAATATTCACAGCCATTAAGAACAGACTCAGGGCTGAAAATGAATGGAGAATGATTATATTGCTGTGGTAACTTCATAATAATAGAGTCATTAAAGGATACATGAATGTGTAGACTCTTAGACTAATACACAGCAGGACTCACCACAGTGGAGTCTGAGCTCCCAGCACCCTCCCTCCTTAGCAATGGAGTCTGTGAGAAGCAGCATCTCATACTGCAAACTGCTGACCTGGATGAAAGGAGACCAAAACTGTGAGCATCAAAATTCCAATATAGCTACTTGCTAAAAATATTTAAAAGCTACTATGTAAGACATACCAGATCAGGGTTGGCCCAGTGTCCTTTCAAGGCAGCAGACACCTTGGCAATAATGAGGTCATTCATCTGCTGAGTTGCCTCTGGTTGATCTCTAAAAAACAAATTGACAACAGAATTAATGCAACTAATACAGATATTGGTCAGGGTAAAGCCTCGAAATGGAAACCACAGTTTTTGACCAATTACTTCTTCATGGCTTTTCGAGTTAAGTGATCAGTAGATAAGGATTTATTTTTTTATTTTTTTTTAAATCATTTAAATTCTTTTCATGTAGATATATTTGTGAAGCAGTTCACTGAGAAGTACCAACTGAAAGGAACAATTCGCTCACAACTTTTGCGAGCAAGTTTGACTGTACCAAAGATTAATATTTAGCCGATAAAATATGAGTGAAAACACTATTTTACAATTAACTGATACTTCCAGGTTTTCCATGGCTGTGGGAACACTGCCTTCAGCTATTCTGTTCAAAACTTCCTCATTCAGTTTGTTTGTATGTAAATATACCTGGTGAGTAAACAGACAAGCTGGCGGACTTCCTCCCTCATGGCTCCAGTGCCGCGGCGCAGGTTGTACTCAAACAGCTCTCGGATGAGTCCCTGCAATACCAGGATCTGCCTGATGGCACTGTTAGTTGCCAGAGCACGCAGAAGAGTTATACAGTGACCCGTGACTGCAGACGCACAACCGTAGCACTTGGTTGAGGACCTATGTCCGCAGCCCAGGACAGAAAGGGCTCGGTATTGGCTGGCTGTGAAGGTGGGCTGGGTCGAGGTGCGGGAAGATTTGGTAGCTGCTTCTCGCTGCTGCAGGTCATATTCTAGCAGCTCTTTACGAGATGCAAGCACTTTCTGAATAAGAAATCAAACCAAAACCAGAGATTAAGCAACCAAAATAGTATTTGGGAATCAAAGTGAGTGCTTGTACACTGAAATGCTGTTCTATAACCTGGATGATTTTGGAGAGCTCATCAAATGAAGTTTTGCAGTCTCCACTGTACTCCTGAGCCAGCTGTTGAATGTACCGGTTGACACAAGCAGTGGAGGTGGCCAAACCGCCTCCTGCTCCCGAATCATCCTGATAAGATCCATGAAAACATGAATGCCACACCCAAAACTGGCAATGTGTGTTCAGTAACACCATATCTGAGGATTATCTGACCTCTGTTAAAATTAATAGTGCCTTAAACAGAACTTTTCAAAAGTTCACCATCAGTTTATAAAGTACTTAATCCAAGAGCTCTTTATGGATATCGATCCGTCTCAAAGTTTTATCTGACAGTACAACAGCTGACAGTAACTGACCTGTGGTTTCTCAGGTGCAGCCTCGTTCACTTTGGACAGCAGACTCTCTAGTTGTGGCCGGTGGCCCATGAGCTGGTGGTAAACACGGTCAGCCTTGTCCAACAGAGTGTTGATGTTGGTCACAGCCTGAACACAATGTAAAAATGTTTTAGTACTTATATGGTGTGAAGGTGTTTATGATAACAATTCATGTTTTTTAAATATTATTGTGTATTGTTACCCATGTGCTCTTCAGAACTTTAAATTGAGACCCAATTAAATATTCCCAAATACAAAAAGATTTTTTTATGGAAACCAAAATTGTATAACTGACACATTTTTTATTGTTATTAAACATTACCTTTTTCCTGTCTTCTTCATTTTCTATGGGATCAACAGCACAACAGGGTTTTGCATACAGCATGAAGTCAAAGCGTGCATATTTACAGAAACCACAGGCATTGCACAGGAACGGGTCCTTCTCATCATAATTAATGGATCTGGAAATCAAAAGTTAATTTCAACAAAATTGCAAGTATATGTTTGTTTCTTAGGTCTTTGTAAATTAAGTTTAACCAGATCTCAAAATCCAATCTCTGCTTTACCTGCACTTGTGGCACTGATAGACATTCTCTCCACAGTTGCCACACACTCCTGGGTTGGCAGGAACAGATGCACTGCAGCGAGGGCACTGCAGGGTCTCTGTAGAAGCCTGGTAGTTCTCATAGAAATCAGAGAATTCAATCATCAGGTTGGAGGCCACAATGGGTAGAGGAAGATCAATTTTTACTTCAGTTTGTCCAGGGGTCAACTGCACCTTCTTTGCTTTGTGCCAGCGAGCAGGTCTATAAAAATAACATTAAAAGCATTAAAAGCAATTCTACAAGCATAATCAGTTTTAAGGGAATTGGAACTTCTGACTCGAATTCCAACAAGTCTAGAAAAAAATAGGCTCACTTGTTCTTCAGCTCTACGATGGCCTGCACAGTCCTGTTATTATAGTAGAGGTTGATTGTGCGAACCATCTTGGTTCTCTTGAGATCACCGATCTTCACAGTGACTTTGCTAATAGTGTGGCTGCCGATTAGCTTTACCACTTGCTGAGTGGTAGTGTAACGGGTGTCCACTTTGATAGATGACAGTTTGATGTTCTAATAGCACAGAGAATAAAGTAGGCCAACATTAAAAACCACAACAAGACAAGCATTTAGAAGTATTTTCTGATTGACATTTTATGATCACTCACAGAGAAGGGCACTTCAGGATTGTTGCACACCAAGCAGGGATCACTTTCCAAGTAAAATCCATCAAACTCCACCAGCCCAGACAGGGTGCTAACATGACACAAGAGAAAATAAAATTAAAATGTTTAAACTTGCTGATTTTCACAGCCAAGTTTTACATGTTGGGAACACTTACTTGTATATGTTTGAATTGGGATGATTGGTCAGGATGTGGTTCTGTGCCCTCAGGATTTCTACAGCCTTTTGAGAGTATTCCTTCAGCTGGGAACGTAGAGCAAAGTCAGTGCAAAGAAAAAATTTGAATTTTCATAAAATGACATAGACCTACTATATGTTAATAAAAGACATGTTTATCAGCAGCCAGCAGTCATGCCAGTATCTTATTTTGGCTCCCGAGTAAGCTCCTGAGTAAATGTTCTGATAAGGCATTGTGAGGAGTACCTTCTTTTCTGTCTGGGGTGTTTTGAGGGAGAAGTATCCCAGCAGGTCAACAAACTGAGCTGCTTTGCGTCCGTAAGAAGGGAGCTCTGGCCAAATAGCCCACATTAGGTCCAGCAGCAAGTCCTGCTGGGACTTGTTTGAATTCCTGAAAGGTAAACATTCTGTATGAATTAACAAGATGGGAATGAAAAAATAACTGATAATACTTTGGACTTTTGGATTATGCACAAAACACTAGACGTGAAGTAGTGTGCTTACAGAATGTGCTATATCTGAGAATGCATGCACCTTGGTAGTTGATGTATATCATGTCCCATGAACTACTTGGTTAAATCAACATCAAAATTTGAATGTATAAGGAAAAGTGTGTATTGTAAAAGCTGTATCACCATTTTTATTAACCTTTTTGCCTTAACTGGTTGAAAATAAGCAATATGTTGCTCAAAATAGTTTTTAAAGAAGCATAACATGCCAGACCACAGGACATGACAACTTAAGTATTTCATGTCATCTATCCACCTGTAGATATGCAGGGAGAGGCAGTGGGCTTGCCAGCGCACAGATGAAGAGTTGGACTCAAGCAGGAAGCAACGCAGGAACTGAATAAGCGTCTCCTTATCTGCAAATTTGTTGAGCTGACTGACCAGGGCTGCACAGAGCTGATCTTCCTGACTTCCAGCTCCATCACCTGCAACCAACACCACAAAACATTCAGAAAATTGTCATGAAGTGCTGTTTTTAAACTAAATTATAAACAGTGAGATGTTCAATGATCAAAGATTCTGAAATATGACTGAAAAAACACCAACAAAAACCAGTCTAACCTTCTTTGTCTTTTTCCTTGTCCTCTTTCTTGCTCTTCTTGCTGGAGGATTTGCTCTGAGAAGGCTGAGATGTTCCTGAACCACCACCAGAGGCTCCTGAGGCGGCAGCAGCAATGACTTTACTGCCACACAGAGCGCAGGACAGCAGCTGCAGCAGTACAGGAGAAACTCCCTCATCCACCAGGAAACTCACCTGCAGCAGGAAGTACAGCACCGCTCCACAAAGAAAGAGACAACTCAATTAGTATCACAGTGACAAAAAATGCAATTCTGACATCACAAGTAGGAGAAAAAACTAAATACTAGAATTAAGGTTAGCTTAAATGTTATATGGGTGATGTAACGTTTGTGAATAAAACACAATGTGAATAAATTTCATGCTTGTCATAACTGTCATTTTTAACTTGGATATTCATGTTTGAGTGATCAATTACTTGTGTTTAAGAGTACTTGACTATAAAATTCCTCAAAATGCCCATCTATATTAAATAATTATATTTGTGTACACTTACAGTCATCCTTCATGCAGAACTTCTGCCAGTTGATTGTTCTCTGGGTGGCAATTTCAGCACATGCCTTAAGATGCTCCATCTGTGTAAAAGGAAAACATTTAATGCAAATTTGAGCAGCAAGAAGTGTAAAAACAGATTCAAACAGGCCTGTTACTCACCAAACTAATAAGTGTGTCGTACTGTAGAGCTGAGCCGGATGTTGCAGTGACAACTCCACCCCTCAGGAAGATGCCCTGCTCCTCCAAAAGTTTCTTGATGCCACGCACGTGGGAGTCGAGCGTGTGCAGGTCTCGGAGTTGACGGTATTTCTCTTTGGAGCCGCAAATGAAAAGCAGCAACTTCCTCACCTGCCGCCTCACAAATGGCGTCTGCTGGATCATCAGATACTGGAAGATGTTGATGCATGATAATTCATTAGAGTTGGGAACATGGATTAGAACAATAAATTGCTAGCAAAAAATAGAAATCAATGTATTGATTTCATCATCATATTATTGATGGCCAAAAAAATAAGCATGTGCATTACCTCTGACAGAAAATAAAACCAGGAGTGATCAAAGATTGGAGGTGGGATACGGGGGTTGGCATCTGCGATTTTCTTGATTTGGTACGGCAGCCGCAGGACCATCTCAGTTAGGAGCTGAGAGTAAGCTTCAAACACATCAGCAGCATGGCCCTGAGGAACATACATAACACAAATTTAATGACAAATGACAATTCCTCATCCAACATATTTGCTTTTTCAAAACATGGGCCCATACCTTGACATACTGGCGCAGAAAGAAAGGGCTCATATCTGGGGGAGAGGAAGAGGTGTGGGGTTTAAGGAGCTGACTGGTAGCTGTTGGCTCCTCCTCACCCTGTTGGGTCTTCCAGAACTCCAGCAGGGATTTGAGCACATGCAGGCAGTAGTCTATTGCTCCCATACTGAGAAGAGCGGTGGCTGTTGTGTTGGAGATGAGAGAAGACGACTGGCGAGAAAATTTAGATGACATAGCCAAAATTAGATAATTTAAATTTTTAGGCTTGCCGCTTTGGGATCAAAAACCTGGCAGTAGAATAAATACAATATCATAGATAAATAAGTGAATGAAGGTGATGGTTACCTCAGAGGAGGATTTAGAGCCAGACTTTGTACGAGACATGAAGACACTGAGGAGTCTCATGATGACCAGGTGCACCTCGTTTATGGAACTACGCTCATTCTTCTTTGAAACATCCTGGAAGCCAAACATTAGATACCAATATTAGTGGTTAAACAATATGGGTTTTTTTCAATGGCCAATGAAGATGGTATAACTAATTAGTAGATCTGTTAAAATTAAAGCATGGAATTAAATTAACACGTACATTTTTTTTACGTGATTATCACATTTAGAAATAGATTCTGAAATTTTATTCAGATCCCAGATGGGACTTTGTGGCCTTTGTATGGTGGAATTTAATTACCACCGAAGCACATCAAGTCTCAACTATCACCTAAAAGTCAAACACACGGTAGATGGAACTGATGAGGGACCACAGCGGTAGGTAGGTCTCCTCCGTGGAAAGTCTCAACAATCACACACTTGCTGGAGTGAAACATCCGTGCTTCCCCCGTATTTGTCAAACGGTGCTTAAAGTTCAAACCATTTCAGATTTGACCTTGTTGCTGTTGAACTTTCAAAGCGTCAGACTTACTGGACAATTCAGATGAAGTATCATTACATGGGCAGTGCCAGAACAAGATGTTCTCTGCAGTTCATCTGGAGTTCAATGTGGCGCAAATCATGTGAATGCAGCTTCACGATTGCTGTAGCAAAAGTGAATAGTCACAGCCTACCTAACAATTAATATTGTGGAGGATGAGTGTTTAAGAAATGTAAATCACCATTGCAATGAATACACTACCTATGGGAGCTATTTCTTTCAATTAGTTATCCTCCCACTTGAATGTTGAAAGTTACTTGAATTGGCGCTATTTTAGTGCATTCCTACCTTTATACTGTGAGGCATTGTTTGGAAAATGTTAAAAACAGTATCGTTTTAAACTTTGGTTTCTTTTCTAAGAATCTAAACGTATTTGAAAAGGAAATAAGTATATATAGAGAAAGATTTCAGCACTTTCAAAATCTGTGAGAAAATGTAAAAAAATAATGCGATCAATCAAGAATAAATATTTTAAATCGACTAATTAGTATATCACTAATTCAAATACAGATTAGAAAGACCAGGGCCATCCACACTGAAAGCATTTTTTCCTCCATATGGATTGTTTTTCTATGTAAAAATATGCTAGACGGATGTCTTTGACGCGTTTGCCATTTTTCAGCATCTCGCTCAGAAGACACATTTTTAGGTGCCATGTCAAGTTATAAAGAACTTTCAAAGAAATGCTGCAGGTGTGCTCTTACCTTCTTGTGCATGCAGAGTTCTGCGATGAGTTGGGCCAGCAGGTCGTCTAGTGCTCCCTTGTCCTTCTCATCCTCTCCATCCAGATCTGTGGTCAGCATGAGGATTACCTGCATGTAGGGGATGGCTTGAACTCCACCCACAGTGTGGAGCTGAGACAGGTGCTGTAAGAGACGCTCCAAAAGCATTAGACGAACCATGTGCAACCTGGAGAGAGGAGAATAACACACACTGTTAGACACAAACAAGTAAAAGAGCCGGATCTGTACAGAAAATGTTTAATGCTACACAGTCTGTTCAGTTTGTAGTTCTAAAACACAGAAGATAAATGTTATTTTCAAGCTATGGGAATTTTTCTGAAACTTCGATTGGGCTTTTAGAATAATGGATTTCGATTAATGAGCACAGTAAGGTCTGTGGTTAACATTATTTGACCTTGAGACTTCCCAATTTGTTCTACAACAAATTACACACAGTAAAATGGGAATTTTGAAACAGTTGTGCTTTAAAAAACAAAATTGCTACCCAAGATCTATAAAGTTTGTCCACGGCATTAGTCGTCAATTAAATAAATGAAATGTTAAAAAGTTTGTAATTCTTATGTAGCAACTCGTAATTTTAAGCCTTTAGAGTTTTATATAAGCCTTCCGGGTTGGCCTACAAATTGACATCACGACTGAACAGCTTTATTGTTACCATTTTATTCTGCTTCTTAAAGCATAATAGGAGATCTTTGCACTTCATGCTGACAGACCTGTTGCTGGTGTGAATGTCCCCCTCTGTCTCCCCCTCCCCCTCAGATCCATCTCCTTCATGTTGGGCAGTGGTGGTGCTGATGGCTCCAGTGCTCGAGCTCACACTTCCTGGACCAGCAGGGTGACCTTCAACAGCTGTGTCACCATAAGCACTGCTGCGGCCAGACACTGAAACAAAAGTAATTGAAAACTCTTTTAAACAAACCCAGACATTTCAATATGATCTTTTAGGATTTAAATTAAGACACTAACAACTGCATGTGTTTTACCATTGTGTTCTCCCGCAACCGAATCGATGGCACTTCCTCCACTCTCAGATCCCACGCTGCCCCCGTGCTCGGCAGGAGAAGTGCGCAGCGTGGAGCCGTCTGTGGCTGCTGTGCTCCCCTCGTCATCCGAGGCTGGGGCTGTAAGCATAACCAGAGCTGTTACAGGAAAAAAAACAGCAGGCTTTGCTAAAGGATGGGGGGGGGTTGGGTCTAAAGGCGCATACAAAGATACATACAATTGAAGTAAGTTACATACACCTTAGCCAAAAAAAAAAAATTCACAATTCCTGAAATATAATCATAGAAAACATTCCCTGTTTTAGGTCAGTTAGGAGCACTACTTTATTTTAAGAATGTGAAATGTCAGAATAATCGTGGAGAGAATTATTTATTTCAGCTTTTATTGAAAGTGGTTTCCTCACATTCCCAGTGGGTCAAAAGTTCACATACACTTTGTTAGTATTTGGTAGCATTGCCTTTAAATTGTTTAAATTGGGTAGCCTTCCACAAGATTCTCACAATCAGTTGCTGGAATTTTGGAAAATTCCTCGACAGAACTGGTGTAACCGAGGTTTTTTAGGCCTCCTTTCTCGCACATGCTTTTTCAGATTGAGGTCAGGGCTTTGTGATGGCCACTCCAATATCTTGACTTTGTTGTCCTAAAGCCATTTTGCCACAGTTTTGGAGGTAAGCTCAGGGCCGTAGCTAGTGGGGTGAAAGGTGGAAACAATTCTAGGGGCCCAAAGGTCCAGGGGGGCCAAATTCAAAACTGTATTTTTTAATAGGTAAGGGGTAGAGAGTAATGTACAAATAAATAAGGTATTGTCGGACCGAACGAGAACATGGCGGCCTGCCAGGACTAGCATGAAAAACTTTAAAGCCATGAACACTGCACGTAGTTCCAGAAGGTTGATATGTTCTGTGGTCTGGGTCGGTGTCCAGCGCCCGCAAATACCCCTCTGGTTCTATGTTGCCCCCCCACCCTGTGAGGGAAGCATCGGTCGTGACCAACTCCCGTCGAGAGGGAACAACACCCAGGGGCACTCCTGTCTTCAACAAATCCACCTGCCTCCACCACCTCAACGCCCATAAGCAACGGTGAGAAATTACAATCAGTCGATGGCGATGTCTGGTGGGATCTAGTTGCAAACTGTTGTTCCACAACTGAAGTGGTCTGAGGTGGAGTAAGCCCAGGGGAAATCACCACTGTAGCAGCAGTTAACATCCCTATTAGTCGTAGGACTACCTGGTACTGTAAAGACACACCCGGGTGAAAGTGAGCCAAGAGTTGTAGAATGTTCGTCACACGTTCTTGAGAGAGGGAGGCAGACATTTGGTGGGAATTCAGGGTTATTCCTATGAACGTAGTGGTCTGTGTTGGATTCAGACAGCTTCTTTTTCTCGTTCACAGAAAAACCCAGCTTCTGCACATGTCTCAAAAGCAGTCTGGAGTCTTGCACAGTCTGCTGTTTTGTGGGGGCACAAAGAAGCCAGTCATCCAGATAAGGCATAATACGCATACCTGTCATCCAAAGAGGAGACAGAGCTGTGCTCACACACCTTGTGAAGACACGAGGAGCAAGGGAAAGACCGAAAGGTAGAACCTTGATCTGGTAGGCTTGATTCAGGAAACTGAAACGCAGAAACTTTCTGTGATGAACAGCAATTGGGATGTGAAAGTATGCATCTTTCAGGTCGACACTTACAAACCAATCGTCTGCTGCCACAGACCGAAGAACGTCGGCTGTGCGCAGCATTCGAAAAGGAAGGACCTTCAGGAACAAATTCAGATGCCTCAAATCGAGAGGAAACCACCGTCCTTCTTCGGAACAAGAAAATATGTTGAATAGAACCCCTCTTCCTGAACGAGGGGATGAACTTTTTCTATGGCTCCCTTCTGTAACAGTGAACGAATTCCAGAGAGAGGGCCATTGAACAAACTGCATTTTTGACAACAGTAGGAACAATTCTTTAAAATCTGGGAGGCCAGCGTCGAAACTGTAGAGTATATCCCCTGTTCAGTGTTGCCAAAACTCAAGGGTCTGCTGTGTTGGTCCTCCAGTACTCTATCTGTTCTATTGAAAAACGATCGACCGCCGACCTGAGTATCTCAGGCTTTATGTGTGCGACTTTTAGTGGTCGCGGGGGGGGGGGGGGGGGGGGCGGGCGCTGACGGGGTCCTCCTGGCAAATGTCGATGAGGTGGCCGAAAAACTCTAGCATTCTCAGTAGCCCGAGGCCTTTGAGGGGACTGTGACTGAGGTGTAGCGTTCTGGTGGAAATATTGCTCTGGTGTGGCATAGCGATTTCGGGTTTGAACTACTGGCATCCTAAAGGTATGGTTGCGCTGTACCTGCGTCAGTTGACGAGTGGCCTCAGACAGCTTTACCCTCTTTTCCAACAGTTCCGGAACATTAGGTCCAAAAAGATGCCCGGGAACGAATGGAAGATCTCAAGGTTTTCTTGCAGTCCTCAGGCAGCCATGCTTTGGCAAGCTGGAAAATTGGAATGATGTGTAAAACCAGGAGAATCAAGCGACTCTTCCCCAGTTCCACGATTCAGAACATTCTCATCCACCTGTGTCATCTTCATAGGTGTAGCAGATGTGACAGGCTGAAGCGAGTGAAGCAGGCGTTTCTGCTCCGCCATCTCTGAAGAAAGTACAGAAACCGTCTTAGAGTGAATTTTCCTCCACAAACGGATGTTCATCACTTAGCGATGTAGCCCTCCTCTTAGATGGGAGGGGAGCGCCGGCTGCCGCAGACGCCCTACGCTTCTGAGTGCGAGAAGGGGCTACATCCAACTGCCGGAGTTTCACCATTGAATTGGGGTCTAACTCAGCAAGACGGAGCCGCCGTTCCGACCTAGGTAAAAGACTGCAGTGCAGACATGGGTCCGTGAGAGCCTCTCTCAGATGTTGAACACCCAAACACGATAGGCAGATGTCATGACCGTCGTCCGGGAGGAGATTATTAGGGCACAGCTTACAAGTCAGTGGGAAACCAGTGGCAATCGAGCTGTGAGTCATAGTTACTCGTTAATAACACCTTCGGATAGAACCGTAAGGTTTAATTCAAGCAGGTAATATCAAGAAATATCTCACGAAAAAGATAAATAAATCTCTAAAATGGCCGATGGGTCGCAGAGTATCACATAAGTTCAAGGAAAAAAGTTCAGAGCAACTGAATGAATGAGGATAATGTCAACGGGAGACCGTTAACTTATAGCTCGGAAAACACCAGCCACCGGATAGCACCGAGAGGCACAGAGTGTTACCGACGAAAGGAATGAAAACTCACCAAAATGCAGCTAAAAAACACTTAAAATCCGTTGAAGTGGCGTAGATGCGCGCTGACACAGCTTGTGAGGACGATATCTCGCTGCTCTTGTAAGCTGCACTTGACAGCGCAATATATCACTTAGATAAATCAACCTATCTCAACCAAGCGAGAAAGCGAAAGAGGCAGTGTGCTGAGCGGCTGTGGTTTATAACCCCCAGGGCTCAGCATACGTCACTATGTGACTTTGTTGGTATATTCTCTCGACCTATCTGGCTGGCGCTGCGATAATCCAGTAGTTTTATACTGCCTCTGGCGGTCAGTAGGAATGAAACAGAACTCACTCCTATTATCAGAGAAACGGGGTTACGTGAGTAACCTAAAGTGTTTGCTTTTATGCCACAATGCTGATGATTGAGCATAACTTGTTTTTAATATTCCTTTAAATGTACATTGAAAACCAAATTTATGTTTTTTTTCTCTGTCTCGTTTATTTTGGTTTCAATTTGGTCACCTTGTGCAGCATTTCACTTTACGAATGATTTAACACTCCGAACAGGGTTAGCACCTTTTAAAAAAAGAATTTCCATGACTTTTTCACTCGTTCATGATTACTGAATAATGTTTAATCATATATATTGTCCGCACTCACAAGGGAGCAATTTCGAGCCAATTAAATATTTTAGAGCCTCAAGTAAAACTTAATAAACTTCATAGTTTTTATAGTTCTATATTCATTATCACATGCATTTTCCATGTAATTCTGTTAATTTTCCATTACATTTTCAGGTCTGGAAATCCCAAATTTTAAATTCACTAATATTTTATATACCCTGATATTCCCAGGTTTTCCATAACCAGGTTGTTGCATTATGACTGGTTAGAACATTGTTTAAGAGGTAGATGGCAACCACATGAGCATGCAGTTATGACAGAAATAATATGCTGTGGAGAGATGGGTGCAGTTACCTGATGCAGTGGTGTCTGATAGTGTCCCTGCATCCAAAGATGAAGAGCTAGGGGCCTGACCAGACAGACCCAGACTCTGCAGACCCAGACCACTGCTGCTGCTGCCTGCAGGATAAACAAACAATCACATCAGAGACTTGCACATTGACTAATGCCACATAAACCTCATATTAGTAATACAAAGTTTTTGGATTAGATTATAAAATCTATGTTTCAGTGCATAAAGAAAAATAGTTACCTTGCTGGTCTTGTTGCAGACTGAGAGCAATAGCGAGTTCCACCATGGTCTCATCATCAGCATCTGGGGGGATGTCCAGCATGGGTGGAAAGCCTTCTGCCCCAGCCAGTAGAGCTTCCAGAGGAGAGGGATTCCCATTGTTTACATTCTCTGCCGTCTCCAGAACCATGGACTCAGACTACACATCAAATAGACACACATTCTTTAGACACAGTAAACGAGAAACAGACTTGTTTTAAAGTAAAATCATCCACTGCTTTTGATAAATATACCTTAAACATTAGGCTATGATTACCCTATTAACACTTGGGCAAAACTCACCACCATCTCAAAGTCTCCATGGTCCACCTCACTTTGCTCTTGACTCTCCTGTCTGCCACCTTCCCCTCCGGTCATGTTGGAGGGCTGCATCTTCTCATCAGCATCGTCATCATCATCATCATCTTTATCTCCTAGAACATTGAACCACAGTGAATCAGAATGCATTTTTTTTTCTAGACTTAAGCCTGAACATGTGATTAAGCCAATAAGCTAAATGCTGAAAGGTGCCGCTTGTACCCATGGGTGTGTTGGAGCGTGGTGGTGAAGGCAGGGTCACATGTCTGCGTTTGTTTCTGGGTCTCAAAACTCTAATCAGAGCCTGTTTACAAGCAAAGCTCACAGAGGTGTCCTATAGAGACCAGATGGATGTGAGAATTATTTGCATAACTATACATTTGTAAAGACACTGACAGCATATAAAAGAAAAATGGGTTTCTTGCAAAAACAAAAGGACACATACAGGGCAGAGCAGCATCTCCATGTAGATTTTGGAAGCCACATTGATGTAGTCCAGCTCACAAGTGCAATAGCCATGAATGATATCAACCAGTGCATTGACTGTGGCTTCAATGTGTGTTAGACCTTAGAGATAAAAGAATTGTCAGTTTCTTGAAACAATTAACATATGAACTCTGAATTTTGCTCAAATAAAATAATCTTGGCTGGGGTCTTGGCTGTGTACCTGGCAAACAGGCAGGTGCAAGAAAAGCATTCTTGGGTTTAAGAGCATGAAGCTTCCAGAAGTTAGTGACCAGCTGCATGATGAAGCTACAGCTCTCAGTATCGGTTTGTTTTAACCCGTCCTTCCCATCATCACCAACATCTTAACATAAAATACAATAAAATGAAGACATACAGTAAGTGAAAGGGAACCACTATGTAGAAATATATAACATCTATATGCAAAAATAGCCAAAAAGCATTAAGCGTACCAGTGTCTGATTGAGGAAGCCTGGACTCAGTGAAGTGCACAAGGTTGTTGGGTCTCATGATGGCGATGGAGCGGGCTGTGATCACCAGTCTCTGGAACACATCAGGGTCCAACTCCTTTCCTTCTTTACTGCTGCTGTTCAGACAGTGCACTGCATTGCTCAGCAGAGACTGATCCTGCACACACATTCAGCACCATTTATAAATTGAAAGGGTTCATGTTTAGCACAGGATCAGACCTAATTTTAAGCATTGGATTGCATGTGTACCTTGTGGTTGTGGTAGGCTGTGCGGCTGGTGTGCAGGCTTGCCAGAAGTCCTTTGGTCTGCTGCTGTACTCCAGCAGGAGTGGGGATGGACAGGAGGAGAGTGGCCAACTCTAGAGCCGCAGCTTTATTTTTCTCCTGTAAATGTAAATTTCACCATAAAAATTAAAATTTTTATAGACAAAAAGAAAATTGTAGAATGTATGATAATGACAGCAAAAAAGTAGGGTTGTCACAATGCCAACATTTGGAGACTACAGTGGTCAATCCCAATACAAGAGAAATTTGATGATCTCTAAGCCAATTTTGATACCAAAGCTTAAACTGAAATGACATTTAACACTCCTTTTACTATATTTAGAAAGTTTGTATAAATATGAACCAATTAAACTACTGCTCACCATATTTTCCTGGTGCGCTTCCTTCTCTCATAATTTATTCATCGTAATGTCGACTCAAACACATGACTTTCTTCTGTGGAACACAATTGAAGATATATTAATGGTCTGTTTGTCCATACAATGCAAGCGAATGGTGTACACATTTTTAAGCTTTAAAAAGTATATAAAGGCAGCATAAAGGTAATTCATAATACTCCAGTGGTTTAATCCATGTCTTCTGAAGCAATCCGATTGGCTTTGGGTGAGAACAGACCAAAATGTAACTCCTTTTTCATTGTACATCTTGCCAAACAAGTCTCTAGGAACAATCATGATTTCAAGCTCGATTGCACTTTCTAGCTCTTGTCGAATGTGTAGAGCCCTAGATGGCTCTACAGGAAGTGTAGCTGAGCTTGAAATTATGATTGCCAAGGAGACTACAGATGTCAAGATTTATATTGAAAATGTAGTTATATTTTGGTCTGTTCTTATCCAAAAACAATTGGATCACTTCAGAAGGCAGATTAAACCACAGGAGTCATGTCATTTTATACTGACTTTGTCCTTTTTAGAGCTTGAAAATTTGGTTACCATTACCTTGCATTGTATGGACAAACATACATCATATCTCCATTAAAATATCTTAAGTTTGTGTTCTGTGAAAGAAAGTCATGTGTGTTTGAGACAAAAGTGAAAGTAAATGAGAAAATTATAATTTTTCTTCAGCAACTCCTTTGTCACGTTCAAACAGTAGGCCTTCATTACTTGTTGTAAGGCAAATGTTAATAAGTGTCACTTGACATAATTTCCAAATCCTAATGTGGATTCACCATAATAAGGTTTTTAATTTGACTTGTGAATCAAATTGAGACATGAACCGAACTGAGACTAATGATACAAATTATACCACGGAATAATTTTTTAATTTTTAGATCGACATGGTACCCAAGCACCGCCACCTTTTGCAAACCCATCATGAAGCGTACAAGCATTTACTTGCCTTTTCACCAGGGGAACCCAGAGCAAAACAGCTCTCTAGAGCTTCTAATGAGCTGACCACCAACCTACAGATCAAACAACAGTTAGATCGAGAAAATGCATATTATATTAAAAATAATATCATTCCATATTAAAACATATCAGTTCTACACCATTCTCAAAGCATTGTCATTATCAATCCATAACATTTTCAAACATTAAGAACGTTAAAGAAACACATATGTGATTAATTATTTCTTTATAAAAGCTGTAATTTGTCCTGAATGTTTTACATAAGAGCAAGCCGAGTGTGACTGCTGTCTCTCGCACATACATGTACACACGCACGAGCAAACCATCATGCACACAAGCATAGAAAGGGCGGTTACTAACCGGTCCAAGGCTGATAAGGACTCAGTTTCACAACTTTTTTTATTGTTTAGGGAGCAAAGAAAAAGAAAAATGTGTGAGGATCACAGAAAAGAAACGTGTAAAAATGATTTGTATGTGAAACACAGGAAATAAATGCATGCAAGCATGAGGTCATTACAATGGCAGCCATGCATTGACACCCCCCCCCACCCCACCTTCCTTCATTCCTCTGACCATCTTTTCAATTACATTAATTGATATCAATTACTACAATTAAACAGTCTTTTGTGAAAATAATACACATTTAACATAGTATATTAATAGTGAATAGAAGACAAAGACAAATAAGACAAAAATGTGACAGAACTAGTGCTTGTAATCAAGTAATAGGTTGAAGAATAGAAGAGCACACAGGGTTAAGAGACAGGTCTACCTCTCCAATACAGTGCCACTGGTTGCAATGGGGCTGGTGACATCACTTTCTCCAGTGCCGTTGCTCTGGTTGAGGTTGGGGCTGCACACGTTGTTGACTCCAGCAGCAGGGAAGTCCTCCGGGGGCTCGTCCGGCCAGCCAAACTGCTCTTTGGTTTTGCCGTAGATTTTTATGGAGTCCAGCATGGTGACGCCAGCCGGGTCAACTGAAGCACCAACTAAAATACAAGACAAAATATACACCATTTAGTTACTTCATGAGGTAGAGCAAAGTTTGAGAAAGTGGTCATGCTGCAGTATTTTAGGAAGCTTAAAATGGCTTAGAATATTCAGAAACGAAATACTAGTATACTGCTCATAATACTGCCTACTATTTTTTTAAATACAGAATATTTGGATACGTTACATACAGTAGTAGTTGTACACATAACGTGGCAGTATGCCATCTAAACATAGCCTGTTTATTGGGCTCTTACTGAAAATTGAGAGCTTCTTGTCAGCCTGCAGGGCTTCCTCACGTGTGAAGGGAAAGTCAAACCAGCGGGAGCGTGTCAGGTTCAACTGCATGGTGCGTCCAAAGATCTCAATGTAGGAAGGAGCTCGCTCAATGGCCTGAGTGCCAACCTGTACCCTCATTCCAGTCATCACCATTGAGTTGTTGTTATTCACTACTTCCACTGTAAAACCTCCAGGCTGTTGGCAAGAACCAAGACAAATGTCTCAAATGGTAGAAAAAAAGTGGCTTAAAGGCTTTACAAACCGGCGTACTATCAATTATGTTATGGCTGCAAATATTTTTTTTACCTTTGTGTTGGCCACATACATCCCTGTAGAGTTTAGACGGTGTTTGATCTGTTGGCCGTTGTAGACCTGTAGCAGGTCATTGCCTCCGAATTCCACCTCTGTCAGCTGTTGGTTGTGCTCGAAAAAGTCCACAGGGAAAGTGACCTGACTGGATGTGCGTGTGGCTGATAAGATGAGGGAAAGCACAGAGAGGCACATCAATTATAAATATCCCACAATCAATACTAAACATGTTATGATGAATTAAAATATATGTGGTGTGACTCACTGGCAGTGGCTGTCTTGCGTTTGCGGACAGGTTTCATGATACTGATCACACTGCTGGGCTGCAGGGAAGGCTGGAGCCAATAGGATGTATTCTCTACATTGGCCATGTAGATGCGCAGGCTGCCGTCTTCACAGAGCAGGATCATGGTTGTGCGTTGCTGCTCGTTGCTGGCTGTGTGACGGATCGCAACCATGTCCTGAATCTGAAGGTTAGAGAGGAGAATAACTTAAATTTCAGTCTGTTTCTCACACAAAGCTGTGTCATGGCTTCAGAAGACATGGAATATAGCACACAATTAGTATGGATCACTTATGATACACTATGTGGCAAAAAGTTTGCAGACACCATGTGTGCTTTATGAACATAATTTAAAAACCACAGGAATCAATTCCCCCTTTGCTGGAATAGGGAAGACTTTCCACTATACTGTTGTAAAATTGTGTCAGGTATTTGCTACCATTCAGGCACAAGAACATCAGTGAGGTCAGGCACTGATGCTGGTTGATGGGGCCTGGCTCACACATCCAATTCACCCCAAAGATGTTTAATGAGGTTTAGTTCTGGAATGTGTGTAGGTCAGTCAAGTTCTTCCACACCAGACGCAGCAAGCCATTTCTTTATGGAACTCGCTTTGTGAGACATTGTCATGCTGGAATAGAAAAGGGTTCTCCACACACTGTTGACACATAGTTGGAAGCACAAAATGTCCTAGACTGCCTTTTTTTTTTATGGAGTAGTATTATGTTTTGTCTTCATTGGAACTAATGGAGTAACCAAAATCAGGGAAGAGGCGTCCACATACTTTTAGCAATAAATAGAAATTTGTTGGTGCAAAATGATTAAGAAGAAAATCATATTGGTATAGTGCGATATGAGGGTGAGTAAATGATTAAATTTTTTGTTTTTGTTGGGTGAATTATTCTTTTAACTTAGCATTGTAAAACCCTGGTAACTGACCTTAGCTTTTGCAGGCAGAGTTTTGATTTCCTGAATGAGGAACGTGTCTGGTTTCACCATGATGACCAGAGGGATTCCTGTAGTCTGCTGCACACAGCACACCAGACCTGGGTGGTTCATCACTTCTGACCACTGACAGAGTGCTGGAGATGTCTTACTGCCTCCATTAGAACTGCATATGCACAAGAATCACAAACAGAAAAACTTCCATAAATATAAAAACACTTTGGCGAAGGTTACAATATGAATACCGTTACTGTACTTTTTCAGTACAAAATGTAGAAAGAAGCCCTACCCTTTGACAATGATGGTGAAGAGCCTCTGTGTTTCCAAGTTGCCACGGCTCACTGTGGCAGCAAATGACTTGCCCTGACTGTAGCTGAAGAAGAGCATCTGCAGGACGTGGGAGTAATACACTGAGACTCCGCCTCCAGCCACCTGCCCATTACTGTCCTGCAGAGAACACACAACACACTCAGCATGGCGTCACACAAAATAATCCTTTTAGTAAATCAATTTCTATAACTGGGTGTATGGAGAAAGGAAAGGTATCAACTGAAGAACCTTTAAGTCCTCGTGGTTGATCTCCAGAACGTTGGTGACGTAGAAGGGGCCATGCTGGGCACTGCTGGACTCATCCATCACCTGAGTGTACATGTAGCCAGCTGAAGACATTATGACGATGATGCTTTTGCCGTCCTCGTTGAACAATAATGTGGCATCTCTAATTTTTGAACTTGGTAGCAGGAAGTAGTACATGGGGCTCAGGGCATCCACAGATAAGTCATAAATCTACAAATATAACAATAATAAAAAAAAAAGAATAAAAATTGAGACTACTTTTAATAGAATTAACAAACACATGGTAATTAATGTCATTTTCACTTTTAAGCCTAAATGTTCTCTTAATATGAACACCGTGAGAACTAGTGGCTGACCAATATGGGGTTTCCAATGAATGACCAGTGCTGATATCTAAAGAGCACTGTGGCTGATGGAGATTCTTTGTTGATTTTGGTGCTCACAGACTTCTGTTAAAGCAAAAGTTCCCCCAAAAATGATAATTCTCTAATAATTTGCTCATGTTTATGTAATCTCAAACTCATATGAATTTCTTTATTCCGCAGAACACAAATGAAGATATTTTAATGGAGATATTATGTCTGTTATTCCTTAAAATGCAAGTCAATGGTGACCAAATCTCCAAGCTCCATAAAGGACATAAAAGGGCAGGCAGAATAAAAGGTAATAATCCAGTGGTTTAATCCATGTCTTCTGAATCTATCCAATCTGTTTTGGGACCAAAATGTAACTTTTTACACTGTACATCTTGCCATTGTGGTAACTAGGCAGGTTCTTGATTTCAAGCTTGATTACATTTCCTAGCCCTTGATGCATATGCAGAGCGCTAGATGGCGCTATGAAGTGTAATCAAGCATGAAACCATGATCGCCAAGAAGATTACAGATGTCAAGATTTATAGTGAAAAAGGAGTTGGAACATAAAAATGTATTTGTTTGTGTTGCAAGGTAGAAAGTCATATGAATTTGAGACGACATAATGGTGAGTAAATGAGAGAATCATAATTTTTGGGTGAACTATTCCTTAAATCAGATATGATGATGAAGACGCATCAAATGAGAATGGCCAAATATCAGCCAAATAAATCAGCCTGACCAACAAATCGGTCTACCAGTAGTGACAACTACGGAAATATGAAATGCAAGGTGTTCTACAACAAGCACAACCTTGACAAAATCAGCAGTTATGATGGCCAGTTCAGTCTGAGAGCCGGGCAGCCATATGGCCTTGATGATGAAGTTTCCGGTAGCAAGTTGAGGGTGCAGGACCAGGTGATCTGACACAGAGCCTGTGCTGCTGAATGTCAAAACATGACAGTCCTGTGGATGAGGCACAGAGAAGTAATCATTTCAAAATCTCTTCCCCAAATCTGTGATATCAATTCTGTTCAGAATCATTTCTGAAAATGTATCCTGTGAAGCACTGAAAGATAATTAATCCTTATCAAGCTTTGTTTGTGTTTGTTACCTTGAGTCCACAAACTGCTAGATAGTCCTCATTACAGGGGTTTCCCGTGAGACTGAGAACAGTGAAGGGAACAGGAGCAGAGGCCAGTCGAGTCAATGTCAGTTTCCTCTTACTGGAGTCTGCCTGTTTCAAAAGCGCAGACAACTGCAAGACTGTTATCTGTGAAGAGACAGCCAAAAGGTTTATAATTAACATAATATAGATTTACCATTTTTGAGATAATCATTGGTTGTGAATCTATTGTTATTTGAATGGGATATTCTGTTAAATTAAACTTGTGCAATGTAATTATTAAAAACAACTAAAGGTAAAAAGCTAGAGATTAATTGGATAATTCATCCAAACATTTTCTATTATCATTTACTCACCCTCATGTAGTACCAAACCCCTATAACTTTTTCCATGGAAGACAAAAGGAGAAGTTGGGCAGAATGCCTCTGCCATCTTTTTTTTCGTACAATAAAAGGTCATTATGACTAATGGCTGAATTATACTTACGCATCAAACCTACACATAGGCTCCGTGTAGTGGCCAAAGCGGTGGTTTGCATTTATAGCTCTCTTTCTAACATTCGTTCAGTATCTCACTATGGAAATTCAACTCAGTCTTATCAGACACTGGAAGCAACACCACGTCTGTCAGCTGACATACCAAACTACAATGATAAGGGAGCCCCACCTCCCTATGTAAGACAACGCCTCAAGTTCATTCTCTTTCCCGTGAAGATTATTGGAAGCTATCCTCAGCAGGACTTGCAAGGTGTGGTTGCTAAACAGTTTGTTTGACAAGCCATTCAGGTACGTTGCAGATCGATGCTTTTTTCTTTTGCTAATATATTCACTGTTGAATTGAATATAGTTTTCTGCTGTGTCAATATTGTTTCTCCTTGTGTAAACAGCACATCAAGGCAGGCTTACATATATTTTTCAATAGAGTTAAAAGCGGTAATAGCTTCTACCCTCTCCTGCATGTCGTGGTGGTGTGGCAGATCGGTTGCTCTTATCACATTAAGGAGAGATCTGGGGATTAACAGAATTGAGAGGCAGAGCGAAGGGGAAGGATCCCTCCTGTCCGTGCGCACGTGGATCTATGATCTCGCCAAAGGATTCCCACCTGCTCTCTATTGTCACGGGGTCAGACATGCACAGGCTGCACTCGCATATCCCGAGTGTTGCCCACACTGTTCCCGATTTGTACGGCAATTTTTGGAAAAGAGGGTGCAGTTCGCTGCTTTGAATAATGGGGATCCCTGTTTTTCTCCACCGCCAGCGAAGAAAGATACCTGGCCCATCCGCAGGAACAGCGCAGCCGTTTCCACCGATCTGCCTCCCCTCTTTGAATCTTCTCCTTTGGCAGGGGATAGGGAAGAGGAGGAAGAGATTTTGCTGATGATCACCTTTTGGAGGATGAGAATGATGCTATTCTCCCTGCTCATTCTCGGCCGGGCAGCGCGATGGACTCATCCCCCTCTCTTGTCAAGGAAGAGCTGGACCTGGTTGAAATGTGCAGACGGGAAGCAGCCAAATTATCCATCGACTGGCCATCACAGCAGTAGGGCCAGGGGGCCTTTTTGTCCGCTACCCCTTCATTGCCGGGACGGACTGAGAGATTGTTGGCCTCCATTTATCAGAAGATCTACCGATCTTCAGCCTTAGCCATAAGGGATCTTAGTGACACCTTGCTCCTCACAACGTATCAGGCCAAGCTGATGAGGAACATGGGGCAGCAAATTGACATCAAGGTGACGGACGAGGCATTGTGGGAGGAGTCATTGCGGATATCAACCTGTGCACGTCAGGAGACGCCATCCAGAGCTGTGGCCGCAGCCTGGGTCTTGCTGTCTCGTTTATCCGCAAGAGAGGAGGAATTCCTGGATGCCCAGGTGGAACCGAAAGCTGTTTTCAGGGCTTCAGTTTCTACGAAGCAGTGTGCTATGCAATGTGATTCAAGGAAGAAAGATGAGGTGTTTGAAACTTGCCTTCCCCAAAAATCCCCTCCTGGTGAGCCACAGCAGTCATGTTCTGGGTGATTTTAGAGGTGGGTAATCTGGATTCAGAACCCAGTCCAGGCTCCCCCAGAACCAGCAGTCAATAAAGAGAGGGGCACAGCCATGCCAAACATTGGTGGCGGCTGCCAAACATTACCCATTACCAGTCTAACCAGCAGAAGAAAAAAAAACACCTCAGAAAGACACAAATTCAAAATGCGCTCTTAATTTCTTCATCCCAGATTACGTTAGTCGATCTGAAAGACGCATACTTTTACATTGCGGTTTAATTATCACACAGAAAATTCCTAACGTTTGCTTATCAGGGAAGAGCCTACGAATTTTTGACAGTGCCTTTTGGACTGTTATAAGCACAGATAGTGTTCAACAAGTGTATGGAAGCAGCACTAATGCTGTTGAGATTAACGGGTCTCAGAGTATCTGCTTATCAAGACAATCTATTAGTCTGTGCTCCATCATGGCAGCAAGCAGAGTTAGATACGAGACTGCTGGTGACTCATTTGGACAACATAGGTTTCAAAATAAACAAGACAAAGAGCTTGGTTTGGTTTATCAATAAGCTTTTGATAACTTTTTGTAAGCATGGTGTAATGACGACGTATACTACATTTGTTAAAGATCTGATGAAACTAGGCCTAGTTCGCAAATGCATACTTTATGTAATCTCAAATATTTCATGAATGATTTCACTGATATCATTGGTTCTTGAGGCAAAGTTGCTTAAAATGAGAACAGCTATCATAAGATATGAATCAAAACCATTAACACACATGTAAAATATAACAGCATCAACCGGTGGCCAATTTATTTGTAAAATTTTGAAGAAAAAAAAAATCTCTCGGGCAGAGTCAAATATGTCCACTGCGTTTCATTCCAATTGGCCTTTGTTAAACTTGTCTAATAGCTGAATTGGGCATGTTGACGGCCAATGTCAGCCATGTTCCACAAGCAGCAATGTTGGTGTCAAGTCCATCATTGGCAGCTTGAGCAAACAAAGAAGCATAATGACAAGTTTCAAGTCATAATCAGATGAATGCTGTAAGAGTTAGAAAAAGTTTAATTTCAATTAAATTCAAAATAATGGACAGGCAATTGAGCAAACCAATGGAAATATGGCATCATTGTCATAACCATAACACAAGAAACTGGATGAGACCAATCTCATGAACATAGGCCAAATTATTAGATTATAAAACAAATTATTCATGAATTTAGGCTACACTATTTAGTTATGAGCAATGTTTTTCATATTTCTTGACCAATAGGTGGCACTGTTCCAAAACTGCTCAGGTATCATCAGTGTATGATAGCTATCACATGCACCAAGTTTTATTTTAATAGGCCAAAGCATAACCAAGATACAGCCTTGTTTGGCATGCTCACAGTCAAAATGGTTGATGCTTGGCCAATGACCAATGTTCGTATACACACACACACACACACACACACACAAATATATGTACACGACTGTCCTCCCGGTCAATTATGGCAACTCACACAAATACACTGCATGCATATTTTGAAGTCAATCAGACCAACGGTTCCATAGTTACAGCCACTTTCACATTGTTTCCTGCTATAGTGCTACCAAATGGCCAAGCCCCACAACTTCTATGTGTTCTCAGATTGAGCTCTTAAAAAAAGTGTCAAATTTGGTGAAAATATCTCATTCTGTTTAAGTGTTATATCCATATACGTAAAAGCATAGACAACTTTTAAAATCATTGGCCTGAACAACGCCAATGCGTTTGTAAAATACAGCATTTTATAACAAAATTCAAAATGGCCGACGCCCAAAATGGCCAGACTCTAAAGAGTCGAGTTTCGTGATTTTAGGACAAACCATTCAGAGGACAGAAGCAAAAATAGCCATTTATTATATCTCCTGACCCGTAGGGGGCACAAAGTCAAAACGCTGCAAGTCACCTAAGGGCATGATGGCTATGACATATACTAAGTTTCTGCACAATCCGTCAAAGCGTTGTGGAGACACAGCCTCAAATTCAATTTGGCGTGTTCTTTGTTGAATAGCCATTAAAAAAAATAGTTTGGTCATTCAAAATACTTTTAATTACTTTTTGTCCTGAGTGTCTTCAGATGATGCACGCCAATTGTCATGCAAATCGGAAGTACGGCATAGGATGAGTTCGATAATGTAGGTTATTTGGAATAAAAAGAACACTAACAAACACAATAGATGCCTAAGCACCTTTGGTGCTTGGCCCCTAATTAGAACAACACATGATGGAAGTAATTTTAAAACTGGAATTTACAATGCATTCAGGCAATATAACAAAATCTTAACGGGTGTTTTTATAATGTTTTGACAAATTAAATAACATGACAGATTAATAAAATGAAATTATTATTTACTGTACATCATGCTGTCAAACAGTCAAAATGCAAAATAATCTTGGAGAAAACACAACGCAACCTAAAAGATCTTTTTTTATCATCCTGGGGGACGTCTCTGGTTACAAAGCGGACCAATCACAGCTGTTAAGGTCTATGCGACAAGACACCGTTACATATTTGGAAAGGTGCATGTCAGGTTACGCTGGTGTAACCGCCATAGCCACGTTTAGCCTACGCCATAGGTATGATGCAGAAGTGTAAATCAGCCTTAAAAGTTGTCATATCACCTAATTTTTCCTTTTGTGTTCCATGGGAAAAAGTCAAATGGGTTTGGTACAACATGAGGGTGAGTAAAAGATGACAGAATTTTTATATTTGGGTAAACTATCCTTTTAAGCTTTCTGGATTACCTTGCCCTTCTCATGGCTGACGGCGAGGTGTTGCCTGCGTCCTTGAGGGGAGGACAGCACACACATAGCCACTCGACGCAGCACATGAGCACTGATGAGCTGGCGAATGGTCTGGCCCTGATCTCCACTGTAGTTCATTCTGACGTTCTCAAAAGCTCCCTCCTGTGAGCCCAGTGTGGGAACCTTAATGATAAAAAAGGGTTTGTTTAGGGTCAGCAATTATAATTCGGAAGATTGAAAAGAACAATAAGAATCAATCCTCGGGTTTGAATCATTTGGTTCATACCATGAGCTGGTCAGTCATCTCCACAGTCTTGTCCTGAGTGTGTAATTCGTTGAGAGCGTGCTGAGCTCGACTGCTGCTGCCCACTGCTGATGCCTGCTGGAAGTTGGTCTGAATGGCATCGATTAGGAAGATGAGCAACTCCAGCACTAGGGCTGCTGTGGAGGAGCTTGCCTACAAAAAAGGGCAATAAAAGTGAGAATAAAAAAAAAAAAATCATTTTGTAAAGAAATTCTTACATAGGCCCAATTTATATGTCTTAAGTCTTTTGATCAAAAGGTCTAATAAGATCATATGAAACATAAATTCAGTCAAGTGCGCCCAGACTTGTGACTGGTAGTTTTGATCAATGAAGCAGTTCTTGAGCCTCTTGAGTTCTTACCACTTGGATAAGAAGGTCCTCTCTGCAGCCCTCAATGTTTTTACATATGCTGCTCTTCTTAGGTTTTTCATCGTCGCTGCTTTTGCCATCACAGATGGTGACTTTACCCTTGTCTGCAGGTGAGGAGTTCTGGTGGCGAATGGCACTCTCTGGCATGCGCAGCTCGTTCTGGAATGCAGAGGACTCCTTCATGGTGGAGCTTATTCCACTGCTGGGACTTCTTTTCACTAGAGCCTATAACAGAAGGATAGAGATACAAAACAGGATCAGAGATGTGTGATGCATTGCATTACTTAAACTAAATTACAAAGAATGTTTATGCCAGGGGGCACCACATGGAAGAGGGAATCAAATTTGATTGTGTTACATGCTTTGAGTTTCCATCAAGGAGACATGCATGAGTGAATATGGATATGTTCTCACCCTCATGTTGGTCCAAAACCATATGACTATCTTTCTTATATGGAACACAAACTAAATGTAAGGCAGAATGTTAGCCTCAGCACAATTCACTTTCAATCCTTTAATCTTTTCTTCCATATTTTTTATTTTTTTCCAATGACAGTCAACAGTGACTGAACTGACATTGAGGGTGAGAAAATAATGTGTGAGTGAACTATCCATTTAATAATTGTCTATTCATCACAAGCAATATTACAACCAAATAATGGTGGATTTTCTTTTTAATGACAAAGGGAATGATGGCAAAAAAAATTTAGCCAAGGGCGTAGATTTAGCTTGAAAATTGGAGGGTTACAGTATGAAGAGTTTACATGTTTCCATTGATCATGGTATAAATATTGGGGTGTTTTGATTATTGGAGTGGGTTGGGGTGTTACCCCCTGGAATCTACGCCCCTGAATGTAGCAAACCCTGATGAATTGAGGGAGAACTGAAATGAGCTAAATGGCAGAATGATAAATGATTTGCAAGCCAAAGTTACCGCAGTTGCTCTTTTCCCATGATGACCTGAAGTATTCGGTCTCACCTGGCAGCTGCCATCCTCCTTGGCACCACAGTCACAGAAGAAAGAACCGTATTTGGCATAGGAGATCTCATGGTCTTTGTGACAGACCTTGGCACACACTGTGCACACACCTACCCCATCCACCATTTTACAAGTGTGACAGTGATACCTGTACAGGGGAGAGCAGGAGTTTAAGGATGAGCACTTAGATTTAGAATGCTTCTGTGTTTTATAGGAAAGGAGGACCAAGAGGATCAATTACCAGTGCTGATTCATGAACTCCTTTTGTGTGATGGTGAAGGTGCATAACTTGTTGCAGAGTGAATCCTCATCCTAAAACATAAGACACTCATGAGTGGCCACATTGAAGAACATAGATTTAGGTTGCCAGCTTCTTGAATGGAACATGTTCTTGCATTCTTTTTTAATTTGTTGGTCTATGCAAAAAGACACTGTCAAATAAAAAAAATTGTTAAACATTTGTTATGCATCAATGTCAGTATTAAAATAACAATAATTAATCAATAGCAACTGTAACAGTTGTCGGCTACATTGTATCATGAATGTCTTAATTATAAATAATAGGCAACAAATGTGGGCATTTAAAGTCAACAAGACAGTGTTTGCACCAATTGTACTTATGTTTTTATTTCTAAGTGAAACAGAACATTTTAAAAATGGAAGTCGGAATTTAATTCATTAGGAATTTATTGTTAACAAAACAAGGAATTTGTATTATGTTAATAGGGTAAATGTTTATTTCATGATAAAATGATCCACAAAATCCCCTCCATTCAGTGTTCTGAACACGTTCTGTGTGCAAGTCACCTCACTATTTCTAACAAGTATAAAAACGTAAATCCTATCACGAATCAAAGCACAGAGAGCAAACAGCCCCCTTACAGAGTCTTCAGCCTGAGAGTCTTCCTCCTCCACAGCCAGCTCTTCAACCCAGTCAGAGTCAACTTCAATGGCCTTCTCCTCTCCCTCCATCAGAAGCTGGGAAGAGCCCTGGCCACTGTTCTGCCTCAAGGCATTCATTACATCTGCCAGGTAGGAGATGATGTGGCAGGCGCACTCAAGCATGCTGGCATGCTACAAACAGATAGGAGTTTCACTCACAGTCCCACATAATCAAATCAATGACATGTGAATGTTACCCTCTGCATAAACTTAACACTTACCTTGCCTTGAGAGACATTGGCAGTAACCTTTTCTACAACATTCTTCTGATACAAATATTTTTTACTGCAAGAAAAAAATGTAAAGTGTCAGGTTTTGCTCAAAATAGAGGTTTTGAATAGACCATGAAATAAAAAATAAAAAAAACAGTTTTATGGCTGTTAGTCCATGTGTATTAGCATAGAGATACTTTATATGCAAGTACTACTAAAAGTTGACTACTTTAAAAACCAAATTTAAGCAGATATATAATGAATATACACATATACATACAGTATACGTATATACATACAGATCGATCGATCTATCTATATTTTAGGGCTGTCGATTTAACGCTTTAATTCCGTACGATTAATTTTAAATAAAATAACGCGTCAAAAAAATTAACACAATTAATCGCATGCCCATGGACCATAATAAGGAAGAGTCCTGAGAAATGCAAGCTTGTAGTAACACCTGTTTACTCCAGAGGGCAGTAAGTGAAATTTCAGCTGTATGAGCAATGCACAGTTTTTGTATTGTCTTAACAATGATTAACTCTTCTGCTACAGGAATGAAAAGCATTTTAATTAAAGATAAGATTTAAAAAAGATAACCATGTATAATTATATATTTATATAAATATGTATAATCATTATATATTGAGTTATTGTTATATGAGGGGCTTTCTCAGCAAATATTTGTGTATGCAATTAATCGGGACACCATGTAATTAATTTGATTAAAAATGTATCGATTGACAGCACACACATAAAAGTTGTCTACTTTAAAAACTAAATTTAAGCAGATATATACTGTATACACACACACACATATATATATTTATTATACACACACACACACACACACACACACACACACAAGTTTAAAAGTTTGGGGTCAATTCACTGAAATGTTTCTCATGGTCTTAAAAATCTTTTGATCTGAAGGCGTATGCTTAAATGTTTGAAATTAGTTTTGTAGACAAAAATATAATTGTGCAAACATATTAATTTAATTACAAAAAAATTTCATAAATGTTTTTTTTTTTTTTTTAAATGGATGACTTGGACCGAATAAAAAAAAAAAAAAAAAAAAAGCAGCTAATAAGTGCCCAGTATTGATGGGAACTCCTTCAATACTTTTTAAAAAGCATCAAATGGTGATACCTCAAGAAGCAGGTTGAGAAAATGTCAAGAGTACATTTCTGTCTATGCAAAGGCTGGATACTTTAAAGATGCTAAAATATAACACAGTTTTGATTGTTTTAGTCATTACACAATTCCTATATTTCCATAGTTTTAATGCCTTTACTATTATCCTTAAATGTGAAAAATAATAATAATAATAAAGAATGAGTAAGTAACCGTACAATTTTGACCGTTATTAAGTATGCATGTATGTATGGGTGTGTGTAATGTAATATATATATATATACAGTGGTGTGAAAAAGTGTTTGCCCCCTTCCTCATTTCCTGTTCCTTTGCATGTTTGTCACACTTAAGTGTTTCGGAACAAACCAATTTAAACAATAGTCAAGGACAACACAAGTAAACACAAAATGCAATTTGTAAATGAAGGTGTTTATTATTAAAGGTGAAAAAAAATCCAAACCATCATGGCCCTGTGTGAAAAAGTGATTGCCCCCCTTGTTAAAACATACTATAACTGTGGTTGTCCACACCTGAGTTCAATTTCTCTAGCCACACCCAGGCCTGATTATTGCCACACCTGTTCACAATCAAGGCATCACTTAAATAGGAGCTGCTTGACACAGTAAGGTCCACCAGAAGATCCTTAAAAGCTACACATCATGCCGAGACACAAAGAAATTCAGGAACAATTGAGAAAGAAAGTAATTGAGATCTATCAGTCTGGAAAGGGTTATAAAGCCATTTCCAAAGCTTTGGGAATCCAGCGAACCACAGTGAGAGCCATTATCCACAAATGGCGAAGACATGGAACAGTGGTGAACCTTCCCAGGAGTGGCCGGCCGCCCAAAATTACCCCAAGAGCGCAGCGACGACTCATCCAAGAGGTCACAAAAGACCCCACAACAACGTCCAAAGAACTGCAGGCCTCACTTGCCTCAGTTAAGGTCAGCGTTCATGCCTCCACCATCAGGAAAAGACTGGGCAAAAATGGCCTGCATGGCAGAGTTCCAAGGAGAAAACCACTGCTGAGCAAAAAGAACAAAGCTCGTCTCAATTTCTCCACAACACATCTTGATGATCCCCAAGACTTTTGGGACAACATTCTGTGGACCGATGAGACAAAAGTGGAACTCTTTGGAAGGTGTGTGTCCAAGTATATCTGGCGTAGAAGGAACACTGCATTTCATAAAAAGAACATTATACCAACAGTAAAATATGGTGGTGGTAGTGTGATGGTCTGGGGCTGTTTTGCTGCTTCAGGACCTGGAAGACTTGCCGTGATAAAAGGAACTATGAATTCTGCTGTCTACCAAGAGATCCTGAAGGAGAATGTCCGACCATCTGTTCGTGTACTCAAGCTGAAACGAACTTGGGTTCTGCAGCAGGACAATGATCCTAAACACACCAGCAAGTCCACCACCGAATGGCTGAAGAAAAACAAAATGAAGACTTTGGAGTGGCCTAGCCAAAGTCCTGACCTGAATCCTATTGAGATGTTGTGGTATGACCTTAAAAAGGCCGTTCATGCTCGAAAACCCTCTAATGTAACTGAATTAGGACAATTCTGCAAAGATGAGTGGGCCAAAATTCCTCCAGGACGCTGTAAAAGCCTCATTGCACGTTATCGCAAATGCTTGGTTGCAGTTGTTGCTGCTAAGGGTGGCCCAACCAGTTATTAGGTTTAGGGGGCAATCACTTTTTCACACAGGGCCATGATGGTTTGGATTTTTTTTCACCTTTAATAATAAACACCTTCATTTACAAATTGCATTTTGTGTTTACTTGTGTTGTCCTTGACTATTGTTTAAATTGGTTTGATGTTCCGAAACACTTAAGTGTGACAAACATGCAAAGGAACAGGAAATGAGGAAGGGGGCAAACACTTTTTCACACCACTGTATTAATGGTTATTATACGCGCACGCACACGCACTTATTTTTTTAGGGGTGTAAAAAAATATTGTAACATATTGTATCATACAATACTGTATCATGGCTCACTATACAATACCATATCACTCACAGGCGTTTCCAAATTACTATGCAAACAAATGCTCTCAATGTATTGGGGTATTTAAACAAATAATTTAACAGATCATTGTTCTGTTACTCTTAGATGACACTCACCATCTTGTGAGCCAGTCAATAGCGGCTCTGTGAAGCTGTAGATGTCCCGCTCCTTGCCCTGCACTTGCTAGTGTGGCCATGATGATCATGAGTTCGGGAAAACCTGCCCCATCTCCACTGGACAACATCTCTGTCGCCATGGGGATGAGGGTGCTGAGAAGCACAGTGCAGACACCCTCGCCAACCTGGCTGTTATCTCGGACAATGTAGGAGGTGAGGAGTTGCAGGAGCTGCCTGTTCTCCTGCACAGTGTCCAGCTGGTCTGAGTCTTTGGGAGGAGAGGCCGTCATACGCCTCAGCCAGGCCTGCAGCCTCGTGGGCTCCACACAGGCCAGC
Source organism: Moxostoma hubbsi (assembly GCA_032164185.1). Classification (NCBI taxonomy): domain Eukaryota; kingdom Metazoa; phylum Chordata; class Actinopteri; order Cypriniformes; family Catostomidae; genus Moxostoma; species Moxostoma hubbsi. The sequence goes on along the minus strand of JAVLUX010000020.1, from coordinate 20,389,939 downwards.
TGGGCAAATGAGCCGCACAGGCACAGAAGGCTGGGATTGGGGCTCTTCTCCGCTGAGGGATGAACAGAGATGGGAAGTGAGAGACAGAAGAACAGATAGCACATGTTTGCTAGACCAGTGGTTCTCAATTTTTTGTCAATAAGGCTCACGTATATCTTCATTGACAATGAACACATACCCTAGCTAACATGAAGCATAATCATTAATACAATTTAAAGTGTATAATTAAATTTTTTTCAAAATATGTTCTACTATCCCAGTTTATTGTTCATTGATAACCATAGGTAATGCATTCCCCCAAATATTGATGCTTATTTTTGAGTGGACCGCGCAGTCCCGTCCATCCCTTTTTAGCTCAACCTATGGTGTGTGTTTGGGGCATGGCAACTTGTTCTGCCAGGGAATATGAAAAACCATGGCAGATGTGTACAGAGGAAAAGTTAGCATCGCATACAGAGAGAAAGGAGTAAAACCAGAGTGAGCATTGGTGTCACATTTACAAGGTGGAGGACACACATGCACCACAAATTATGAGATTGATCTGGCAAACGGGAGCGAGAATAACAAGATTGCCGTACAAGTAGCTAATACACCAACAGTGATCTTATCTAGGGCTCAAACATGGTCAACAATGGTGCTGATGTTACGCTTACTAGTTACCAGAAGAAAAATCCTAACTCGTGCTGGATATCCCGCAATGCACACCCAGATTCCAATCAATCAGGCAATGTTTTCGGACGAGCCAATTCCTGTGCCATGTTTTCCGTCTGGTGGGTGTTATAGTGATCTTGTTAATTACGATGTTAAACATTTATCAGCTTTTCGGTAATACTCTGAGCCTCAAGGTACTATCAGGGTGTAGGTTCCCCATTACTGAATTATTTATCTGCTGATTGATGAATTCTACAAGCAATCATGGTAGAGGAGTAACAATGTAAGCCTTGCGGTGCAATCCGGCAGAATGTGTTTTGTTAATTGGTGGATATTATCCTCTTATTCCAACCTTTATTAATTTGATTATGGCTCACAGAAATCTTGCTACCGGCTTTCCGCTGAGCTCTAGGATGTGTCTGAATGTCCTCATTCATGACGTTGGGCATGATATCTGCCCATCATGCTTGGGAGTTCAGCATTTAAACAGTGCTCTCACAGACCGTGTTTGCACTGCAGTTTGATGCCCATGTCCAAGAGATGGCTCCATCTAGCCGAGTTCGATCCTAACTCGTCCGTTACACTTATGCAGCGCGAGCCAACTCCACCACATCCTCAGAAACGTTGTGCAACTGCAGCAGCCAGCATTTTTTTTTTTTTTTTTTTAAACGAACTGAAGAAATTTAGATTAATCTTGATTTGGAATTTTAATCTATTGACAGCCCTAATGTTTTCAGTCACAGTTTCTGTTTTATTGATTTAACAAAGCTAAATTAAAATCTAAGTACCCCTAGGACCTGCTTAAGGATGATAAACCATCAGAAATGACACCAGGCTACTTACTGAGTTGAAACAGCTTAGTGAAGAATTTTAGAACGCGGTTGCAGAATTTTGCCGACAGATTCTCATTGGCAGTGGCCATCATGATCTGCACCAGTTCTCCACTACAAGACAAGGGATAAAATGCATTAAATTCATGCAAGTATGCAAAAGATTTTCTAGTGATGTATAAAGAGAGGTGAATATTAGGTGAGAATGTACCTGAATGAAAAGAATTCCTCCATGGCTTTACGGACCTGACTACTTTCCAGCTGTTTCTCCAGATACTGTAGACACTCTTCAAGAATGGACTCATTCAGACCACTACTCACAAACATATGACAACAATATTATTATAAGGTTCTTTCAGAGTACAGACACAATTCTTAAAATGCTAAAACTTTTGCAGTTTAAACAAAAGTAATAAATACGTTTAATTAAGTAATTAATAAATCAAACCCATTCTCAAACCCATGCAAAACTTCTCACCACAATGCTAGGGGGTTGTGGATTATTGCCAGAGCACTGCTGTGCAGTTACTTAGGTGCCCTAAGTGTTTTTAATGTGATGAAAACTATGATTTCTAGTCCTCAAAGCCCCTTTCTTCAATGTAAATCTATGGAGTGCTGTGGCTTGTTTTATCATTTGCCAGGAAAAATCTTAATCCGCACAATTTGAGGTATATCACTCATGCCGATAGCACAAATGTGCAAGACAAGTTACGCTCAGAGGTTTAATACTTACCACAGACAAAAAAAAAAAACAAAAAAAAAGACTTCTGAGCTAATGGCTCCTAGACGGAAACATTAAGGAGCCAAATGGCTGTTTATAGTAGCCAAATTACAGTTTTTCTTGATTTAGATTGCTGTTCAGAAATAACGATAGAAAGCCAAAGATAAGGAAGTCAGCTGATAACCCATTCATCAAAGGTTTAATAAAAATTATATATAGTTGACAAGAAGTTTGCATTCCCTTGTCTAATAATGGTTCACACCCCTTTCATAATTTATACAAATATGATTTGGTAAAAAAAAAAATGTAATACTTTAATATCTCTACATTACAGATATTTACATATAGTATGCATATAATAGTGTTGTTGTCTTGAGCATTAATGAATGTTTGCACCTTGTCAAATAGTTGTGTACAAGTCCCTCAATTCAAAAGAGATCCAAGACAGTCAATCCATGCATCCCATCATTTGGCTTGAGTGCGTTACCGTGGAGACGTAGCACATGTGGAGGCCCACGCTATTCTCCACGGCATCCACACACAACTCACCACGCACCCCACCGAGAGCTAGAACCACACATTATAGTGACCACGAAGAGGTTACCCCATGTGACTCTACCCTCCCTAGCAATCAGGCCAATTTGGTTGCTTAGGAGACCTGGCTGGAGTCACTCAGCACGGTGATCACCCTGGATTTGAACTCGCAACTCCTGGGGTGGTAGTTAGCATCAATACTCACTGAGCTATCCAGGCACCCAAATCTTAATGGTTTTAAAATATTGCCTTAGTCTTACTATAATGTTACCGGATGGCCTCAGACTCCGACAACAAAAGTGCAAATTTAATGAAATTCCAGATGCAGTTAATTGTGCTACTCCAATCCCAATCAATAATTACCAGAAGAAGAAAAAAAAAAGCAGTACACAATATGGGACTTTTAAATATAAAGAAGCCCAAAATACAAATGGGACTCTTATTTTGAAATGTCTGTGCTCCCAGTTGTGAGCTCACTGATTGGCTGAGAAAGTGAATCTGATTCAAACTGCTAACATGAGCTCCTGAGTTCAAACCCTCAGTTCTTTTCGGGTGATTCATGAAAAAGATCCGGTTCAAAAGAGTAATTTGTTCATGACTCTCTTGGGCTGGGTTTGTTGTTGCGTGCGGTGCAGCGAGCTCATCAGGAACAGAATAGGTGAAAAGGGGTGCGAGACTTACTGGTTGTGCATTTCTAAAAAAATATTCAATAACTCAAGATGATATCTGACAAAACCGCATATGAATGAACACAACCCGACCCAACCAAGTGGCGTCTAGATTTTAAATGATTGTTGCGATCAATTATTTTTAGCAGTAGTAATATTGATGCATGCCTTAGGAACATCTAACTCTAATCATGACAATAATTATATTGTAATGTCTGAGGTTTCACCTGTTGGGGTCAGAGTGGTTTGCGATGATGTTGTAGCAGCCGGTGATGAGGCGCTCGTAGACTAGGGCCAGGAATGTATCGGACTCGGCGGGGCCGAGGATCCTTTCCAGAGAGGTGCTACAGATCTCTCCCACACTCTCTGTGCTGCTTTCCAACATGAGGGGCAGCAGTGTGCAAATCACCTGAGAACTGTTCTGCTCCTCTGTGCTACAGCTAAACATAAACAATCTTTAGCATTTACTTTTATTTCTTAAATATTAAATCTGTCAGTTAACAATACTTCTGTTTCAACTGTGGTTGAGGACTTACACAATGAGGTCTCCAGTAAGGCGCACCAATGAAAGCAGAGTGTGTTTGAGAGAGGATGCTAAAGGCAGAGATTGGTTGCTGAGGGTCCCGAGGTGGGCAGCTTGGATTGCGCTGATGTAACTTTCAGATGGGATGGTGTCATTGGCAAAGGCATTTCGCTGTGAAGAGAGAAAGTGTGTAAAGGTGTAGGTCTAATTTGTGAGAGAGTTTGAGTGTTGTTTTTCCCAGAAGTCTTGTTGTTCCATGTGGGCATGTGTTGGGTTGGCACCTAGCCTTACGAGTGTATGGCTCAGTGGACAGTGAAGTACTAAGAGATTACTTTAAGCTAAGAGCTGAAGGACAAGAACACTCACCCATGAGCCGATGTTAGGAAATTCATTAGTGTGAATGTTGTTCCATGTTTCACAAAGTGTCTGAACGGCCGATGGCAGATTCTGCATCACAGTCTGACCTGAAAGAAGAATACCAGAGATATAGCAATACCTATATGTGCAATGTACAGCACAACAATGAACTAGATATTTATTCATGTGTTATAATGAAACATATATTTGTACATTTGTTTGAATGTGTAGTTGTCGTTGAACCATGTCATAATAGTTTTATATCATCAACCACACTTAGTGGAATACACAATTCTTTAAGGCTGTCACAATCACTTGATTAAAAAAAATAGCCGAATCGACCAATCGAAAATAAGGCAGAAATGACGCAGTCCACGGACAAGGGTCTGAACACATAATAACATGAGGTGTCAGCTGTGTAAGCACACTTCACTTTAGATTTGAAAAACAATGTAGTTGTCTGTCAACCTGAAAAAGCATAACATCACTTCAGCAATGAAACACTTGAAAAGGAGACATCCAGTTTTCACAGACGGACACATCATAGTAAGTTCACTAAGTAGACTGCATGCTATTTGTGGTGCAGTGTCCGGAGAAAAGTTGAGCCATTCGTTGCTACGCTGGACACACTGAACTCAGCAAAAAACACACCGAAATGCACCCTAAACAGATTTATCTACATAATCATTTGCAATATAGGCTTTTTTATGAAGAAACATGAAACAAATGTCATGAAAAAAAACTAATGTCTGACTTGATTAAAGTTACACGCAATGACGGATGCACAAAAGCTTTCAAATACATCTGACTGAATCCAGACAACCTAAGAAGTTTATTTTCAGCAAATTGTGGTTTGGGTTCTGTTTAAATGAATGACCCTTTAAATATACATGCAATCCTTTCTCCTCATGTAAATTAGATTTCATAATGATTACATTTGTAATATTTCGCATTGCAACACATCTGATACATATTTTATAGTTTATGGCCATATCAAAGGTGAAACCCAGAAAACTTTATTTACTGAATAAAGCCACAGGTCTATATGCTGCAAGTCAAATTCAATGTGAGCTCAGGGTTGGGGAGTAAACAGACTACACGTAACAGGGTTTTGTATTTAAAATACTAAATATAAGTAACTGTATTCCACTACAGTTACAATTTAAATCATTGATATTTAGAATACAGTTACATTCAAAAAGTATTTTGATTACTGAAGAGATTACTGATTATTTATTGTCATTTGTTTAATTTAATATTTAGTCTTTTCAGATGAAAACATTTACAACATATAAATGTGATCCAAAGTGCATTTGAACAGCGGTGAAACATTTTCTTATGATGCATTACATTCATATGAGCAGACAGAGAAGTTTGAAGTAAGTTTGGAGCACAAGAAATAGAAATAAACCTTCTGTTAATTGTCAGTTTTACACAAAGCTAAAATGCTATTTCTAGTAATTTTACATGAATATGTTACCAGGCACTATCATATTTTTTTAAATCTAAATTAAAGAAAATTCACGTTGGATAATAATTTCTTTTTTTAGTAAGACCTTCGATATTAGGGCAAATCATATACTTTCATATTGTTTTCTTGTAAAAATATCTAAAAATCCTTTAAAACAAGCTCAATTTGATTTATCTTGTATTAAGTGAAAAAAAAAAAAAAAATCTACCAGTGCTGAAGAAGTAATCAAATGTATTTAGTATACATTACGGACCTTGTGTAATCTAATGGAATACGTTACAAATGACATTTTTACAGCAAATATTCTGTAATCTATAGTGGAATATATTTCAGAAGTAACCCTCCCAACCCTGTGTGAGCTTCATGTTAAAGCCACACGGATGTGTATCTCTCTGCCCACATACACCATAAAAGGGATGAGTTGTTGTTTGTAAGGCGAGCACTGAAGAATGCTATGGGCTGAAAGTCTGTTTTAACTCATTGCAACTTTATCACTATGCAAGTCTAAAATAAAAAAAAAGATATTTTTGATATACCTTCTTGGTCTGTTCTTCATTCAGTGTGCGGACAGCATCTGTTGTGGATTTTGGATATCATTTTTTTTTTTCCCCTCTACGCACCTGAGGATATACGTGTCCTATATACGCAACAATTCTAATTCTCTCCAATTTGCTTTTGAAAAGATAAAATATTTTATTTCCATGGCCTGTTTTCCCATATTTGTGTTCTAAACTGAAATTGGTAGAACAAGTTGAACTAGTTAATAAAAAAAAAGAAAAAAAAAGTTGGGCACACCTTGAGTAGCCAATGTCTGTAAGACGCATATATATATATATATATATATATATATATATACACACACACACATATACACATATATACATACACACACACACACATACATACATACATACACATTAGAATATCATCAAAAAGTTGATTTCAGTAATTCCATTCAAAAAGTGAAACTTGTATAATGTATACATTCATTCCACACAGACTGATATATTTTCAAGTGTTCATTCCTTTTAATTTTGATGATTATAACTGACAACTAATGAAAACCCCAAAATCATTATCTCAGAAAATTAGAATATTGTGAAAAGGTTCAATATTGAAGACACCTGGTGCCACACTCTAATCAGCTAATTAACTCAAACACCTGCAAAGGCCTTTAAATGGTCTCTCAGTCTAGTTCTGTAGGCTACACAATCATGGGGAAGACTGCTGACTTGACAGCTGTCCAAAAGACGATCATTGACATCTTGCACAAGGAGGGCAAGACACAAAAGGTCATTGCTAAAGAGGCTGGCTGATCACAGAGCTCTGTGTCCAATCACACGAAGGGAAGAAAAAGATGTGGTAGAAAAAAGTGTACAAGCAATAGGGATAACCGCGAAACAAAACCCATTCAAAAATGTGGGGGAGATTCACAAAGAGTGGACTGCAGCTGGAGTCAGTGCTTCAAGAACCACCACGCACAGACGTATGCAAGACATGGGTTTCAGCTGTCGCATTCCTTGTGTCAAGCCACTCTTGAACAAGACACAGCGTCAGATGCGTCTCGCCTGGGCTAAAGACAAAAAGGACTGGACTGCTGCTGAGTGGTCCAAAGTTATGTTCTCTGATGAAAGTAAATTTTGCATTTCCTTTGGAAATCAAGGTCCCAGAGTCTGGAGGAAGAGAGGAGAGGCACAGAATCCACGTTGCTTGAAGTCCAGTGTAAAGTTTCCACAGTCAGTGATGGTTTGGGGTGCCATGTCATCTGCTGGTGTTGGTCCACTGTGTTTTCTGAGGTCCAAGGTCAACGCAGCTGTCTACCAGGAAGTTTTAGAGCACTTCATGCTTCCTGCTGCTGACCAATTTTATGGAGATGCAGATTTCATTTTCCAACAGGACTTGGCACCTGCACACAGTGCCAAAGCTACCAGTACCTGGTTTAAGGACCATGGTATCCCTGTTCTTAATTGGCCAGCAAACTCGCCTGACCTTAACCCTATAGAAAATCTATGGGCTATTGTGAAGAGGAAGATGCAATACGCCAGACCCAACAATGCAGAAGAGCTGAAGACCACTATCAGAGCAACCTGGGCTCTCATAACACCTGAGCAGTGCAACAGACTGATTGACTTCATGCCACGCCGCATTGCTGCAGTAATTCAGGCAAAAGGACCCCCAACTAAGTATTGAGTGCTGTACATGCTCATACTTTTCATGTTCATACTTTTCAGTTGGCCAACATTTCTAAAAATCCTTTTTTTGTATTGGTCTTAAGTAATATTCTAATTTTCTGAGATACTGATTTTGGGGTTTTCATTAGTTGTCAGTTTTAATCATCACAATTAAATGAAATAAACATTTGAAATATATCAGTCTGTGTGTAATGAATGAATATAATCTCCAAGTTTCACTTTTTGAATGGAATTACTGAAATCAACTTTTTGATGATATTCTAATTATATGACCAGCACCTGTATGTATGTGTGTGTGTGTGTGTATATGTGTATGTATATATATATATATATATATATATATATATATACACACACACACTTTTTTTTTTTTTTTTTAATATTATAGATCTGCTTTGGGTGTCTGTTGGCTTTACATATTGTTTGCACAATTTTTGCTGTTATTCAATCGTACAGTAAATCAAAACTTTACATAATGAACGCATTTAAGCCAGATGTGACTTCACCTCAACAACATTATGCAATCGTTGTCAAATTACTCTATTAAATTATCAGTGACAGCCCTACAATTCTTACCGAGCAAATTGGCTTTGCATCGTGTGGATCCGATGGACAACACGGCAGCATAGCCCTGCAGTTTAGCTTCAGTGGGCTTGTTTTCTCCATCCTCAGGCAGACTCATCAACAGGTATGACCTGAGCAAACATATGATCAACATATTCAAACACCAGTTTCATTCAAACACCAGGTTTTCTAATGCTCATTTGAGGACATTTATCTGGCAACAAACCTGGTGAAGGCAGTGTAGACTTCAGTGAGCTGCAGCGTGGCGGGCAGCAGGTTTTTGGTGATCTCAGAGGATTTGTGTGGGTCTGTATCAGCAGCTACTTTGGATAAATGCTCATCTAAACACACCTGCACTTTAGAAATCACAGCATCCAATGTGTAGATGGTTTGTAGAGAGGGAACTTGGTGAAGAGGCAGGATACTGGTGGGGTCCACACAGCAGAATGATGAAATCTTTGGAGAAATTTATGAAATCATATATTAGGCATGCTGTATCAGGAGTGCTGCAGACAAAACCTAAAAACGGCTACTTTGACAGTGTACCTGTCTGGCGATGTATTCCTCAGCAAGCTCCACATCATATTTCACAGCACTACATTTGGCAGAGGCCACTTCGATCAGAGATGTGGCGTGATCTGCTTTCATTCCCTGCTTCACTAAGTGTTCCTGGTGAGATAGACGTGAGATGAATTGGAAACTTAGAAGGACCTTGAAAGATTGAGGCAACTTTAGTCCATTTGAGTTACAAACCAAGGTCAGGGCTAACTGGGTAAACAAAACTGACCTTTATCCAGTTGACGTAAGTGCTGACTCGTAACCTTGAGGACCACCTGAGGGTGTGTAAGATGTCGCTCTCACTCGGGTCACTGTTGCTGCTCTTCAGCTGCTCAATGTAGGCCTTAGAGGGTGGCAGAACACCCAGGATCTTCCACAATACCAGAAAGTAGTACTGCAAGGAACATGCTTCCTGCCACAGAGATAACAGCAAAATTTAGGGCAAAGCCAACCAGTCAGAACAAGGTGAACATTTTCAACACAGGTGATTGTGAAAATCACTGAATTAGGAGTAACTCACTACTGGGGTGATGGGCTTGTTCTCCTGCCTTCTTGCTGTGTCAAAGCGGGAGCCTGCAGTCAGCAGGGAGATCAGGGAGGAGTACAAGTCGTCATACTTCACCACACTGTTGAACAGCACTTGGAAGACCTGTAACAACAGTTAATAAAGAACACACTGACTTTCTTCAAGCAGGTGCACTGAAGCTTCCATTACTCAAATATTGTGTAGTGATGTGTGGCTTCACCTTGGCATCAAGTCGACTCCTGTCATCCTCCGAGACTTCAGGGGACAGAACGCAGTAGAACTTTGGTTGCACTGTAGAATCTAAATAAAAGCAAAGGCGGACATCAATAACAAATGGAAACACAGCTTGCATTGGATTAGTCAACTTTAAACTGTTATTGATTGTGTACTGTAATGTAATATCGATTATAAAGAGCAAAATGGAGAGAAATACAAAAAGTCTGACTTACTCCTACCTGGCGAGCAGTGCTTGGCCCAGTTCTCCTCCACCTCCTTCAAACCATAATAAAGTGGGACAGCACCTCTCTTTCCCCCTTCCTGTCCTGAACTGGCCCCAGATGCAAGTGGAGTCAGAAGATTGTACTGGATCTGAGTATGCAAATAAAAGTTTATCAATGTCACATACTGGCATATTCACCAAATGTGAAACACAATGGTGTCTCAAAATCTATATCTATATATCTATATATTTTTTTTTTTTTTTTAAGCATTAGACAAAAATACCCTGTTTTATTGTTGTGCAAACTATTAGATTTGTTGGATAAACTATTGTCTAAAATATAATTTACCAAGCACGAAAAGTAGCAGGTTTAAAACGTATCATGTCTGTATCCCCTCCTTAAAATGGGCAATTTGGCCTGTATTTTGGCCACCTCAGAGATCTTGACCTTCTCGACTGTATTCATAAATTAAAATCAAACAAAAGTATTAAAATGATATTCAAATCATTGTTTTAAAATGCAATTAAATAATTTGAATTAAAAATATATAGAGATTTATGTATCCCATATTTTTCTTGCAACCCTGCAACTCCATTGCAAAAAAACGTAATCTTTATACAGTATTAACTCAACTTTTACAAATATCGTCAGGAGGGGGGAAATCCTTTGTTTTTAAAGCGTTTCAAGCTCTATTTTGCACCCTATTCGTGAACAATGCCAACTAGTTAGTCACACAGTTTAATGTCTCAAAGACAAAAACGAAATACTGCTTATCTGTCTGGGTTTACTTTTATCTGAAAGAAAAGCTATTTCCTTACCTGCTCGAACAAGTACATGGGAGCTTTTGAGTATTGGTGCAGCAGGTAGTCGAACACAAGCAGGATGCGGGCCAGGTTGAGGGGTACAGCCTGAAGCTGGGAATCCACGTGGGCTGCGACCTCCGCGATGGCCTGCATGCTGAGGTTGAGAACATTGCAGCGGCCCTTCTCTGAGAAGTTGTGGAAGATGAGCAGAAGCAGCTGGAGGTGTTCAACGTTGAGGTCCTCCTCGCTAGGCATGGATCCTTGCAACGTGTTCTGCTTTAGAGTGCCTACAAACCTAAAACAAACAATCAAAGTGATGACTTAATGCCTGTTGTGCTAGAAGCAGGTGTTTAGAAGTCAAATTACTTGTACCTTATTACTGCTCAACCTTATTTAAGTAAGATGTAATAATAATAAAAGCTTTGCTTGGAATACAGTGAACAAACCATGGCATCAGGGTTTTGCTTATGAACAGTTAGCCACTACTGGTAAATACCAAAACTACACGACTATGCAGGCAAAAATTATCTTTCTCCATTTGTCATCTGTCATACAAAAGTATATTGAAGTATTTATGTATTCTGACTAAATAATACTTTTTGCAAGTAACTTATTAATTGCAAATAATTATATTATAGGGGATGTGCAGTGACCTCTTAACGGTGTAGTTGTATTTTCCCTGTCTGCTGCAAATAATTCAAATTTAGATTGATTAATCACATGGCCTAAAATGCTCAGCTGATTGCCACAAAAAAAACAAAAAACAAAAAAAAAAAAACACGGAACTTAGTGTCCATGAAGCAAAGATGGCTGCAAACGTCAGATGAGCAACTGATTTTGAGATAACTGGGAAAGCTTCCCGATAACTCTCTATAGGTATTATAGAAGAAATCAATGCTTACTATCACTAACGAGGCAAGATTCTTCATTGTTTTGAAATTGGGAAGATTCTGAAGGTTCTAAAGATGTGCTCAGTTCAGTTCATGAAAGGCTAGTGGAGATAACCGTCTTACCTCTCCCAGACCTTCATGCACTCCGGCACATCAGGCTCCCCTTGCTGGTTAGCTTTATGCTGCCAGATCAGCAGTAACCTGGAGAGCACTGAGAGGGACTGAGGATGAATGTACATGGGCCATGGACCCTCTGAGAATGGGGCAACACCCAATTGCTGTAGAAGAGTGTTCTAAAAAAAAAAAAAATTTCAGAATACAAAAGAATCAAATACCTGCTGTCAGTCGCTATTTGTTTAAATGAATATTTAGATGCATTGAGTGGATTATAGGTTATGGAGTAAAGCACATTAAGGCATTTCATCGTCTACCTGCAGGGTTGGAGAGGGCAGGTCTGATGTTACTAGAGAATGATTAAAGTGATACAGGGCTGAAGAAAACTCTTCATCAGAGGAACCTGGAGAGAGGAAAATGGAAAAAAAATAAATAAAAAAATAAAATAAAAAATAAATCACATAAGCTCAAGTTAAACTTTAAGAACATAACTACATTTAAACATATAATTGACAATATATGGATGAAGCCATAGGCTTGTTAATACCAAGAAGCCAAGCTCTGTTCTGACCTTTGACATCTTTGTCCACATCTTTGATGATGCTGGCAAGGGTGGCCATGTGCTGCTCGGTTAGGGACACACTCAGGTAGTTGCGAATAAAGTTGTTTCTGGACTTCAGCATGGAGGTGGTGATGAAGTTTAGAATGCCTGAGGCCAGACTTAAGAACTGGGAAAACAAACATTCTTTGTTAAAATATGATTAGTATTTTTTCACTGCTTTTGAGCAGTTAAATCCTGAATATTCTGTATTTATATAAAGCAGAGACAGGTAGAAAAGTGGGGGGGGCGAAAGGAGGTCAACAACAGCCAATCACAAGAGATTCGAAGAGATGCAGCCAATCAATACCGGATTCGGTCTGCAGCCAATAGCATTTGTTTAACAGAAAGGATTGGGCCCCGCCCCCGAGTGTCAAAACTGACTTGTGCGTAAAGATTTCATCTGCGCGTGTGTGCAGAAAATAATTAGAGCGTGTGTACAGATCTGCGCACGTGTGAGACCTATCATGACTCGCGGCAGTGTTAACTCGCAAGTTGTTAATTTGTGTGCACAATAATATTTTTTTTTTGGTGCTTGAGTTTGGGATTTGCAAGTTCTGCAGGTTTACATTTTACATGCGAACTGTGTCATGGTGCTCACACTGTTGTAATTCACTTGCGCTTGTTTTGTCCAACATTTAACGCCATAGGCCTAGTTTTGATTGATCGGTTGCGCACAGAAAAAAAATATTTTTACCGATGAACACTGGAACTAACACTGGAACTAACGCTGGTTGGTTGCTAGGTGGTACTAAAGGGTAATTTTCATTAAGCAGGGTTAGGGTTAAGCCTACACAATAAATCAAGACACTTTGATTTCAAAATTAGAACTTTATTTTAACTAAAAATTAAAATGTGTGTTGTTCAACTTTTTGAAAGATGGTCTTACAACAAGTGTCCACATCTCTCTGGCAAAGAACTTCATCCATGCATTCTCTACCATTTGGGTATTTAGCTATCCGGGAAAATACATCATGTGTGTGAATTAATTAGTTTTGTTCCCTCCTTCATTAAAATTATATATATATATATATATATATATATATATATATATATATATATATATATATATATATATATATATATATATATATATATAAATAAATAAATCAATCACACACACACACACAGGTGCCGGTCATATAATTAGAATATCATCAAAAGGTTGATTTATTTCAGTAATTCCATTCAAAAAGTGAAACTTGGAGATTATATTCATTCATTACACAGACTGATATATTTCAAATGTTTATTTCATTTAATTGTGATGATTAAAACTGACAACTAATGAAAATCCCAAATTCAGTATCTCAGAAAATTAGAATATTACTTAAGACCAATACAAAAACAGGATTTTTAGAAATGTTGGCCAACTGAAAAGTATGAACATGAAAAGTATGAGCATGTACAGCACTCAATACTTAGTTGGGGGTCCTTTTGCCTGAATTACTGCAGCAATGCGGCGTGGCATGGAGTCGATCAGTCTGTGGCACTGCTCAGGTGTTATGAGAGCCCAGGTTGCTCTGATAGTGGCCTTCAGCTCTTCTGCATTGTTGGGTCTGGCGTATCGCATCTTCCTCTTCACAATAGCCCATAGATTTTCTATAGGGTTAAGGTCAGGCGAGTTTGCTGGCCAATTAAGAACAGGGATACCATGGTCCTTAAACCAGGTACTGGTAGCTTTGGCACTGTGTGCAGGTGCCAAGTCCTGTTGGAAAATGAAATCTGCATCTCCATAAAATTGGTCAGCAGCAGGAAGCATGAAGTGCTCTAAAACTTCCTGGTAGACGGCTGTGTTGACCTTGGACCTCAGAAAACACAGTGGACCAACACCAGCAGATGACATGGCACCCCAAACCATCACTGACTGTGGAAACTTTACACTGGACTTCAAGCAACGTGGATTCTGTGCCTCTCCTCTCTTCCTCCAGACTCTGGGACCTTGATTTCCAAAGGAAATGCAAAATTTACTTTCATCAGAGAACATAACTTTGGACCACTCAGCAGCAGTCCAGTCCTTTTTGTCTTTAGCCCAGGCGAGACGCTTCTGACGGTGTGTCTTGTTCAAGAGTGGCTTGACACAAGGAATGCGACAGCTGAAACCCATGTCTTGCATACGTCTGTGCGTGGTGGTTCTTGAAGCACTGACTCCAGCTGCAGTCCACTCTTTGTGAATCTCCCCCACATTTTTGAATGGGTTTTGTTTCACAATCCTCTCCAGGGTGCGGTTATCCCTATTGCTTGTACACTTTTTCTACCACATCTTTTTCTTCCCTTCGCCTCTCTATTAATGTGCTTGGACACAGAGCTCTGTGAACAGCCAGCCTCTTTAGCAATGACCTTTTGTGTCTTGCCCTCCTTGTGCAAGATGTCAACTGAGAGACTGAGAGACCATTTAAAGGCCTTTGCAGGTGTTTTGAGATAATTAGCTGATTAGAGTGTGGCACCAGGTGTCTTCAATATTGAACCTTTTCACAATATTCTAATTTTCTGAGATACTGATTTTGGGGTTTTCATTAGTTGTCAGTTATAATCATCAAAATGAAAAGAAATGAACACTTGAAATATATCAGTCTGTGTGGAATGAATGTATACATTATACAAGTTTCACTTTTTGAATGGAATTACTGAAATAAAATCAACTTTTTGATGATATTCTAATTATATGACCAGTACCTACCTGTATGTATGTATGTATGTATGTGTATATATATATATATATATATATATATATATATATATATAAATAAATAAATAAATAAATAAATAAATAAACAAACACACACACACACACACTCACCTAAAAGGATTATTAGGAACACCATACTAATACTGTGTTTGACCCCCTTTCGCCTTCAGAACTGCCTTAATTCTACATGGCATTGATTCAACAAGGTGCTGAAAGCATTCTTTAGAAATGTTGGCCCATATTGATAGGATAGCATCTTGCAGTTGATGGAGATTTGTGGGATGCACATCCAGGGCACGAAGCTCCCGTTCCACCACATCCCAAAGATGCTCTATTGGGTTGAGATCTGGTGACTGTGGGGGCCATTTTAGTACAGTGAACTCATTGTCATGTTCAAGAAACCAATTTGAAATGATTCAAGCTTTGTGACATGGTGCATTATCCTGCTGGAAGTAGCTATCAGAGGATGGGTACATGGTGGCCATAACGGGATGGACATTGTCAGAAACAATGCTCAGGTAGGCAGTGGCATTTAAACGATGCCCAATTGGCACTAAGGGGCCTAAAGTGTGCCAAGAAAACATCCCCCACACCATTACACCACCACCACCAGCCTGCACAGTGGTAACAAGGCATGATGGATCCATGTTCTCATTCTGTTTACTCCAAATTCTGACTCTACCATCTGAATGTCTCAACAGAAATCGAGACTCATCAGACCAGGCAACATTTTTCCAGTCTTCAACTGTCCAATTTTGGTGAGCTCTTGCAAATTGTAGCCTCTTTTTCCTATTTGTAGTGGAGATGAGTGGTACCCTGTGGGGTCTTCTGCTGTTGTAGCCCATCCGCCTCAAGGTTGTGCGTGTTGTGGCTTCACAAATGCTTTGCTGCATACCTCGGTTGTAACGAGTGGTTATTTCAGTCAAAGTTGCTCTTCTATCAGCTTGAATCAGTCGGCCCATTCTCATCTGACCTCTAGCATCAACAAGGCATTTTCGCCCACAGGACTGCCGCATACTGGATGTTTTTCCATTTTCACACCATTCTTTGTAAACCCTAGAAATGGTTGTGCATGAAAATCCCAGTAACTGAGCAGATTGTGAAATACTCAGACCGGCCCGTCTGGCACCAACAACCATGCCACGCTCAAAATTGCTTAAATCAACTTTCTTTCCCATTCTGACATTCAGTTTGGAGTTCAGGAGATTGTCTTGACCAGGACCACACCCCTAAATGCATTGAAGCAACTGCCATGTGATTGGTTGATTAGATAATTGCATTAATGAGAAATTGAACAGGTGTTCCTAATAATCCTTTAGGTGAGTATATATATGTGTGTGTGTGTGTGTATATATATATATATTTATTAGGGCTGTCGCTTTAACGTCAATTCAGTGTTATTAATTTTACAAAAAATAATGCGTTAAAATTAACGCAATTAATCGCTGGACCATAATAAAGGAAGATTCCTGAGAAATGAAAGCTTGTATTACCACCTGTTTACTCAGAGGACAGTAAGTGAAATTTCAGCTGTATGAGCAACACACAGTTTATACAGTGAAGAAAACACTTCAGTAGGCAGAGCAATATAAACATGCGTTATGTTCTTGCGTTCAAAACACTTGAAGCAGCGCAAATGCGATCTATGGGATCTCAAGATGTTTTTAAAGATTGAGTATTAAAATATATTTAACTTGACACAGTGACCTAAACATTTTATGTTTATGACGCAACACACCCAAGACGTCTGACGTAGGTGTAAATTGACAGGCCCTTAAAACAAGCCCTCATAATAAATCTCCAACTGATTGACAAATTCACTTGCGTAATGGATTGCTGTGAACTGTGTGCCAATTATTGACTTATGATCAATAATATGGTAGTAAACAATACATTGTATTCTAAAGCCGATTTTTGTTTTGTCTTATCAATGATTAAATCTTCTGCTACAAGAATACATTTTAATTATCTGAATTTTTTTTTTTTTTTTTTTTTTTTTTTTCACACATACACACATGGAAAGCATTCACAGCACTTCACTTTGTCCACATTTTGTTATGTTAAAGCCTTATTCATCAGGTTGGATGGGGCGCATCGGTGCACAGCCATTTTCAGATCTCTCCAGAGATGTTCAATCGGGTTCAAGTCTGGGCTCTGGCTGGGCCACTCAAGGACATTCACAGAGTTGTCCCATAGCCACTCCTTTGTTATCTTGGCTGTGTGCTTAGGGTTGTTGTCCTGTTGGAAGATGAACCTTCACCCTAGTCTGAGGCCAGAGCCCTCTGGAGCAGGTTTTCATCAAGGATGTCTCTGTACATTGCTGCATTCATCTTTCCCTCGATCCTGACTAGTCTCCTAGTTCCCGCCGCTGAAAAACATTCCCACAGCATGATGCTGCCACCAACATGCTTCACTGTAGGGATGGTATTGGCCAGGTGATGAGCGGTGTTTGGTTTCCTCCAGACATGACGCCATTCAGGCCAAA
This sequence comes from Moxostoma hubbsi, assembly GCA_032164185.1. Lineage (NCBI taxonomy): Eukaryota > Metazoa > Chordata > Actinopteri > Cypriniformes > Catostomidae > Moxostoma > Moxostoma hubbsi. Next base: position 20,372,325 of record JAVLUX010000020.1, on the reverse strand, counting down.
GAGATCAAACTTTCTTTCATCAGACCAGAGAATTTTGTTTCTCATGGTCTGAGAGTCCTTCAGGTGCCTTTTGGCAAACTCCAGGTGGGCTGTCATGTGTCTTTTACTGAGGAGTGGCTTCCGTCTGGCCACTCTACCATACAGGCCTGATTAGTGGAATGCTGCAGAGATGGCTGTTCTTCTGGAAGGTTCTCCTCTCTCCACAGATAAACACTGGAGCTGTTAGTGTGACCATCGGGTCAGTTTGGCCGTGCGGCCAGCTCTAGGAAGAGTCCTGGTGGATCCAAACTTCTTCCATTTACGGATGATGTAGGCCACTGTGCTCATTGGGACTTTTAAATGATGCAGAAACTTTTCTGTACCCTTCCCCAGATCTGTACCTCGATACAATCCTGTCTCGGAGGTCTACAGACAATGCCTTGGACTTCATGGCTTGTTTGTGCTCTCACATGCACTGTTAACTGTGGGACCTTATATAGACAGATGTGTGTCTTTCCAAATCATGCCCAATCAACTGAATTTACCACAGGTGGACTCCAATCAAGTTGTAGAAACATCTCAAGGATGATCAGTGAAAAAGGATGCACCTGAGCTCAATATTGAGTGTCATGGCAAAGACTGTGAATACTTATGACATGTGATTTTTTTTGGTTTTTATTTTTAATACATTTGTAAATATTTCAAAGAAACTTATTTCATGTTGTCATTATAGGGTATTGTTTGAAGAATTTTGAGGAAAATAATGAATTTAATAAATTTTGGAATAAGGCTGTAACAACTAAATGTGGAAAAAGTGAAGCGTTGTGAATACTTTCCGGATGCACTGTCTGTCTGTCTGTATATATATATATATATTTCTCTGTAATGTAGAACAGTTTTAGCAATGTTACTTATAACATTCTTTCTCAGCCCTGGAACTCGAACTATTTTCTGATGCCCCCCCAAAAAAATATATTCAAGCAATTATATTTATATCATAAACATGCGACTAGATGATAAATGGCTTAAAACAACTCCTAGTTGACTAGGAAAATCTTTGGTCGGGGGCAGTCCTACTGCGCTCCTAGTTGTGAACTCACTGACACTACAGCTGATTCACTGAGAAAGTGACTGAGCTCCAGATTTCAAACCCTCAGTTCTTTTCAGACGATTCATGAAAAAGACCCAGTTCAAAAGAGTCATTTGCTCACGACCCTCACGCTGGGTTTGTTGGTTGTTGCGCAAGTGCAGCGATCTCCTCATCACAACAGAAAGGGTGAAAATGCAGCATGACACACTAGTGTTGAAAAGATGTATTCAATAACTCACAAGATAAAATCTGATGAAACTACATATGAACGCACACAACCCGACTGTCGCCAAAGTCGACTAGATTTTTAATTGTGCTTGTCGCAATCAATTATTTTGGTCGCATTTGCGACCATTTTAGTCGCAGTCTGGAGCCCTGTAATACTAATCTCCATCCATTGTGGCGGAATGAGTGTATACAGGAAATGTTGACTTAATATCAACATTTCACTTTTCAGTTTGCCTCACCAACTCTGGGTCCTTGCGGCTAGCTAGGATGTTGCCGTTTTCCACAGTGTTCAGCTTGCTGGGGCTCTTGAGTCTTGGGGATGTTTCCAGAGGGGGTGGAGGAGGGGGAGGTGGAGGTGCAACCTTCTCTTTACTGGGAGAAATGGTCTCCTCAAACCACAGTCCCAGAATGGGCTCACTGTCATCATCTTAAAAACACAGCAAAAGCCACATTCAGCAGCACAATTAAGTCATTGTACTGTATGCAGACAGAGATTCCATTAGCCATAGAAATAAATCCACTTAAGATCTTTACAGCACAATGAATAGAAACATAGAAAGTCACCAAGAATCTGACCTAATACAGAGATCTGCTAACCTGAGATACAAGCTGCCCTTGTCCTCTCCTGTCTTCTCTCTGCTGAAATAATGAACACTGTCACTAGCTGTAAAGGCTGGCATATCGGCGCAGTAAGCAGAGCATGCTTAGCGTGCCACAGTGCACCATAGCGGAAGTTAACTGACCTGCCTCTGAGCTCTGGAGAGGCCTGACAGCTGTCCTTATAATACGGCATGCAGTCCTCGGGAACTGCCTGAGAATGTCCCTGAATCTCCTCAGCCCTGACACTAGCTCAGTAAAGCACAAGCAAACCCTGAACTCAGCTGTATAGAAAATAACTTGTTCTCAAAAGTAAATAAGACAGCTGGGTCAGTCTACTAGGACTGGCAAGATAGATACAGGTCATATTTTACCACAAAATAAATAAATAACTATTTGCGCAAAGAAAATTAAGCATATTTTTAAGACTATTTTGTAACATGATATGCCAGCACAATTGTCTGTATCCTACTGTAATGTTAAAAAATAAAAAAAAACATTTTAATGTGGAAAAGTTACTTAAGTTGTAAAAGTAATTTAAGTAAACACAGTACATCTTCGTTATTTTTGTTGTGCTGAATTTAAATTTATGGAAAATTCATTTAACAAAATTCACTGCTATAATCAGTGAAATCATTGTCTGGATACAGTGACAATACATTTTTCATATTACAGTTATTAAAAATGTGCGTATCAGTGTGGAGGATTTTGGGGGGGGATGTGGTTAAATATCATTAAATAATGTCACAACGTACTGAAAAACAGCTTTTTCTTTACACAAACAATTTCTTATTATTTTTAATTTGGGGTGATATGTGACCCTGACATTTCTTTGTGAGATTTACCTGGCTAGATATTAACCTATGCAACTACTATGTTAAACAACTGACTATTCAGTTTATACAACTTTAAGTTGCAGGATCATCTTTCATTTCTCAACTCACTGTGGCTTTCATTAATGAGGTTAAATAACAAGATATGTTCAGTGCTCGTTACCTTGACTACTGTCCTCCTCCGTGCTGCTGAAGTCATCTTCATAATAAGTGTTGGAGTCAGTAGAGGCACTGGCATCACTGCTGACTGAACCTTTTCTCTGCCGCTGTAGCACACATGCCTGAATGAGGTAGAAACGGAGATCCAACATTCATGAACCTTTGCAGGCCACTTCCTCATAGCAACCATAATGAAGACGTGATCACATACCTTTTTATAAGAGGTGGAGAGCAGCGTGAAAAGCAGGTTGGTGAGAGGAACAGAGTCAATGAGCCTCTGTACTCTCTGGATGGATGTGCTCTGGGCCATGATGTTCAGCTCTGCTGGAGGCCCATCACTGGCCCAGCCCTGGAGAAGAAGAAAAAAAATGCTTCACTTATATTTGTAATGTAAAATTGTCAGGTAGTTCAAAACCATTGGCGTTTGCTCTTACCCTGTGTAGAGCCTCAACTTGTAAGTCCTGGAACAGTGATGTAAGCAGTTTTATTGAGTGATTGGCCAGGATGACTGATAGAACCCCAAATCCTTGGTGCCTGATGGGAACAACTAAATTAGTTTCAGCAAGTTCTTTAAAAGCAATACTTAAACCAGAGGTTGTTAAGAGTCTGGGACCACATTTACATGCACTTAAGAAAACCGTTTACTCCAGGGTTTTTGTATAGAATGCATATTTCCTTATTCCATTTAAGAGAAAGTGGTTTAACACACCTGGGTTTCTCCTGAAGAACCCGGCTTATATGGCCATGTAAATGCATAAGTGCCGATCATAAAGGTTTTTGAAGAGTGCACTTGTGCTTGAACAGAGCTGATAGCAAACGTCATAGGACGGAACCCAACAACAATTCAATACAGCACAAATTCAACATTTCTGGGAGTACAGTTGGGAAAAGCACATACACCATAAACTATACCCATTCGTACACACCAATTTAAAATATGGACTGTCCCTCACATTCACATATGTGTGCTCCTACATTGGGGGAATCCAGGAGTTTTATGCAAGAGGAAAAAACGTTAGTTACACATGTAATTGTGGTATGTGAATTCCGGATGACCGCCAGAGGCAGTGTAAACACCACTGGATTATCGTAGCGCTAGCCAGCCAGGTCGAGAGAATATACCAACAAAGTCACATGACGTATGCTGAGCCCTGGAGGTTACAAACCACAGTCACTCTGCACTCTGCCTCGGTACGCCTTTCTCGCGCATTCCAAGTGACCAAGAACTCTTGCGGTCATCCAGAATTCACAGAATTGGTGGTTTCATTCCTACTGACCACCAGAGGCAGTGTAAACACTACTGGATGACCCATACCAACATAGTAATGAGGAATGCCACTGACATGATGAAAAATTAAGGCCGCTCCAGAAGAACTGCAGAACTCACGGCATGATGAGCAGCAACGTTGACCTTATAAAATCTGGCAAACATGCATGGAGAAGCCCAGGTAGCAGCAGTGCAGATGTCCACCAACGAAACTCCTCTAAAAACAGCCCATGAATATGAGATGGCCCTAGTGGAATGGCAAGTTAGCCCCCAGGGCAATGGTTGCCTTACTGCCTTGTAAGCGAGTATAATAGTTTCCACTATCTAGTTTGACAACCTCTGCTTCGACACTGGAGCACCTTTCTTCACACCACCATAGCAGACAAATAACTGGTCTGACTGTCTAAATTGAGCAGTAGTGTCCACATAACACTTGTGCAAAGCACGAACAGGACACAAAAGTTGAGCACTTGAATCAGACTCTGAAGAAGTCTGAAAAGAGGCCAGTTCAATGTGCTGGTTAATGAACTGCGGAAGAAGGACTTTTGGAAGAAAAGATGGATTGGGTCAAGGGACCACCCCGGAGTCATCCGGCAAACAACGCAAGCATAATTTGCAAACAGACAGTGCGTGCAACTCACTGACTGGTTTTGCAGAAAGCAATAGCCAACAAAAAAGGCAGACTTTTTAAGTCAATGCTTTGCAAGGGCTCAAACTGGGATGAGCAAAGGAATGCAAGCACGAGTGGCATATCTCACACGGGAAAGTGAGTATTCCGAGCAGGCTTAAAATGGCGTGCACCCTTCAGAAAAGGGAGCTCCTGTGTAATGCCTCCCATAACAGAGGGATAGGTGGGAATGCATATAGTAGGCAGTTCGGCCATTTGTGAGAAAGTGCATCCTGGCCCAAGGGGACACTTCTGTTATTGCAAAACATAGACAACAATGAGTGGTCATCTCTGAATCAAAGATTCACCTCTGCTCTTCCAAATCGTAGCCAGATCTCCTGCACAACATCCGGCTGAAGTCTCCATTCTCCTGGATGCACTCAATCCCAGGAAAGAGCATCCGCTGCCTGGTTGCATGCTCCTAAAATATGAGCGCAAGCTGTAGAGACCCACAGGATTTCGTGCCGCCCTGGTGGTTTAGATGGAACACTGTTGAGGTATTGTTGGACCGAACGAGAACATGGCGGCCTGCCAGGACTGGCATGAAATACTTTAAAGCCATGAACACTGCACGTAGTTCCAGCTGGTTGATATGTTCTATGCAAATGGTAGGCTTGATTCAGGAAACTGAAACACAGAAACTTTCTGTGATGAACAGCAATTGGGATGTGAAAGTATGCATCTTTCAGGTCGACACTTACAACCAATCGTCTGCTGCCACAGACTGAAGAACTTCGGCTGTGCGCAGCATTCGAAAAGGAAGGACCTTCAGGAACAAATTCAGATGCCTCAAATCGGGAATTGGGTATAAACCACCTTCCTTCTTCGGAACAAGAAAATATGTTGAATAGAACCCCCATCCGGAACGAGGGTATGCACTTTTTCTATGGCTGCCTTCTGGAACAGTAAACAAATTTCCAGAGAGAGGGCCATTGAACAATCTTTGACAACCGTAGGAACGATTCTTGAAAATCTGGGAGGCCGGCGTCGAAACTGTAGAGTATATCCCCTGCTCAAGAGTTGTAAAAACCCAAGGGTCTGCTGTGTTGGTCCTCCAGTACTCTATCTGTTCTATTGAAAAACGATCAACCGCCAGCCTGAGTGTCTCAGGCTTTATGTGTGCGACTTTTAGTGGTCGCAATGTCGGGTCTGAACTGCTGGCATACTAAAGGTAGGGTTGCGCTGTACCTGCGTCAGTTGACGAGTGGCCTCAGACAGCTTTACCCTCTTTTCCAACAGTTATGGAAGATTAGGACCAAAAAGATGTCCGGGAACAAATGGAAGATCTCTCAAGGTTTTCTTACGGTCCTCGGGTAGCCGTGCTTGGGGAAGCTACACTTGGCGGCGGGCCACCAGAAGCATGGCTAAAAGACTACCCAGCTCTTGTTTTACATGGCCCATTGCCAAAAGAGACGTTTGCAGAAACAGCGAAATTGAGGGATCAACATTTGCTGGTTCTAGCGTACTGGTAGCAGCAAGAAACTGACAGATTGCGTTTTCTGCACAAGTTATGTAGGCAAAAGACTCATATGCCTTTTTTAGTAATGAATCTGTGCGATCAAATTGCGCCCTGGGACATCGCACATTTCCTCGTAGAGCCTCGTCAGGAGACACCACCAAAGCTGCAACAGGCTGCTCTATTTCTGGAGCACGACTCACCCCGATGGAATCTGCTTCAGCCATAGACGCTAAAGTCCGAACAATCTTTGAGCGCCATTTAGGTGGACCAGTACCTGTGAGGGCATTTGAAATTCAGCCACAAAATCTTTACATGGTGCATGGCAAATGTCGTCGCAGCTGTGGCCTGCCTGAAAAAGACATTGGTTTGGGCAGATTGGACCGATGACTCAAGTCCTAGACAAGCAAGTGCCATTCGAAGCACAGCCCAAGTATCATCAGAAGAGGGCTGAGCCTGTCCAGATGACTGAACTGACTGCCACTAGACCCCTCAGCTGCTGGAAAACCAGTGAAAACATCCTGTGTTGGTGATGGTTATGCCACAACATCCACAGCATTCCCATGATCATTAAAAGAAAAAGAATTAGAAGCAATCGGTGAAAGCACATCCAAGTCAGAATGATGTGAAAAAATGAGGGGAATCAAGAGACTCTTCCCCAGTTCCACGATTCTGAACATTCTCATCCTCCAGTGACATCATCACAGGTGTAGCAGGTGTGACATGCTGAAGCGAGTGAAGCAGGCATTTCAGCTCCGCCATCTCTGAAGAAAGCACAGAAACCATCTTAGAAAGTGAATTTTCCTCAACATGCGAATGCTCATCACTTAGCGATGTGGCCCTCCTCTTAGATGGGAGGGGAGCGTCGGCTGCCACAGATGCCCAGCACTTCTGAGTGCGAGAAGGGGCTACGTCCAACTACCCGAGTTTCACCGTTGAATTGGGGTCTAACTCAGCAAGGCAGAGCCGCCGTTCCGACCTAGGTAAAAGACTGCAGTGCAGACACGGGTCTGTGAGAGCCTCTCTCAGATGTTGAACTCCCAAACACGACGGGCAGATGTCATGACCGTCGTCCGGGAGGAGATTATTAGGGCACAGTTTACAAGTCAGTGGGAAACCAGTGGCAATCGAGCTGTGAGCTATAGTTACTCGCTAATAACACCTTCGGATAGAACCGTAAGGTCTAAGTCAAGCAGAATGATGGTAATGAATCAGAAGACAAGAAAATAATAATTATATAATTCCTCCAGGTGAACAGACAGGTAATGTCAAGAAATATCTCACAAAAGAGAGAAATAAATATCTAAAATGGCTGATGGATTGAACCCGAGGGGCGCAGAGTATCACATAAGTTCGAGGAAAAAAGTTCAGAACAACTGAATGGATGATGATAATGTCAACGGGAGAGTTAACTTGTAGCGCGGAAAACACCAGCCACTGGATAGCACCGAGAGGCACAGTGTTACCAACGAAAAGGAATGAATCTCACCAAAACGCGGCTAAAACACTTCAAAATCGTTGAAGTGGCATAGATGCGCGCTCACACAGCTTGTGAGGACAATATCTCGCTGTTCTTGTAAGCTGCACTTGACAGCGCAATATCTCACTTAACCAAAACAACCTCTCTCAACCAGGCGAGAAAGCGAATGCGGCAGAGTATTGAGCGACTGTGGTTTATAACCCCCAGGGCTCAGCATACGTCACTATGTGACTTTGTTGGTATATTCTCTCTACCCATCTGTCTGGTGCTGCGATAATCCAGTAGTGTTTACACTGCCTCTGGCGGTCAGTAGGAATGAAACAGAAACCACTATTGCAGCGTAATTCCATTGCAGGTTGCCATAGAAAGTTAAGGAAACTTAACTGCAACAACTCTGAAATATTTGGAAATAAAACAAAGCAACGGAGAATAAAATAGCGAAGTCTTCTTCGGATGACATGTTCGTTATATACACAAGCAATCGCAGGAAATTACACTGCTGTGGAGAAACCTGCTTACAGACCATGCTGCATGCATACATGAGTAAAGATTACGCCGCTTATACAGGGTATGTAAACGGGTACACCTATTTCTCACAATAAGCCATTTTTTGGTGTCCTTGTAAATGTAGTCAGGGACCCTAACTAGACCATCTCCACTAACCCTATATTTCTTGAATAAGGTTAACAAATATTATTACATTGACAAATTATTGTTGAGCCAGTTTCTCAATGAACAACATATATCTTTTGCCATATACTGGGATTTCATCGCACCACTGTATTGTCCAACAGAGAGATTTACATTTGGTTTAGTCTTAATAAAAGCAACCAAATAAACCCTTATGATGTAAGAGGTTGTTTCTTTTGATTAAGAAAAGCTATAGAAAAAAGTACATAAAAAAAATATTTTGAAATATAACGAATATTAGAGGACATTTCTACTTGTTTTGCATAACCTCCGCAGACCCATGGCTGTAAACCCTGGCATTAGACAGTCAATTCAAGAAGGGCTTACCCTTTCCCTGGGCCAAGTTTAGGTGATCCTGCTCCATCCTTGGTTCGTGTGGTGATGTCTCGGACACGTAGTGCTGCCAGAGGGTCTTTCTCCTTTCCCTTATCAGCCAGGGCTGTGGGGCTCAGGTTCAGTATCAGATACAGGCTGTTCAACAGGCACCAGGCACCCAAGAGCTGGAAGTTCTGATAATGCTGTTGAAACAGAGCACAATGTCAGACTTTGGCCATTTAATGATGTCATAGGCTCCGTAGTAAGGGTACAGTGTACTTGTTCATCTACCTCCCCTCCAGCTCTTCGAGAGTTACTGATGGCTTGTCCGATCATGTCATAGATTTCCAGCTGTTGAAGGATGAGTATCAAACACAATTACATGACCTCTGCTCCTGACACTTGCTTCCAGAGCAAACATAATAAAGAACAATTTTGAATTAACTAACAGAATTGAAAATGTATTCCACCCACACATTTCTGCACAATGGTAGCAGCATCGTTTTCATAGTCTTCCTCCTTGGAGCCAGTGGAGGCCGCACGAAGCTGCAAGCCACTGCCCACCTGCAGTATGGTCATACAAGTTGCCACACTTACACCTGAGGGGAAAAAAAAACAAAAAAAACAAACCTGAAGCTCTTTGCAAACATATACATGTACTCCACAAAAGGAGATTTTTTTTTTTTTTTTTTTAAATGAACTCACCTGCATAGAGGCAGCTTAGTGCTAACACAGTCACATCAAGTAGTCTCCCAGGGGTCAAAGGCTCCAGTACAGGCAAGGAAAGCGTGTCCAAGGCCATGGTCACATCAATCACCAGGGAGTGAAAACTGAAAATGGGACAAATGTCAGTACACTAATATCTACATTTCCACCTTTGGATTTAATTCAATACTCGACAGTGAGCTGCTCTGTCTGAATGTGTCTGCGTTACCCATTTCGGACAGCAGTGGCATCTGCCACAGTGGCCGGCATGATGAAGAAGGAGTTGGCCGATACCGCATCCTGGAAGCGGTTGATATAACGTAGGAAGTAGGGAAGGTTGAGGCACACACGGAGCAACTTCTCTGAGCCCCCTGTAAATGACATGAGGTATCATCGAAGGCTTACTTTGCAGATCAAAAGTAGTGTCATGTTTAAGCTGACATATGATAATAGACCAACTCACCTAATTCTTGTAAACTGGACACATTTTGAGAGATGAAGGCATTCTTCATTTTGGCCTGCATTGCCTGATCTGTCGTTGTCTGGTCATCACACTCATTCTCACCCTGTAAAATGCATGACATGATTGGTTTCTCATAACACAACTCTCTAAAAATCTGTAACTCCCAGTAATATTTTATTTCTGAACAAAGAGTGGTCAAAAATGGTTGGCAACGTGGGTTTTTAATGGACAATGCTAGAGAGTAAGGTGGCCTATGGCTAATAAAATGCAGATATTTACATAAAACAACGTTATGGTGGCAAATAAAAAGTACACAAAATTGCTGAAATTAAATAAACCAGGGCTCCAGACTAAAAAAATAATTACTTGGGAGACATTGGCTCCTTAACTGATACATTCAAGGAGCCAAATGGCTGTTTTTAACTCACCAAATCATATAAATGAATTTTTGCACCTTGTGTAATAGTGGTGTATGAGTCCCTCAATTGTCCCAAGTCCCAAGCATGCACGCACACACACACAATATACTAAATAGTGGTGTGGGAGTTTTAATTATAAAGAAGCCCAAAATTCACATGGGACTACTATTTTTAAATGTCTGTGCTCCCAGTTGTGAACACACTGATGGATGATTCACTGAGATAGTGAGTCAAACTGCTAACCTGAACTCCCAAGTTCAAATCCTCAGTTCTTTTCAGGTGATTCATGAAAAAGACCCAGTCCAAAAGAGTAATTTGGCCACGACTCTCTCGCACTGGGTTTGTTGTTGTTGTGTACGGTGCAGTGAGCTCATCACAACAGAACGTGTGAAAAGCATCTCTAGACATACTGGTGGTGTGCGCTAGGGCTTGCACAACAGCGTTCAATTTAAGTCTGCTCCATTTGGATCAATGGTTTCTATTTACAATGTGTTTTTGCAGCGGTTGAGTGTTCCAACCAATCACTAACATGTCCGTTGAGTAATGAAACTGCAATGGCTAATCAGAGCTGATTAGATTAGTCCTCAGTCCTATCTGTAATGACAACTGAAATGCAGTTTTAGACCATCTGAATGCCCAGATGCTTGCTTTATGTTCTAGCTCTGTTTGCATGGCACACGAAAGTTAATAATGAAGAAACATCACCTGCCAATTGAAAAGAAGCTGTAGACAAAGAACGAAAAGCACTTTGTAATTATTTTGGATTCATTGCATATCGCACCGCTCGCTTTGAACATAGATGTTGAATACACTGCAAATGAGCAACACGACAAAACTAAACCCATCCCGTTCTAATCAAGGCACAGACACGGTGTAAATAATTGATTTATTATGCTGATTAGACAGCTATGTTTTTAATGAGAGCATTCAAGAGAGAGTGGATCGTCACGGAGCTCGCATTGAAATGCAGTTCTCAAACAGTGTAAACCTGCAGTGAGTGACAGCAGTCATTGTAATGGGAGAGTCTGTCGTATTGCTCGATTTCGGTGTACAATTTATTAAAAATGTAATAAGTGTATTGTTTTGTCATGTTAATAAGTAGGCCAATGTGTATTTGATTTGTACAAAATAGTACTTCGGCTGAACTGTTCCAAGTTTGTTTTGGAGGTGTAGCCAACGTAAAGAATATGGCATGAATAGCTTATTTCAGGAATCACCGTCATTATCACGTCTCCTCTTAAAAGACCCATACGCAGCTGGTATTGGTAGATTTAACATTTTCACAAATCGCGCAAACTCCTAAAGCAAATAACAGTTTTTAATTTCCAAAGTGCACCACTGAGGCCAAAAATCATAACGATGATCTTACATGAACAATATCAACATTGAAGATCTAACGGGATGAATGGTCCCCTGCCTCTCCATTACTTGGTCGATTTAAATCAACTGTTAATAAGTTTGAATATTGAATATACCATATTATTTACTGTACATGGACTAATAATTTAAGCAGTAATTTAGTAATAATTACATTTATTCTATACAATAGATATCAATTTACAATCATTTTTATTTGCCTTAACATAAACATTATTTAAATATAAAATACAATACAATGCTTAAAAGAAACTGGAGTGCAGATCATATCCACCATTGAAATCTGCTACTCTGAAGAACCACATGGTTGCTTGCTTTGTGACGTCACGGTAATTACAAATATGAAAATCAACATTAATAATCACGATTACAATATCAAGAGCAATAATCAACAATTATGATTTTTGCTCTAATCGTGCAGCCCTGGTGTGAACTCTAAAGATGTATTCAATAACTCACAAGATGATATCTGACGAAACTGCATATGAACACACAAAACCATACTGTTGCCAGCTTTAAATTATTGTTGCAATCAATTAATTTTAGTCGCATTTGCAACCATTTTAGTTGCAGTTTGGAGCCCTGTAAACACAACTTCAAAGTATTTACTCAAAACTGAACAGGTGCATTATCAAGTGACAAATTTGGAACTGTTTTAGAAGTGAAAAATCACTTCTATGTGGATAATCTCAAAAAGGCAAAATTATTGTCAAATTAATCACTTTTACTAGAAGTCATATTGATGTGAACTCAAAGCAAAGGCTAATCCTTGATCAATGGAACGATCCATTCACTGACCTGCATGTGAGCGGAAGGAGAGGCCAGAAAGGTTATGTCGGGGTTAAACACTGAGGTCAACTGATTGAAAAAGTTAATTTGGACTTCTTTATGTCTTAGGTCAGGGTTAACAGCAGAGGGCTGCTCCTTCTGGTCCTCCACTGAAAAACAAGAGCACAGGATGAGAATGTGAAATTCAAACAGAATCTTTCAAAGCACCAATCTGGAAACAGGCGACAGAGTAAAGAAGCTTTCTTTCTGCAAGCCTCACACTCACATAAGAAAAAATAAAAAGGTTAATTCAAACTAATTAAAATTAAACATCGTCTGGTCTCAACTAATACTGGAATGAGTTTACTAATCACTTGTCAGCCTGTGCCATGAGGGACATTACCTTTGGATAAACCGGCATTCATGGCTTAATTGTAAGGGCTGTGAATCAATAATAAAAAAAGTAATAAAATGATTTTTTTTTTTTTAACTAATGATCTAATGAATTTTCTGTGATTAAATCACAATAAATTAAGGTAAATGGTACATTACAAAAAACATTAAATAAATATAATATTTTACTATATACATTGTCTCAAAGAATATGCAAGAAATTGGTTAGTCAACATTTACTTAAATATGTATAAAAAAAAAATTTTTTTTTAAAAAAAACACCTCACACTCCCTCTCACACTCTCATTTTAAAGTACTTTATTGGCATGATTTACATACAATATTGCCAAAGCATTAAAACACAACAGATAATGACAAGACAAATAATAAAATGGTAACAAATAACAATAGAGATAGAATTAAAATAAGGTGCCAGGTAATGAATAAAATAAAAACTATAATAACAATAAACACCATACAATATAAAATAAGCATTTAACAGGACATTATGAACATAAGAGAATAAAAGTACTGTGACTGAAGTACATTAAGGCAGTGATTGGTTTCTGAGATTGGTTTCTGTGTGCATCTCAAAAATGAATTTTGCTGCAACTGATGCATGATGGTCCTCCCCCAGTAACACCAGCATCTGATCTGTTTCTGCTGAACTGGAAAACTGTGGCATGAGGTTTGAGAGTTTGTGGAGGTATTTCTCTCTCACCTCTGTAAATTTCTCACAGTGAAGGAGAAAGTGTGTCTCTGTCTCAACCTCACCCATGTCACAGTGAGCACAGACTCGTTCTTCCTTTGGAAGCCATGTTTGTCTGTGTCTGCCTTTTTCTATGGCCAGACTGTGATCACCGAGTCTGTATTTGGTGAGGATCCGTCTCTGTTTTGGAACTCTTACAGTGTGCAGATATTCTGCCAGATTATATGTTCTGTTTAGGGTCCGATAACATTCCAATTTGCTTTGGTTTTTACTTTCATTTTCCCAATGGTCCAAATATGCATTTTTGCTTTCTTTTATGATTTGGTTTATTCTGATCTGGTTTTGTTCAGCAGTGCTGGTCTGAAACTGGTGTTTGTGAGTTTCAGAGCCAGCTGACAAATGGGACTGGTTTTAGGCTTCAGCTCTTGGGTTTTAAGGGCTTCATTTTGCAGTGTGTTAGTGGAACTTGAATTTAGGTGTGCCCAAAATTGGAGGGATAATTTTTCAATATGTATAAGGGGGTATCTGCCTAGTTTGGCCTGGCATGCATTAGTAGGTGTTCTTCTCTGAACTCTTAGAATGTTTCTACAGAATTCTGCATGCAGGGATTCTATGGGGTGTTTGTCCCATCGAGTAATCTGCCAGACAGAGTGGACCCCAAACCTCACATCCGTACAGAGCAATAGGCATTATAATACAATCAAAGATTTTACACCAGATTGTTACAGGAATGTCAACTTGGGTAAATTTGCCCTTAATAGCATAGAATGCTCTTATAGCTTTCTCTTTAAGTGCATTCACTGCCAGACCAAAACCCCCTGAAGCACTGATCTTTAGACCGAGGTAGTAGTAGTGTCGGGTGTGTTCTATTGCAGTGTTTCCCAGAAATCATAATTGTAGTTTTTTTTTTCCAGATATATATTCTCTCAAATTTTCATTCATTGGTTGCCGTTCAGTCTCTATCATGCACACACTGTCACTCTTGCATGGTTTTGTTTCAATACTGGTTCAGATTAAAGTGAGCATTTTTGGGCAATGCAAAGAGATAAAGTAGCTTGCCATTATCTCTCCCAGACCTGGCTCACCACTTACTGGTGAGGTGTCCATTCTAATATATGCCCGGCACATGCATCATGAGTAATGAATAAGCGTGCACTGTTCCACACAATCAAATTCAGTACTAGGAGGATGTGCATTTGAGTACAGCGTGTACCTTGTGGAAATGTATATGTGTCAATTTTAGCCACAGGAGAGGGGAACAAAATTAGTGAAGTTACAGGAAGTGAAAAAAATGGCCACAATAGTGAAATGAGCAGCATAACAGACACAAAAGGAATTAAGATGATAATGCTTCATTCATTTTCAAGTACAGTGCATAAAAGCTGAAAAGAGCATATATATTGTTCCTTGCCTGAGCTGCATCAGCATTATGTGACATTGATTTTTAATTGAGCAACTACTAGCAACTGCAAGGCAAATGTGAAAAGTCTAAAAATGAATCAACTTCACCAGCTGTGCTGAAATTACAAGGAAGAGCTTCATAATTCATGCACCGAACACTACTGCTTTCATGCACTAAACACTACTGCACAATTTCTCCATCCTGAACAACCAAGTTTATATCTAATAACAGTAATAAAATAAAAGTCATAACACCAGGTCCGACTTCAATCCTCAGCACCACAAATCTTATGTCTTTACTACATGAGCCAGAGAGCTTATTTACAGGGTAACCGTAACACTAGGGTGGCCAGACATCCCGAATTTCCCGGGACAGTCCCTTATTTAAACTCTTTACAGACTAGTGTACAGACTTTTGAAAAAAAATATTGTTTTGTCCCGTATTTCCCCTCTCCTAAAATTTCTCTATCGCCTATGCAGCTTTCCCAGTCATGCGAGTATTCGGCATGTAAAACCAATAAAATGTTTTTTGAAGTACATTATTGGATTTAACCATCCAATCAAAATCCCCCATCAATAGACATCCAGTTAGTGAACTGATAAAATAGTCAGTTTGAAAGAGCACATAGATGAAATTGCGGCTGGAAATATGTCAAGGAAGTGTGCATGTACATTTAATGAGGATCTTCAAAAAGAGTTTCAATTTCTAAAAAAGTTGTCACAGTCAGAACCTAGTGAGGTGTGATATTTGTGGATCTCACGTTTCCATTGCCCATGGAGGCTGCACTGATATTGCGCAGGACGTTCATACAATAAAGCCTGTGGATGCTGCTAAAAGTGTACCACACCAAATGTTAGTGAAGCAAAAGCAAAGTTCCGAATTTGACAAGGTGCACGCAACTTTTTGCTCATCATTCTGTTGTGCACGGCCATAGACTTTGGTCAGCTGACTGCACTGCGAAATTGATCAAGAAATTGTATGATCTGAAATTTTCTTCTGCCCGCACCAAATCTGAAGCTGTCATATGCAACATACTTGCTTTTGTGCAGCTGGCCTATCAGAATTTACTGCAGCATGGCAACACACATTTCCTCTCTCTTGGTCCAGCTCTTGAAAGAATCCTTCACATATTCAATGATCTGTGTGCATACTTATTTTCGTAAGAAAAATGCCCAAAGTTTCTAAGAGACATTTTCAGCGATCCTTGCACTAAACTTTGGATTGACAAACAGCCACTTTTAACCGTGCACTGGAGAGAATACAGCAAGGCCACATATCAGCCACAGAAGTGGCTTTGCACATTCATGACCTGAGAAAAGTCTTGCAGGCCAGGCTGGAGGAATCATTCATACCCTATGACATGAAAAAATTATTTGGATGTCCTGCTTGAGCGGATGATTTCTTTTGTGCAGTTAGAAACTTTTATTCAATTATTATCTCCAAAATTGGAGCAGAACAGAGAACAGAGAAAAACGTGTGTGTGCCCTACAGAGAGACATCCCAGAGTGGAAAAACATTCAAAGCAGCCTCGAACACTTCCAGATTCCTTGGTCTCAGTTTGATTGACGAAACTACGCTCTGATGAGTGGGCTTACGCAAAAAACATTGTCACTCGTCACATCACTGAGTGAAACATGAACAATACGGACAGATGTTTTTCTTAGACAAGGTCGTGGAATTTGTTTTAAGCCTGCATGGGACATCTGGATCTATGGAGTGTGTTCTCATTAATGAACGCAGCATGGACACAGGATAAATCTCGACTCAGTGTAAAAGTCATGAAGGCAATGCTTTCCATACATCTTAATTTTGGACTGGACTGCTCTGCATTTTACGATAAAAGTGGACACTTGAGAAAAATTGCTGCCAGCGAAAAGCGCAAGGTGACAACAGTTACAGATGTGGATACATTGTCTACTTTGCATTGATCTGCACCTAGGTAAGGTACATCAATTACATTTTTGCTGGGAGGGGAATGTTGCGTTTTCCACAAGCAGAAATATGGTCACCCTACATAACACAAAACTGGAACAATCTGAAACAAACAGCCCTCACCATCAGAAAGGGTCTTGATAGTTTGGGGAAGTTTGGCAGACTTCATCATCGCTGTGAAGGTGATGATCTCTGTCCGGTCTAGTCGACTGCAGCCGGTACAAAGGCCTTTTATTAAGAGGATCAGGTGCTTCTGTGGAGCCAAAAGAGAAAGGAAAGTTAGCCTACAAGGAAAAGCATTTTGTCATTAACATTTTTTTTTTGATTCCATACACCCAAAAAACAAAACAAAAAAAACACCGCCACACACACACACAACCTTTAATGATTCCGTATAATCTTCTAGCAAAACTGGAGCCAATTCTGTAGCATAAGATCTCAAATTCAGTGGCAAAGCCGTCTGGCCCCAGAGCCTTACCTGTAGGCAAGGCCTTAATTACCTTGCCAAGCTCCTTCAAGTTTATCTCAGAATCAAGATAGTTTTTTTGGTCAGTAGTCAGTTTAGGAAGTTCTAATGATTCCATAAAGTTTCTAATTTCCTCATCAGTAGTCGAAGATGTGGAACCATGGAGATCAAGATTCTTTAAAAGGATTATTATTAGCTGAGGTAAATATTTCACCAACAGCAGTTTTCACTGAGAGAATTATAGAAAAAAGACATATCTATCTATCTATCTATCTATCTATCTATCTATCGATACATCTATAGACAGAAGCTTCACTGCTTTGTCCCCAGACTCAAAATATGACTGTCTTGCCATGAATTGCCAGAACTTCACTTTCTGTGACAAAATAGTATACAGGGCTCGCAAAATCGCTAGCCCGACGTCCCGGGGCTATTGTGTTTTCCAGTCGGGCAACCAAAATGCATAACCGGCCGGCCCGATGGGCTATGTGAAATAGTGTAATCAAATTCCTCCTTTTATTCACATTATTGACAAGTTATTGTCTTCCAAACTCGATAAAAAGCACACGGTTTCTTCATATTTTCCTTTTGAATAGCTCGTGCGCGCGTGGGTGTGGTGTGTTATGAGGATGCGCTATCTCTCGTTGCTTTCATACGGATACTTAAACATAGAATATTTGTTTGTTTTTTTTATGTAAACTACTATGTAAACATCATTTAAAAATAAAGACATTTCTCATGCCAGTGTGGCAAGCATTCACTGAGTTAGGGTAGACTGTGTAGAGTTGAGACATGTGAAATAATTTTATTTAATATAAATATGACCGCGTAAGTTTTGATCATGCGGATTTACTCGCAGCTCATGAATTTCCATGCCTGTTTTAAGAGAAATACATGATCAATAAAAATTAAAGCTCCGCTTTCACACGAATGCTTTAGTTTGCGTGTAACTGCTTTGAAATAAAAATAAATAAAATGCGTAAATAAATGTGACTGGACCATCATTCAGACCATTCTGCTATATAAACAACGTAAAATAATTAGAGCACCATTTTCTTGCCTCAAAAAAGTCTGGTATTATTATTTATGTATTGCTACACTTAAATATGTGAATTATTCAGAAAATTAACACTTTTAGCAGATTAACTTTAAAACAGAGCTTCACGCTCTGGTTTATGGCTGCTATACATTTTATCTGCCACAAGGTGAAACTGTTTTCAAAACTCCCAATGCTTAGAATATTGTACAGAAACAGTCAGAGAAAATATCAAAGCTTCAAAGAGTAATTATTTCTCTATCCAATCCGGCATTCAACTCCAAGTTCTGAGCGTTTGGGAAAGACACCTGGAGCTGCCACCACTTTATTGTTGTCAATTTATTGTTGCTAAGCGACAGAGATTGCGTGCGCACTTGAGAACATTTCGAACGTGTGTGCGCGCGTGACGATGTTAACAGGAGCATGGATTTACGGCAATATTTCAGTTCTACTCGGCCCAAAAAAACAGTTCAGGATGAAGAGACAGACAAAGAAAAACAGACAGCCACAAAGCGGAAGAGTTCAGAAAAATCTGACTATGAGGCAAAAAGAAAACGCAGCTTTTTGGTGTCATGGACAAAAGAATTTCTGTGGCTGGAACATGACAAGGTAAACGACACAATGTTCTGTCGAGTTTGTCGTCAATTCCCCACTATTTCTGACTCAAGTGTTTTTGTCACTGGAACCAGTAATTTTAGGAAAGACCCCATCAGAACCCATGACAAATCCCTGCATCACAAAAAGTGCATTGGTGCCCAGTCTGCAGTGTCTTTCCCAGAAAGAACACCAATCGCAAAAAACATACTAAAAATGAGCCAAGCACAACAAGAACTCCTGAAAAAACTTTTCAGAACAGCATACTATGTTGCAAAAAATTAATTACCATTGGCCAAATTTAGCACTCTTTGCAAACTTCAAATGGCCTAGACCTTGGTTCCACTTACCACAATGACCATGCTTGCAGAGAGTTTATTGGAGCAATAGCACAAACCCTAAGAGACCAGATTGAAAAGGAAATTCAAGATAGCAAGTTCTTAACAATTCTTGCAGATGGCAGTACAGACACTGGTATCATAGAACAGGAGTTGGTTCAAGTTAGGTATGTGAAAGACAATGGTGACATATCCACATACATGATCAAATGTCAGCCAGTCAAGAGCTCAAATGCTGCAGGTGTTTTAGAAGCTATTGATGAGGCAGTGAACACCATGGGTATCAGGGAAGACACATGGAAGGAAAAAGTAGTGTGTGCAAACTTTGATGGAGCAGCAGTGATGATGGGTGCGAAAACAGGTGTAGCTGGGAGACTGAAACAGAGGATACCCCACATTATAACAATCCACTGTGTGGCACACAAATTAGAGCTAGCCGTGCTGGATGGTGTGAAAGGCTGTGAGTACCTGGTAAAATTTGAGGATACACTGAAAACCATCTTTAAGATGTACTACTATTCCCCAAAGAAGCGAAGAGAACTGGCTGAAATAAGTGAACTGCTTAATGAGAAAGTGGCACATTTCAGTGGGTTGAAAAGCACACAGTGGCTCCCAAGCAGGCTAAGATGTCTGAAGGCTGTTGAAAAAAATTACACTTCCACTGTTGTGCATATGGAGAATATGGCAGGAGGAAGTGATATTAAATCAGAGGAAGCTGCCAAAGCAAAGGGGGTGGTGCAGGAGATGAAGACTGAGAAATTTGTTCGTTTCCTACATTTCATGTTGGACTATAGCAACATATTATCCATGTGCAGTACTGGTTTTCAACATGACAACTTATACATCACGCGAACCAGTCAGTTGGTTGAGAGCACCACATCACGTTTACTCAGCCTGAAAACAAAACCAGGAGAATACCAGAAAGCCTTGGACACAAAGTTCACAGTGAAAGATGATGGTAGCATGTGCTACTGTGGAACTGACCTCACAAAAAGCCATTGACCTGCTAGAAGATGTGAGGGCTCAGACAAGGACACCATTGATGCTGAGTTACAGAGGATTATTGACAACACAGTAAAGTACATGGACAGCAGATTTAAAAATCTGTTTGAAGAACCTCTGTCTTGTTTCAAAGTTTTTGACCCTTCTACTCTCCCCCACTCCAGAGAAGAGCTGGCAAATTATGGGGACAAAAACGTGGATTATCTAGTCAAACATTTTGCCAGTTTGCTAAATGAGGAAGAGAAGGAGAAAATTCCACAGGAATAGATGGATCTAAAAATGTGGCTTTCAGAGCACCGGGGTATCAAGCAAGATTGCTTGTACAAAGATCTCCTCACTGAGAATCCAGAACACCTCTCTCATATCTTGTTGTTGGTTAAATTAATGCTGACACTAAGTCCATCGACAGCCATCTGTGAGAGAGGATTTTCCTGCATGAACCGAGTGAAAACATCATATCGTACTTCTCTACAGTCTGAAACACTGAATGATCTCATGCAAGTCTCCATAAACGGGGAACAGTTTGAATCTTTTTGCCCCGACAAGGCAGTTAGTTCCTGGATGTTTTCTGTAATTGGTTCAAGACACCTGAAACATAAAACCCCAGCAAAAAAGAGCAGAGAAGTGGAGATTGATGCACAGGAGGAGAAAGCTGATGGAGACGCTATGCCCTCAACATCGAGTGGCATTTCCTCTGTTACTTCAGTGGAGATCTCCGATTCAGAATCTGACACAGACTGATTCATGTTCCATAGTGTTCTCATAAATTTTAGTTCAGTTAGAACCAGACATTTGTATTGATGATTCTAATTTGATTATTTTATATCTGATTGTTGATATTTGGGTTTTGAAATTTTTTTTGATTGATGTTTGGACTCAATTGACCAATTTTCTACAATAAAAATTCTCTTTTAATTTGGGCTAGTAAAATTAATTTCGGGCTACCAAAACCTGAAGAGTGCCTGCCCGAAGGGCTACCAGTGATTTTGAAATTTTGCGAGCCCTGGTATATCTGTACTTCAATCGGGTTAATATCCAAAGGCCATTAGGCGCTTCAGCTCTGCCTCGGCACTTTTAATATTCCCTTCCAATTCCACAAGTTCTTGTGCTTTGAATTTTTTGGTGAATAAGGCATACTGTATGTTCCGGCCACTAAGAACAGTCTTAAGTGCCTCCCAAGCTATGCCCACATAGGATACAGAGGACCTGTTGGTCTCTATATAGACATTGATTTCATCCTTTAGCATTTGTTTGAATTCAGGATTTTGCAACAGGGATACATTAAAGTGCCAACTATATGATTTCTTTTTGCCATATGTGGCAACACCTCTAAACACAGCAGGGCATGATCTGAGACTAAAATATTTCCAATTGAGCAATAAACATCAGATGAAATAGGGGACTTGGATATATAAAAAAAAATATATTTTAGAGTAAAACTCATGGACTGATGCAAAAACATAGTCCCTCCCAGATGGGTTAAAAAGTCTCCAAATATTTGTAAGACCCAGAATTTTACACATCCTGTGAAGTGTAAATCCTGCTCTAGGGGGACTTGCACAAATTTGCTTCACTATGATCAAGGACTTAGTCCATCAAAGGATTAAAGTCTCCTGCCAATATTATATCATGAGGGGTGCCAGAGGCTTGCAACATCCCTTCAAGATCTATAAAAAAGCCCTGATCATCAACATTAGGTGCATAAATATTAGCCAAAAAAAGACTTTGCCCCTGAATTTCAGCTACAACAATAATGACTCTTCCTAATTTATCTTTAATCTGTTGGAGACATTTGAACTGTAGATGTTTACATGGTGTAATGACTCCCCTGCTTTTACTCGAGCCAGCAATATAAAAAAAACATGCCCACACCATATCCTCCCAAATTTTTCAGCTTCCTGGAGAAAGAGGAGTTTCTTGAAGAAACACCATTTCATTTCTCACGCTTAAAGAGAAATAACCTTCCTTCTTTTTATGGGGTGCCCCAACCCATTCACATTCCACGGGGAGAGACAAATCCACTTATATTAACATTTAATATTTTGACAAAAAAAAAAAATAGATGACACAAAAACTAAATTATAAAAGACAACATTCCAACATTAGTGCAACCATCAAAACCAGAACATCCCCAAGAACAAACCGCGCAGGACAGCGTCAACTGGTGTCCATCCCTCCAAACTCAGTCAATGATCAAGTCCAGTGTTTCTATACAAATTTTGTGAGACAGAATTTCACAGCAAAAGATAAAGAAAAACTCCAGCCACTAGGTGGAACCAGCACAAAGAGAGCATGCAGATTCTTCAAACAGTCAAGCTAATGTACAGTGAGCCTGTCCACTCGGCTGCAAAATGAGTGCAAGCAAATTACTTACTCCAATGACTTTGCAAGAAATGCTTGTCAAAACAAACTCCAGCTAATAGGCAGAATAAGCACAAAGAGCTTGTAGATTCATCCATAAAACTGTCCTGAATGTGTGTTACTCTACAAAATAAACTTCAGCCGATAGGCAGAATAAGCACAAAGAGTTTGTTGATTCATCCATAAAACTGTCCTGAAGGTGTGACACTCTACAAAATAAACTCCATCCACTAGGTGGAACCAGCACAGAAAGAGATTCTTCAAACAGTTAAGTGAATGTTCAGTATTCCGGTCCACTCGGCTACAACGCGAGTACAACAAGATTACTTACTCCATTGACTTTATGAATGGCATCACTTGCTGTTGGCACGAGAATGTTTAACGGCCATCCTTAGCATCTATTTCTCAATTTGGCTGGGAATATCAGTGCAAAAGCGACATTTCATTGATGTAAAAGTTTTTTGCATTCCTTGAATCGATCACGTTTTACTCTTGTTGAATTCGCAAAGTCTGGGAACAAGAAAATGCTGTGAAAATTCTTCCAAGAAAGACTCTCTTTACTCCTCGCCTCACATAACACAAGATCTTTATCAGATGAACACAGAAATTTAGCCAGAATTGATTGTGGCCTGTCTCCCTATGTGGTTCACCCAGCAGGAACCCTGTGAGCTCGCTCGAATTCCAGCTTAAGGCCTGCTATGTCGAGCAGATTCTGAAAGAATCCATTCAGGAATTTCACCATATCCTTCCTCTACTCCCTCCAGCTACAGTTATACATGTCCACATTGGTCGCTAACGATTTAGAAGACAATTCTCTCTCCGATGACTCCAAGTAATCAATCTGTTTCTCGACATCCCCCACTCTTGTAACCACATCAGTGAACTTCACCTCCATAGCTGTGATCGATCGACGTATCACAGCAAGATCCTCCAAGTCAGCAACGACCTTCATCAGCATTGCCGACATGTTCAGCATCTCATTTCCCGCACCTCCCCGACTAAATCGAATCCGAGAATCAGCTTGAGCACGTAAGTGCCTTTTAATGTCTCCAGAGCCCGAGGATTTTGAATTCTTTGACATATTGTCCTCCTAGAACGGTTATGGAATAGAGTGTATCGAATCTCACAAGTGTATTTCATAAAAAGTATTAAAACTGCAAAGTGCGCAGAGCTTGCCATTCACATCTTCTCCTAGCATGGCATCACGTGACCCCGAAAAGCATTTATGCTTAAACAGATAGGATGGCTTATACCAGGGGTTCTCAATGGGGACGGTACCCTGCCCCAGTGGGCACTCAAAGAATGCCAGGAAGGGCACTGAGAGCAAATTAGTAGAGAGGGGGGCATTAGGTTACAAATGTCAGTCATGTTATTCAACTCTATTGTCAAGTTCCTGTTAGCATTAAAATTATTATCTAGACTCCATTATACGGGTTGGTATGAATTTGTACCACAGTTCATCCGATTCTGAAGTCTAGCGACGCATCGGAATTATCTGGTTTAGTAGCATCAAAAAGACAGGCGAAGTTACAACCTCCGCTATTGCACCTGTATGGCTCTGTAGGTGCGTTTTCACTCAAAGACTGGCCTGGAGTTCTTAAACACACCTCTGATCATTGCAGATCATTGCACACCAGAGAGAAACACGGTGCAAGATGCAGAAACCATTTGAACTAGAAACAGAATTCTATTTGACCATGCTTGAATTTACTCTAGTAACACTAACTGTAATTAAGGCAAACATAAATTCATAATACATATTATCATTTCACTAATTCAGCTCTATTAAATGTGTCATAAGCTACATTAGAGATTGAGGTAATATAATACATTTTTGTTACAAGTTTTAAATGTTTACATTTATTGTTTTCACAGGTGTTTAGAATAGGCCTACTGTTTGTAATTACAAAAATGTCATCATTTGTTTTATAGAAATCGTGTTACATCTAACCACAGTAGTGACATCTATCCATGCGCTTACTATGGTCTTGTTACAAATACCACTGTTAAAACTAAATACATTTAAAAAAAATGAATAAGTGCAAATGCAAAATATTTTTTATATATTTGTGTATAAGTGTAAGAAAATATAACTGATTGTTTTCAGATACCAATTCCAAGAGATGACTCATTTGAATAAGGACCTAATGAATACAGTCATATAAATTGTGTAACTTTTTAATTTTATAGATGTTATAGATAACCTTACTATTCATTGTATAGGCCCCAGTTATGGCCCTTCATCTGCTTAAATTTAAGAAATGCAAGGTTGGTCTCACGTTCATGATGCATAAGCCTGCTGAATTTATTATTAAAACTTTAAAATTATACAATGAATCAAAATTGCATTGAGCAAATGAAACGAATAACACAAATACTGAGTTTTGTGGGGGGAGGGGGAGTTGTTTGTTTGTTTGTTTTTTTTTTTTTTGGTACAACAAGGGAGGGAATGAAGTAGGGGAATTCATCAAAAAAAGGTTGAGAACCACAGAGTTATACAATGTCTTACCTGTGAGACTGCACATGCTTCATCAGGGTTCTCCAGACGCAGCAATGAGAATTCAATCAATACTTTACAGGCTGCAGCTACTGACAGCAACTGATTTCTGGGGACTAAAGGGGGACAGAAAATGACAGTTAAAATTAAAAGGTAAAACCAAAAAAAAAAAAAAAAATGAAATGAAGAGAAACACTTTGGTAATTATGAGGAAATTATGTTAAAATTATGAGGAAATAAATATATTTTTTTTTAATAAAAAACTTGAAATGTTACATACTTTGTCCACAAACTGTGGTGATGTAATGTGCAGATAGTGCCACAAAGGAGGAGTAGAATGGCTCATACTGTTTGTCATGATGAAGAATCTCAGATTCACTTAAAAAAAAAAAAAAAAAGCAACAGTTAAGCATCCCCAACAGCAAAGTACACCTCAAGAGCACAAAATGCATTATCAACATTTTTGTGTATGTGATATGGTGTCATTTTTATATCACCAGAACTTACATTTGAAAAAGCCTACGAATTCATGATCTTGAGTGCAATTTGTAATTTGAAAATGTTGCTGTTAATTTTTAAATATTTGAAAACATTTAGTTTGTAATCACCTAAAAAAATTCAGGTTGTGAAATTCAGGTCTCAATATTCAGGTTGTTGAATACGGGTTGAGAAATTCAGGTGGCAAAATTTGAGGATGCTATCTGGGAATGCAAGAGATAAGCGAGATAAACGAGATAACCAGACAAACGAGTGTTGATGTAATCCATCTCTCTCTTGGACATTCGCAAAACGATGGAAACAGCCAAGGCATTTTAAACGACAACGTGAAATAAAAAACAAACAAAAAAAAAAAAAAAAAATATTTAGTAGTCGATAAATATTAAATAAATCTAAAAATAAAAATATAGATTTCTATACGTCTGTTAAACGGTTATATTTCTATACGTCTGTTAAAATAGTTGAACGTTTATTTATCAATTTATATCTATATACACTGTATATCTATCTATCCACACACACACACACACACACACATTTAGGGTCACTTATTTTTTTGACATTTTAGAATAATAGTAATGTCAACACAACTATTGAATAATAGAAATGGAACTATGGGAATTATGTTGTGACTAAAAAAAAAAAAAAAAAACGATGCTATACTAAACTTATATTTTAGCATCTTCAAAGTAGTCACCCTTTGCCTAGAATTTGCAGGAATGTACTCTTGGCATTATCTCAACCAACCAACTTCTTGAGGTATCACCCTGGGATGATTTTTAAACCGGTTTAAACCTAATTGTTTACATTACATCATTTACATCTGGATTGCTCGAGTTAGCATGCCATCTCACTTTTTTATATTTTTATCAAAATTCTGGATAGTCTAAACTCATATGTATTTGTAGATTTCTGATGATTTGACAGTGTCTTATTGTTTATTTTTCAAGCAGACCACATGATAATATAAATCTAAAATCCTTACTAAAATCAGACAGCAGTATTCCGTTATAGTTTCATTGGTCTTGCATGTAATGCAAAGATCAAATTAGAAGAGCGATCATTACACGAGTCATTTAACCTTAAATGTCAGACTATTTGTTCCTCACATTTGAAGTATTAACAATTACACACACACGCATGCATGCGGGAATACAACATATCTTATGTTGCTCAATATATCCACATAATTTTCCTTCCTCATGATGCCATCTATTTTGTGAAGTGCACCAGACCAATTTTTAACCAGATTTGAGGAGGTCCACAGCTTTCTTCTGATTTTACGATGATGTCAAGCAAAGAGGTATAGAGTTTGAAGGTAGGACTTAAAATACTTCCACTGGTACACCCCTAATTCAGTACACCTAATGTAAGAAGCTAATTGGTTAATTGTCAAGGCTTGACAATTTTCTGGAATTTTCCCAGCTGCTTAAAAGCACAGTTAACTTAGTATATGAAAACTTCTGATCAACTGGAATTGTGATAGTCAATTAAAAGTGAAACAATCGGTCTGTAAACAATTGTTGGAAAAATTACTTGTGTCATGCACAAAGTAGATGTCCTAAATTTGGATTGATGGACAAAAGTTTGGAATAATGTAGAGATTTTGTTGCTTCAGAAGGAAACTAGTACTTTAATTCACCAAAGTGGCATTCGACTGATCACAAAGTATAGTCAAGACATTGATGATGTAAAAAAAAGCACCATCACTATTTTAAAAAAAGTCATTTTTGATCAAATCTAGACAGACCCCATTTCCAACAGCCATCACTCCAACACCTTATCCTTGAGTAATCATGCTAAATTGCTAAGCAGGTATTAGAAAATCACTTGCCATTATATCAAACACTTGAAAGCTATTTGGTTTGTAAAAAATGAAGCTTAACATTGTCTTTGTTTTTGAGTTCCCGGAGTATGCAATGTCTTACGGTCCATATTATAATAATATATATTGCTGAACACCAGTTTCATGTACAACAGTAAAGAGAAGACTCAGGGTTGCAGGCCTTATGGGAAGAATTGAAAAGAAAGACACTTTTGAAACAGAAAAAAAAGAGAAAAGGTTAGTGTGTGCAAAGAAACACAGACATTGGACAACAGATAATTGGAAAAGAGTGTTGTGGATCTTAACCCCATTGAAATTTTGTGGGATCAGCTAGACTGTAAGGTGCGTGAGAAGTGCCCGACAAGACAGCCACATCTATGGCAAGTGTTACAGGAAGCGTGAGGTGAAATGTCACCTGAGTATCTGCACAAACTCACAGCTAGAATGACAAGGATCTGCAAAGCTGTCATTGCTGCACGTTTAGGATTTTTTGATGAGAAATCTTTGTAGTAGTTTAAGAAGTTCTGAATTTTAAAAAAAAAAATTGTAATAATTTTTCACGTTATTAACGTCCTGACTATACATAGTGATCAGTTGAATGTCACTTTGGTGAATAACAGTATAGCAATTTCTTTCCATAAGAGCAAAATCTGTACATCATTCCATACACGTACACACACACAAAAAATTACTTTTGAGCTGTTTCCATCGCTTTGCAGTTGTCCAAGAGAGAGATGGATTACATCAACACTTGTTTGCTCTTCCTTGCATTCCTGGATATCATCCTCGAATTTTGCCACCTGAATTTCTCAACCCATATTCAACAACCTGAATACTGAGACCTGAATTTCATGACCTGAAATCCACCACTTGAATAATTAAAACTTGAATATATAATATGAAACTGTCTTGTAAAAGTCTGTCACCGATTGAAACTGAAATCCAATTACAAAGCCCCTAAACTTCCCAAGGGAAGAAGATAAAGATAAAGCTGGTAAACAAAGGATAGCATGGAATGCATTTATCTGACAGGCTAAATAATTGGCTTAAATCAGGGGTCTGCAACCCAGGGCCAGCATTGGCACGCCAACAATGGTGAGAGAGGAGTAGACTATTTTATTTGTATAAATTCCACACCAGCATCTTGATGTAATCCTTATGATCACGCAGCATGTTATCATCAGCTCTGTGGAAGACTAAACAATATTAAAGTGTGATGAGACTAGCGCTGCGGGTGCAAGCCATTCATGCTTCACGTTCGGTTAATCGTGCACTTAATTGTGCCCACGTTGCTTCGGTCAGGCTGCGCGGATGACAGCCTACATTCCGCGTTTCATTTATTACTTTTTGTTTTCAGAACAACACGTTATGTAAAAAGGAAACAACAATATTAATCCTTGAGATTTGCAACCCAGCATACAGGTACACCCTGTAACGATTAAAAAAGAAAACAAACCCACATCGTGGTCTATTCAAAATATAAATTAAACTTGGAAATAAAGTTTTAGGATTTTGGAGGTGCGATTCACCAAAAAGGGATTAGTAGTTGATCGGCTTGCGATGCGCGAATGGCTTGCATGCGGCAGCGTGAGTCTCACTGCACTTTAATAATGTTTAGTCTCCCATTCATCTGATGAAAACACAGCATGATCATGAGGAAGGATTACATCAAGAAGTAGATTGGAATGCAGGTGTGAAAAACATGACATAAATAAAATAGCCTGATTCTCTCTCGCTATTGCCTGCATCCAGGTGATTGCCCCTCAGTGTGATTTTGAAAAATGTATGACATTATAAAAGAAATATTTAACCCCTTGAGTGTCAATTTAAAAATGTTACTCAAGAGGACAAAAATGTCCACATCAAAAAACTGTCACAATAATATTAAATATTAATATACGTTTTTCACTTTCCATTAGTTAACTAACATCATAACTACCAAATATTCATTCACTTTCAGGATTTTAACCCTTTAAATGTCAGTCTGTTTACATAATGCCAATGTTGCTTTTTACACACACACACAAAACACATTCTGACATCCATACCAACACAACCACACAATTTTAGCTACATAATTTAAACAATTGGCCTGCAGTGCTCTAAAATACAGAAAACAGAAAATAGGAAACAAGCATGCATTTGCTCCATAGGCTAAACGTGAGAAAAATGGCACCATCTAGTGAAAAATATAAAAATTCAAATGAAAGCATTATATCATAGAATTCATGGTTTTATGCTTTAATGGCACTGGGATTAAATATTGCCGTTTTAATGGGTTTCAATGGGGACATTTTTGTCCTTAAGGTCCTTAGTGTAACTATTTTGTGAACACATAGTAGTATAGATGTTTTATAGGAACTGAGGTTGAAATATCAAAAATACACACCTTTGGCAAAATGTATGCCACTGGCATTAACACAGCCGAAAAAACAAATGAAAGACAAAAAAAGCCCCAAAGGTCACACAAGGTTTAAGATTCCACACCATGTCATTATCAGTAAACAAATAAGCAAATGTGACATTAACTGTTAACTCGTTTTGAACAAGAAGACAGGTTTTCTTTCATTAAAAGCACTTTCAAAAGATGCTCTTTCAAAATTCACATGCATTTTTATACCATAATCTTCGGGTTTTGCACAAATTGTTAAACTGTAATGCTTGTAATATAAATTGTAATGAAAAATGTATTATTAAAATTAGAAAAATTTACTCAAACTTTGAAAAATCACATACATCGGCTTATCGGCACAGCCACTGACCAGAAGAATAAAAAAATGGCACTCCATGTCAAGGTTGCCGACCCCTGGCTTAAAGCATATAAGAAGTGTCCAGTTTGTGTATAGCAACAACAAAATGCAAATGCTATTTTAAACATTGCATAAGCTTCAGTTAAGGAGGAATTTTATGGAAAATTCCCCCAAAAAAAAATCTCCTTCAAAAATGTATGTCACATTTGTAGTATTTTATAACAACTAAAAGCTATTCTAAGGATAAATACAGAACTTTAAGTTGCCATTGGGGGTAAAGTTCACTCTAAAGGATTACAGCACACAAGTCAGGGAACAAAACAGATATGAATCATGCAAAATTCATCTAAAACAAATTAAGAGGACATACGAGAAATCGATCACAATTTTCTGCTTTTTGGATATTAAAAAAAAAATAGATTTAAATGTATAATTCTTAAAATAATAACAGGGGTCAAATCCATGGAGGCAATTCAACTCATCAGCCGTGTAACTTTAATTTTTTACATTGAGTATACTTTTAGAGTTCATGGATGCCAATAAGGAAAATATCAGAGATTCAAAAGGTGCTAATTATGAATTTACAGCTGAAAATCATATCTAGGTAGATAGTTGACAGTGACAGAAATGTGTATCCGTTTCGGCAAAAACGAAACTTTGCTGGCAGGGCACATATATTAACAGACAGACATACAAACACACTGTCAAATGTATGAATCCAACAACAAACTAATACGGGATTCGACGCTTGTTTTATTAACGAAAAAATACTAAAATGACCATTAGCAAACTATCATCAACAACCCTCACTTGCTGCTAAGTCATAGCTAACTAGCTAGCCGACACGCCTCCCTATCTGGCATAAACCTGACTATGATTAATCAAATAAGTTATGATGACCAATGTAGCTGTCACTGACTGACAGGACGCTTATGTGCTGGACTTGACAGTGGCTAACAGCGTTATGCAGGAAAAAGAGCTTTGATTTGGTTTAATCGAGGGAGGCTAACAAGCTCATTCGGTGTCATTTAATACACTTCCAACACAAATATATAATCTCTTTATTAAGGACTGGGTGTCGTGAGTTACTGTACTTCCATTTTAAGCTAGCTGCGTTGTTACAACTGTCAACCTGGCTGTTTATATGCATGTAATTTAATGTCTACCTGGCCTGATGATGAAGCAGAATCTGATGTATCTGCTACTGTAAATGCACAGTAACACTCCGGTTGTGTGTCAACACCTAGCGAACTGCCTACCTAGACCGCATTTGGGATGTCAGGAACACGTTTGGAACTTATGAACGCATTTTTTTGACTATGGAAACATTTTTAAACATTAGTTTTAGACATCATAGGCCGTTTGGAACGTCCCAAGCGTGTATATGATGTCCAAAAATACTTCCAATGTAGACAGCTCACTAGGTTTTGAGACACAGCCTCAGTGCTGCCATAGCATCAAAGCTAATGCAGAGTCACTCAACACATTATTTCACCCCTGCGCGGAGCAATTCAACAAACAAGCCCTCGTCTGACCTGTTGACGATGGATCCTATAAGCTGAGGTAGCTCCTTCGTTTCGAAAGCCGTGTAGGACGCTGATAAAAGTGGCCGTACGGCTGCTGTCCACTCAGGTTCTCCATCTCCTCCACTCGACGCCATCTTGAGATCCTCTTTTAGAATCTAAAAACGGAAATGAGGTTAATCATCAGACGCAAAATAACAGGAAGTGTCGTTAGAGATAACGTTCAAGTGCATTACGTCATGTAGGACGTCGTAACCTTTTAAAATAACACACGATGCCAAATGCCACTGCGGTAAGGCTGTTTGAGTCCAGAAATTTTGGAGTCGATTCTGATTCCTGGTTTTCGGAATTGATGGAATCGACTCGTTTGTTTTCGATTCTTTTTCGATCCCATTCTAAAAAGGGAGGTAACGTTTAGTATCATAATAAACTGCTCGATTTAAAACGTCCTTTGCACCATTTGGGATATAATGAATGGCATTTACTATTTATAGGTCAATTCTACTATTCAATTTGATGCACATCCCAAAGTGCAACGCTGCAATCCGGATACATTTGAGGGAACATTTTTTATTTTTTTTTTATTAAATATCACAAAGCATAAGAACAATAAAGATAAACATGGAGAAAAAAAAAAGAAGAAGACATAGATACATAAATACAAATAAGTTGCCAGGGTAAAGGAAAAAAAAAAAAGATCAATGAAATGAATTTACTCTAAGAGGACAAAAAGGATGAATATAGCGATACAGTTTTCAATGCTTTGGGATTAACAGAGCTTTGGATAGTTTCTATGTATTTTTCTAGATAATCTTTGAATAGAGAAAAGAGAGGTTTAGAGCCAGTACATTTTTGGTTATGTATGTGAAATTTAGCTAGAAGGAAACACAAATTAATTATGTAATATTGTCCAGTTTTCTCTTTTGAGTAGTCAAACAAACCAAAGAAAACATCTTTAAAACAGAAATAAAAGTCACTTACAAAATAAGATTGGATAAACATGAACTAATCTGACCAAAATTTCTCTGTGTGGGTACATTGCCAAAAATAAGTGAATGACATCTTCCTCAGGAGAGTGACAGAAACAGCAATTCACTTACATTTCCTAAGAAATGTTTTGGTTGGGTAACATTTGTGAATTAAATGTTGAATTTAAATGTTATTTATTTTACTTTATTGGTAAGCAGATACTTATGAGACCATACTTTTTCCCATGGTAAATTCTCTACAATATTATTCCAGTATGGTATTACATAATGAATTGTCATTATCTCTTTCTGGAAGAGAGCTCTGATTTTATAATTATTTTTTTGTTGCTCTGCAGAAAAGCATACATTTCCAATCATTGTGTTAGTTAGGTTCAAAGAGTAAGTACATGGCTATGGAAATGTAGAACATTGCAACAGAAAAGACACTCCAGAGGGAATTTGAGGGAACATTTATGTACATTGAAATTGTCTGTTATCACCCATCAGTTGATCTAGTTATAAAGAGGTTTATATTAGTATGCAGTTGTCCACTACCTTCTGTACACTAAATAAAAATGTCCAAACATATACTTTAGTTTTATTTAACAATCCATGTTTTGTACTTGTTTATTTAATATAATATTACAATATTTTTCATAATGCATATTCATAGAATAATTTAAATGTAAAAATAGTGTAAAAATAATGAAAAACAATTGTTTTTCATTATTTTTACACAATTTTTGCATTTAATTGTACAAAACTTTTAAAATATTGAGAATGAATAGAGAAGGACTCCTGCTTTTATGAGTGCAGTCCATTAATCGTATAATATATCCGTATAAACTACGGATATATCTATGTGAACTGGAAGCTAACTCTCCATCACTTGATCCTCCTCTGTCATCTCCTGGTTGCAGACAGGTGTTGTAACATTGGTGAAGTTGTTACTATACAACAATTTCCCATCACAAATTTGGAATTTTATTGGATTATTAGTTTGATCCCAAGTAAAATACTGTCAGACTACAGTTAAGGTCTGGAAAGCAGCTGTCCGATTTGTTGAAGGGCTTGTGCGATTGCGTCATACAGATTTAAACAAAAGGAGCACAGGGATGTGTGCTCTCCCCACTACATCTTCTCCCTGTACACAAATGACTGCTCCACCAAGGACCCTCTGCCAAGCTCCAAAGGTTTGCAAAAGTTATTGTCATCAGATTCAACCAGGATGATGATGAGTCTGCATACAGAAGGGAGGTCAAACAGCTGGCTGTCTGGTGCACTCAAAACAACCTGGAGCTGAACTCTCTCAAAACAGTGGAGATGATAGTGGACTTTAGGAGGATCACCCCAACATTGACCCTGCTCACCATTCTGAACAGCACTGTGGCAGCAGTGGAGTCAATTCAGATTTTTGGGCTCTACTATTTCACAAAACACAGGAGCTGCTGACACGGTTTTACTCAGCAGTCATTGAGTTTGTCCTCTGCACTTTAATAACTGTCTGGTTTGGTTCAGCTATGAAATCGGACATCAGAAGACTACAAAGGATAGTTTGCACTGCTGAGTGGATTATTGGTTGTCCCCTGCCCTCCATTCAAGAACTGTCCACTTCCAGAGTGAGGAAGAGGGCTGGAAAAATCACTCTGGACACCACTCACTCAGCCCATTATCTCTCTGAACTGTTGCCTTCTGGCCAGCGCTAGAGCACCAGAAGAGTCAAGCACAAGAACAGTTTTTTCCAAGAACAGGCCCCCTCAAAGCTATCCATCTCATGAACAGTTAAAACTGTGCCATTAATCAATAATTATGATTAATACACAGCTTAGTCTATTTATATTCATCCAAAATATCCTATCTCTTCTGTTTTGTACATCCGTAAAAATAATCATCAGATAAATCCACAAATAATCAAACATACATACAGGTTATGAACCTGAAGCACCAGATTGTCCCAACAAAATGGGAAGTGCACCATCTTTCAGGGGTAACTGACTTGAAAATCTGGCATTGTTTGTGGTCGTACTGCTAAATAATTCAAATAAATTGTAACCACTGATTCTTCAATGCGTCTGCCTTTGGAAGTCCATACAAAGAGGATTTACTTTTGCAATGAAGAAAACAGCATCTTCTCGACATAGCAACAACACTAACCCAACTCATCCTGGCCTCCCCTATAACAACATTTGTTTGAGGGCAGGCCAAATCAGCGCTTAGGGGCTTTGTGCAAATGTGTAACATAGTGACATAGATACTTTACGGAAGAAATGGCTGGACTACAATCCTGCCATTTCTTGTAGCTCTTGAGAAGTGTTGTCTGTGGGAGAGAATATCTCCCTTTTGCATGGACTTTGTGCTTTGTAATTGTGCAGACCTTTTACATACACAAACAGCTATGTTACACAATAAAGAAACTTAAAATCCCAAAAAGCATAATAGGGCCTCTTTAAATTAATATTTTTCTCCAAAACACATTGGCCACAATTATTGGCACCCCTTGAGGTTCTTATGAGAAAAATATATGTAAAGTATATTCCCATTCATATTTTACATGACATTTTTCAGCCACGACTTCCTGTTTCACAGGGTTATAAATATGAGGTAACACACAGGCCAAATTCCCTTAATCATCAATCATAGTGGGTTAGACTAAAGAATATAGTTCTAATGTGTGGCAAAATATTGTTGAGCTTCACAAAATGGGAAGTGGCTTTAAGAAAATAGCCAAAGCATTGAAATGACCATTTTCACAATCATGGCAATAATTAACAAGTTCCAATCAACTGGAGATCTTAAGAATTGGCCTGGAAAGAGTCACGTGACGCCATGAAAGGTTTGGATGTGTGAACAGTGAGCTCTGTGCACTTTGCTAGTTTTAAAACTTTTCATGTCATAAACCGGTGAGATCTGATACACCCTGATCCTTAACTGTTCTATAAAGACAATATGTCAAAGCATTAAAAATCCCTAAAAACGTTCGAATTGTTGGAATTCCTGAAGATGAAGAACGACAAGATATTGTCATGTTTATTCTGTTGGTTCCTGTTTTTTATGTCTCTTATTTTGAAAAGATCATATAACGTGCTTCCCTAGTCATGTGATGTTCTGTTTTTCCTCCATGTGTTCATGTGTTGGGGTGTTGGGAGCCGCCCCTTAGAGGGGGGGGAGGGGGGGGGGGGGGTGTATGTCATGTTTATTCTGTTGGTTCTTGTTTTTCATGAACTTTTCAAAATAAGAGACATGAAAAACAGAAAAAAAATGTATATATATATTTTTTTTTTCCTGGGGGAAGTTCGGGGGTTGATTTTTGCACTAATGTTGGAATATGGTCGTTTTAATTTTTGACACAATCTATTTTTCTAATATGTCAAAATGTCAAATGTTAATATGAGCTGATTGCCTCTCTCCATGTGGAATGTGAATGGGTTGGGGCACCCCATAAGAAGGAGGAAGGTTATTTCTTTTCTTAAAAGTAAGAAATATGATATAATATTTCTTCAAAAATACATTTCCCCCTCAGGAAGCTGAAAAATTTGGGAGTATATTGGGTGGACATGTTTACTTTAGTGCTGGCTCAAGTAAGAGCAGGGGAGTCATTACATTGATACAAGTGGTTTGGGAGGCACTTAAGGTGGTTCTTAGGGGTCGGATCATACAGTATGCCTCATTCATCAAAAAATCCAAAGCACGAGAACTCGTGGACATGGAAGGGAATATTAAAAGTGCTGAGGCAGAGCTGAAGCGCGCCGAATGTCGTCTGATGGCCTCAGAGAATTGATCTGATTGAAATACAGATATAATACTATTTCGTCACAAAAGGTGGATTTTTGGCTATTCAGGGCAAGACAGTCATACTTTGAGTCACATGACAAAGCAGGGAAGCTTTTGGCTAGATATATAAAGCAGAGAGAGTCTTTTTCTACCATTACCTCAGTGAAATCTGCTGGTGGTGAAATATCTACCTCAGCCATTAATATCGCTTTTAAAGAATTCTATCTTGATCTCTATAGTTCCACATCTTTGTCTACTGATGAAGATATTAAAAACTTTGTGGAACTATTAGAACTCCCTAAACTGATGACTGAGCAAAAAGAATCTCTTGATTCTGAGATAACCTTGGAGGAGCTTGACGAGGTAATTAAGGCCTTGCCTACAGGCAAGCAGGACTGGACTGGTAATCTGGCATACCAGGCATTTTCCAGGTAGGCCGACACACTTTGTGGCCAATCATGGGCGGACTGGCCATCGAGAGAACCGAGTGGGCCGGTGGGTTGAATGCAAAATGTTCCGAATGCGTTATGCATAACGGACAACAAAACGGCGCCGCGATATGCAGAAAAGGACAGCAAACTCCCTGTTCCAGCTAGACCGATTAAGCAAAGTCATGACATCTCTTATACATATAGATCAGGTGGGGGTTATTCAGGGCCTCAGCTCTTCTGATAACATTAGGAGTTTCATCAATATCATG
This sequence comes from Moxostoma hubbsi, assembly GCA_032164185.1. Lineage (NCBI taxonomy): Eukaryota > Metazoa > Chordata > Actinopteri > Cypriniformes > Catostomidae > Moxostoma > Moxostoma hubbsi. The sequence goes on along the minus strand of JAVLUX010000020.1, from coordinate 20,335,067 downwards.
TGGTCAGTGGTGAACGATCAGACTCTGGTCGCTGCCTTCTCACTTGATGCCGAAAAGGCATTTGATATGGATGAATAGGATTTTTTAAGATTTTGGAAATGTACAGGAAATGTACAATACTTTTATTGGTTGGATTTATTGGTTACTTTATAGACACCCGGTATCGGCAGTACAAACAAATTGATTAATTTCAAATAATTTTACTCTGGATAGGGGCACCCGGCAGGGTTGACCTCTTTCCCCATTATTTTTCTGTCTTGCCCTGGAACCTCTATCAGCCATGATAAGTAAGGAGGATGATTTTCCAGGGGTGGTGGCGGGAAGTGTGGAGGATAAGATTTTAGGCCTACCCAAGATTTTGCTTATTATTATGCATTCGGTCTCAGACATTTGGCTCATTGGTCACTTCCACCTGAGACAGCCCCTCCCTAGTTTTGTATTGAACAGGAACTTCTTGCACCTATTTCGCCATTGTAAAGCCTTTCTATCAAACTAATCGGAGAAGTTAAGTTACACCTTGTTATCTCGCATTTGCACTTGGTATGGACAAGTGTCCAGAGTGTTTAGGACATTGAATTAAATGTTGCCTCAAGCATATGGCTGAACACAAAATTATGTATTAATAAGCCCCTTTCTGCTGGACAGATTGTATTGTGAGGAAGGTTAATACACGTGGTGACCTTTATGAAAGTGGAGTGTTGAGATCCTTTGAAAATTTGGTTCAACATTTTGGGATTCCAAGATCTCAGTTCTTTAGGTATTTACGGCTGCGCCACCTGCTCTGTACTATCTTTGGGAGTAGCATACACGCCCCCCTAAAGTGGAATATTCTGTGTGAGTGGTGATTACTGCTTTTGAGTAAGGTCATGAGGCATCAGTGCATTACCCCCTGCTAATTCAGAGTCTGGGGGATGGAACTTCTGTCAAGAGATTATGGGAGAAAGATAAACTTGGTGTTGCAAGATGGAGTGTGGGCTAGGATTCTAAAATAATATCAAGTCTGCATCTAGAGATGCAAAGGTTCACCTTATGCAATTCAAGATTTTACATCAATTGACCTCCTCTAGATTGTATAGGCTTGGTCTTAAAGACACACCCACCTGCTGGCAAATCCAATCAGTAGATGGAGACAAAACCCATGTTTTTTGGTGGTGTGTTAAGATCCAAGAATTTTGGTTGAGGGTTCAGAGTTTTGTGTAACGTATTGGGTACTCAAATTTCATTGTGCCCCAGACTCTGTATTTTAGGCAATGGGGCGGTCATTAATATAGGGAATAAACACTTTAAAAAATGGGTCCTAACCAGTGTCTTTATTGCCAGAAAAGTGATGTTAAGTTTTTGAGAAGTCAGCTGGTGTGCCCACATTTCAGTTTTGGTGCTCAGAGATGGGGAGGGTGGCGGCTTTTGATGAAGGGGAAAATAGAAGACAGGGGAATTTGGATTTGTTTGTTGGGAAATGTGGCAGATACTTGCCGTTCTTGGAGGGTTCTCGGAGTGGAGCAGTGGAGAGAGAGGGGTAGTTGTTAATGTGTGTGATTATTATATATATTTTTTTTTTTTTTTTTTTGTGTTGTGTTGTGTTTTTTCTTTTTCTTTTGTATGTGCTCATGTGTGACCACAGGGGTGTTTGTTGAGGGTTGGGGATGGAGAGGGGTGGTAGTTGGAATAAATGTTGATTCTGTGTGTATATGTTTTTCTTTTCTGTGTTCAATGTATGAATCAATAAAAATGTTAATCCTAAAAAAAAAAATAATAATCTGCCTGGAAAATGATGTGAGTCTATATTGTATCCATGCACAGTGTGGAGGATGGTTCAAGTGGCCAAAGAATTTCCAAGGATCACAGCTGAAGAATCACAGAACTTAGTTGGGTCTTGGGGTCAGAAAGTCTCAAAAAAATATATCCTACATCACCACAAGTTGTTTGGGAGGTTTTCAGGAACAAAAAGCCTCTGCTCTCATTCAACAACAAACACAAGCGTCTTCAGTTTGTCAGACACTATTGGAACTTCAAATGCAACCGGGTTCTATGGTCAGATGAAACAAAAAAAGAGCTTTTTGGCAGCAAACACCAGAGATGGGTTTTGTGCACACAGAGATGATAAAGTACCCAACGCCCATGGTCAAACGTGGTGCTGGATCTTTAATGTTGTGGGGCTATTTTTATGTCAGAGGTCCTGTACATCTTGTTCGGATACGTGGCATCACAAACTCTTATCAAAACCCAACATTTAAAATTTTTTAAACCTGGCTGCCTCTGCCAGAAAGCTTACAATGGGCCCTGGTTGGAACTTCCAGCAGGACAATGATCCAAAACAAACATCAAAAATGGTTCACTGACCACAAAATCAAGGTTGTGCCATGGCCATCCTAGTCCCCTGACCTGAACCCCTTAGAAAATTTGTGGGGTGAACTGAATACCATTAATGGACCTCTGAATTTGAAGGATCCGTAGAGATTCTGAATGGAGGAATGGTCTCAGATCCCTTGCCAGGTGTTCTCCAACCTTATTAGGCATTGTAAAGACTCAGAGCTGTTATCTTGGCAAAGGGAGGTTGCAAAAAGTATTGAATAATAGGGTGCCAATAATTATGGCCAATGCATTTTGGAGAAAAATATTTATTTAATAATAAGATATTTCCCCTATTTCAATTGTTATACCTCTATTAAAGGTTAGATTTTTGTGATTTGTTTTTCATAAAAGATTAAAAGTATAAACAATGCAGTTTTTTTTTTTCAAAGCCAATTTTTTTGGCCACAACTCTATGTGTGTGTGTGTGTTTGTGTGTATATATATAGTGTATATATATAGTAGATTCATACACACACACACACACACAGTACTGTGCAATAGTTTTAGGAACTTGTGAAAAATGTTGCAAAGTGTGGATATCTTAAAAAAATAGCAACATAAATAGTTTTAATTAATCACTTAATGTCATACAAAGTCCAGTGAAAATAAAAAAGCTAAATCAATATTCAGTGTGACCACCTTTGCCTTTAAAACAGCCCCAATTCTGCTAGGTACACCTGGACACAGTTTTTCTTGGTTGTTGGCAGATAGGATGTTCCTTGGAGAATTCGCCACAGTTCTATCTATTTCAACTGTCTTAATTGCTTCTATCTCTGTAATCTCAGACTGACATGATGTTGAGTGGGGGGGCTTTGTGGGGGCCATGACATCTGTTGCAGGGCTCCCTGTTCTTCTATTTGCAAAATTAATGTTTGAGAGTCTAACATTTATATTTCCTATTGACACACTACAGCTGAAGATAACATCTTAAGACAAATGCTTTTGTGAAACATCTTAGATGCCTAAGACTTTTGCACAATAATGTATATATTTAAAATCCAGGGCCGATTTCTCTTCCCAGTCTGCCCCTGGTTCACATAATTTATACACATGAAAACATATTAAATATTTTAGAAGAGAACACATCATCACAGTTGTTTAAGCCAATGAGCATTAATCTGTATCGTTACCAAGTCATTTCCCATCATGCTCGCAGTTCGCACAGCTCGGAAAAAGCAACTGCGTGTGCCTCGCACTAGCAGTAATTTTTTTTTTTAGCAATTTAGATGTGTGGGTTATTTTTACCTTAAAATGGTTTGCAATCAAGAGCGATCTATGAATTTTAAATTAATATTGATAATCTGATTATCAATATTAATATTGATTAATTTAGTATCATAAATAAAGTAAACTAAAGTAACTAGAAGTAATTTTCAATTGGTGTTTTCCATACAAACGTATTTTTAATCAGAATTTCTGTTGTTAAATTTTGGCAAAATCACAGTCATCAATTAGGAAGGAGAGAAAACTTTTATTAGTGATTAACAGGGGGAAAAGAACACATATTGTATGTGTTTTTAAAAAAAACATTAGGTTTGACACCAATTTAATGATCTACCCTTGTGTTACAAATATAATTAAAATACATTTTGTTCTGACAATTTAATTTGCAGCAGAGGGCATGCTTTCAAAAATTTGTAAGTACAATCAATGAGAAGTAGTGGAAACATTTTACATAATAGAAAAATCACAAGGATTTGAAACAAGTCAAAATTTAAGTATGATATGGCATATTAGGATCTTGCTAATAAATAGATCAATAAAGAACAAGGCTCCAGACCATCCAGTGCATTTGACATAACATAAAATAACTACACAAAGATCATTCATATGGTTTGGTTTAATCTATGCAGCACCTGCTATCACTAATGTCCAGGAGAAAACAATCCAAATGTCTTGATTCTTGAAAAATTCACAGTTCTCATTTGTATCCATTCAAATCCATATCGAATAATCCTGAACAGGAACTCAAAATATTCTCAAACACATTATCAGATATACATAAATAATGACTCAAATTATTATTTCAAAACCTAATCTTCCATCTTTTTAAATTTAAATTGATAAGGGTATCTTTGCAACATCCCTCATTAATATTCAATTTGAAAGTGCACATAACCCATACTTCAATCTCTTCAGAAGACTGTGTCCATGACATTGTTGAATGAAATGTGTAAAAAAAATAAAAAAATAAAAGAGGATGCAAGTGAGCATCCAATAAAATAAAAAAAAATGGGAAGGTTATTTTTAATTGGGTTATATCTAATTTAAATCATGTTAAAATACCCCGAAAGGCACCATAAAGAAAGAAATTAGACTGTGATCTCTTAAATGCTTAATGTGATCTCTTAAATGCCTACATAAATGATGTCTCTCTGAAAAGGGAAAAACTACCATGGCTGTCGATGCACTTACTATCAAAATGCCACAAGATCCCTGACACAGCTGGTAGTAAAAAATAAAATAAAAAATAAAACACACCAAACTTATCAAAAGATCTTTCGGTTTTTACATGGTCACCAGCTGTGTCCTGCCATCAATGTGTCAACCACATTGCAGTGCGGGTGAGAGAGAAGTCAACAGGCCATTAGGATGTCTTATCGCCATGCCCTGTTGAGCAGTTTGACTTCTGCTAGACGTTTGCTGATCATGGTAGCAAAGAAGAGACCAAAGAGTACACTGCTGATAAGTACATAATCATAGTCATCCTTAAGGACATCAAATTGCTTGGAGGGGAACACTCTGGTCTGGTAGATGTCAAGACCATACGCAACCACCTATAGGGTAAAGAAAGTCATTTTTACTGAGCCGCATTGAATAGAGTAGATGTTATGTATTAATAGTATGTTCAGAGCTGCCAGACAAATTACGCGTATTATAAATCAGAGCTCCAATTAAGACTGCCAACAAGAAGTTATTTAATGCGCTGTATTGAAAATTGCATTGACATTATAACGCTTACCAAACAAGTAGACTCCAAGCCAGAGGGGGCAGTGTAGATACCTCTTACACTTGATACAGTTTGGTTGTAGTTTATAAACCATTCTGTTCGAATGGGCATTTCTGGAGCATAGGGTATGAGATTTTCCTCCCTAAATAGTGAAACAATTTGTTAATCAAACAGATTAAATTATTTGTATAATTACAACATTGTAATTATTATTTGAGAACTTACCGACTCTGTTCTGAGACCACCTCTGGTCTCCGTGGGTCCAGGAACATCTTTGGTAAAGATAAAATGTTTCCTGATGGCAGCCCCACTATAAGGGAAAATGTGACATGCAGAAAATAAGAACGGAAGATTCTTGTAATCTTTATGAAGATAATCGTCTTTAGTGATGCACCAATAGGAATACACAGTACTAACCAAGAAGGTGTCGGCTGGTGATGCCTTTTTCTGTAAGTGTGGCCTCCAAAGTGCTAATAGGAGCAGGGAAGATGTACGACTGCTGTAGCACCTGAGGTGGATGTGGTCTGTCCAGAGAGCTGAAGACTGTGCTGTTATAGAGCTCTGCTCCCTCAAAGAGCTCTAATACAGAAAACTCATTCCTACGAAACTTGGAGTTCCAATACACATACTAGAGGGAACAACACAAAACAGAACTGTTGCATCAAGTACTAGCATAATGTGATTATATCAGGAATATTTTATTTTTTTAATACAGAAATAATATGATAAATAAGCCTGTTTACTTACCACCACCCAGTTTTCTGAGTGCACAAATTGAACAGGTCCTCTGGCCTTCCGCTGCACTGCCTCATGCACAATACGTCCAGTCACACCATCAATGAGGATGATTCCCACAAAGCTCCGCTCCTGATGGGTGTCTGTACTCTCCGTTACAACGGCCAGCAGATTAGGGTTCAGGTACTGATGAGAAACAAAAAAATGTAAGGATAAGAAAAAGATATGATTGGTTTAGCCCAATAATATCAGCAATAGAGGTCAGTAGTACCTTGTAGAGCACACTACGGTCTCCCATTACTCTTCCCTGGGAATGAACATGTTCATTTGCACGTTGTCCTTTGACAGCCACTATCTTCTGTACTTCAGTAGGGATGACCACCTCCCAGATCATCTCTGTTGACAAATCCTGTAGTACAAAAAACAAAGCAATTAGTAAAATGCAGCACTAAGAGTGCTATACATGTTTCTGTGTGTGTGTGGCAAGAAGAATGAACGCTAACCTTGCGTAGACGGAAACCAGACAGTTTGCCCTGGCTGGAGTCCACTAAGTAGAAGAATATGGAGGATGCTGAGTCCTGAAGCTGCTGGAGAACATTCTTAGTAGATGGAAAAGCTGTGACCTGAGTGAGAAATACGAAAGATGCATTCATATTCTCCAACAAACGTAGAAGATTTGTCAGAAAAACAGAGACCCACCTTGTACTGATCATCAACGAGGAGGAGAACTTTAGCATAGTCCTGGTCTATGAGCGGCAACAGCAGGGACTGAAGGATAGGTCTGGGTAAGGCAGGGACACTAATATGACTCCTCTTACCAAAAATGGGATTGAATACATGGAGGCTTCCAAGACCTGTGTCCTGTAAACACAATGCGAGTGTTTTCAATATGTTCCAAAAGAACGGATGGATGGATTGATGGATGGCATCTCAACCTTACCTTATCTTTAATTAGAAGTGTGCACTGTGGTGGATGAGGAAAGTGAGCTGTGGTCCTCTGAACCATTAGTTTGAAAACAGAGTTGGGATTGATGTTTTCTAAATAGTGTTTCCACATAACAGTTCCTGATTTACTCTCGATGCCAAAGAGCTGGGTAGGAAAACAAGGTATATGTTATTCGAAAACAAAAAACTACAGCAACAAAACAACAACCATTTCCTAAACTTACTTTCCCAGAGGCAGTCACCATCACCATCATCTTCTGCAGGTTAAACTCATCCCGGGACAGGGTATCTATAGTGACCTCATTCTTTACACTGCTCCGAGGCTTCCGGGCATCATAGAAGAGTTTCCAGAGATGGGTCAACCAAGCCTGCAATAGGATGAACTGGGAAGAGAGGCGCTTCAAAACCATTGGTAACAGCCCATCTGCAGATAACAAGATAACACAACGAGTGTCTAAATTAAAGGAACCTTTCCTTTCACAACACAAAACACGAGGTAAAAAAAACTTAAATTAACATTAGTTACTTACAGTCTTAATCTAATACATTTGAATCAAATCAGAGACTCTGACAAAGACAATACATACACTGTTATTAAAAACAGAAACAAATTAGAAGAGGCTGCCAACTTTACCTTGAATGGCTGGGTCCGTGTGCAGCAGAAAGCAAAAGAAGACACATAAGAATACCGAAAGAAAGTGCAGGAAAGCCATGGACAACAGGACAGCTTAGTGAGACAATTTTATGCTTAGCAAGCAGAAGCACTCCATGCATCAACAGCAATACAGCACAAAAGAAAGGAAACTTATGTATATACAGCTGAAGTTAGAAGTTTACATACACTTGAAGTTATTAAAACATTAAAAAAAATTTAACCACTCCACAGATTTCATATTAGCCATCTATAGTTTTGGCAAATCGCTTAGGACATCAGTTGTTTACAGACAGATTTTTTAATTGATTAAATCGCAATTCCAGTGGGTCAGAAGTTTACATTCACCAAGTTAACTGTGCCTTTAAACAGCTTGGAAAATTCCAGAAAATTATGTCTAGCCTTTAGAAAGTTAGCCATTTAGCTTTTGATAGGAGGTGTACTGAATTAGAGGCGTACATGTGGATGTATTTTAAGGCCTACCTTTAAACTAAGTGCCTCTTTGCTTGACATCATTAGAAAATCAAAAGAAATCAGCCAACACATCAGAAAAATAATTGTAGACCTCCAAAAGTCTGGTTCATCTTTGGGAGCAATTTCCAAAAGCCTGAAGGTACCACGCTCATCTGTACAAACAATAGTACGCAAGTATAAACACCATGGGACCACGAAGACATCATACCCCTCAAGAAGGAAACGCATTCTGTCTCCTAGAGATGAACATAGTTTGGAGCAAAATTTGCAAATCAATCCCAGAACAACAATGACCTTGTGAAGATGGTGGAGGAAACAGGTAGACAAATCTATATACACAGTAAAACAAGTCCTATATCCACATAACCTGAAAGGCTACTCAGCAAGGAAGAAGCCACTGCTCAAAAACCGCCATAAAAAAGCCAGACTACAGTTTGCAAGTGCACATGGGGACAAAAAAAAAACAACAAAAAAAGACTTTTTGGAGAAATGTCCTCTTGTCTGATGAAACAAAAATTCAGCTGTTTGGCCATAATGACCATAGTTATGTTTGGAGGAAACGGGGTGAGGCTTGCAAGCCGAAGAACACCATCCCGAATGTGGGTGGCAGCATCATTTCTAGGGGTGCTTTGCTGCAGGAGGGACTGGTGCACTTCACAAAATAGATGGCATCATGAGGAAGAAAATTATGTGGATATATTGAAGCAACATTCAAGACATCAGCCAGGAAGTTAAAGCTTGATCGCAAATGGGTCTTACAAAAGGACAATGACCCCAAGCATACCTCCAAAGTTGTGGCAAAATGGCTTAAGGACAACAAAGCCAACGTACTCGAGTGGCCATCACAAAGCCCTGACCTCAATCTGATAGAATAGTCTGGACGAATGGGCCAAAATTCCAGCAACTTATATTGAGAAGCTTGTGGAAGGCTACCCAAAACATTTGACCCAAGTTAAACAATTTAAAGGCAATGCTACCAAATACTAACAAAGTGTATGTAAACTTCTGACCCACTGGGAATGTGATGAAAGAAATAAAAGCTGAAATAAATCCTTCTCACTACTGTTAATCTGACATTTCACATTCTTAAAATATAGTGACCCAAGACAGGGAATAGTTTCTTTGATTAAATGTCAGGAATTATATATATATATATATATATATATTACACACACACACTATACTCTTTATGGTTTATGTAAAACCTAAATTTAAACATTTTAGCCTAAATAGACTAAATAATCTTCATATGTGTGACTTTATATGTCAAATGGACTGATCCAAATGACAAGGAAGAAATAGACATATCAACAAAGGATGCAATAATAATAAAAATACAAGGACAGGTTATAAAATGACTCCCGTTTATGTTGCACTTTACCAGCTTTCTTTCCAAACTCTCCCTCCAGTTCAGCCTGTGCTCCAGTGAGTGGCAGATCAACCATTTCCATGGTGACCACATCAGCCAGGGCCTCCTCCCTCGTCCATGCAACCCTGCCTACAGTGGAACACAAAAAGAAGACACATAATATAAAGACACATTCTAGCAGTCTAATTTATATTTATTATTCATTTGAAAAACAATTATAGTTTAATTTTACTTCACACTGTGTCCTTTAAGTGTAGTTCATACCAGGTTGTTGTAAAAACGTGAGGGTAAGATCTTCCGTCTGCACCATGACTCTGTAGCCCACAGAGTCATCTTTCTTCAGAAAGGCGTGGACATACAACTAAAGAACATTCAAATCATGTTAACCTCCAAAAACAACTGGCTAACAAATGTACAGGCTTTAATACTTCAGCAATCTGCACTCACTCTGTTTGGCTTTCCTCCATTAGGGTCCATGTTGTAGATAATGGTGGTGTCCAGGTGTCTCCGGCCTGTGTCAGCACTGAACAGGTTGATGCTGCAGGCCTTTTGTAAGAATTACAAGCATTCAAGATACAAGCACATAACTAGATTAACTAGAGAAATGCTTCAGTAAATGTTTTCACAAGGTGACTTACAGTGTCATTCTTTGGTGACATCACAGCAGCAACTGTCTTCTCTCCAGTTGTGGCAAATGCAACCAGATAAGACTGAAATACAAAGAACATCACACTAGAGAAGTACAATTTCTTGCGATTCCCTTGTCTTAACTTTGTACCAAATAAAACAATGCTATTTTTATAATTGTATTTTTCTGGTTCTGAATTATTTATTATTGTGTGATTGTTTATGTTTTTATCTGAGTGACAATTTTTTTTATTGATTCACCTATCAACAATCAACAATCAGAATCAACAATTAACCCCCGCTATCCCGAATCCTCTCTCTCCCTCCTCCAATACCAAGTTTAAATCTTTCTCCCATAATCTCTTGAGAAGTTGAAGCTCCGTCCCCCAGACTCTGAATTAGCAGGGAGTAATACACTGATGCCTCATGACCTTTTCCAAAAGCAGTAATCACCACTCACAGAGTATCTGCCGCTGTAGGCGGGTGAATGCTACTCCCAAAAATAGTACAGAGCAGGTGGTGCAGCTGTAAATACCTAAAGAACTGAGATCTGGGAATCCCAAAATTTTGAATAAAATTTTTAAAGGATCTCAACACTCCATTCTAATATAGATCACAATGTGTAGTTACTCCCCTCACAATCCACTCTGACCAGCAGAAAGGTGACTTAACACATAATTTGGGGTTCAGCCATAAACTCGAGGCAAGATTTAAATAAATGTCTGAATTAAACACTCTGAACCCTACTGAACACTTCTATCCATACAGTGTGTAAAAAAAGAGATAAAGGGGTGTAATTTAACTTCTCTGGTTAGTTGGATAGAAAGGCTTTGCAATGACGAAATAGGGGCAAGAACTTCTTGTTCAATACAAAACCAGGGAGGGGCTCTCTCAGGTGGAAGCGACCAATGAGCCAAATGTCCGAGACAAAAAACATAATAATAAAACAAAATCTTGTGTAGGCCAAGCCCACCATTTTCAATCAGTCTATTCAGCTTACTGAAATGTAATCTGGGATGTTTCCCATTCCAAATATAGGACTTAGTTATGCTATCAAATTAATTGAAATAAGAGAGGGGGACATCTATAGGGAGAAACTAGAGGTAGTTGAATTTTAGAATACAATTAATTTGAATAACATTAACCTTCCCAATCATCGATAAATGTAATGAAGCCTACCTGCCCACATCGCTCAAAAATCTTTTTATTAAAGCGTCAAAATAAACAAACTAAATCAGACAAATTTGCTGGGAATAAAATACCCAAATACTTAATGCCCTGTTTGGGCCACTGAAAGGCACTTGCCCGAAAAGCACTTAGAAAACGAATGCATAATTCTGTGGAGGCAAGGCATATATCTAGAAGGGTCAGAGACGAATAATAAAATATTATCTGCGTAAAGCAGAAGCTTATGCACCAGACCTCCCATCATCACCCCTGGAAAATCAAGATAATTTTTTGCTCATTTGTCAATTTAGAGAGTTCTAATGGTTCCACAAAGTTTATAATGTATTCATCAGTAGACGAAGAAGTGGAACAATATAAATATTTCACCACCAGCAGATTTCACTGATGGAATGGTAAAAAAATACTCTGCTTATATATCTAGCCAAAAGCTTCCCTGCTTTGCCCCCCAACACAAAATATGACTGTCTTGCCTCCACCTTCCTCGACAAAATAGTATTATATCTGTATTTCAAATCGGGTCAATTCTCTGGAGGTCATCAGAAGACATTCTGTGCTTCAGCTCTTCCTCAGCACTTTTAATATTCCCTTCCAACTCTACGGGTTCTCGTGCTTTGGATTTTTTTGGTGAATGAGGCATACTGTATGATCTGACCCCTAAGAACAGCCTTAAGTGCCTCCCAAGCATGCCCACAGAGGATACTGAGGTAAATTTTGCAAAACGGATAAATTAAAGCGCCAACTATATGATTTCTTTTTCTCCAAATGTGGCAACACCTCTAAACTCAACAGGGCATGATCAGAGACTAAAATGTTTCCAATTGAACAATCTACAACAGATGAAATGAGGGACTTATGGGGCTTTTCCACTGCATGGTACAACATGACTCTGCTCGCTATTTGGAGGTTTTTCGACTGTGGATAGTACCTCGTACTTTTTTTGTACCACCTCCAAGTGAGCAGAGCTGAAACTCAATGTGACGTCAAAAACATGCAGACCCATGGTTGGTCAGAGAGAATCGTCACTACCAGCGTCACTGGATTTGGATTTGCGACAAAGGACATAAACCCGCTAGTTTTAAAGTTAGCTACAGGGATTGCGGTATCATTTGTTCACACGACTTTCGAATTGTAAAAAGAAATGACCATGCAGTGGTCAATAAATGAGGTGCAGATGTTCCTCTCGTTAGCAATGAACAAAACGACGTGAAACGAAAAAGTCTTTCAGGAAGTGTCTCAGCTGTTGGGCGCACACGGACTGATAAAATGTTTTTTATAGTTCAAATATCTGTAAGACCAAGATTTTTTACACATCCTGTTTGAAGTGTTACTGTTGCTCTAGGGGGCTTACACAATTTTGCTTCACTATGATCAAGGGCTCTTGAGTCCATCAAAAGGTTTAAAGTCTCCTCCCAATATTATATCACGAGGGGTGCCAGTGGCTTGCAACTAGGGTTACCCCCTAATAGTCGACCAAATGTTAGTTGCTGAAAAGAGTCTTGGTCGACCAAGTTTTGATTGGTCGGTTGGTCGCCGAAAAAAAAAACTCCACAGGAAACCAACAAACTACTGGTTGGTTGCTAGGTGGTACTATGGAGTAATTTTCATTAAGCAGGGTTAGGATTAAGCCTACACAATAAAGCAAGACACCTTGATTTCAAACTTTGAACTTTATATTTCATTTATTTTAACTAAAATTAAACTGGACAAAAGTGCAATTAAAATATGTAACATTCAACTTTTTGAAAGATGGCTTTACAACAGTTGTGAAGTGCAACATGATCGTCTCTCAGGCAAAAAAACGTGCATTCGTGCATTCTCTACCTGTCAGGTATTTCGTCCGGGAGAATGCATCATGTGTACACACACATATACATACTTACATTACCATTCAAAGTTTGGAGTCACTTTCCTGAAATGTTTCTCATGATCTTAAAAACCTTTTTATCTGAAGGCGTACGATTAAATGTGCCAACATTTAAAAATATAATTGTGCCAACATTTAAATTTAATTACAAAACTTTAAAAAAAAATTAAAATGATAAAATTTTATAAAAAACAAAAACGTTTTTGAAATGGATGACTTGGACCAAATAATTAAGAAACTCAGCCATTAAGTGCCCAGCATAGAAATGGGAACTCATTCAATACTGTTTAAATGCTAATACTAATGCCTACGTGTCGCCTAGGAAAATCTTTGCAACATCCCTTCAAGATCTATAAAAAAAAAAGCCCTGATCATCAGATTTAGGTGCATAAATATTAGCCAAAATCAGCCTTTGCCCCTGAATTTTGGTTAAAACAATAATGACTCTTCCTAATTTATCTTTAATCTGTTTGAGACCTTTGAATTGTAGATGCTTACTTATCAATGTAATGACTCCCCTGCTTCTACTTGAGCCAGCATTAAAGAAAACATGTCCACCCCATATCTTCCCAAATTTTTCAGCTTCCTGCAGGGAAAGATGCATTTCTTGAAGAAACACTATATCATATTTCATATCATATTTCATATCATATTTAGTTTAAGCAAAGTATAAAATTCCTTCTTATTATGGGGGGCCCCAACCCATTCACATTCCACGTGGAGAGAGACAATCCACTCATATTAACATTTTGACATATTAGAAAAAATTGATTGTCAAAACAAAATTATAAAGATTACATTCCAACATTAGAGCAACAAACAAACCCAAACAAACTTCCAAAAGAAAAAAATTGCGCATTAACCCTGCGCACGACAGCACCGACTGGCCTCCATCACTCTAAATTCAAACATTCCATGCACGCCTACGAGAGCCACATAACTCCTTTGCCATCAGTGTGTTCAAGTCCGGTGTTTCTATAAAAATTTCTTGAGACAGAATTACACAACATAAAATAAATCTATAAAACAAACTCCAGCCAATATGAGGCATAAGCACCAAAAGCATGTAGATTCATCCACATAACTGTCCCGAAGGTGTGTTCCTCCAAACAAATGTTCTGTGAGCCAACCCATTTGGCTGTTACATGAGTGTAACAAATGCCCTAATAACTCTAATGATTTTCAAGAAATATTCCACAAAAGAAACTCCATCCAAAAGGAGGCATAAGTACAAAGAATGTGCAGATACATCCACAAACTGTACCGAAGGAGAGTTATTCCACAAAACAAACTAGGTGGAACCAGCACAAAACAAAAGTAAAGAAACAAAACAGGCACCCAGATCCTCAGACAGTCAAGTGAATGTTCAGTAAGTCAGGTCCACTCGGCTGCATCGAGAGCATCACACAATGACTTAGTCAGTCCATTGACCTTCATAAAGTCATCGCTTGATGTGGGCATGTAAATGTTTTGCAATCATCCTTAGTATCTATTCTCAATTTGGCCAGGAACATGAGCAAAAGCGACCTTCCATTGGTTTCTTGCATTCCTTGAATCGATCACATTTATCTCTTGTCGAATTCGCAAAGTTTGGGAACAAGAAAATGTGGTTCTTCCAAAAAAGCCTTCCTTTACTCCTCACCTCATGTAACACAAGATCTTTATTGGATGATCTCAGAAATGTGGCCAGAATTGATCAGGTCCTGGCTCCCTCCACGGATCTCCATGCCGGAACCCTGTGAGCTCGCTTGATTTCCAGCTTATGGCCTGTTAAGAAAGAAGTTCGTCTAGGAATTTCACCATATCTCTGCCTTTTTTTTCTCAGGAATTCCAACAATTCGGATGTTGTTTCGTTACGATCCTCAATGTCTTCCAACTTCTCCCAAACGTGCTCCAAGTCTGTCTTGGTCTCTAAGACAGACAGATAAGCAGCTAGATAATGATCCAGATAATAGATCAATTTCTCGACATCCCCCACTCTTTTAACCAACTCAGAATTTCGTCTCCATGGCAGTGATCTATCGATGTATTACAGAAAGATCCTCAAAGTCAACAGTGACCTTCTCTAGCATTGCAGACATGCTCGACAGCTGACGCCGAATCTCTCCCATTGCACAGTCCAAACTTAGTCCCCAGTCTGCGGCCCTTTCAGGGGTATCAGCTTGAGCTTTTAATGTCTCCAGAGCCAGAGGATTTTGAATTATTTTACTTAATGTCTTCATAGAACAGGGTGTATCGAATCTTACCAGTTTATGACACAAAAAGAATTAAAAACTAGCAAAGAGCGCAGAGCTCGCCATTCACACATTTAACCCTCGCATGGCGCCCTGCCGAGACCAACAATGCTATTATTGATTAAAAAAAAATAACAATATAACTGAAGTACAATTTACAAACAACAAAACCCTGAAGTTCTGAATGTGAATCTTAAGCTACACATTGACCAGTCATCAATTTTAAGCCATAAAGGAACGGTTCACCCAAAAATGAAAAGTCTCTCATCATTTATTCACTCTCATGTCATCCCAGATATGCATGACATTCTTCTGCGGAACACAAACGAAGGTTTTGAGAAAAAATATCTCAGCTCTGTAAGTCCATTCAATGCAAGTGAATGGGGTCAAGATCCAAAAATCTGAGAAAAGCAGAATAAAAGTAATCCATAAAACACCAGTGGTTTAATCAATGTCTTCTGAAGTAATCCAATTGTTTTGGGCGATAATGGACCAAAAATGCAACTCATTTATCACTATAAATCTTGACCGCAGTCTCCTTGGTGATCATTTCACGCTCGATTGCACTTTAGTGCTATCTAGCACTCTGTGCATACATCAAGCACTAGGAGGTGTAATCGAGCTTGAAATAATTAACTTGCATACATTGTAGACTGCATTGACCAGATGTACAGTAAAAAGCAGTCAAATTTTGGTTGGTTCATGCAAAAAATAAACAAAATCTATTGGCTTGCATCAGAAGTCATGGATTGAACCATTGGAGTTTTATGGATTACTTTTATGCTGCTTTTTGGACCTTCAAAGTTCTGGCCACCATTCACATACATTGTATGGACCTACAGAGCTGAGATATTCATCTAAAAAATCTTTGTGTTCTGCAGAAGAAATTCATAGACATCTGGGATGGCATGAGGGTAAGTAAATTACATAATTTTCATTTTTGTGTGAATTATCCCTTTAAGTATACATGACACCGTAACTGTTTTTAGTGAGTAGTAAAGAACCACTTCAATTTATCTGGTAAGATAATAAATTGTTAGGAAGATTTACATTTACTCAGTTCAAGGCAAATGTTTGAGTCTTTTGACAGATTTTTTAAGGTCAATTGGACTACATTGGTCGCACTGTATGTTTGATGTTACATAAAACTCTTAATTTCATTACTTTGGTGTGTGAGTGGCATTCTCTCTTACTGGATTGAAGTCTCGGAGTGGAGCAATGAGGCCATCTTTGAATTGCAGCAGGATGTGATGATCTGGACTGAGCTGCAGGAAGAACTCCGAGAGAGGAGGCTGCGCAGGGTTGGGCTGAGTGGATCTCAGAGCAGGCTGGAATCCAGACGCCACCTCCAAGTCCAGAGACTTTGAAAATAAGAGCCACCCATTATATTATAGATAGGGATAAACGACTGACAGTATGTTAATGACAAATGAGGTAATATCTGCACCTGGAGGTGGATCCGTTTAATTTCTGTCTGTTCTGTAGACTGCAGTGGCAGTGTGTACAGGGACTGTGTGATCTGATCCACACACAAGAGGATCCCTAAGCTGATGACTGCACAGCTGCTCTCCAAGCTTGACATCCATGCTGCTTCAACTGATTTCTGAGAGCAACAAATATGTGATGGAAATTGAATTACTTTTGGTAGTGACGTGTAATCTGACTCAATTAATCTCTCGCCACAATAGATTTACATTTATGCAAACAGAATCTCATATTACACATTATGGAGAGAAATAAATGAATTTTCCAAGAAATTATTTTCTGTCAGCCATCTTCATTGCAAAATAAACCACAACAGGGTGATCAAGACAAAACCTTTCTTGTATCATTCAGAAGGGGTTTATTTTGCAGTAATGACTGTAAAGTACTGTACATTGTTGTGCTTATTATAAAACTACTTACATTTGAAATTTTGATCGGATTGGATTATGTAAGAAGAGTGGTATGAGAGACATGAAACTAGCAATGTAGAAGACTTCTGTAGCAGAATGCAGTAACTGACCAATCGGAAGAAATTATTCTAGAGATCTGTATAATAAAACGCTATAAACTCCAGACTAAATGCAGTACCTTATTCATAATGTCTCCATCTTCAATTTTGTATTCAACAATAACAATATGGGAGTTTGGGACAACTCCCAGAACAAACACCACTCCATTCCCTTCAGAATACATGGTTTGATACTGAACAGTGTCACTGTAGGATGCAAGGAGATGGGATTAATGAAAATAAATCTCTAACAAAGTGTTTCAGCAATGAGAATATATATATTTTTAATTATAGTAATAATGCACAAGCCATGAAATTTAAATTATGCTGATTCCAAGATTTCACTTCACCTGTCAGGCAGGTTTTCCACCCATATCTGGCTACCACTGGAAAGGTCATGGAAGGAGATTGCCGTTTTCTTAAGCACAGCCACATACTTCACAAAGTCTTGGACTCCAATTAAGGCAGCGGCCTGAAAGCTAAGAACATCAACATCAGTTTAGCTTATCAAAAATCGAAATCATTAAATCTGTACCAGCAACAATGTACAACCTTCCAGTATCAAGCACTGTCTCCCACTTCAAGCCACCAACTGTGGTCTCCCAGGAGCGAAGCAGACGCCCATTCCCAATAACAACGACAGCATCTAAATGACAAGTTCAGTTTCAGATGTGAAAAAGCCCAATTTCTCATTAAACACACAATTTACATTGCATTCTCACCTTGTCCATACATAAGAAGCGAATCAATATGGCCCTCTGGTCCAGTCTTATCCACATGTCGCCAGACTGCAAGAATCAAATGCACAAATTAACACCTTTAAAGGTCACATATTTCTGGAAAACAAAATATTCCAAATGTATCTGGCTGACTGTATCTGATTAAAGCCTTTAGCTATAAGTTTTAGAAATAAGCATTAAAACTTACATAGGTCACCAGTCCTAGAATTGAGGGAAGCAAACACGTTTTTGTCAGTTGCCACAAGGAGTTTTTTGGAGGCTTGAGAATGAGTATCAAACGAGGCAAAGCGCACTTTGCCGACAAACTGTTGCCTCCTAAAAGAAAACGTAGTGAGTTCAGTGACTGAATAATAAAAAACATATCAGTGCTACAAGAACATAGAAGAGGTATTTGTAGTCACATTAATAACATCACTAACATTTAAGGATGCGCCGAAGTATCATCTGCCGATATATTTACAGGCCAATTATTGACCAAATTAAAACCATTGGCAAAGTTCGAAGTATGAACATGCTGATATGAAAAAAGGATGGTTTATTTATAATTAATTAGCAACACACTTTGTAAAACCTTTGAAATAATAATAGCCACAATATGTAGAAGGGTTGGCACTCTTATTTAATTTTAATTCTCACTCTAATGCTGAAAAACTGCCAAAATCAGAGGAGACAGCTTCGAAAGTGGCACTCAAGTTCACAAGTATTGGCTACATGATGAGGGAAACCATCAAAACGCTTTAAAACTAGCAGACATTGACTCCTGATACATTGAGATGATATCAATTAATGCTGCATGATTGCATATCATATTTAGTCATTATGATTATTCATTATGACTCTCTATACATTTTGGCCTGTCATGTTAACAGTTCCAATCCATGTTCAATGGAAATTACATATTGTTAGAACATTAAACAAGCATTTTTCTGAGAAAAACAGTGATCAGATGACAAAATAAAGTAGGCCTAAGTGGCAAAATATCGGTATCAGCCTATAGTTTTTTTGTTAAAATTGGTTACAGCCAGAAATGATCATATCAGTGCATCACTACTTACACTGCCAGAAAAAAATATTGTACATAAATTGCAAAGCCTTAATGATATGACATGTTTTCAGTGCTTTTTTTTTTTTTTTTTTTTACAAAGGCTTGTCATTTAAAAAACGTGAAAAATTGGTTTACAGATATCACATATATATATATATATGCTATTTTCCAATATGATTAGAACAAAACAATATACTTTTTTCATTACATTTAAAAACATCACCTTTAAAATAAACGATCACATCACATACACAAATTCTCAACACACTTCATAATTTTCACTCAAATTACCAAATCTTTCCAAAATAATCTTGCATAAATAAAAAGGTAAAACAATGGACGAATTGTTTCGTCCAATCCCCATAATGCAAAACTGTATGACATCTTCTGTTTAAATCTTAACACATGATGACCTGCATGAATATCAGCCGGTGTAACTGACATCATTCTGCAATCTGCTTTAAGTGCAGGCTATTTATACAGTCGCAGAAAACGCACAGTGAGTTACACATGAAACCAACACGCAGCTATGAAGTCCATTTACATACCAATCAAACTTTCCGACTTGATCTTCAAATACCGCCGATGCAGTATATAATAAAGACACAGACAGTGCTAAACTCACTGCAAACCAAGCCATTGCTGCAGAGGAACAGTTCCCACACTGCTTTGGGATGGACCTAAACAGTCGACGGATTATAACGAACAAAAATAAATATATGTATTATATCCAGCCTTTATTATTTTAATTGTATTTATTTATTAAATATATAAATAAATAATAAATAAGGATTTTTAAACAAATATATTTACTTGGCTTGATCCACTGCCCAAAAAATAGCATCAGGCATTCCCGTGAGCTACCTATTGACTAAATTCAAAATCAACCTGTTCTTTATTGCATATGACATATTCATCAGAAGTACGTAAATGTCATGTGTACTCTCTATTTACCATTGTATACATATTCACGTTAAAATACTTGTCATGTTTGAAATGTTTGGGGCTTACAATTTACTGCTAAACTTGTCCAATGTTGTGAAGTGCGGTTAATGCCGTTAGGTGGCAGCACAACATAAATATATTTTTCAAAATGAAGCACTGTCAGGAACTTGTTTGTACCTTCATGCAAGTGTTAATCTCCATGCAAGTGTTCATCCAAGGCTTGTTTTTTGGCGTAAAAATGTTCATTACTTTTTATACAGATATTATGATTTAATATATTATGAGTTTAATTGATTTATAGGATATTTTAACCTGTATAAAAAGTACTGAACGTTTACTCACCAAAACAAGTATTGTGCTATATAATTAATAATATTCTGAGTATTTTACAGTCGATTTCATGTCTCTAGGCCAAACAATCAATGAGTGTAATAGATGTATAGGGATACAAATATCTGTATATAAAAAAATCAGCTTGTGCTAATCAAAAAAACAAAGCAAATAATAATAATAATAATAATAATAATAATAATTCATGAATTTCCAAGTTGGTTTGGCTTGAAAATGTTAGGCACGGAGAGTTTAACGGGTATTGTCAAGATTGTCAAAAGTATGCCAAATATAAAACTAACTTTACCGCACTAAATGAGAGTGAAAAATGATTTGCAAACTCCTGGACAAAATTCATTAACTTTTATTGAGAGAGATGGACAAATAACGTGGGGATTGTTTATAATTATCAAAGAGATATTTTATCTGTTATAATACACTGTTATAATCGTATCTACACGCCTGCTCCATATGCAACAAGGTAGCCTACTGTATGTAAGTGTGTGTAAACACTCAGCTGAAGTACATTACCAGGCATGTGGATACTGCTCATCTGTTTTACAGTTTACCGATGAAATAGCTTGAACACATGCAGGATTCAGTTTGATCTGAATGCAGTGTTGTCAGGTTCTGGGACATGGATGTACATGCAGTGATGTTATTATTCCTGCTTACAGAGATCCGTTCGTCGTGCGGTGTCCGAGCTCTGCAGCCTTTTATGTAAGTAGCATGGTGAGAAATTACATTTCACCAATGTGTGTGTATGTGTTTTTTGTATGATTCTTTTTGTTGTATTGACTGAATGATGATTGTGTGCACAGATGTTTTTGTTGCATAAAACAACACCATATCACGCATATTTATTCAAATAAATATTAGCGATTTACTCAATAGAGAACCGAAATCTTAAACTTCCATAATTGTCCATCATATTATAAAACTCAAGTATATGAAAATATACAAAACGTTTCAAAGTACAAAGTTTTATGATCCAGTTTGTTATATGATACTTAAATCTTTGTTTAGTTTTAATATTAACAACCCAAAATGTGATAAGAACCTCATCATCTTAAAGGGACAGTTCACCCAAAAAGAAAATTCTCTCATGATTATCTCGCCCTCTTGCAATGCCAGATGAGTATGACTTTCTTTATTCTGCAGAACACACACAAGTTTTTTTTTTTTTTTAAATATCTCTGCTCTGTAGGTCCATACAATGCAAGTGAACGGTGGCCAGAACTTTGAAGATCCAAAAAGTGTATAAAGGCCACTTAAAAGCAATCCATATGACTCCAGTGGTAAATGCTGCCTTAATGTGCTATTGGAATTAGTTGCACATGAACGACCCCTCAAGTAATAATTATGACTGAGAAACTCAAAGATAATTTTTATACCCAAGTTTCCAAGATGGGAGGAGTCCTATACTTTCAACATGGTGGAGGAGAGCACGGTTTCTGTAGTGAATCACAGGTTTTATAAATTTTTCTAAATACAGCTAATTGTTATCGTAATGTATATCAGCAACCATTTGATGCATGTTGTAAATTTTTACTCCATGAAAATATCTTGTATTTGACCAAAATTCCATTATCGTCAGCAAACTGAGTAATATTTTTATGGTGTTAAAATAAAAGTTCCTCAAGAAATATACAGCGGGTGAAATAAGTATTGAACACGTCAATATTTTTGTCAGTAAATATATTTCCAAAGGAGCTATTGACATGAAATTTTCACCAGATGTTGGTAACAACCCAAGTAATCCATACATACAAAGAAACCAAAACAAATGAGCAAAGTATTGAACACATGAAGAAAAGGAGGTGCAAAAATGCATGGAAAGCCAAGACAACAGCTGAAAACTATCAGTAATTAAAAAGCAATCCAGCACCTTGTCAGTGCAAATTAATATCAGCTGGTTCAGTCCCAACTGATGGCCTACAAAAAGGTCTCATTGCCAAGGTGTCATACAAGACACTTCTCATGATGGGTAAAAGCAAAGAGCTGTCTCAAGACCCTCACAATCTAATTGTTGCAAAACATAATGATGGCATTGGTTATAGGGGCATTAAGCTAAGCTTCTGAATGTTCCAATGAGCACTGTTGGGGGCCATAATACGGAAGTGGAAAGACAATCATTTCACCATAAATTTGCCTCGACCAGGTGCTCCTCGCAAGATTTCTGACAGAGGAGTGAAAAGAATAATCAGAAGAGTTGTCCAAGTGCCAAGGACCACTTGTGGAGAGCTTCAAAAAGACCTGCAATTAGCAGGTACTGTTGTCTCAAAGAAAACAGTAAGTAATGTACTCCACCGCCATGGCCTGTATGCACGCTCACCACGCAAGACTCTATTGCTGAAAAAAAAGCATGTTGAAGCTTGTTTAAAGTTTGCTGCACAACATTTGGAAAAGCCAGTGAAATACTGGGAGAATATAGTGTGGTCAGATGAGAGCAAAATTGAACTGTTTGGATGCCATAATACACACCATGTTTGGAGGAGACCTAAAAACACCATACCAACAGTGAAGTTTGGAGGTGGGAACATCATGGTGTGGGGCTGCTTTTCAGCAAATGATACTGGCAAACTTCACATAATTGAAAGAAGGATGAATGGGCAAATTTACAGAGACATTCTTGACAAAAATCTGCTACCATCTACCAGGATGATGGAGATGAATCGAGGGTGGACATTTCAGCAAGACCATGATCACAAACACACAGCCAAGGAAACTCAATTGGCTTCAAAGAAAGAAAATAAAGCTGCTAGAATGGCCCAGCCAATCACCTGACTTAAATCCCATTGAAAATCTATGGAAAGAACTGAAGATCAAGATTCATAGAAGAGGCCCACGGAACCTTCAAGATTTGAAGACTGTTTGTGTGGAAGAATGGGCCAAAATCAAACCAGAGCAATGCATGGGACTAGTTTCTCATACAGGAAGCGTCTTGAAGCTGTCATTACCAACAAAGGCTTTTGTACAAAGTATTAAATAAATATCAGTAAGCGTGTTCAATACTTCTTTCCCTGTGTCATTTCACATTATTACACGTAACTTAATTTGCTGAGCTCATTTGTTTTGATTTCTTTGTATGTATGGATTACTCTGGTTGTTACCAACATCTGGTGAAAATTTCATGTCAATAGGACCTTTGGAAATATATTTACTGAAAAAAATGTTGGCGTGTTCAATACTTATGTCACCCGCTGTATATGAATTAATCTTTTTTTTTTTTTTTTTTCCTGACAACAAAGCACTTGAATGCGACATACTCATAATTACCGCTTCAGAAGTGGGAAGTAGGATAATACTGATAGCACATGAAGGCAGCACTTTCACATTCTTTTTTGTTTTTGTCAATTCACATTGTTTGAGCATATTGCCACCTACAGGGCAGGGAAGAACATTTATAGTAAAAAAGGACTTAAATATTGATCTGTTTTTACCTACACCTATCATATATCTTCTGAAGATATGGATTTAACCACTGGAGTCATATGGATGCTGCCTTTATTTACTTTTTGTAGTTCGCATTGTATGGACCTACAGAGCTGATATATTCTTAAAATATCTGTGTTCAAAAGAAATTCATACACATCTTGGATGGTATGAAGGTGAGTAAATTATTTTCATTTTTGGGTGAACTATTTCTTTAAACTGAACTTGATTATTTTATTCTATTTTGCTCAGGGCAAATGTCTGCACAGAAACACAGAGAATTGTCACAGCTGAGAAACAGCCTTGTGTGCAGGCTTTTACTCGTATGGTAAAGGTTTGGAAGCAAGACTGCACAGGTCATTCTTGGTGTATGGGCTATGAGAGGAGGTATGTATGTATTTGACAGTTTGAATAACCAGCTGAATTACTGTATGGTCTAATATAACTACAATTAATAATATTTCCTACAAAAAATATACTTCATCTACTCGCAGCCATAGAAGGCACTGATGCCCCCCCCCCCCCCCCCCCACACACACACTTTTATTTTTTTACCCACTGACACTCAGTGACTCACTCAGCCAAGACACATCTATAGGATTGTAAAACTATTCACACCTCAGGTGTTCACCTTATTAACCTCAGATATTTATGACAACATTTTAGTAAATATTTTTAAATTTATTTTATATGTTGTAGCTTTACAAATCTGTGTTCATAGTCCTTAAAGATTTCCCTCAATCTTGGAACACATAGTCAAGGCCTCTATCAGTAGTCCCTTTACCCATCCAGCCATTTCTCATAGGCACACCTTTCAGAGCTAGCCAACCTGTTTTGATAATGGGCAGAGGGCTAGAGAAAGAAAGCAGTTAGAAACTGATCCTTTTGTTGAGAGACAATGGTAATTAAAGGTCTCAGATTGTTCAGGAATAAAAAGGAAGCTCAAGACTCTCAGAGCCATCAACCCCCTCTATAATTATGGAAGATTGCTGAAAGCCCTCATGAAATTAAATTGGCTAAATTTTGCCATTGTACTGAACAAATATTGAACTAATTGGGGTTTAGGGCAATCAGCTTTTTTCAGCAGCCTTTTTCTGATTCTTTCTATTACAAATTGTCCACAGGTAGTAGTATAACTGGATCTCTTGTATTTGTGTAGTTGTTTATTGTGTATTATGTGTAGAATGTTTACAGATTGGTCTTAATGTACATTGTGTTTCTGATATCAGTCACTACACTGCATTGTTGTTGAGCATGCACACAAGATGTTTACACACCATTACACTGATGCAGTTTATATTTTTCTTTATTTTATAGCTAGAAGTTTAGTAGAGTTATATTTTATGGCATTCTTGGTAGTTTGGTCATCATTCCAAAGCTCCTTTCATTATATACTGTGTTAAACTCATTGGCCTCTTACCTGTATTAATGACAGCTCTGTTATTTGCTTGAACGTCTTTTTGAACAAATTTTACAGTAATCATATCATCTGTTGTCTTGTTGTAGGACTGCCTACTACACAGGCTACAGACAAGTGTACAGACAAGACTTCAAGACTACATACAAATGCTGCTCTGGGTGGTCTCAGCTCAATGGAGAGGCAGGCTGCCTCTATCGTAAGTGTTTCCACTTTCATTTTTGTCAAAGCTGTGATCAGACATCCACAACATGAAATAACAAGAATAGGCATTAAAAGGGGCCCTGTGTAGCACAGCGAGTATTGATGCTGAATACCACCCCTGGAGTCACAAGTTCGAATCCAGGGCATGCTGAGTGACTCCAGCCTGGTCTCCTAAGCATCCAAATTGGCCCAGTTGCTAGGGAGGGAAGAGTCACACAGGGTAACCTCCTCGTTGACGCATTAATGTGTGGTACTCGGCGGTGCGCATGGTGAGTTGTGTGTGTGGATGGCACGGAGAATAGCGTGGGCCTCCACACATACTATGTCTCCACGGTAACACGCTCAACAAGCCACATGATAAGATGTGGGGATTGACGGTCTCAGATGTGGAGGCAACTGAGATTCGCCCTTCGCCACCCGGAGTCAGAGTCACTACACCACCGCGAGGACTTGGAGTGGATTGGAAATTGGGCATTCCAAATTGGGGAGAAAAGGGCCTTAAAATAAAAGTGGTAAAGTGACATTTATCTTTGAGAACACTAGCACTGTTCAGTCTGATCACCTGCAAGAGAGAGGTTAACAGTTCTTAAACCGTAGTGCAGTGAATGACTGGCTTACATTATGATTAATGAGATTCCTGTTCATTCATTTACATTTAAATTTATGCACTTGGCAGACGCTTTTATCCAAAGCGACTTACAGAGCCCTTAATACAGGGACAATCCCCCTGGAGCAACCTGGACTTAAGTGCCTTGCTCAAGGACACAATGGTGGTGACTGTGGGGATCGAACCCTCGAATTCCAGCTTCTCTGGGGATTTCGTAAGAGGGATTGTGGCTTTGTTGCCATTGTCAATCACATACATAAACTTTTCGTCATCACATCACATTTTGGGGACCAAAAAAATGTCAGTAGACTCTTTTTGTGTTTTGTCAGGATGTTACAGGACTGCTGTTAGGCACAATGGAACTATACGTCCTCCAACAATACAATTGTAAATCATTATGTCTCGGATTCAGCCTCTGTGGTGTTGAAATTGGAATAGTCAAAAAGATTGGATGCAAAAAATACAATATGCAGTTGTTTTCTTTTTGAGAAATTCAAGGCTTGTTTATGCCATTTTGTGCAAAGTAATTGACAAAAATTGTGCCAACAACTGGTACTTTTACTATACCCAAATTGTTTGGTATGTTTTCAAGGACACTGGAGAGTGCTTCTACAACACTGAATTATTCTCAAATTCTCTTTGACCCTGTAACTGTCAAAATAGTTGAAAGATGGCAATTCTAATAAAACTTGGATTGGCTGTACTGGTTTTTGACCTAAGTAGTCAATAACTCACTACTTGGATCCATTGCTTTCAGCTGCAAATCAAGAAACAACCTCAGATCAAGAACTTGGATCATATAAGTTTCTTGATACAGTTTGCACTTTGATATGCAAATATCCACTTTGAACTTGTTCAAATCAATGCAATCTGAATTTGTGGATGTGTGTATATAGAGCTTGGGGATGTTCATCAAAAATTTTCAGTTCTTCAAATAATGTATTGTCCTAACAAACAGGGTGTCACATGTAATTAAGATAATAGTCACTGACACTGCTAGGTGAAATAAACAACAAAACACGATCAGTTAGATAATTAGATTAGTTTACAAGCTTGTTCAAGTGTGATCAAATTGCACGATAGCTCAACTGATAGAGTGTTGCACTTGTGATGTAAAGGAGCGGGGTATGTGTCCTGAAGAGCATACAAATTGCGATGTAAGAGCACCCAACCCCTTGAGACATAGAGAAAGATAAAACAAATTCAAAATAATTTAATAAAGTTAGTAATGTTGTTGGTTTTGTGAATTGTTTTCTGAGGTTTGCTACCAAAACTTGCTATTGAGCAGATGGATGAATTGCAATTTTTATTATCATCATTATCATTGCTGGTTTTATAGATATTATTATAATTAGATGTTACCTAACAACAAAAACCAACAATAATAATTCAGCACATAGGGAGTAGAAATGCATAGATATGATTTAAATATGAAGACAAGTGTAGAAATAAATGACATGTACATATTTTATTACAAAAGCCTTATATGTACACTCACCTAAAGGATTATTAGGAACACCTGTTCAATTTCTCATTAATGCAATTATCTAATCAACTAATCACATGGCAGTTGCTTCAATGCATTTAGGGGTGTGGTTGGTGCCAGACGGGCTGGTCTGAGTATTTCACAATCTGCTCAGTTACTGGGATTTTCACGCACAACCATTTCTAGGGTTTACAAAGAATGGTGTGAAAAGGGAAAAACATCCAGTATGCGGCAGTCCTGTGGGCGAAAATGCCTTGTTGATGCTAGAGGTCAGAGGAGAATGGGCCGACTGATTCAAGCTGATAGAAGAGCAACTTTGACTGAAATAACCACTCGTTACAACCGAGGTATGCAGCAAAGCATTTGTGAAGCCACAACACGCACAACCTTGAGGCGGATGGGCTACAACAGCAGAAGACCCCACCGGGTACCACTCATCTCCACTACAAATAGGAAAAAGAGGCTACAATTTGCAAGAGCTCACCAAAATTGGACAGTTGAAGACTGGAAAAATATTGCCTGGTCTGATGAGTCTCGATTGCAGTTGAGACATTCAGATGGTAGAGTCAGAATTTGGCGTAAACAGAATGAGAACATGGATCCATCATGCCTTGTTACCACTGTGCAGGCTGGTGGTCGTGGTGTAATGGTGTGGGGGATGTTTTCTTGGCACACTTTAGGCCCCTTAGTGCCAATTGGGCATCGTTTAAATGCCACGGCCTACCTGAGCATTGTTTCTGACCATGTCCATCCCTTTATGGCCACCATGTACCCATCCACTGATGGCTACTTCCAGCAGGATAATGCACCATGTCACAAAGCTCGAATCATTTCAAATTGGTTTCTTGAACATGACAATGAGTTCACTGTACTAAAATGGCCCCCACAGTCACCAGATCTCAACCCAATAGAGCATCTTTGGGATGTGGTGGAACGGGAGCTTCGTGCCCTGGATGTGCATCCCACAAATCTCCATCAACTGCAAGATGCTATCCTATCAATATGGGCCAACATTTCTAAAGAATGCTTTCAGCACCTTGTTGAATCAATGCCACATAGAATTAAGGCAGTTCTGAAGGTGAAAGGGGGTCAAACACAGTATTAGTATGGTGTTCCTAATAATCCTTTAGGTGAGTGTATATATATCAGTGGCAGGCCATGCATTTAAAGTCTAGGCCTTCAGTGTGATTCATGCCATCAAGAAAACACAGTTTCACAAAGAATAAGACACCCTATGCCTTTGGGCATCATACATTATGTCGCAGCTAACTAGTAATACCAATTGACATTTTAAGAACACGTCCACGCACGAAAGCCAAAACATGAAACGACACAATGCTCAAGCAAGCCTAATTTTAACAGCAGCATGACTGTTTTTTTAAACGAACTTTTCCCGAACAGACATTCAAAAATCATAGTTTTTCATATGAATCTACCAAGGAGGTCTATAATACCTGGAAAAATCTATCTAATAATATGTGCGATTTAAATGTTGCTTGCAGTAAATTTCATTTTGTCAGGGTGCACGTTTATGCTGCGTTCAACTCAAGTTGAATGTGGGATATTCCTGCTTGATCTCTCCGACCATAAATGCATGCCATTCCCTGATATTCAAAACTGCAATGCAACCGTTAGCTTAGCAGGGGTTTGACCTCCAGCTAAGGGGGCTGGAGGACTGCCTTGGATCCGCCTGGAGAGGCGTGGCTGCCGTTCGGTAGAGGGTAGAGGAGTGGCTGAGGAACAAGCTACGGCGTACCGGAGAACTGGCGAGTACGTTTTTTTTTTTTTTTTTTTTTAAAACATTTTTTTATCTCTTTTTCCTCTCTCTCACTGCCGCTCTGCATTGGTCTTTTCCCTCTTTTTTAAATTATGGTGTTTGTGGGAGGGGAGGTACTGCTCAGTGCAGGAAGCACCTCCCTCTACTTTTTTAATTATTGTTGTTTCCCTCCCCTTGCCCCCTCCCTCATCCAGGTTGATGGGGATGACCCGCCGGCAGACCGCGCGACAGCTTTGCGCACTTTGCTAGTTTTTTAAATTATTTTCATGTTATAATCCATTGAGATTCGAGACACCCAGTTACATATTTGTTCTTTGAGGCAAAAATGGCAAAGAGGTCAAAATCCTCGGGCGCTGGAGATCTAAAAATGCATTAACGTGCTCAAGATGAAACCTCTGATGGGCCAGCTGACCAGGTTCTCGATTTGGTTGGCGCGGTGAGAGAAGAAATCCAGCGTCAACTGTCCAACATGTCTGTCAAGCTGGCGAAGATTGTTGCTGAGGATCTCGCTGTAATACATCGATCAACTAAGGCTTGTCCTTCAACAAGCACTGTCCTTCATTAATACATTGGCGTGAGTAAGCCAATTGGTGTTTCTCATGTGAGTGGATTGACTCGCTGAACATACACTCGATTTTCTGAGGAAACTGGGTGGCATTTTTGTTTCTGTTTGTGTTAGTTCCGCCTAGTGGCTTGAGTTTTGTTTTTTGGAAAAACACTTCTCCTTCAAGGAACTTTTGCATTTTGCACTGGGATATCTGGACAGAGTAAGTGGATGCTGGGGATGGCCGCAAAATATGTAAATCCACACACAGAAGATGTCTTTATTAAAATTGATGGACTGAGTATGTCATGGTGTATATTTTCATGCAGCCTCCAAGTGAATTTGACTCTTGACCATCCGAGGAACCAGGATGCCTGTTTTGTTTCTGTTTGTGCTATTCCGCCTGGCTTTTCCACACTTTCAAGACAGATCTGTGAATGAATCTACACCATGTTCTTTGTGTTTATTCTGCCTATTGGCTGGGGTTTGTTTTAAAAAGTATTTTCTGTTATGTAATTTTGCCTTACAAAATTTGTGCAGAAGCACCAGACTTGTATGGCAAATTGTCACAGGGGCTCTCGTAGGTGTACATGGACCTTTTGAGTCTAGAGCGATTGATGCCGTTTGGCACTGTCGTGTGCTGGGTTAATACTCACATTTGTGTTTGTTTGGTTTCAGGGGGGGTTTGATTGTTGCACTAATGGGGAATGTGGTCTGTATAATCTCGTTTTTGACTCACAATTTATTTTGTCTATTATATCAGAATGTCAAATGTTAACATGAGTGGGTTATCTTTCTCCACATGGAATGTGAATGGATTCAGGGTCAAAGGTTGGTTTTGACTAATATTTATGCGCCATTATTTATTAATATTTAAATGTTGATGATCAGGGCTTTTTTATTGATCTTGAAGATTTTGCAAGCCGCTTGCACCCCTCATGATATAATATTGGGTGGAGACTTTAATCTTTTGATGGTCTCAATCCTTCATCATAGTGAAACAAACATGTGTAAGCCCCCTAGAGCAACATTGACACTTCACAGGATGTATACAAATCTTGGTCTTGCAGATATTTGGCGACTTTTGAACACATCTGATAGGGACTATGCATTTTTTTTTTTTTCATCAGTTCATAAGATTTATTCTAGAACGGATTTTTTATTTTATTTTTTTTAATGTACCTCATTTCATCTGTTGTTGTTTGCTCAATTGGAAACATCTTCATCGTACATCACGCCCTGGTGAATTTAGAGATGTTGCCACATATGGAGAAAAATAAATCATATAGTTGGCGCTTTAATGTATCCCTGTTGCAAAATCCTGATTTCCAACAAATGTTAAAGACTGAAATCAATGTTTATATGGAGACCAACTGGTCCTCAGTAACTTATGTGTGCGTGGTTTAGGAGGCACTTAAGGCAATTCTTAGGGTTCGGTTCATACAGTATGCCTCATTCACCAAAAATGGAAATTTACCAAGAATAGAAAGCTTCCACCAACCATGACACAACCCCAGATCAGCCTGATTCTTAAAAAGGACAAAGATCCAAGTGAGTGAAAGAGTTACCGTCCAAGTTCCCTGATCCAGCTAGATGTAAAATTTTTGTCAAAAAGTCTGGTGTACAGATTAAGTAAAGTTATGTTATGTCATCTCATATATATATATATATATATATATATATATATATATATGAGATCAGGTGGGGTTTATTCAGGGCCGTAGCTCTTCTGATAACATTAGGCATTTCATCAATGTTATGTGTAAGTAGCGAATGATCAGTCTCTGGTCGCTGCCATCTCACTGATGCCGAAAAGACATTTAACATGATAGAATGGGATTATATTTTTAAGATTTTGGAAATGTATGTGTTCGGGAGTACAATTATTGGTTGGTTATTTTATAGACTCCCTGTACCAGCAGTACAAACAAATGGATTAATTCATTAATCTGAATAGGGGCACTTGGCAGGGTTACCCTCTTTCCCCATTACTTGTCCTGGAACCATTAGCAGCCACGATAAGAAAGGAGGATGATTTTCCAGGGGTGATGGCAGGTGTGGCGCATAAGCTTCTGCTTTAAGCAGATGATATTTTATTATTTGTCTCTGACCCTACTAGATCTATGCCTTGCCTCCACAGGATTATTAATTAGTTTTTCAATTTCTCCAGATACAATGTCAATTGGTCTAAATCTGAAGCTTTGGCTCTGACAGCGTACTGTCCATTGATGTCCCCCTCTCTTATTACAAGCAATTTGATAGCATAGCGAAGTCCTTCATTTGGAATTGTAAACTTCCCAGACTACATTTCAATAAATTATATAGGCTGATTGACAAAGGTGGGCTAGGCCTACCCAAGATTTGGTTTTATTATTATGCGTTTGGTCTCAGGCATTGGGCTCATTGGTCACTTCCACCTGAAAGAGCCCCTCCCTGGTTTTCTATTGAACAGGAAGTCCTTGCCCCTATTTCGCCATTGCAGAGCCTTTCTATCACACTAACCAGAGAAGTTATGTCACACCCCATTTTTTTCATTTGCACGTGATTCGGACAAGAGTGGCCAGAGTATTTAGTTCAGACATTTTTTTTTTAAATGTGGCCTTGAACATATGGCTGAACCCCAAATTAAGTATCAACATGTCCCCTTTTTGCTGGCCAGAGTGGATTGGGAGGGGGATTATTACACTCAGTGACCTATATGAGTGTGGAGTGTTGAGATCATTTCAAAGTTTGTTGCAACTTTTTGGGATTCCCAGATTTCAGTTCTATAAGTATTTACAGCTTCACCACCAGCTCTGTACTGTTTTGGGGAGTAGTTTACACCCCCCTAAAACATCAGATACTGTGGGAGTGGTGAGAACTGCTTTTAGAAAAGGTCATGAGTCATCAGCGTATTACTCCCTGCTAATTCAGAGTCTGGGGGACAGAATTTTTTATATATATATATATAGCAGGCATTTAGAATAAAATTTTGGACAAACAACATCAGTGTTTCTCACTTTGTGCTAATAGATTGGAATGAGTACATCACATTCAGTCTGGTGGTCACATAGTGTCTAGTCGCACAAATATTTTAACATATCCGAAGCTCAAATAAGATCCGAAATTCTGCCTCTGCAGATGGTCGGAACTCCCCACAGACACCGTGTGACACTGCCATTTGTCAATTTGTCATTTTGTTGGATGCAGTGAAAGGTGGCTTCAGTCCAGTAAGATGAAAGAAAATGATCTGCAAAAATGTAATGAGTACTTTTCAAGTTTAAATAAAATTGTAAGGAGTAAAAACTTTTCTTTGGAAATGTAATTAAGTAAATGTACAAGTATTTAGTTTATATTGCACTCGAGTAAAGTACTAAGTATAAACTTTATTTACAAACAAATGTATTTTTACTCAATTACTTTACACCCTCAAAAAAACAACTTACCCTGATTATTTTGTTGATTCTATGGGTGAGCATCATAATATGAAAAGGATAGTTAATAGCTTTAATACATTTTTTGTTAACATCGGCCGTGACTTGGCAGCAGGAATACCAGATGATGAAGTAGAGAACAATTTTGAAAAAATTGAGAACAATTCGAATACTATCTTTCTTTTAGCAGTTAGTGAGAATGAAGTAATGGATATTGTTCAAAAATTCCCCCCCAAAAATCAATGGACTGTCATTCCATCAATATGGCATTACTGAAAAAAATTATATATAATATCAAATCACCTCTAACACACATCTGCAATCTGTCACTCATAAATGGTTGTGTTCCTAAGAAAATGAAAATCGCAAAAGTTATTCCATTATTCAAAAATGGAAATAATCATAACTTTACTAATTATAGACCAATTTCATTGCTACCTCAATTTTCAAAAATATTAGAAAAAATATTCAATACTCGATTAGAGAACTTTGTTGAAAAATATAAATTGATTAATGAAGGTCAATATGGATTCAGAAACAAAAGATCTACATCCATGGCCATAATTGATGTACTAGAAGAATTAACAAATGCAATGGATAATAAAAAAACTTCCGTTGGAATATTTATTGATTTGAAAAAAGCCTTCGACACCATCAATCATGCAATACTACTCAAGAAATTAGAAAGGTACGGAATACGTGGTGTGGCTGGAAAATGGGTAAAAAGTTATTTGAGTGACAGAATGCAATATGTGCAGATGGGTGAATTCTTATCAGATCGTTGTTCAGTTTCTTGTGGTGTCCCTCAGGGGTCAGTGTTGGGCCCTAGCTTATTCAACTTGTACATCAATGACATATTTTATGTTTCTAAAATATCTAAGTGTGTTTTGTTTGCAGATGATACTAACATTTTCTATTGTGATGACAACTATGAGAAGACTATTAATGTTGTAAATACTGAATTACGGAATATTAAAAAATGGATGGATAGTAATAAATTATCGTTAAACTTAAAACAAAAGCTATATTTTTTGGTAATTATAAGAAAAAAAATAGATACAGCGATTGAGATTGATGGAATACAAATTGAAAATGTTGCTGAAATAAAATTTTTAGGAGTAACAATAGATAATAAACTAACCTGGAAGACTCACATTAGACACATAAAAACCAAAGTCTCCAAAAGCCTTGCAATAATAAATAAAGCCAAACATATCCTTGATGAGAATACACTCCGTACCTTGTATTGTTCATTGATCTTACCATACTTAACCTATTGTGTTGAAGTATGGGGAAATAATTATAATACTTCTTTACAGTCACTATTCACCTTACAAAAAAGGGCTATTCGCTCCATACATAAGGTAGAATATATGGGACATACAAATCCACTTTTTCTCAA
Organism: Moxostoma hubbsi; assembly: GCA_032164185.1. Taxonomy (NCBI): domain Eukaryota; kingdom Metazoa; phylum Chordata; class Actinopteri; order Cypriniformes; family Catostomidae; genus Moxostoma; species Moxostoma hubbsi. Next base: position 20,300,339 of record JAVLUX010000020.1, on the reverse strand, counting down.
ATCAAAACTATTTAAATTACAGGACCTAGTTAAATTCAAAACGGCACAACTCTCATTTAAAGCATTTCATAACTTGTTACCGGCTAACATTCAAAAGTTATATAAACAGAGTGAGCAATTGTACAGTTTGAGGAGTTTTGGAAATCTTTTAATACCAAAGGTCAAAACTACTAGGAGTTTTTGTGTGTCTGTATGTGGGGTCAAACTGTGGAATAATCTAGGCCCTGAATATAAACTATGTAAAAGCATTAATCAATTTAAAGCTCTTTACAAACAGAAGGTTATGTCAGAGTACAAGGAGAAAGGGGTTTAATCTAGCAGTGTGGTATTCATGTAGTTATAGGTTGTGTGATCTTACTCTGTTGGTATTCTGATTAATTACCATTGCTGGTATTACAATAATTGCATTAATAAATCCATGTATATATAGGCGGTGTCATCTTACCTTGTAGGTATATTGATTACCATTGTTGGTATTATTGTGATTGTATATATGTTTTCTTAACTATGTATTATGATTACCATAGTTGGTATAAGTAAGGAAGCAGCTACCTTTGTTTTCTCTTTTTTCTTTTTATTTTCCTGTTAACTGTAACTAACCGGGGTGGGTTTAAATAAGTTTGACTTCTGCCCACTCCGTTTCGAGCAACAGATGGATTTATGTTGTTTAAGTTTGGTGTATTTAAATTGTCTTATTGCGTAAAAAATGTTGTTTTATTGCCTAGTTTTGTTTAAACAAATATGTTGTCTTATTGCATAGTTTTGTGATATTATGTTGCTCGAAATAAATCAAATCAATCAATCAATCAAACCCTTGTGCTGCAACAGTTACGTAGAAGTCTTATCTGGATGCTATATGTGTCTCTTTTGTGTCCAGAAGTGTCAAAATCTTGATAGGGTGTTTGTCAAGACACATTTTTATGTTGTTGTGATAAAGCAGTAAACGGAGATACTTATGGTATATTCATTGTGCCCTTGAGTTTATTTATTTCTTTTAATTAATTGAAAACAAAATATAGTGGCAATCAAAATTTCACCTGATAGTTAAATAAGTTCTGGTAGTTTCAATTATGTAAGGAATTTTGATTTATTTGCCCATTCACTCCAAAAGTTTTTTTCTCTTTTCTCTGCATTAGTCTGTTAATCAGAATCATGAAGTTAAATTTCTGCAGCTAATAAAGCTTATGGCATATAGCTCTCCCTTTATTGTAAAAGCTACCACAAGGACTTTACAGTGCAGTAGAACTTTTTTGCTGTTGAAAAGTTGTAGAATGCTATTGCATTTAGTCCAAAAGCACATTCTTATTCAATTTTTCTGTAAGGGAGAGATTCAGTATGATATGATGTACAGTACCTCCAACTACTACTATCAGAATGTATGTTCCTCCCAAAGGGGTTCCTACTTTCATTGTTGCATTCTCTGGACTGCTCCATCACTCCATTATGTTCTACTCATATTGTTCCTCAGCACTTCCATTGATTTCCTGTAGAACAGCCTGCAGGTGAATCAGTAGAACGCCACCACTCATACATGATAAATTATTAATTTAAATACTGATTACCATTCTCCCATGTCTGCCAAACATGTTGAGTGGTTCAAAATCATCTGCAGCCCGAAACAGAACTTTTCATAGAATCAGCTTGAATGTATGCTGTCATTAAAATATGAAGTTCTGTAATTCATGTAAAATTTTCAATCCAACTTTCCACTCAAATTGCTATGCTTAGAATAGAATTTGTAATATAAAAAGTATTTTAGATTAGAAAGGAATGCAAAATAGAAGCAGTTTCACTTCTGTTCTAGACTTTTAAACCCCAATATATTGGATTTTTTTTTTTTTTTTTTGGAGGATCAGATCGGGGAGTTAGAGAATGCACAGCTGCAGTATTCAATAACACTCCTCACACATCATATAGACGTCGGTCACACCATATTTGTTAGACTGGAGGGGGAGAGTTTTGGCTGAATGTCAACAACAGGGCAAACGAAAATCCCAAGATCCCAGTTCTCATGTGTGCCAAGTGCTTAATGCAGATTTATGCTTCTTTTTGTGTCCTCTGTTGTCCAATTTTCTTGAAGAAAGTCTTGGGAATTATCTTCAAATTATCATATAACAAAAGCTTTCTTTTAAAGCAGTGGCACCATCCATTTTGTTATTTAATCATTCTAGGAGTGTAGAAGAACAGTTTCCATATTAAATAAATTATGACCGCATAGGGCAAAACCTGTGTGAGCCATGTAAAGTAATTTGTCAAGTATTTTCTATTTCCCCTCATTCCAGACTACCAGAGGCAGTGCTGAAAGCACTAGTGGAAAAATGCTTTGACAGAGAATCGAATTAGAAAGTTGTCACCCTGTGACGCATAAAGTGTCTTTAGCTATAAAAAAAAACCCTGAACACATCAGCTCGATCTCTTCTTCATTATTGCTTGACAGAATCGATTGTGACGATATTTTGTGCAGTTTGTTTTGAAGAGTACTTCAGCTGACATCCGCAAACTGTTTCGTTTATGGATTGGATTACGAGCGGTTTTCTCTGTCAAGCGCTGCTTGCGATCAGGAAGTGCAGTTTTCTGAGATTTGCTGCTCATGATCGGGAAAAGCTGTGTCTGAGCGGTTTCCTCTAGGATTCATTGCTCACGATCGGTAAGCGTTGTTTACGAGCGTTTTCTCCGGGAAGCACCCGCGAGACGGTCTCGCGCTTGACGGATTTCAAACTTCTGATTGCTTGTAAGTTTGTATACATTTGTAAACACAAACTCTGAAGCCCTGATTGCTTAGGCTTAATGAATACAGAATCATCTTTGTTTCTTGCTGGACATGAAACTTACGTGAGTGTCAATAACAAGTGCTGGATTTATTCTCATTGGTTTGCTCTTAGGTGAGTATTGAAGTCAGTATGGATACACCTAGATATTCTACTTGGCTTAATGTGATGGATATCATGGATTGTCATAATCGGTTCCCTGTTTGTCTTGGTGTGGAGCATCTTAAAGTGGCCATTTCTGACCCATGCCCTGAGAGCTCCATAATGCCTCTTGCTGTGCGTTGAGCACGACTGGCATGTCTGAATCCTGTGCAGAGTATTTTCTGCTTTCTTTGAGCATCCCTATGGTTCATAAGTGTAAGCAAACACTTCTGCATGACAAAAGGAATAAAAATACTACATCATATTAGCATACAAAGTGTAACAGCTGTCTTCTGCTGTAGAACTTTTTCTGCTGCTCCTGGCTTGAGCCCACCCTACAACAGAGGCACAGGACAAAGTGCAGTCTAAATCATGCACGCCATCACTAGCTATGCATGCAAAACAAGAATTAGATGTGATGTCAGCGGCTGCCTCAGACTCATTTTTGGCACAAATCCAGCAGCAACCTCAATGATTGGTGAAAGTCTGCCTGCAGCCCAGTCACACCACTCTAACAGTGATAATGTGTCTGAGAAATCTGTAGATTCATCTTCAGTGGTAACATCCTTGATCTGGACCCCTACAACCAGCAGTGGTCTCTGATCATGTTTTTCTGTGTCGTGCAGAAAGAGCCTCGTCAAAGGCCAAACGTCCTGATCAACTGGCCCTTACACTGGCTGTGATTCAGGACCTGGAGTCAGTGGGTCTTGGCAGCAAGCTGCCTGTAGAACCCAGTGTCACAGTGCTTAACATGTCTCCTGATAAGACACTCCACGAGAACCTGTGCTACTCCTTGAGTGCAACGTCATCTGACCCTTTAGTGATGGATCTAGTTGAACTTGCGTTGCAGTCGATGGGTGTCATTGCCAACCACCGTGGCACAGCTTTGGGCACTCTAGGTTAGCACTAGTACGTGGTTGAATCTTCAGATGAGTGGCAAAGGAAGCTCTGGACTGGCGTGTTTCATCTCGGAGTCTTGTTCCCATTATGTTGGGATAGCTTCTGGCCCCAGGGCACCAAAAGCAACCACTGTTGCTTGCTATCAGAATGCCGGTGCAAAACCTACATTTAAGCCTCCTCATCAGTTTCGCCATTGAAGACCCCAAACTCCACCTCCTCCTGCCAGGCGTGGTGGCACCTGAATACAGGGGCATTAGTCTCACATTCGACACCAACACCCCCTCCCCCCCCCCCCCCCATCTCTACAGACAAGTGCATATGTGGTAAGGTCGCCTGTGGGCTGTGTTACGGAGATTAAGCTGACTCATTGGGAATCAATAACAACAAACCAGAGGCTGCTGACTACCCTCTCTAGAGGCTATTAGATACAGTTTCGCCTTCAACCCAATGTACACACTGGTGCCAGAGTAGTTCCAGTCCACCCCAAGTTCATCCTGGGGGATTCTTTTACATTTATGTTCTGATTACAAAGAAAGACAGTGGGTTTGGTCTGATGAAATCACACAGCGTTGCATTCAGACCCTGGCTCCATGGTCACAGAAGCAGTTCCTCTTCAAAGGAGTTCCAATGGGTCCTCTGATTCCACGGTGGGAGGTAATAAGGATGGATAACAATCTTCTCAGATGGGGTAGAGTCTTGCGCCAGAGAAGAGTGAATGGCACTTGGAGCATGTCTGTTCACATACTGTATACAGTAAACGTTCTGGAATTGACTGCAGTGTTTCTAACTCTGCTCCATTTTCAGTCAGTGCTCAGGGACAAACATGTCTTGATGCGCATGGACAACGTGGCAAAGTTTTTACATCAATCATCGAGGGGCACAAGATCATAGAGTGCACTTCAAATTCAAGCTCACAATCTGCTGATATGGGCTCAAACAAACTTTCTTTCCATTCGAGCAGTTTCCTGCCTGTCGACTTAACCATGCTGCGGATGCTCTCTCACATAGCAGGGTGTTACAGGGAGATTGTAGACTACAGAGTAGTTGATGTTTTCGCCTACAGTCAGACAACTCAAAACACCTCGTTGTTCTCTCTGACAGAGAAGCCAGGATCGCCGGGCTTGGATGTACCAGCTCACAATTGGCCAGACATAACGTTGAATGTTTTTCCCCCATCACCACTGATTTGGAGAACCCTATGCCATGTGCCTAACTGTGGCAACTGTCTGCTGTTAGTTGGTCCTCATTGTTAGCAGGGCCACCTTGTCCTTTACACAGCAGATCAGATCTATTTAACTCAGATGGAAGGGAGAGTTTGGCATTCTCACCCAGACCTGTTGAATTTGTGGGTGTGGCCACTGGGTACACTGGGCCTCAGTATTTACAGGGGGACATTCACTGTTTTGAATGCTCTTGCAACAAAGTTGGGCACATGGCATAGAGTTCTCCAAATCAGTGGTGACGGGGGAAAAACATTCAACGTTACGTCTGGCCAATCGTGAAATTGTGTGCTAGTAAGTGGTGTTCTGTGACTGTTGTACCAACCATGCCACTGATCCACTACATTGTTCTGTAGAATGGATTTTAGATTTTTTGCCAGATCTTTTTGAGTTTGGACATTTTGTGTCTACACTCAAGGTGTATGTAGCAGCTTAGGCAGCCAACTGTTCTTAGGCAAGCGGTGTCTCAATTGAGTCTTAACCGGTTAGTTGTGGCATTTTAGGGGCTAATTATCTGTGTCCTCCACAAGGTGTTCGAAGCCCAGCGTGGGACTTGAGTGTGGTGCTCAATTCTTTGTCAAGCACCATTTCACCCTATAATGGAGTCTGATGTTAAATGGCTGTCTCGAAGACTGCATTGCTCTTGGCCATGACAACAGCAAAACCTGTGAATGAGCTCCACGCATTATGCTTTGAGCTCACTCACAAGTTTTGCTGTTGTCATGGCCAAGAGGAATGCAGTCTTCAAAGACAGCCATCTTTCTTTGCCTCCTTTTTGTGCTAATGTTTCATCGTAGCCCAATCCAGCATTTTTACCCAAGATATTGTCTCCACAATTTATGAATCAGCCCATTGTCTTGGCTGCTCTGCTGCTAGATCAGGCTAATATGCAGGTTGAGCTATGTCCAGTTAGGTCTTTGAGGGTTTACATCGACAGGAGAGCAGCCTGGTGCAAGACTGACCAATTGTTTGTTTGCTTTAGTGATGCACACAAAGGGACTGTGCTCTATAAGCAAAGACTAGCACACTGGGTGACGCAAATAATTTCTCATGCATATGAGCCTTCAGGGCGTCCTGTCCACTCATCTATTCACTGTCACTCTACGCTTGCTCTCGCAACATCTTGGGCAGAACTCAGAGGTGTATTGCTCTCTGAAATTTGTGCAGTAGCAGCATGGGCTTCAGCTCACATTTTTTCTAATTTCTACAGATTGAATGTGACTCCCCTTTAAGCAGTATGTGCTGCGGTGCTCTATATCTGGACTGACACATCGCAAGGTGATTCCTCGTGACAGGATAGGTATTCATCTTCCACTAGTGCTTTCAGTGCTGCCTCTGGTGGTCTGGAACGAAAGGAAGTAGAATACTGGTTACGAATTAGGCATGTAACGAAACACAAATTTCACAATACGATACAATGCAAAGCCTCACGATACGATACAGCGCCCACAAATTTTTCAACTCATTCAAGGATTCAACATAAATGTCTTTTAAATGATAAATGTCTGACAATGGCAACAAATGGCAGAGCTCTATAATAAAGTAACTTAAACAATAGCACTGTGTGGCAGCGGGGGCGTGATCAAGCGCCCGTCTGGGGGAGAAAACGGTAAGGGCGCTTACACCTGACCTAAATTATGTCTAACACCTGTCTCTAATTTCAGTGAGCACGGGGAGAGTGGCATAAAAATGGCCACAGAACCTCCAGTCGGGGAGAGAGAGATGTATCAGTCTAGGGTTGGCGTCATGAGAAAAGAGTTACAAGAAGTCAAGGTTTAATGGCCACTGCAGTGCTCAGAACTTTATAATTTAACAAAACACATTTTTTTTTGGCCTTTCACTTTGCATGTAAACATTACCGGTGTTATTTTGTTAACAATTTTTATTGATTCCAGTAGTAGATTAAATAAACATTACAGAAAATACAGAATCAAATTATATGAACTTAAAACCCTTCCCTCTGAACATTTACACCACCCCACCCCACCCAAAACAATCGCGCACCTCAGTGGTTGTTGATTTATTGTTTATCTATGTCATTATGACTTTATTATCCAAAGTATTTAGAAACAAATAAACAAACAAACAAAAATAATAAGAATACACACATATGGAGAGCCCTCCAAAAATTCAAAATAACTGCCCCATTATTTATTAAATAAATAAATCCATGTTGCCCAGCCTTCTATATATCATCCCCACAAAACCCTGCCCAACTCCTTGCACCACTCCCGAAATGAGGGTGCTCCAGCCGACTTCCATCCCCTAAGGATGACCTGTCTTCCAATCATAACACCAGTCAGGACCCAATTCTTTATGTACACATCTGCTATATTAATAACCATCCCATCACCTAGAATACAGAGTCTGGGAAAAATAAAATTTGAGTGCCCAATACATCACACATAAAACTCTGAACCCCCCAACCAAAATGATTGCATCGTAATGCACCTCCAAAAAAAATTGGTTGTGTACCTGTCTTCTGATTGGCATCACCAGCAAGTGGGTGTGTCTTTGAGACCTAGCCTATACAATCTAGAGGGTGTCCAATAGATCTCTAGATGTAGACTTGATGTTTTTAAGAATCCTTTCCCACTCTCCCTCCTCCAATGCCAAGTTTAAATCTTTCTTCCATAATCTCTTGAGAGAAGTTGAAGCTCTGTCCCCCAGACTCTGAATTAAAAGGGAGTAATACACTAATGTCTCATGACCTTTTCCAAAAGCAGTAATCACCACTCCCAGAGTATCTGCCACTTTAGGGGGGTGTATGCTACTCCCCAAAAATAGTACAGAGCAGGTGGTGCAGCTGTAAATACCTAAAGAACTGAGATCTGGGAATCCTAAAATCAAAGTAACTCCACTCTCATATAGGTAACCAAGCTTATTAACCTCCCTCACAATCCACTCTGACCAGCAGAAAGGGAACTTATTAATACATAATTTTAGGTTCAGCCATATGCTCGAGGCAACATTTAAAAATATATGTCAGAATTATTTTTAAAGAACACGATGGACACTTTCGTCTATACCACATGCAAATGCGAGATAACAGGGTGTAACATAACTTCTCTGGTTAGTTTAATAGAAAAGCTTTAAAATGGCAAAATAGGGTCAAGTACTTCCTGTTCAATACAAAACCAGGGAGGGGCTCTCTCTCAGGTGGAAGTGGCCAATGAGCCAAATGTCTGAGACCGAATACATAATAATAAAACCAAATCTTGAGTAGGCCTAGCCCACCTTTGTCAATCGGCCTAAGTAACAACGCTATGCTATCAAATTGCTTGATATTGATAGTTGAATTCTGGAATACATTTCATTTTAAAAACATTAACCTTCCCAATCATAGATAAATGTATTGAAGCCCACCTGCCCACATCACTCAACCTTTTTATTAAGGGGTCAAAGTTAAGTCTAACTAAATCACACAAATTTCCTGGGAATAAAAGGCCCAAATACTTGCTTGGGCCTCTGGAAGGTGCCAGTTGAAAAGTCGTTATTGGGCAGAACGCTGTCAGAGCCAAAGTTTTGCATTTACAACACTTGACTCCGAATTTAAAAAGGAATTAATAATGTTTCCAGGGCAAGACAGAACAATAATGGGGAAACAAGGCAACCCTGCCAGGTGCCCCAATACAGGGTAAAAATATGATCACATTCTACCATATCAAATGCCTTTTCAGTGTCAATTGAGATGGCAGCGACTGGAGTCATTCATTCGATCATTCGCCACTGACCACATGAAACTGATGAAATGCCTAATGTATATCAGAAGAGCTGCAGCCCCGAATAAACCCCACCTGATCTATATTTAAAGTCGTATGAGATGTTATAACTTTAATTAATCGGTTAGCCAAAATTTTTTACAATATTTTTTCATCTAGCTAGATCAGGGAAATTGGATGACAACTCTTACACTTGCTTGGATCTTTGTCCTTTTAAAGAATCAGACCGATCTTGTGTCATGGTTGGCGGAAGCTTTCCATTCTTTAATGATTCTGTATAAACTTCTAGCAAATTGGAGCTAGTTCTGTAGCATGAGATCTAAAAATTCAGCAGCAAAGCCGTCTGGACCCGGAGCCTAGCCTGTAGGCAAGGCCTTAATTATCTCGCCAAGCTCCTCCAAGAATCAAGACAATTTTTTTTGCTCAGTCATCAGTTTAGGGAGTTCAAATGGTTACACAAAGTTTCTAATATCTTGATCAGTAGACAAAGATGTGGAAGTATAGAGATCAAGATAGAATTCTTTAAAACCATTATTAATATCAATGCCTGAGGTAAATATTTCAGTGTAGAAAAATACTCTCTGCTTTATATATCTAGCCAAAATCTTCCCTGCTTTGTCCCACAACTCAAAGTATGACTGTCTTGCCCTGAATAGCAAAAACTCCACCATCCGTGACAAAATAGTATTATATCTGTATTTCAATCAGGTCAATTCTCTGAGGCCATCAGACGACATTCGGCATGTCAGCTCTGCCTCTGCACTTTTAATATTCTCTTCCAAATCCACTATTTCTCATGCTTTGTTTTTTTTTGGTGAATGAGGCATATTGTATGATCCGACTCCTAAGAACCACCTTAAGTGCCTCCCAAGCCACGCCCACAGAGGATACTGGGGATCAGTTGGATTTAGCAAAAGGGATACATTTAAGCGCCAACTATATGATTTCTTTTTCTCTGTATGTGACAACACCTTAAATTCACCAGGGTATGATCTGAGACTAAGATGTATCCAATTTAGCAATAAACAACAGATGAATTGAGGGACTTAGATATATAAAAATTATATATATTCTAGAATAAATCTTATGGACTGATGAACATTTTTTTATAATCCATACCAGATGGGTTCAAAAGCCTCCAAATATCTGTAAGACCAAGATTTTTACATATTCTGTGAAGTGTCAGTGTTGCTCTAGGAGGCTTACACTCATTTGCTTCACTATGATCAAGTCCAAAAGATGAGTCCACCAATTGATTAAAGTCTCCTCACAATTTTAAATTATGAGGGGGTGCCAGCGGCTTCCCCTCAAAAAAAAAAAAAAAAAAAAAATGTGTGCATTAACCCAGCGTACGACAGCACTAACTGACGTCCATCCCTCTAAACTCAAACAGTCCATGTTCACCTACGAGAGCCCCCACGATAACTTTGCCGTTGGATTACTCAAGTCTGGTGTTTCAATAAAAATTTTGTGGGACAGAATTACACAACAGAAGATAATCTATAAAACAAACTCCAGCCTATTGGCGGATTAAACACAAAGAACGTGTAGAATCATCCACATGACTGTCCCAAAGGAGTGTTACTACACAAAACAAACTCAAGCCACTAGGTGGAACCAGCACAAAAATAAACAAAAAAGGCACTCAGTTTCCTCATACAGTCAAGCGAATGTTCAGTGAGCCGGACCATTCGACTGCTAAATGAGTGCAACAAATGACCCAATCACTCCAATGTCCTGCAAGAAATACTCCACAAAACAAACTCCAACCAATAGGAGGCATAAGCACAAAGAACGTGCAGATTCATCCACAACACTGTCCCAAAGGAGTGATACTACACAAAACAAACTCAAGAAAAAAAGTGACCTTCCATTGATGAACACGAGTATCTTGCATTCCTTGAATCGATCACATTTCTCTCTTGTCAAATTAACAATGTCTGGGTACAAGAAAATGCTGTGGTTCTTCCAAGAAAGCCTTCCTTCACTCCTTGCTCACGTAACAAAATATCTTTATCAGATGATCTCAGAAATTTGGACAGAATTGATCGGGGCCTATCTCCTGCAGATCGCCAAACCGGAACCCTGTGATCTCTCTTGATTTCCAGCTTATGGCCTGTCATGTCTAGCAGACTCAGATCCCATCCAGGAATTTCACCATATCCTGACATTCTTTCTCCTCAGGAATTCCAACAATTCAGATGCCGGTTATGATTCTCCAAATCCTCCAATTTCTCCCAGACGTGCTCCAAATCCACCTTTGTCGCTAGTGGATTAGCAGCTAATTACCCCTCTGATGTCTCCCAGATAATGGATTGATTTCTCTACATCCCCCACTCTTGTAACCAATGTCTCTATGGCAGTGATCGATCGACGTATTACAGCAAGAGCCTGCAAATCAGCAATAAACTTCATCAGTATAGCCGACAAGTTCAAGAATTCTCTGCAAATTTCCCGCACTTCTCCGGCCACTCGACTCCATGGTGTCGAATACCGGTGTTATTACCGACATATAACATGAGCAAGTGTTGTGCTCATTCCCCTTTACATTTCAACATCAAAAGCAGAGAATAATAAGTATCATGTTATCACGGGTTGCTTGTTTTTGATACTTAGGAGTGTCTTGCTCAGTGTCATGCTAATTCGACAAGCTATAATTCTACAATCTACTTGCCGTTTGCCATCGATCTTCTCACCTATATACTGTAGATATGTTGCTCTGTTTTTCCTGTGAGCATTCAGCGCCCCCTCACCGAGGAGGAGATTATTTTGCAGCTCTCAGTGTTGTGCTGCTTGGTTTTAATTACACTATATTGTGTTTGTTTATGTAGTGTACAATACATATGGTATAGAACTGTGAGCATCATATCATACAAAATGTTTTACAACCTTATTACAAATGTAACTGTGGTTCTGTAGTTCTGACTGAGTGGAAGACCACCAGAGTCTCTGGCACTTGGAATTCGTGAGAATGATCTGGAGATCTGACATGCTCAGGGTGTTTTATAGCTAAAGACACATCATGCATAACTAGATGACCACTTTCTAATTCGATTCTCTGTCAAAGCGCAAGAGTTTTCCAGTAGTGATTTCAGTACTGCCTCTGATGGTCTTAAACAGTTACATTCATAACCAGCGTTTAAGAAATACTTAAAAGCACACTTTTTGACTTGACTCACATTATCAATTACCTTATCTTAATCACTTGTATAAGCCCAATTGTCACTTATTTAATCTTGAATCTATAGTTAGAATTCTAATTTTGAAGAAGTACAATTCAAATGATTTTGAAAGCATGAAAATTGTTTTGTTAAAGTACAGACAAGGAATGGATTTCAAGACCAATAATTGAATTAGCTCAATTAACAACACTTTTATATTAAGGGAGGGTATCTTTGACCAGCCTCCTCTTTTTGTTCCACACTTTATATTTTCAAAGGATTCACCTGAACTGTAGTCAAATATGTACTCTGACCTGATCCAAAAGAAATATTCACTGTAACATGAAATCTGAATGGAACTCTGGAGACTCATTTACAAGCCATTTTCTCTGGAAAACTTCTAAGACCAAATGGATAGACAGCAGAACATTGTAGAAAAAGTAAAACAGAAATTGGAAGCTCTTCCACTTTGCAGATCCAACAAATATTACAACATTCAAAGGAAATTGGAGAGGTAGCCAGAGTTTAGACTGTAAGGCTAAATGTTAGACTCTTAAATTCTCATCATACTTGTTTGAATACATGTTGTATGGCTATTCTACAATTTCCCAAACATTGACCATGAGAAAACACTCACTCCATGACTTTGAGCTGTGAATCCAATGAATAATTAATGCTTGCTTTGCAAGGGGATGAATGGAAAATCATAGCATTAATTTAATTCTTTCATGTTTTCATCCATTTTCTTTGAGTCTCTGAGTGTAACCAGTTCAAGCTGAAACACTTTGATATGATACAACATGAGCACACAGAAACAACATAAATTAACAAGCCAATGTGTGGTCCCCAGTGCACTTTGCTCTTTTAGGTGTAAAGAATTGCATTTAAAGTGAGCCGTGTCAAATTGAATCTTGGCTGAAGTGCCTGGTGTTCTTTTAATATGGTGCCCTCAAAGCACATCATTATAGGCAGATGTATAGAAAAGGCAATGAATCTCATTTTCAATGGATATGCATGACATGATGGGTTTTCTCTTTTCAGTGGCTAATGTAAACTGATGATAGTATAAATACTTACATACTGTACTTAAAATTGGCAGGAAGCCCAAAATGACACCAACTCCCTCATACAGTAATTACTGTCCCAATCATCTTAAATATTATTGTGGCAGGGCAGAGGGCAGGGCCGGGTCCGGGTCGTGATTATACACACCCGGTCCCGTATCAGGCTAATCAAGCCTCCGAGAGGGATAAAGGCCAACTGTGGAGGATGGTGCGGAAGAGAGAGATCGTTTATGGATATGTCCATCATGTGTGTGTTTGTGTCTTTTGTTTAAGTTCATAATTAAAATATTATTTATATCGTCAAGCCAGTTCTCGCCTCATCCTTTACCTTAACCCCCTTTACAATTATATATAATAATATAATGAACCCTTTAGTGATGCACATTCCTGAACTAAACTCTTTGACTCTTTAAGAGAGCTGTTTCTTGGGTGGTAATGCCTGGACCTGCAAACTGTTTAAAAAAAAAAAAAAAAACATTTACTAGTGGTGCTGCACCCAGATTAGCTTTCTAACTTCTGATTTAAATCTGATCGCTCATACAGATTTTGCACCCGCTGACCATTGAATACACTCTTTCATGACTGTACTGAAGCAAGCATTCTATGTCAAAGAGCAAATTTTTTGTGTTTAACAACACCTGGATAAGCATTGTGCATGAGCAAGCAACCACAGAAGCCATGTATAAAGTAAGACTAATCTCTCAAGACGCACTACACAGTATAAAGAGCAATGCTTTTGTACACTTTTGCATTACAATGGAACAGATCCTTTGCCTCATTTCTTTTATGAAACCACAGTTGACTTTTTGTGGGCGTTCTATACTTTGTCAGTGATTAGCGCTCTATCAGAGGCAACGCAAACATCCTATAGGCAGCCTGTCATGCATAAGAGTGGTGGCCATTGGCAAGGCTTTCTGAACCACTTCAATATTCATCAAACATGTCTTGGTAAGTGCTGTGAAAGTGTAAATGCCAGTGAGGTATTTTTTGGTCATTAAACTGATGACAGCTCAAAGGGATAGTTCACTCAATTATTTACCCTCATGCCATCCCAGGTGTATATGACTTTCTTCATCAGAACACATTTGAAGAAACATATCATACCTCAGTAGGTCCTTAAAATGCAAGTGGATGGTGATCTATGTAACCTTTGAAACTCCAAAAAGAACAGACAGTCAGCATAAACGTCACTGTAAATCTTCGCTTCCGGTCAGCTGCTGTATGCACATTCACGAGAGGGCGGAGTTCACGCGGTGTCGTGTGATGTATTCGGGTTGGCATGTTATGAATGTAATCTCATGTTTTTCTCCCCCCTTTGTGAGTAAACAAACAGATAAAACCAACAAAGCTTCTGTACAATGTTCCTACTACTCCTCTCTTCCGAGTGTGTCACACATGCCTCTGTTCTCGTCTGAACATGCCAACTCGATTATGTCACACAAGCTACTGCTGCTGATTGGAAACAATGATTTATAGTTAAAAAGTTCTTAAATATTTATATTTTTTTGATGAAAAAGCAATCGTTTTGCTTTAGAAGACGTTTGTTTAACCAGTGGAGTCATATGGATAATGTTTATGCTGACTGCCTGTACTTTTTGGAGGTTCAAAGGTTGGATCACCATCCACTATCAGAATCTACATTCTATAGAGGGAATATTGAGAGCATCCTGAGCAGCTACATCACAGCCTGGTTTGGGACTTGCACCGTTTCGGTCTGCAAAGCCCTGCAGAGGAAAGTGAGGACAGCTGACAAGATCATCGGGGTCTCTCTTCCCTCCATCAAAGACATTCACATCAAACGCTGTATCCGCAAAGCAACCAGCATTGTGGATGACCCCACACACCCCTCACACAAACTCTTCACCCTCCTGCCGTCTGGCAAGAGGTACCAAAGCATTTGGCCCTCACGGTCAGACTGTGTAACAGCTTCTTTTCCCAAGCCATAAGACTTCTCAATACTCAGAGACTGGACTGACACACACACACACACACACACACACACACACATAAACCTGTACACCGTCCAACTTTTGCACAGAGTTGCACTTAATTCATTGTCACTTTATACCTGACTGCTACCTCAATAACT
The DNA here is from genome assembly GCA_032164185.1 of Moxostoma hubbsi. Classification (NCBI taxonomy): domain Eukaryota; kingdom Metazoa; phylum Chordata; class Actinopteri; order Cypriniformes; family Catostomidae; genus Moxostoma; species Moxostoma hubbsi. The sequence goes on along the minus strand of JAVLUX010000020.1, from coordinate 20,285,274 downwards.
GCTATGTCCATAGAACACTATCTCATATTAAGTTATGTTTACATTTGTAATTTTTAGAAAGTGTTTTTGCACTAATCAGATTACAAAATGTGTACTGGTCTGCACTGCACTGTCTTTCACTGTCTCTTACTGTGCCTATTGTCCAGTTCCTTTTTAGTAATTATTGTACTGTCCGTACTTTTTGCACACATTTGCATTTGCACTTTATGTAGGAATGTGTAGGTCTTATTTAGTCAGTTTAATCTCATGTGGTTCTGTGTTTGTCCTTTGTTGTTTTATGTAGCACCATGGTCCTGGAGGAACGTTGTCTCGTTTCGCTGTGTACTGTACTGACTATATAGTTGAACGTTAATAAAACCACTTGACTTGACTCGACACTTGCATTTTAAGGAGTGAAGATAGTTTTCTAGTTTTTTTTTTTTCAAATGTGTTCTGATGAAGAAAGTCATACACATCTTGGATGTCATGAGAGTGAGTAAATGATGAGAGAATTTACATTTTTGTGTGAACTAACACTTTAATTTCCTGAAAACTCATTGAATCTCACATGTGTGAAATGTTTTTGGTGTTTTGTCTTTTAAGTCAGCAACTGAAAAAGGCAACAGAAGCAGTATCAATTAGAACTGGGCTAGTGTTTCCTTCAGCAGACAGAGCTGTTTTTGTAAAATAAGGGATATATGTGGCTGAGGTCAAAGGGCATGCAGAGATGTATAAAGCAATTGGCCAGTAATAAATTAAATAAAAAAAAATAAAATAAAAAAACTTTTACTTTGTGATTTTGTTGAGCAAATTTAGATGTTTTTTTTTTTTATTTTTTTTTTTACATTTTGCTCAAACAAACAGGTAGTTCCATCCCAAACTCATGCCATTGAGACAAAATATCTTTGTCAGGCTGTTTGAGACTCTAAAAGAAACCGATCAATGTTTAGTATTTAGTATCCAGCCGCTAAGCGGAACCGACACAAAAAGAAACAAAAATGGTGCTCAGCTTCCTTAGACAGCCGAGTGTATGTACAGCAAGACAGCTCACTTAGGGGCCATATGAAAGTCACCAAATGGTTTACTCACCCCATTGATTCTATGAAAGACTATGCTTGTTGTGGGCATGTAAATATTTTGCAGCCATCCTTAGTATCTATTCTCAATTTGGCTGGAAACATCAGAGCAAAAGCAATCTTCTGTTGATGTAAGAGTTTCTTGCATTCCTTGAATCGATCACATTTCTCTCTTGTTGAATTTGCAAAATCTAGGAACAAGAAAATGCTGTGATTCTTCCAAGAAAGCTTTCCTTTGCTTCTTGCCTCATGCAATATGTAATCTTTATCGGATGATCTCAGAAATTTGGCCATAATTGATTGTGGACTCTATGAGCTTGCTTGGTTCCCAGCTTATGGCCTGTTATGTAGAGCAGACTCAGGAAAAGCTTGTCTAGGAATTTCACCATATCTCGGCCTTCTTCATGCTCAGGAATTCGAACAATTCTGACTTTATTTCACAGGCTATGATTCTTCAAATCCTCCAGTTTTTCCAAAGCGCATTGCAAATCTACTTTGGTCGCTAGAGGATTTGCAGATAATTCCCTCTCCAATGACTCCAGATAATTGATCCTTCTCTCGACGTCACCGATTCTTGTAACCCAACGATGGTTTTAGTTTCCATCACAGTAATTGATGGACGTATTACAGCAAGATCCTCTAAGTCAGCAATGATTTTCATCAGCATCACTGACATGCTCGCCAGTTGGCGTTGGATTTCTCCCACCGCACCATCCAAATTGAGTCCCTGGTCTGTGGGTCTGTCCGAGGCACCAGATTAAGCACATAAGTGTCTTTTAATATCTCCAGAGCCTGAGGATTTTTAATTATTTGCCATGTTGACTGCAAAGAACAGATATGTAGCAGGGTGTATCAAATCTCACCGGTTTATGACATAAAAATCATAAAAAATTGGCAAAGTGCACAGAGCTTGTCATTTACACATCTGCTCTTTGCATGACATCACGTGACCTCTCACAAATAGTTTAATTAGAGTTGTCTTTGCATATTTATCTTAGAATAGATTATTTTATAATAAACCTTTAAAGGTTTAGTTCACCCAAAAATGAAAATTATCTCATTTACTCACACTCATACCATCCCAGATGTGTGTGACTTTCTTTCTTCTGTAGATCACAAATATTTTTAGGAGAATATCTCCTAAAATCAAGTGTATGGTGGCCAAAACTTTGAAGTTCCAAAAAAGTAGAAAAAGGCAGCATAAAAGTAAGCCATAAGACAAGGTTTAACCCATGTCTTCTGATGCACTCCTATCAGTTTTGGGTGACAACAGACCAAAATATATATTTTTAACTATAAATCTTGACAGCAGTCTCATTGGCGATCATGATTTTAAGCTCAATTACACATGCTATAGCGCCATCTGGCATTCTGCACACTAGGAATTGTAACCGAGCTTCAAATCATGATCGTGCCTAGAGACTGTAATGGCAAGATGTACAGTGAAAATTTTACATTCAAGAGTTACATTTTAGTCTGTTGTAGGGTATTTGGTATGCTAAATTTTGATGGGAACCATTAAAGTGCCCTCATTCAAGGGAATTTAGGGTCTGAAAATATGTTAGCTATGAACTAAATTAAACTGTCCTTACTCTACATTATTAGGTAATTAAATGTATAATGGAATTAGTCATGTTCGACAACCATTCTAAATTAGATAAATGACAAATAACTAGATTATTGGTCTGAATAAAATTCTCCTCCATTAAAATCGTAATACGTCTTGTTGGATCCAGTCACAATTTCTACTGTAAGGAATTAGCTTTAATAAGGGAATTCTGATTAATTCTCTTATTGGAGGAATATTATTCTCATGGCTTATTGAAAATAATATCTCACATATTTAGGTACAATTTTTAACTATTCTAAATATAAATCTAATCTAACACATATACATGAGACAGGTTGGTGAAAAGAGTGACAGAATGTGAAATAAATGATCAATACAGTGAAAATGATCTTTATGGTGTCAGTTGACAATGCCTTAAGAACCATTTATCCTTATTTGAGTCTACATCGATTTGCTATCGGATTACTCAAAATATTTAACTAATACACCAGCACTTTAAGCCCAATACTGGTGATGTACTGGTGTCTAGTGGTGTTTCCTTGCGTTCTTTGTGTTGCTTGGTTCTTGGCTCTTGGTGGAAAGTTCATTTTCGTTGATGATTTGGACCTCTGTAAGATCGGATAGGTTTTGTCTGTATAAATTATGAGGTTGGCTTTGAAGCGAGGCCTTCTCATGGAGGATCTGTGACTCCCGTTGGATGTGTGAACAGTAGAGAGCGATGCTTCCTCATCGGGACTTCGAGTCCTGAGTTTTCCTTGGACCCTACATGGCAACATGCAGTTCCAGAGAGTGGAGTCAGAGAACAGAGTCCATAGCAGCAACAAGAGCCAGAGAAGAGAAGAAGCAGAGAGGAAGAGCAGAGAGTGTGTTCTTCCTGTTTGGAAACATTTGAACGGAAATTGGCCGCATCCACAAAGGTGTCCTTTGTTTTGTCTTACAAATCTCCCGCTCAAAAATATAAGAGACATGATATTCATTGTCGTCAGCTTCCTCTATTCTAAACAAGCAAGCCATTGCGTATCAAATATGACCTTTCATGAATATTATACGTGTAGGTAATAAAACATGAAAATCCCTGATTACAAATCATACTGGTTAATTCCTTGTTTATACGACATGGATAAAACATTACACACATTTTAAAGGGGTACATCAGGCTATAATAATTAATTTGTCAGTTATACAAGTTACCACAGTTCAAAGCAATTTTCAGAATTACCTAGCAAGACTAGGTATTGTATAAATCATGGATTTAAATGTATTCTTTACATTTTAGAAGGTTAAATCGGTAAAGTACTGTGACTTTGTGTAAAATGTTCCTGGATTAAGAGGAAATGTATTAGTATTAGAGTCGTGCAAATCTGATGGTCTTTTGGACACCTTTCAAAGAAAAGTCTGCATTAGCTCTGTGTGGAAGTTCAGAAGGTCATGCTGAGGGGGCCTCCTGACCAATGACTGTTGATGCCTGGTGTTGAAGAATTCCAGGATTGAGGTTGTTTTTTTTCTAGATACAAATCATGTTGCTGCAATTCTTCTGCATGTATAATCCTACACTGTTCTCACCTAAAATCACCTGGATCACTTCGGAAGACATTGATTAATCTACTGGAGTTGTATTTTACGCTGACTTTATCTACTTTTTGGAGCTTAAAAGTTCTGGTCACCATTCACTTGCGCTGTATGCACCTACAGAGCTCAGATATTCTTTTAAAAATCTTAGTTTGTGTTCAGTAGAATAAACAAAGTCAACCACATCTGGGATGGCATGAAGTTGAGTACATTTTTGGGTGAATTATCCCTTTAAGGATCATTTAAAATTGTAATTTGCCTGTTCTCAGATTTCCCCCTTTTGTTTCAAACAAATATGCCCCAGAAACTGTGTTTTTAGTTATGTAGGCTGGTTCTTTTTAGTTTTTTTGGTCTCCAGACAATTCAGTGACAAAAAGAGTTATAAAAAGTAGGAAATACTTCAGCAATTGACATATATCTGAACCTCTGATACAAGACAAACTCTTTGATAAATGTTAGACAATATCCCTATCCCCATTTTGGTGGATGCCACAAATTGTTACAAATGACACAAAATTATTCTGAAATCATAAGTAGAGCCAGGCATAAGTCTTTTTTGGTCTAATAAAATCAGGATCTTATGGCTTATAATAATTTATTTATAATCACAGCTTTCATTATCATACTTTTGAGCACAAATGCTGTTTATTTGAACAAAAATATTCTGCTTTCTTTTCTTGAACATCATCACTCATACAACATACTTTGCTATTTCAGCATGGAGAGTCTATAGGATCTATAGTCTATAGTCTATAGGGACCTATTTATGTGGCAGCTACATTAAAAGCATGAAGGGCAGAGTTACACATCTTTGAGTAATGCTGCGCAGCAGTATGGCTGATTATTTTTTCCTCCTGTAGACTCCCTGTGATAGATGCCTTGGAGGGACATTTAATGACCATAAGGAGAGGAACTGAAAGTGCTTGTAAAACAGGAACTTATGCTTGACTGATTTACTATGATAGTTCTGGAAATGCATATATATGAATTTGAATATATGCCAATGTGTATCATGTTACTTCATGTGCTTTTTAATGAGTGTATTCCAAACATCAGGTAGGCTGGTGGTATTTCGGTTTGGCTACAGGATGTGATGTGTTTATGTGAAATATATCTCTAGCCCATAGGCAGCTTAGTTTGTGATGTGTTGACATCCTGCTCACTATGCATATTGCAATCTTAATGTTTTTATAAACGTACTAATCACGAACCCATCTTTTTAGAAAAGCTTTTCATTAGGTTGGATAAATCAAGCAGTTTACTGGCTTCTGACCGGTAAAGAAATCTTTTAAAATGAAATGTGTAATTTATGTGCTGCCAGCACAAGGATTTTTATCAAATATTAAAGATTGTAAATATCAAATGTTAAACTTTAAGAATTGGTCATTGGAAAGCCCATAATATTTTACCACTATTCTGAATATTGGGGTGGGCATATCCTTCTCAGTGTATATGGTGGCAATAGCATGACCAAATAGAGTTGCAAAAATACTATTTTCAAACTGTAACAGTGTTTTTATTTTGGGGGAAAAGAAACCAATGATTGGTTTACTTAAAGTTTTATTTGCATATTAAGTTGGTATAGGACCAATTATTTTTCAAAATTACACCTATCACCTTTAAGATCATTTAGTTGTGAAGTTGTTCAATAAATCTTAAGTTAGAAAATATGGCAACCCTTTCTGCCTATGTGAAGCTCCCATATATCTTGATACTGTCTGGTGCATTGCAACTCGGTTAAAACTTGTGCATGTTCAATTTCATGAATTGGAATGCAATGTAATGTATCTCCAGTTTTCCTAGAGCCTCCTGCAATATATGCATATAAGTTATATGTACTGTTGAAGACATGTGCAGAGGAAAAACACTGTATGGAAACATTAATGAACTAGAATACAGTACAAATAGCTTTTTGCGTAAACTTTACTGTCATTAATTGCCCATTTGTGAGAGAGGGAAGTGTTTTCACTGTCTGAAGTGAAGTGAATGGAACCCTTCTCTTTCCTCTTACCCTTTCTTTCCTTAACTTTGCTTGTGTCACTGTCATGATGGGGTATTACTGGGGAAGTCACTTACCTGAGAGGGAATTGTGGCATGGAATTAAAGGCTCATATTGCTCTAATAATGGCTTATCTGGAGATTGGCATGCAATGCTGGCACTGGGTTTAGTGAAGATAGAGAAAAGGAGACTTTTTTGCATTGAGAGATTTATCAGAGGGCAAAACATAAACATTTTTATGATTGGTGAAGATTTGCTGTTTTTACCTATACTTGATTAATATTTTTTAATTATGGATTTTTTCCAAATGGGGAACCAAAATATAAAATCTCATATTAAATAACAATGCAAGAGTTTAGAAGATTTTCTTATGAGTTATTATGAGTTTATTAGGATATCATCTTACTGTTTACTGTACCCGATATCTTAATTTCACTATGAAAAAGCCTTGACTTGATCTTCAGTCGAAGGCAATGCCATCTATAATTTTTTAAAGGGCACATATAAAGAATGTTCCATTTTGTTTAGGTTGATTTTATGTAATTCTTTCTAAGATCACTCTTAGATCTTCATTACATTTTCACCAGCATGATATATAATAAGCCTTTCTTTTTTTTATATATATATATTAATTGAACTAACCAAACCCACTGATGGTGTTCTATTACTTGATTAAGATCTCATTAAGACTAATCAGCTACCTTTAATACAAAACCACTGCACAAACTGGTATATATTTCTGATTTATTTTGAACATCATCTCAATGAAGAGCGATGATATTGATACACAGTTGGAGACAGTTAGTGAGTAAAGCAGATATTATGAGTAAAGCAGTCTACACCAAAGTCACAGGCTTATGTTATTTTTATGTTAGTATGTGTAAATGTTTCCACCCTAGAAGACCTAAACCAAAACCTATACTTTTTATACTTAAAAAGTCTTGTAAAAGAATTAAGAAATTGTTTTTTGTCAACATCAAATATAGATTATTACTTAAATTAATGGTCAATTTACAACAGAAAATTGAGCAATAGCAATAGAAATGCTTGCATTAGCAAGCACAATTAATTATACAAAGTAACTTGGGGATGTCATCACACAGGGGTGCGTGTTTTTGTTTGTTTGTTTGTTTGTTTAGTTGTTTATCATTGTTTGTATATTTTTCATATTTAAAGCACCAGCGATCCAATCAATGTTGATTTAATTTCTCGATTAATTCTTGTAACCTAAAGTATAGATAAATAGCCTACAGAGAAATACATCTTTGTTTTAAACATGGAAATTTTATCTCACAAATAACTCTGAAACTAAAAACAAAATGCTTGATGTTGCTGATAGTTTATAAGTACTATTTCCCCCCTCACATAGTTTTTTTAGGGCACCATGATGAGGTGGCTAAATTGTGACAGCAGCCCTGGACCTTTTAGCAAAAAAAAAAAAAAAATGCCTGGCATGTGAGGCTGACTGATAGTGTGGCAAATCAGTGAAAAATATGAAATCTTCTGCTGTCTAGCAGTATAGGACTTGAAGGATTAGAATGATTTAACCCTCTCTAGATGACCACATGGAATCACAATTTTTAGTTTTGCATGTGTTAGATATGAAGCCTTGCTAGTACAGTCCTACAACAAGTTATTATATAAATGATAATTGATAAACTGATAAATATTTTAGCACATTTATTTGTGTCACGGATCCATCTGGCCCTTTTGCCACATTCACTCAACCCTCTGTCTACTGATTACTGATCACCTGCACCTGCCTCTCATCACTCGTCAATCAGCTCCTCTACTTAAACCCCATTCTCCTTTCAATCATTGTCTAGTCTCGATACAGAATACAGACTTACATACCTGTTCCTCCAAACAGCCTCCTTGCAAACTAAGGCAATTCCTCTACTCCAGCAAATCCCTATATCCTCTCCTATGTAAGCACCCAGTTGTATGTTTGCCACCTTAAGAATATCCATATCCAGGATTAACTTAGTCCTTCTCCACTGCTCCTTTCCACACGTCTAAACCAATCTGTTTGATTATTCTGGTCTTTAATGTACCAAAGAGAGCACATGTTACACTGCTCCTTGTCTCTCTCCACTGGCTACCGGTTGATCCACGTATCAAATTCAAGGCTCTGATGCTGGCATACAGAACAGTCACTGGGTCTGCTCCAACATACCTAAAAGCTACACATCCACTAGAAGCCTGTGGTCGGCTAAGGAACATCGCCTTGTTGTACCAACACAAAGAGGCACCAAAACACTTTATCGGACTTTCAGCTTCATTGTACCACATTGGTGGAATGACCTTCCCAACTCACTCTCTGTCTTCAAAAAACGTCTTAAAATGCATATTTTCCAAGAGCACTTAACTAGTCACTTACAAAAAAAAACTTCTGATACCAGTGAAACTTTGTAATATGGCACTTTTGTACCACTGTCTCATTAAGATGATTTACTTATGTTTTTCTCTTTTGTAAGTCGCTTTGGATAAAAGCATCTGCCAAATGAATAAATGCATTAGTGCAGTATAGTTTAGTTTTGCAATTTTTAAAAAAAAAATGTTATTTATTTTTACCTTTTGATTCACAAATATAGCTGGCCTGTTCTGTTACCACACATTGATGGCAATTGTACATGAACACGAAGGTCCTTTTCTATTCCTCTCAAACACAGTAAAACACACACAACCAATAAGCAATAATATTAGATTACTTAAAATATAATTCAAGAGATTGTTACTAATCTAATTTGTAATCAGTACCAGACAATTCAGAAGTAATCTACCCAGCACTGCCTGTAATTAACTAAAGCCATTCGATATGTCCATGTTCTTTTTTAATAGGAAATGTCAGCACAGTGGAAAAAAACACTCTGCAATCAATTTAATGGGGTCTTTAAGAATACGTCCATATAAATCCAGATAAATTTCAAAACAGACTTTTTTTTCTTTTCAAAACACTGCCGTTTTCAAGCTTTTTCCAAAAGTTGATTGTCCACACTAAAATGCAATTTTCTTTGTGTTCCGTCACTGCCAGAAATCAATTCTGAGTTCCCCTTCTGTCACGCACTCAACGTTCCATCAAATGAATTGATGCAAGGGGTCTTCCTTGGGAGCCTCGCGTACCTCTGAACTTGAGAAAAGGCCAATGAGAAATTGGCAGACAGAATTTGCATGTCCAGCCCCCAGACATACATGTATAAAGGGAAGCGGGCATGCGTCTGTCAGTCAGATTTTTTTTTCAGAGCCGAGCGGTTGTGCAGAGTTCACCACTGTTCCACTCACCTCTACTGGCAAGAAGCACTGCTGTTGGATCTTACTGCGTGTTTCCAGCTGGCGTTCTCTCTCTCTGCACCCTGTGCAGTCCACACCCCTGGGTGCTTCGACAGCGTTTTCACTGCCTAAAAGAGTGTTTTCCCCTCCTAAAGAGTTTGTTTTCTCTAAAAGAGTTTGAGTTTTCGCTCATAAAAGAGCAATACACAGACACAATACACATACCTTTTCAGGACGCACCTTTTTCTTGATGCCCTTCCGCCTCTGTGTAGTTCATGGATGCAATCGATATCTCTCCAAGACCGACGGCCACAGACGCTGCCTCGTATGCCTGGGCAGCGATCACACTGAGGCGGCGTTTGTGGATGGTTCATGCACTCACTGCGAGAACATGACCAGCTCCGCCAGGGTATGCCCCCTTGGACCACCCGCCCCTCCAGTATGCTCGTTGACTCCCGTCCGTGCTCGAGGCAATAGCGGCTCGCCTCACAGCAAGCCTGCTTATCCTCTAGAGCTTGAAGTGGTTGAGCTCGCCGCTGCGTCGGAGAGCGCGGCGTCTGACGCGGATGACTCCCCTGGGCTGCCACCTTCGGGCCAGCACGCCCAGGCCAATATGCTTTCCCGGGCTGCCGTGAGCATGGGCTTGGACTGGAACCCTCCATCCTCCCCACAGCCTCTGCGGCTCGACGACTGGTACCTTGGCTCCAGGCGCCGCACTCAGCCAGGAAGTCCCAGACTTTTACTGCCCAGAACCGACCCCTCCGCTCGTTTGAGAGCCAAGGCACTCAAAGATTGCACCTGGGTAGTCTTGACCCCGATGTGCTGCAGGATCTGTGCTCTGCCACCGACCTCGCTCTCAGAGCCATGAAGGTCACAGCCCAGGCACTCGGGCAGGTGATGGCCACCCTCGAGGTCCAGGAGCGCCACCTCTGGCTGAACATGTTCGAGATGCACGTCGTTGACAAGGCACGCTTTCTCAACACACCCGTCTCCCAGCTTGGCCTCTTTGGTGACACCATCGACGACTTCGCCCAGCAGTTTTCGGCGGTGAAGAAGCAGACAGAGGTGATCTCCCACATCATGCTGCGGTGTCGCCAAACCAGCGCACCCCACCTGCCCGCCAAGGGCGTCCCCCTGCGGCTAAACAACAGGTAGCTCCTCCTCAATCCGGGCCCAGCTCTCAGCCCCAGCATTGAGCACCTTGCAGGTGGCGTACGCCCCCCCATCTCCAAGACCCCTTCCAGGACCAGGAAATCTCCGAAGCACTCCTGAGACGGGTGAACCAGGCAGTCAGACGTTCGCTCCGGAGCTGGTACCAAGACCACTCCATCCCCCGGTGGATGGCCGGGAGGAGAATCCTTGTTTACATTATTTTCATTTTCTGCACCACCTTCGGGCTGCAGTAACAACATTCTCAATAAAAAAAGCTATTTCCTCACTCCCTGGTTCATCCAGCCGGTGTGCCCATTCTCACGGCACCCCGGCTCCAAAACTCTACAGTCCCGGTTCCCCGGACTCAGCTTCCTTGCCTCCGGACACACGAGTGCTCAGCCCCAGTAGATGCCTTTCCAGGACCTTTCCAGTCTCTAACCCACCCCCTGCCTGGTGCGCAAAGCAAGGTAGGTGCTTTGAGTCCTTTCTCAGCACACAAGCCTTGGGATGGTATTCTGCCTTCTGACACGCTATTACCTGCAACCCCAAAATTCCCCTGTGGAAGGACCTTCTTTCTCAGTGACGGGGCACCCTCTGGCACCCATGCCCAGACCTCTGGAACCTCCACATCTGGCCCCTGGAAGGGACGCAGAAGACCTGAGTGATCTACCACCTGCAGTCCTAGACACGATCAACCAAGCCAGAGCTCCCTTCACCAGGAAACTTTACGCCCTGAAGTAGCGCTTGTTCACGAACTGGTGTTCTTCCCAAGCCGAAGACCCGCAGAGATGTGCAGTTCGGTCAGTGTTTTCAGTCCTGCAGGAGAGGCTGGAGGTGAGGCTGTCCTCCACCACCTTGAAATTGTATGTAGCCACAATCACGGCCCACCACGAAGCAGTAGATGACAAGTCCTTGGGTAAGCACGACCTGATTATCAGGTTCCTTAGAGGTGCCCGGAAACTGAACTGTCCCTGGCCAAGGCTGTTCCCCTCCTGGGATCTCTCAGTGGTCCTCTTGGGCCTTCAGAAACCCCCCTTCAAGTTGCTTGACTCAGTTGAGCTCAAGGCCTTTTCCCTGAAGATGGCCCTCCTGATAGAATTAGCCTACATCTATAGGGTTGGGGACCTTCAAGCGTTCTCTGTCAGCGACACCTGCCTGGAGTTCAGTCCGGCACATACTCGCGTTATCCTAAGGCCATGACCGGACTATGCGCCCAAGGTTCCTACGACCCCCTTAAGCATCGCTTCCTGGATGTTCTCCTCCCTAGCCTTGTGGCCTGCAGATTCAGTGTAGAAATTCGCGTCCAGACCCACTACGAGCCACAGGTTCTCTGTACTGGGGTAGGGCTCCATAGGCTTAGTTCCGTCTTCAGGCAACTCCCTGTGATGTATTTTCCACAGTACGGTCCCCCTGTCGGCAGACCCGTGTCTCCCTTGGGCAGTCCCACTGCCCCCAGTCGCCGTGCTTGTAGAGCTCCTCCCTCATCAGGCAGGACCTACCACGTGGCACTCCCATGTATGGCTTCACAACCCTCGTGGTGTATTTGCCACATGTTACCTCCCTCTAGTCTGGGCAGGTTGTGGCCTCGTGAGGGTCTTCCCCATTCCCTGACACATTTCATAACGATAAAATAGCCCCAGCCCCTTCACACTCTATGCAAGATACATAGAGAGAGAAAAGGCTGCGGCTGCCGGGCTTGTTCCCATGCTAGTCATGTAGCACCTGTTCCCCCCTCAGGGGTGTTGGGAACCTAACGTCTGTATATGACATCTCTTTTGGGGGCGTTGGGGAGGGCTACATGCAGCCGATACAGTTGCCTGTAGCACGCAGCAGCCTACTCGCATCTGTGTCGGCAGTTCATGTAACACGGACTAGTGCGTGGCGCTTTTGAATGGGACCACTTGTGTCACTTCATTCGACCCAACGTCGAGTGAGTGACAGAAGGGGAACATCACGGTTACTGTTGTAAGCTCCGTTCCCTGAGAGAGGGAACGAGATGTTGTGTCCCTCCTGCCACGGCACTAGACCTACCACTGTAAACGGCCATGCCTTATTCTTAGCTCCCCAGTGCAAAAACCTGACTGACAGACACACGCCCTCTTCCCTTTATACCCGTATGTCCAGGGGCAGGACATGCAAATTCTGTCTGCCAATTTCTTATTGGCCTTTTCTCAAGTTCAGACGTATGCGAGGCTACCAAGGAAGACCCCTTGTGTCACTTCATTCGACACAACGTCTCATTCCCTCCCACAGGGAATGGAGGTTACAGCAGTAACCGTGACGTTCTCCATGCCCAGTAGACTAAAAAGAAAAAACCTTCCAGCTGTTCATGGTTATCCGAAGTGTGCTTTCCCTCACCCTCATGAGTACCTCAGTTATCTGTTATAATCTGCTTAATTAAAAATGTAGTGCCTTTGCCATTATTTAAGAGGGATTTTAGAAAAGGGAAGTGCAAGTTAAAGGTTAAAAATACATACCCAATTGCCAACCTCACCTTGATGTGCTCATTTTGAAACTGATACAGAAAGATCCTGAAGCTACTGCATGCCTCATACTATAAATCACATTGTACTAGATTTATTTTCACGGCTCAACAATATGGATTTTTTTTTTTTTTCCAGCTGGCTCAGTCGGGCCTGTAAATCAGATTGTACTTGCTCTGCCAATTCTTTCCTGGCCCCACCACAAAGAAAATTATTTATTTCTGCCAAAAAAAAAAAAGTTTAATTAAATTTTGTTTGCATTTTTTTGTTTGTTATTTGCAAGGAAAGATTAATGTACTACACATAATTAAATATTTAATTTGCAATAATAGCTGGAAGAAATAAAGTTACAATAACATAACACAATTTTTTTATATGGAAAATGATGGCATACAGTGATTTATTTATCATTTTATTCTAATTGATGCATCCAAGACTTTAACAGATCATCCTCACATTTACAGCAAATTTATCAGACAGCTATAGTTAACTTTTTTCCTTGATTACTCAATTAAATCAGCAGAATTCACAACAACAATGTTCAATACATCACAGAAAACCAAATGTTTTAGTTTGCAAGGCACATGATCAGTAAATGTGACAGTGCATCTCTGGCCCGATAGGGCAAGTTACAGTTTTGTAAACTGGCCTGAAACTCTCTCACACTGGCCATTGGCCATCCTTTTTGTTGAGCCCTGATTTTTTTCTTCCAGTGCCAGGAAACTGCATTACATTCTTTAAACAAAGACCTACTGTACATGTATGACTCTTGTCCTTCAGAGGAGTGGCTGCCAAGTTCCTTTGATGGATGTGGCTTTGCATGGATTCTGTTTATTTTAAATCAAAACTGGTTGCTTTCATTTTCCCCTGCAGTGCTCTCTAAAATCAAATATGCTCAGAGGAAATAAGTATTAGGACGAAGAACCCAAGCACATCAAGGCCTGAATATGTAGCCCAACTTTGGGATCTCGCTTGCATCTTTGCTCTGCAGTCCAACTGAAAGTGTACGCCTTGATTCCTTCACATGTTCCCAAATTTCTAAAGTGAGAGTTTGATTAAAATGAGTTGTCATGATTGTTTCCTGCTGCTTTCTTTCTTTCTTTCTTTCTTTCTTTCTTTCTTTCTTTCTTTCTTTCTATATTTTGTTAGTTATTAAAGATAATGTGACTCAATTTTCATCAGTCAGGTATTACGTTCACAATTGTATAAAATATTATCATCTCTGGAGACTTTGTCATTTTTATTTTTCCTAATTTTTACAGTATAAATAGTTGCTGCAATAAGTGATAGCAGCCCTGTCTAGATTTTGACATCTTCAGTACTTTATCTAAAGATTTGTGTCAGTGAGATAGATCAAGAACATGGTAACTCAGGACGTGATTGACAGTGTGTTGTTGTTGGATTGGTTATTTGGAAGGTGGAATTGCACTGATTTTCAGTCAGGCTACCTGGAAAGGCTTCGATCCCTTGAGCTCACTTCTACAGGGTGAGTATGGTTTCAGTCTCCAAATACAGCCAGAGTTTAGAGAACTTAATTCCAAATTCAATGGGATTTGTCAAGTGAAAGCTGGAAAATAATGTGGGTTGAGAGAATACATTTTTGAATGATGTGTTTTGCCTGGAGATATTATTTCCGTTGACAAAAACAGTACATTTTTTAGTATAAAGTGTTTATATTCATGTCGCACTGAGTGATCAAACTAGAATTTAAAATAGAATGAGTTAAATGTTAAAGATTTTGATTTCTCTCAGATGGATATTTTATAGTATGCCCACCAAGCATCCACTTTACTACACGCGTGAATGGGCTCACAAACATATACAAATATCTGATCTCTCATAGTTTATGTGCTTGTTGTAAATTGAAGCGCACTACTGACCAGTTTTGAAAATAAGAGGAGAGAAATGTTTGTAAACCCTTGCATTTGAGAGATGGAGAGGAACTCAGTCTAAACAGCATTGTTTGTGCTATAATTCTCAAACACACCAGTCTGTTCATCACACTGAAGAATCTGTACTGACTTCTCAGTGTCAATAACAGCATATTGGTTTGTATACATGTGCCCGTGTGAATTTGCACAGCACATAGAAGCATATGAATGTTGCAATTATATGGCTAGAGACTAGACAAAAGGAAAAGGGAGATAAAGGCAGTGTAGTTAAGATCATTCTTCTAGCTTGCTCTCTATTTTTGGATGACCGACATGACTTTTCATATTTGATTAATGTAAAGTATTTGATATCAGACTACATGATCTACGTTTTGTTTTATTACAATATAATGAAACAAGAAAAATGGGATATACAATGTTAAAAATATTGCTGACCCTCTCTAATCAAGAATATTTTTTTCTGAATTGTGTTCTTGAGTTGGTTTTATGGTTCATTTGAGATAAAAAGTTTTTGACTTTTCAATAAAAAATATTGATGTTACATTGTAAGTTCTACAATCAGCTTATTGACTTCTGTATTCTTTAAAGCACCAGGGTGTATGGCATATGTTTTTCTAAAAAAAGAATAGTTCTTTGAGGAATGACAAGATTTTCTCCTACGGGAGCTTTTAAAGAATTTTAAGTCTCTAACGGGAATTTTAAGTCTAACGCAACATTGTGTACAAAAATTCCACAAAAACACACATTTCTTAGTGTGTGTGTTTGTGGATTTAAACACAACTTAGTACATATGCTACTCAAGATAGTAGTAATAATAACAGTAGTAATAATCACTCCAAACTGGATGACCATGCCAGGAGTATATTGATCAGAGAAGCTACCTAGAGGCCAAAGGCAACTTTGAAAGAGTTACAAGCCCTTATGGCATAGATTGATCGTACTGTGCATGTGACAAAAATCTTCCAAGCTTTACATAAAGCTGGCCTGTATGGCAGGGTGGCAAGAAAGAACCCTCTTCTGAAAAAGTGCCAATTAATTCTGGTTTGCACTTTGTGAAAAAAAACAAACAAACAAAAACATTTGGATGATTCTGATACAATGTGGCAAAAGGCTTTATGGTTTGATACGACAAACACTTTACTTTTTGGACTGAACTCGAGGCACTATATTTGGAGAAAACCAAGCACAGCACACTACCCAGAGCATACCATACTTACTGTGAAGCATGGTGGTGGCAACGTTATGTTGTGGGGATATTACTCTTCAGTGGGGACTGGGGCAGTTTGTCAGGATTGAAGGGAAACGTCTTGGTTACTGTTGTAATGGAAGGAACAAGACGTTGTTTTGATTGATGTTGACACGGGTCTGCCGACAGGGGGACCGTACTGTAGAAAATACATCACAGGGAGTTGCCTGAAGAGGGAACTAAGCCTATGGAGCCCTACCCCAGTACAGAGAACCTGTGGCTCGTAGTGGGTCTGGACGCGAATTTCACCCCACTTCAAAACGCCATGCACTTATCCGTGTTACGTGACTGCCGAGCCAGGTGCAAGCAGGCTGCTGGGTGCTAGAAGCTGCTGGTTCGGCTGCACATAACCCTCCCCAACGCCCCCAATAAAAGGTGTCATATACCGCTCTTAGGTTCTCAGCACCCGTAGGGGAACAGGCGACATGACTTATATGGGAGCCAGCCGGCCAGCCGCGCCATTTCTCTCTCTATGTTTCTCATCATAGAGTTAAAAAGTGGCTGTATAAACACTTCAGGGAAGGCATCCTTTTCCGTTCCTATTCTTTCAGGGGGAAAAGGCCTTACGGCAACTGCAACCTGCCCAGACTGGGGGTAGGTAACTTGTGGCTAATACACATGGGGGTTGTCAAGACATGGTGTGGTGGTAGATCCTGCCTGACAAGGGAGGAGTTGCTACAGACACGGTGACCGGGGGCAGCGAGGACTGCCCAAGGGAGACGTGGGTCCTGCCAGCAGGGGGACCGTTTTTCAGAAAATACATCACAGGGAGTTGCCTGAAGTGGGTACTATGACTGTGGAGCCCAACCCTAAGACAGAGCACTCAACTTGTGGTGGGTCTGGTGGCAAATTCCTCCATTGAATTTGGAATTTCATTGAACACTTGCAGGTCCCCAACCCTCTTGATGGAAGCAAGCGCAATCAGGAGGGCCGTCTTCAAGGAGAGGGCTTTGAGCTCGACTAAATCAAGCGGCTCGAAGGGGGGTCTCTGAAGGCCTGAGAGGACCACTGAGATATCCTGGGAGGGGAACAGGCTTGGCCGGGAAGGGTTCAACCTTCGGGCTTCTCTTAAGAAACCTGATAATCAAGTTGTGCTTACCAAGGGACTTGCCATCCAATGTGTCGTGGTGGGCTGCGATAGCAGCAACATACACCTTCAAGGTGGAGGGGGACAGCCTCCCCTCCAACCTCTACTGCAGGAATAAAAGCACTGACCAAACTGCACATCTCTGTGGGTCTTCAGATCTGGAAGAGCACCAATTTGTGAACAAACGCCACTTGAGGGTGTAAATCTGCCTGTGGGAGCTCTGGCTTGGTTGATAGTGTCTACGACTGCAGGTGGTAGACCGCTAAAGTGGCTATGAGCCGTGTCGAAGCACCCAGGGGCGTGGACTGCACAGCGTGTAGAGAGGAGAAGGCCGCTGGAATGCGCCTTAGATCCAACAGCAGTGCTTATCGCCAGTAGAGGTGAGTGGAACAATGGTGAACTCAGCTTTGCTGTTGCACAACTGCTTGGCTCCGAAGAAAAAATCTGTCTGACATTCGCTCGCCCGCTCCCCTTTGTACCCATATGTCTGGGCATGCAAATTCTGTCTGCCAACTTGACATTGGCCTTTTCTCAAGTTCAGAGGTACACAAGGCTCTCAGAAGAGAATCCTTGTGTCACTACAATTGACACAACGTTGAGTGAGTGACAGAAGGGGATTGGATGCTGCCATGTACACTCAAATGCTTAAGGAAAAACTGAGGCCCTCTGCACCACAAATGAAGGTGGGCAGGTGGTTCACCTTTCAGCATGACAATGACCCTAAACACACAGCCAAATAAATCAATGCAGTTGCACAGGATAGGAAGTTCAAAATCCTTGAATGACCAAGTCAGAACCTTGACCTCTATCCAATAGAAAACCTGTGGATGGACTTGAAGAGAGTAGTTCATAGCAGCTCACCCCAAAATTTGACTGAACTTAAACAATTCTGCAAGGAAGAATGGAGAGAAAAATGCATTCCCAGAGCGATACAGCTAATTTTCCACTGAAAGACATTTTGCACCTCACAATGGACCTGCTTCCCATTAGCTGTGAAAGTTTTGCACTACTTAATGTCTTTCTTGCATTCTATTTATTACTCTAAGTGAGGAATGTTTTGTTTTTGTGTGATACCTTGGGTTCTCTCTCCCTGTGCTGTATATGTGAACGAGTGTGAGGAGAATAAAAGAGGTTGTGAGGCATTCTGCTATAACACCACTGGCAGCTTCTGATGACAGAGTTTGCATTTTTAGTTTAAACCCATTTCATTTGTTCAGTTCTGCTCAGCTTTGTTCCATGGTGTGTTTTTTCCTTTGCTGCTAACATTAGTGACAATGACACTTTGTTGGTCAGCTACAAAAATATGGTGGGTTACAGTTGTTTCTTTTGTCATTTGCTCTGAGGTCAGTGGCAAAGGACCTAGATCCAACTGCAGGTTTTCAAATGTCAGTGCTGTTACATCTGTTTGCGCTTATTCTTGCGTTTTGTGTTTGGGTGTGTTAATATTACATGTGTTCAGTTGTGTCGACTGTTATCAGAGCTTTTTAGTGATGACAGTTATCACTTTAATACAAGAGCCCTTTGATATATGTGCATGTCAGCATATTCTGTGAAAATATTTTTGATGATTACTTTCATTACAAAGCTGAAGCACACTGGGACATCTGGAAGATGTTTTTTAGGATGGAAAAAACATTTGTGTCCAAAACAAAACTCCTTAGAAACAATAAAGTTAATGTTTCATGCTTATATTTGTTAATGCACCAGGTTTCCCATGATTTAATCTAATTTCTAAGCATGAAATTGTCAAAAAGTGTTTATCTTCTCTCCACAAACTTGTCTTGTATATTAGGAAAAAATAAATCAGAGTCATGTGATTTAGCCAATCAGGTGCTTGTTGGATATGCCCAACCATTACTAATAAGCATGCTGGAGTAGAGACAAACACTCCCTGCTCTATTAGCTGTGCTTTAAAGTGTGGTCTGTGGACTGTAAACCCGAAGTGTCTCTCAGTAGATAGAACAGGCTCAGCTCTGTAATTACTCTATTGAACTAGGACATCAAAAGGTGCTTTGACTGCTGACACTTCTACTTGATGGGCCAAAATAAACGTACTCTTTAAGTAAAGGGTAAGGCACGTTGTCCCTGGGAGTACTTACTAATTTATTTGTCCTGACCTTCATAGTATAAAAATACTCCTCTGATCAGTGTCAGTGTCAGAGCAAATCTTCTTAATGAGAGTCTGTTTTTTTGTTTGAATTTGTGTTTATTTTGTCTCCTATATTCACAATTTATTGAAAAACAAAATGCCAGTCAAAAGTTTGGACACATCTGACTTAATGTACAGTATGTTGCAATTTGTTTTGTAGACAAATATAAATTGTGTGATTTTTTTTTTTTTTTTTTTTTTTTTTTTTTTTTTTAATTAATTTATTTATTTTTTATTTATAAATTTTTTTATTTTACATTTTAATAAGGAAAAACATTTTGGAAATTAATGTTTTGGACCAAAATGAATGAAAAGCAGCCAACAAGTGTCCAACATATGGGAAATTCTTCAAGACCGTTTGAAAAGCATACTAGGTGGCACCTAATGAAGTTTGCAGAGAGAATGGCCAGAGTGTGCAGAGCTGTAAAGTAGGCAAAAGAATCAAGAATCTAATTAATAGTTTTATTTTTATTTTTTCGTTCACTACATACAGTAAATCCCATACTTCCATTTGTGTTATGTCTAGTTTTAATGACTTTACTGTTATTATAAAATGTGGAAAATAGTAATCCAGAAAATGATAAGTAAAGCTGCTGGCACCCTTCATGACATAATATTGGGAGGAGGAATATTTTTTTCATCTATTTTTACAATTTACTCTAGATTTAAGTCTAAGTCCCTCATTTCATCTGTTGTTGATTGCTCAATTGGAAACATTGTAGTCTCAGATAAGGCCTGGTGTGTTTAGAGGTGTTGCCACATATGAAGAAAAAGAAATCATATAGTTGGCGCTTTAATTGATCCCTTGTGCAAAATTCTGAATTCCAACAAATGCTAAAGGCTGAAATCAATGTATGTATGGAGACCAACTGGTCCTCTATATCCTTTGTGGGCATGGCTTGGGAGGCACTTAAGGTGGTTCTTATGGGACCATAAGGATTTTGGATTTTATTAAATAATACTATTTTGTCATGGAAGGTGGAATTTTGGGCATTCAGTGCAAGGCAGTCATACTTTGTGTTGGGGGACAAGGCAGGGAAGCTGTTGGCTAGATAAATAAAACAGAGAATACTTTTCTACCATTCCCTCAGTGAAATCTGCTGGTGGTGAAATATTTACCTCAGACATTGATATTAATAATGCTTTTAAAAAATTCTATCTTGATCTCTATAGTTCACCATCTTTGTTTACTGATGAGGATATTAGATATTTCGTGGAACCATTAGAACTTCCTAAACTGACGACTGAGCAAAAAAAAGGCCTTGCTTTGCCACTGATTTTTTTTAGATTTTATGCTACAGAACTGGCTCCACTTTTGCTAGAAGTTTATACGTAATCATTAAAGAATGGAAAGCTTCTGCTAACCATGATGCAAGCCGGAACTGTCTGATTCTTAAAAAGGACCAAGATCCAAGTGAGTTACCATCCAATTTCCCTGATCTAGCTGGACGTTAAAATATAGTCAGATATTTTGGCTAACCGATTAATTTATGAGATCTCTTATACATATAAATCAGGTAGGGTTTTTTCTGGGCTGTAACTTTTCTGATAACATTAGGCGTTTCATTAATGTCACGTGGGCAGTGGCGAATGAACAGACTTCGATCACTGCCATCTCACTTGATGCCGAAAATGCATTTGATATCGTAGAATAGGATTATCTAAGATTTTGGAAATGTATGGAATCGGGAATACTTTTATTTGGTGGATTAAGTTACTTTATAGACACCCGGTAGTGGCAGTTCAAATGAATGGATTATTTTACTCCCAATAGGGGCACCTGGCAGGGTTGACCTCTTTCCCCCTTATTGTTCTATCTTGCCCTGGAACCATTAGCAGCCACGATAAGAAAGGAGGATGATTTTCCAGGGGTGATGGCAGGAGGTGTGGCGCACAAGCTTTTGCTTTATACAGATAATATTTTATTATTTGTCTCTGACCCTACTAGATCTATGCCTTGCCTCCACAGAATTATTAATTAATTTTCTGAGTGGGAGTGAATTGGTCTAAATCCAAAGCTTTGGTTCTGACAGCAGTACAGCCTGGTATCGGCTTTTCAGTTGGGCGCCTTCCAGTGGCCCAAACAAAGCATTACGTTTTTGGGCATTTTATTCCCTGCAAAATTGGGTGATTTAGTTAGAGTTAATTTTGACCCTTTAATAAAATGTTTTCAAGCGATGCGGGTAGATGGACTTCATTACCCTGGGGAGGTTGGGAAGGTTAAAGTTATTAAATTGAATTGTATTCCAAAATTCAACTACCTGCTACAATCTCTCCCTATAGATGTTTCCCTCTCTTATTTCAAGCAATTTGATAGCATAGCGAAGTCCTTCATTTGGAATGGTAAGTATCCCAGATTACATTTCAGTAAGCTGAATAGACCGATTGACAAAGGTGAGCTAGGCCTACCCAAGATTTCATTTTATTATGCATTCGGTCTCAGACATTTGGCTCATTAGTTGCTTACACCTGAGAGAGCCCCTCCCTGATTGTGTATTGAGCAGGAAGTTCTTGCCCCTATTTCTTCATTGCAAAGCCTTTCTATCAAACTTACCGGAGAAATTAAGTTACACCCCGTTATCTCACATTTGCCCTCGTTATGGACAAAAGTGTCCAGAGTGTTTAATTCAGACATTTATTTAAATATGTTGCTTCAAACATATGGCTGAACCCAAAATTATGTATTAATAACTCCCCTTTCTGCCGGACAGAGTGGATTGTGAGGGAGGTTAATATGCTTGGTGACCTATATGATAGTGGAGTGTTGATGTCCTTTAAAAATATGGTTCAACATTTTATGGTTCAACAAGTGTCCAAAAGACTCTTCAAACAAATAAAACAACAATTGTACATACAGACTAATTACACATGCAAATACAACAAAGACTAAAGGAATGTACTCTCTCCAAAGCATGCATTAGTATACATCATACAGTCCCATTCTGTGTCATTTGAGCCATCTTAACTTAAATTAACATCACAAAGTTTCTTGTATTGTTCTGAAGAAGTCTTGTTGCACAAGCCGAAACGCCATTGTTTTTGATTAAAAGGAGTGAGCAAGTGTGCAAGTTTTTTGTTTTTGATAGTATATATATATATATATATATATATATATATATATATATATATATAATTTTTTTGACTCAGCGCCTTAACAGTTAGTTTTTGGTGTGCATGTGTTCTTACAAATGTTTTGAGCAATATGTGTACTTATCATGGTGGCCATATGTAATGAGAGTGAACGATTCTCTCTGCCCATATTTGGATGACCTTCACATCTGGTTGCAGCGTTCGGAAACCTAATACAATTGGTTTAGTGTTTCATGATGCTGGACAATGTACTACATAATTTCCTATGAAGTCATCTAATCCAGGAAAGCTAAAGTGTTTTAGCCAGATAGCACAATTTGTGTGTATTATCTAATGATCTATGCATCCAATTACATTGAGTGTGGGCTTGTTTTATCGTGAATCCCCTCCACTAAGTAAATTATATTTTATGTTCTGTTTATTTTACGTAAAGTTATAAGCGAAAACATGGCATAGAAGCAACACCTGTATACAAGTAACATTTATGTCAAAGAAATACTCACAATATTTTTGTCTGTGAGTGAAATAAATAGGCTGGTTGTATTCGACTCTTTGACAGCTTTCCAAAGACATATGACACATGGCTGTTTGATCAATTTTATGTTTTACTGTGTACAATACAGTAGTTACAAAAGATAGATAGATACAGTAGATAGACAGACAGATAGACAGACAGAGAGACAAACATATAGAAAGATATACAGACAGCTCAATTGAATTATTCGAACCGAACCGTAAACCTGGACTCGTTTACTGATGCCCCTAAATTGGAGCATAAAGTCTTGGCTCATTTGAACATTCTGTCAGTGAAAGAAAATAATTTTTGATTGCCCGACATGGGCAAACCGTAAGTCCTATCACTTAGAAAAAAAATCTGAATGTCTGTACTAAGATTGGTGGATGTAGCTTGAAAGTTTTAGGAGTAATATTTTGGTGTTTGTTTATGGATTTTCAAAAAACCCTGATCAGCTTAAAGTGTTAGGAAATTAAAAAGGACTCATACTCTTCCCAGACTGGACTTTTTAGCTGTTGGGGGTTTTGAACACTTGTCAGCTGGTCAGATTGGGAGACCTGATGGCTGACCATCTTAAACCAATTAGGACCAGCAAACACAAAAGGCTTCACTGTTGTTGCCATGTGAATAATTGCCATTAATCTAATGTATTATGTCCACACCGTTTGCTATGATTTTGTCTCATAAATAAGCATAATACCGATTCAAAGACAAACATACAGCTAGAAAGCTTTTCCAAAAGGAAGTGAAAATACATTAAATTAATCAAAATGTATATAAATAGTCAATAAATATATAAATAATTAATCTTGGACATTGGATCACATTGTCCTCCATAGTAGGAGTTACCCTACACTTTTTCACAGGGTATCAAATGCTGATAAAAAAAAGGTTATCAAAACTGTTTTTATCAAGACATCCCATGGTGTATGCATAATCCGAGCATACAGTTTAATTTACTGAATTGTTTATTGTGTATGTATACAGTACATATTCATTCACATTAGCATGGATGATGGATCAGTCCACATTAGTCACAGCTGACAGTAATACAAACCTTGTGCTCTCTATAAGTCCATTAATTAGACTTACATTTAAAATAAGAGGGAGGTTTGGAAGGTTTTATAAATCAAGATATCCTACATGGTTTGCATTAGCTTTTGGCATCTCCAGGCTAAAATAGTTTTGGTTTTTGCTTCTTCTCATTATTCAAAGAAAACTTTTGTGAGCTCCATTGGCAGTGTGCTACACTATACAGACAACTATACTAGATACTTTAAGTATTGCACTTCAGTGCATGGTTCTGTTTACTCCTATGTCTGCTTCAGCAATGCTTTAGTCCATACTGAGCAGCCACTTTGCTACAGTTTTTGTACAGTTTCATACAAGTAATTGTATGCGTAGTTGATACAACATATCCATTGACTTTTTTTAATCAACTTCAAGAATTTAGGTTAAACTTTATTTGAATGTATAAAGGAACGTGTGTATTTTAGGTGTTGTGACTGCTCCCCATTTCTCTCAAACCGTAAGTTCACCCAAAAATTTTAATTTTTTCATCCTCATGTTGTTACAAAACCACAAGACTCTCAGAAGTTACTCTGTGGATCAAAAGAGGAAACTATAATGACGGATATTGACACCGCACTTTCCCATACGCTGAAAGTGAATGGTGAGGTTGTCATGAATAATAATAATACAATAAATTCTATTTTAAATAGTTTAGTTAGAGTATAGCATGTCACACCACTGGATATTTCAACTTGCCAAAGGGATTTTAATGTTAACTCTCATGTAATTTTTAGCAAACCACTGGATGCAGTCCGTAGTATCTCTCTCAATCTCCAAGAGGTTTCTCTCAGGTCTTTTTCATAGAACTTCTTAAATGCAGTTCATAAATATGAGCTGAAAATCCAGCAACATGAGATGGGTTTTATTGTGTATGGGAGGTTCAATGTAAGAGCAGTCCTGTTGGCAAAAGAACTGCATCATAAACATAAGGAACATTTCTTCCTCTGAAATCTCCCCTGAGGTTACAGATCCATGGAAAAGACAGAAGTGATGCTGGGACACTTCCAGCACTAAAACCAGCAGCATTTGTGTTGTGAGCGCTGGATTTAATCAAATTACTGAATGAAGTGATGGCACTGCTCAAAGACTATATCTTCACAAAACTAAACTCCAGAAACACATGCCATTTAAACCCTGAGAATCAATAAGTTCCACGAAATGTGAGCTTGTACAGACTAAACTTTATGAAAATTATAATAATTATGATCATTATATAATAATTGTATGAAAATACTAGCTTGTACGAAACCACAAGTAAGTGTTTCCAGCCAGAGTTACAAGGAAATATTTGTCTGGGTGTAGTCCTGCCCATTTCCTTTGGTGTAAACGAAGAACCTTAGTAAAAAAAAAATTCTTAATGAAGGTAATATGCTGATTACACAAAAAACTGCATCTGTGATAAGATTATAATAATTTTACAGTAGGGCCAAAAGTCGCTAGTCCTATTGACTTGCATTGTAAGGATATATATTTACATCATATCTTCATGAAAATAGAATTCTTCGTTATACAAGTTTGAGCACATATTCGTGATTAAATGATTAGAGAATTTTTGGGTGAACTATTCCTTAAATATGTTTTCTTCATTGCAAATGATATAATTGTCTTAAGAATCCAACAATTTAAATTAAAACATTTACATGAATTTTAGATAAAAAAAATAAAAAAAAGATTTAAAATTATTGAAATGTTATTGAAAATTATTTCTCATATCCAGAGACAGCTGTAATTAAGCCATTTGGAGTGTCCTTTCCAGCCCAACACATGACAGTTATTATACGTTTCAGCTTGTCTGTGACATCATTACATATGGATATGCTGTAACCCAATGTTAAGAGCATTTACCATCCAATCACCTTGGCTTCTGTGTAGAGCTTTCGGTAACTAAATGGACTAAAGCTGTGTATTTTCTGTGGATCACTGACAAGTTACCTGGCACATTATTAAAGTTAAATGGCAACGCTCTAAATATTTAGCTAAGCTGAGACAGGCAGTCTACTTGACACACCATCCAAATACAGCAGCTAGGATGGATTAAAACAAATCAGCTCACACGTGACTCCCTTAACAGCGTACCTTTAACATCTGAGACATCAGCCCGAATGATTTATGTTTAGTTATTGGAGGGATAATTGTCAAGAGCTTCAAAGATGCAAGATCTATGGTCTGTTTGACATAATTCATTGACTTAATGAAGACAATTAAAATTCAATGTTTGTTACAATAAGACTCCTAAATGGGACCTTAAGGAAGCTTTCGTCTTGAAATTCCAATAAAAATGACTAACAATACTGTTTTATGAGAATCTATGCAATGCTTCCAAGTATTGACACTTGTTGCAGGCAGATGGCAAAATAAGCCAACTGTCAGTTTTGAATTTAAGAAATATCCTTTTTTTTTTAAACAGCTGGCTTTCATGCTTGGTTTGTACTTGGAGTTAGAATGGATTTTCAAAGACACTTTGGAGTTATGTTGCACTCCTATAAAACCTCATTAACCCTCATGTTCCGTTTGGGGTCGGAGTAACCCCAAGGCCTTTTTGATAACTTGAAAAATATACTCAGTTTGAATTTTCTTAATCTTATTCAGGGCTGTCCTAAAATTCACAGGGCCCAGGACAACATTTTGATGGGTAGGAAATGCGTTGGATATCCCAAAGATCCAGATCCAGATATAAAACATGAATATAGTAAATGCAGTGAATTTTCACATGCTACTATTCTCAGATATGTGTTCATTGTACACTGTAGAAATACACACTGGTCAATTGTTTAATAGTATTTTTTAGGATGTGTTTTGCTGGGGTCAAATAAACCTCAAATAGGATTCTAGAATTGACACAATCCACATTTCTTAAAAGCACATGCCTACTATGTGGTAAAACAGTTAAAATAAAAGATTAATTATTTTTTATTACTACAATTTTTTTTTTTACATGTACATTAATGGGGTCTCTGGGGTGCCAAATATAAAAACAAGTCAATCTGAATAGAATATGAGGTTTAAGTTTTGTTCTAAATGGATATTTAACCTAAATCAATTGCAAAGACCCTGACCATTCAATTACTTCTGCAGATTTAAATGAATGTACTGAATCTGCTCTGTGAGTTTGTACTGGAGCCTGATCCTGAATGTCTCAATGCAGGCCAAGCACATGTGGACGCTCTGAGATTAGATCTATGGAAGAGATCCGAGGCAGATTGTTTTTGTTCTCTCACTCTCCCCAGTTTAAACAGAGCCTCTATATTTTGTGAAGTTGACTGCGATTTAATGGTTTGGATTGATTTTATGTGCAATTTTTTTTTCTAATTATCAACGAATTTGGTTTCAGCAAGCCAAATAAAAAAAACAGGTGCTTTTCATTCATTTGTCATTCATTTGGCAAGAGTGAAACAAAGTTAACTTTGATGATTCAAAGTAAAATCATGTGAATAATGGAATTTTCAAATGTTTTCTTTTGCTCACTAGAAATATAGCTACTTCACTAAAGTTAAAAGGCAATGGCCTATTTTATTTGTTTCCTATGTGACATACGTACATGAAAGCATTTTACGCTCTTATGAAATAAAAAATTCATTCATATCAGTAGCCAATGAAAGCTGTTGGGGGCTGCAATGTTAGGATCACATGACAAGCCAAACACTTTTTACTTAATATAAGACAATTCTGTCATCATTTTCCCTCATGGATAATGGCCAGTATATACTTTAAAAATGTGCCTTTTGTTTTCCACAGAAGAAAGAAAGTTATGTAGCTTTGGAAAGACAAAATTGTGAGTATGTGATGACAGAATTTTCACTTTTGGGTGAATTATACTTTTAACTGTGAATCGTTTGGTCCTCTGTATAGTTTGCTATAACGCCTACAGTATACTCTGTATAGTCTGCTATAATATGGAGCCTCATGGGGATACAACACAGAGCCAGTCAAACACTGTGTCTCTGCCAATATTAATGCAATTTGAATTAAACAGTTTAAGATGAGCTTTAACTCACACCTGGCTCTGATTTAGGCCGTGCCTCACAGAGAGTAAGACGTGCAATGACCTTCCTTTCATCAGAGTCACAAAACTCACATGAAAAGAGACACTTGAAATGTGTCCAGCTGCACCTTTTAAACTTCTTTCAACCTTCATATCCTCTGGAAAAACTGATACAACCAATGATGTGTGCTTTTCCTCTCACTTAGAACTGTTTCTGATGGAACTGTGCTTATTTCACTGTCCTTTTCACTTTGGATGTCTGTATTGTTCAAGGCCTGTTTCACACTGCACGCATGGGGCATATATATTTCAGCATCCATATTACCTGGTTACAGTATTCCCTAGGGATGTGCCAGGGTGATCGACCAACTGACTAGTCAATTGGTGAGGTCAACTACTAACATTAATGTTTAACTCTATTCCTCAGCTGTTTTGGTAGTAATCCGCTCTGATCATGGAGTGATGCTGCCTTATGTGCTATCAGAATTATCCTATGAGTATTTCACTCACATTCAATTGTTTTGTTGTTCGAGAGAAAACATGGAGGATGCCAGTTTTATTCTAGTATATTTCTCTCTTTTTATTTGATTACTCTGTTTGATGTGACTCGCAGCTGTTATCGTCATTAATGCTAAAGCTTTTTAGTTTAACTCTATTTCTCAAGTATAGTGTAGTAGTACTCTGGGCGATCATGAAATGAGAGAAAATTCCAGATGACAACACACAGTTTGCAAACCTCAGCTCAACTTGCTTTTAGCACACATAAGACGGTCTTTTGTTGCCACCTGCTGTCTCAAATCTTTAAGGTCACAGCGATTAATGAAAATGCACACATCTAGCTGCTCTTGCACACTGCATTGCTCTTACACTTTTGGAACACCTCAAAAACAAGTGTAATAGAGCGTCCCAGTGCTGATGGTGAGAGCTATCAGCACTCTTGGAATGCCTCGTCCAATCAGATTCCATGCAGGACCGGGTCTAACTTTTGTATAGCTTAACAGTGAATAATATTCAGCTCAGTAAAAACCTCTGCAAGAAGTTTCGTCTCTTTAATACATTAGGTGAAGTCATTTTATGGGCTACTGTTACATCAAAGTGCCGTTTCAACAATAAATTTCAAGACAAACACTGTCAGACATTAAATCCTCTGCTTTGATTAATATTGCTATATTTGTGGGGTGTTGTGGAGAGATTCAAGTTTTTTGCTGTTTCTTTCATAAATAGTTGCAGTAAAAAATGTTTAAACTATTTGATATTGCAAACTAGATGTGTTCCTGTAATATTAAATTACTGTGCTGCACTTTTGAATGTGCAGCAAGGATCCCAATGAAGCACTCCGGTTACATCGCATCATTCTGCATTCAGGAGGCACATAAGTGGTTTGATGCTGCTGTGTAGCGGAGCCTTTTTTATTTCTTACTTTTATTAAATTGATAGGTTTATGCAATAAGATGATATAGTTATTTAGCCTATTTATTTGTTGAAAATCCATTAGTCACCATGTTGAAGTGCTGTACTTAGCCTTCATATATCCCTCTTAATGGTGTCTGATCGGGGTCACGTGAACAACTAATTATACATTTATATCCTTAACAATATAATTAATATAATCTCTCCAGCATGTTCTGGGTCTGCCCTGGGGTCTCCTTCCCATTGGACATGCCCAGAACACAGATTATATTTATTGACAATTTTTTTTGTAATAATTCTTAATTTCCATCTTGCCTGCCTTCCATGACATACTCAACATGGCAGGCCCGAATCTAGAATGGGTACTTTAGGGGGGAAAATACATACATGGGTGGCGGGGGGCAGGTAGTACTTGCGTATGTGTTCTTGCATGTGTGTCTTTTGTCAATACATATCTTCCGTTCAGGTGCATTGCGTAAGGGTCAGGGTTACCGTGATACAATTTGACCGTTTGCATCACTCGCGCTTTAGGGGGCATATGGATAATTTGAGGGGGGAAAAGCCCACCCCAGCAACCCCTTAGATCCAGCCCAGCAAAATTGTAACCCAAAAATGACAATATTTTCTCTATAGACCCAAATCTCTGTTATGCAGTAGAAAAGCTGTCAGTGTGAAAAGCAAAACATAGACCTGCTGTTGTTTTTATGCTGCTGCTTCGCTTACACACTGCTTATGTGCGAGGAGTGAAAATGGCCTAAATTCCATTGGTATAATCTCTTCTGATATTATAAGCATGTATTCCAGCTCTGTTTGGACAGGTCGGCCACAAAAATGCAGTCACTGCCTCATGGCTTTTATTTCATTACTTATGATGAAGTTGTAAGTCTATACTATAATTTCAGCAAAGTGTTTATATGCCGCATTTCATTTTTTCTTTTGTTTCCCCTTTGCCCCTTCTGAAAATTAGTTTTCCATGTTTTCTCTCAAGGTCTATTGCGCTGGACCAACAACTTGTCAAAGTTATGATTATTTGTGGCTCATTCACATTTCTGCATAACTTCTCAAATGCTTTAAGAATGAGTTAAATTGATATAAAGATTAATGATTGCCAAGGCCCCATTAATCATGGGTCTTGTGACAGGACATTTTGCATGAGAATTCAAGATCATGGCTCTTTCCTCTGTTTAATAGTGATGCCATATACTGCTGCTCTCATATTCCTACATTATTTGAAATCTTATAGTATGTGAATAAAATCTGGAAGATACCAGATTGTGTCTGATTTTGAGAGAAGCTTCACTGTTGACAGCTGTTTATGGGTTCAGATTTCAGCACAATATAGTAATAAATACATAATAAGTAAGTAATATGAAATGGGTAATAAATACATCTCCACTTTCACTTTCACTTCTTTTTTTTTGTTTTTGGTGCCACCTACTGAGCAAGGAGGAGAATTTATAGTTAAAACAGGACTTAAATATTTATCCGTTTCTCACTCACACCTATCATATCAATTCTGAAGTCATGGATTTAACCACTGGAGTCATATGGATTACTTTTATGCTGCCTTTATATGCTTTTTGGACCTTCAAAGTTCTGACCTCTGTTCACATGCATTTTATGGACCTACAGAGTGTAAAATCTTTGTTTATGTTCAGCAGAAGAAAGAAAGTCATACATATCTGGGATGGCATTTATGGTGGTAATTGATGATAGAATTTTCATTTTTGGGTGAACTATTCTCCCTTTATTATCTGAAACAAAAGTCTTACTATCTAACAAAATTTTGCTTCTCAAATAAACTTAGCTTTTTGGATATTTTTACTGCAAATCAAGACAAAAAAAAAGCTGATTAAAATAAAATGCAAATTTATTTGCAGTGCAATTTCTGTGTAAGTAAACATGAGATTGTGAATTCAGTCAATGTCTTAACTTGAATACCTCAGGGAGGTGGAGGGAGGAGCTCAGAAAGACAGGAGGGTTGGACTGTAGAAGACTGGACACAGACGATGGTGACACAGAGCCACGAGAAACTACATGTCTGTCAATGCCGAGAGAATGAGGTTACTTGATTCTTAACAAGGAGCCAGAAAACAGAGCTTATTTAACTTTTAGTAGCTCACTCAAGCCCACAGCAACAGTTGTTCTCTCCTCTGTTGCATAATGGCCACACTGATAATGTGTTTGTCTTGTTTTAAATGCATGGTCTATTTTCTTACTGTTTGAGAAATTTTGATAACAGAGTGCTTTGACAATGATGTTGGATTGGCAGATGTTAGTGCTTATATTTACACTCTGGACTCAAGTGGTCCCAAGTTTGGGTGTTGGGAATACTCGCTACCGCTACTATCACAGAAACTGCTACACCTGTTTCAATGGATATCATGGTTACAACACAGGACACCAGGGGCCAGGTGAGTGTTATTGGAATCACTGTGAACCGGTTAAACGGTTAAATGATTCCCTTTGTTTGAGCTGATGACACAGAAATCTACCACAATATAACAACTTTTTCTGCTATATAATAATGTTGGATCTTATACGCTTAATTCAGATTTGTGCAGTTTCAGTTTGTGGAGTTTTTGAGTTCCTCTTTACTGGTATGTGGTGGAACACATTACTGTAATGACTGCGTATTTGGAGAAGTTCTGGGAGAGAACTGATCCTGCTGTATGATTTGGTAATGTCTTGGCTGTGGCAAAGGGAGCTTCTTTCAGCTCTCGTAATTCACCATGAAGGACTGGAGATGATAATGCCTTCACTCCACTGTGAACAGATGTCAGATTTGTAACAGGCCAACAAAACAAATAATATACTGGTAAGTTAGTGTTGGCCAAGTATTATATGGAATACTCATGTTTTTGTTTACACATTTTGAAGTCTGCAATTAATTAAAATGATGTACTGATAATATTGATTGTTTTTGTCAGTCTTAACTATTAAGATAATATTTCATCTGTACTTTCTAAGTGACATGTTTTTCTATATTAAATAGGGACTTGGCTGCCTAAAGCTGGGTTGTATATAATCACCAAATTCAGAGTTGTGTTTATAGAGAGTCATTAGCTCTAAATTCAGGAGGCAGTGTTTCTAGGTCTTACGGTTAGCTCTGTTTTTGATTTACCAATGTATATTGGTAAAATACTGGCTCCCAGAATTTATTCATATTATTTTTGAAAAACCAAGACTACTTTTCAAGATTAATCATCTTTTTATATGCATTTCTGTTTTTCGAGCTTTCTGTTTTTCATTTTGTGAAAACACGGTTTACTTTGCACTTGAAGAGTGATTTCTCTCTCCAATCTCCAATCCAATCTCTCTCTCTTTATCTTTGCCCAGTTTGGCACAGTCCGAAATCTCACTCATTGTGAGACTCACTCACTCAAATACAAATTTGATGGTCTTTTGTAGTTTTGTGGATTACTTTTCATTATTTAATTAATTAATTAAACGAATTAAAGCACAGTTACTAAGGGAAATGTTTTTTTTTACCACATAATAATAGAAAGATTAAATTATTAATTTAATAATTTAACTCCTCACGCTTCTCCTACAAACCTTGTTTGTAATGACAGTTTAAAAAGAAGTCAGTAAAGCAAGTAAGGATTATATTTTACATTTTGAATTGATTCGACATTCAAAATAAGATCAATGAATGTGTTTCCTTAGAATTACACATGTCCTTTGACATGCAGTACTGAAATTAGGAAAACGGTGGTGGCTGGAACAGTGGTAAGAACTATTAAATCTCCCTTTCCTTGGAAACTCCGATTCGCTCAACCAAATTTCAAACTCCATGTTATTAATACATTTAGTAATTGCAGCCTGCAGTTTTAGTGCATATAAAAGAAGTTCAAATGTTTCATTTTATGACCTTAAACATGAAGAAATGGGATTCTTTGTATGTGTGTGTGTGTGTGTGTGTGTGTGCGCGCATTTGTGTGTGCACTTTAGGGTACTGCTCCTTTGGTCGGAATGGAAAGATTAAGGAGAAACATGTGTTGGATTAAAGAGATTCTGCTTGGCATAATCAGTCTGCAGTGACAGCGATGTCCATTATTGTTTATTACTAAGAATTCCTCTCATCCTCTTTATTTATGCATATTGGAATAGCATTTTGCCTCTTGATCTGCTGTTTGATGTGCCATCTTTTCTCCAACAATGTGGAAGACAGATCTAGATTTTGGCACCACAGAAATACATTTTTAAACCAAGCTTACCAGACAAACACCAACCTTGACAATCTTCACAAACCTGTAATCTTCGTCATAAAAGTAGTGGTACTACTGGGGGACTGCATTCCGCATGCTTCAGAGGAAAAGTGAAAAGTTGAAGTACCTCAGTAGATGGGTGCAGAGTATATAATATGTATAATTATATTAATACAGTATATAATTAAAATAAATATTAGACTAAAAGTACACCTGTACTAATGTTCTTCTTAGTGTTTTGGGAAACTCAGCCAACACCTGTGAAAAGCAGGAGGACTGAAAAGTGTGTAATAATAATGCTTATTGCAATATCTCTTATTTTAATTTATTGTATTTATTTATATGTCCTTTTCATTGTGTAACAGGGTCTGAAAGGTGCTTCCACTTGCTGTACTTCATTTTGTGTATGACCCTTTAATTATAATTAAGCTATACTCTCCTCCAATTGGCTGGTTCTGTGTAGCAAACTGGTTCCAGTTGGGTCATTAAGATTTCAGCCGAGAGAGTGGTTGTGGTGGGTGAGTGCTCCCCAGAAAAATATTTTAATTCATTTTATATAATTTTTTGGGGGTTAACATCGACATGTATTTTGTTTTGTGATGTAGGAAAGTGTATTGTATGCTCTGTTCTCAAGCTACCATGCTTTATGTGTAGTAAAGTATGATTTAATGTTCATCATCATTACACAACATACGTGCGCATGATTATTGGGACTGACCACCTCTTTTCAGTGTGTTTAAACAGGTACAGACTTTATATTTGAATAAAAAAGTGTAACTATTTTGTGTACACAGTATATTATAGATGTCTGAGGTTGAAATATCAAAATTCCCCCAAAAATACACACCTTTGGCAAAATGTATGCTGTTGGCATTAACACAGCCAAAATGATTGAAAAAAATAAAATGAATAAGACAAAAATGTCCTGAAGGTTGCAAAAGGTTTAAACAGATTAAAATCAACCAAAGGCATGAGATGGTGTCAATCAAGTGCTTTATTCAACACAATGCAGAGACAACCCCATTACAATTGCATCAATATGACCTATTAAGGTAAATAAAGTTTAGAATATCTTTTATCTTTACATTATTCTGTGGAACTTATTGGGTGTGTTCTTTAATATGTAAAGAAACCACTGAACTATATATATAGATCAGTGAAAGAAGCACAAAACTCTAACTAAACATTATTTGAATATAAATGTATAACTTATTAAGAAGAACTTTATTATTAACTAGTATACTGGATAATATAGCAGCAAAATTAACAGTAATTCCAGTGAGTTATCAGTAGAAAAGAAGCCGTTTTTTTCGCTGCAAAATTTTTTCAACTTTTATCTGGACTTTGAATGAAAAGTGGACTAATGTCTTACAACTAAATTGAACAAAAAAAGAGATCTGAATCCTTTACAGTTATTTTTTTGGAACACATTCAACTTAAATATTGTTATAATTTGTAAACAAATGATAATAATAATAATATATCTCAATCATGCACCTTTATCATTAAACTATCTGGCTTTTATTTTAACATTTGAACTCTCCTGGGAGTCCCGTATGTGTGAGTGTTTGTAGGCAAGTTCACAGTAGTTTAATTCACTTATTAAAATTCTAGTAAAATACACCTCTGGTGCTGTTCTAAATGCATATTATTAGTGAACCGAATTATCTGAGATGTTGTTCGTGATTAGCACTCAAATATTGCACACGTGAAGGCTAAAAATAGCTGCAAGAGCTAGTGGTTTGCGTGCTTATGTGTCCGTGTGTGTGTGGGTGGGTGTGTCAACAGAGCAGCGCCATTCACTAACTCACTGGTGCTGCACGTGCATAGGGACTATAACTATATTTACTTACACAGCCTTTTGCGATACACAGAGCTATCACATGTCTTCAAGTGGCTTTGAATAAAATGCACGAGTCATATGAACTGCTTTAATGGTGTTTTTATGGTTCTTTTATGTCATTTTTGGAGTTTGACAGTAACGAACATGACTAACACACAGTATCGGATTTGGATTGGGCTGGATACCCGATTCGTCTAGAACTTCAGCATTGGAGCCAATACTGATCCAGGTATCAGATCGGTGCTTCCCTAATATTCACAATGAAATTAGGCACAGAATAGAGGTCTACTCTGTTTCTCCAAGGTCCATTCATTTGGAGATTTTCTGGCCTTACACCATTAAAGAGTGACAATTGTGCTATGGATTCCATTCATGATATCAAGCCATCCCTTTACAAAACATCTAAGCAAAGGTTGGTGATTTCACACCAGTATTCCAATTGAATACTCAAGGTTATCATGATAAGAAGCAGTTGGTTTTTTTAACATGAGAAGCCCAGCTCACATCCAGAGATGGTTTGGATGAAAAAGTTTGGGAACACATATGTCTTTGATTTTACCTTCTGAGTCAGAGTTCCAGCTTCACCTATACTGACAGTACTTTGAGGGCAAATCAGCCCTCGACATATGTTGAAGTGGTTGAAAAGTGGGTTTCCTTAATACCTGGTGTACATATTGTCCTCAGTGCTGATGCAACTCAACACATCATTAAAGAGCAGTTAGATATTGTCCTGTTTGTTATGTGATGAATTGCAGAGAAAACTATAGAAAGTGATTGTAGAGGGCCCACGGGCCATTGTTGGCTCTGCAGGTGGTCTCCCCTGTGAATTCATGCATTTCAAGTATTGTTTGAAATCTCGCTGTTTATTTACACCCAGCTGTTGAGGATGGACAACAAGTATTCCTCTTTCTGTGCTGCCCAGCGCTGCATTGTGTACAGCACTTGTATAATTAAGATTCCTCCATACTCTCTTGGTGGACAGGTGGTCTCGATTACACACCAGGGTTTTTTCTTTTCTTTTTTTCTTTGTGACTGGTCTGATTTAGCTCTAATCCCATGCTATGATGAACTGTACTAAAAAATATAACTCAGACAATTCAGTGAACAATCACAATTTGACTTTAGAATAACTGAAAAATAATAATTGAAAATGACTTGAATCTTTGCAAAGTAGAACTTTTTCTATAGGGATATGCAAAACTCTATATTATAATAAAATAGTCAGTGGGTTGTTGGAAGGACCAGTTGACTAGTTTCATATCACACGTACACCACATCAATCAGACACATTTTGGAGAGTTCACATAAGATTCACTGTTGCGAAAAACAGTTTGACAAAGCACAACAGATTGGAACAGAATGTCTGAAGCCACATTTTTAAATGTTTTAAAAAGCTATTTTTAACTTGAATAAAACAATGCTCATGTTGGAATGCTAAAACAGAATGAAACACAGTGTAAAAGCTGAAGACATCTATCTATTTACATTGACCAACATTTAAAAAAAAATAGTGCAGACTTTCCAGCCCTTCAATAGGGTGACTGATAGAAATTTAGCAAATGATTAAGCTAAATATCAATAACCTTTTTTGCACATAGTCCTCACAAAAAAAAACCTACACTTATGGTTTATACATAATAACAGGAACATTGCTCACTACCGACGATCTGAAATCAGTCAGTAATTGTCTTGAAATGTATTATTGTCTTGAATTTTTCCCACAAGCAGTGTTTTTTTGTAATTTATAGTGCTGAAAGTCTAACAGCATATTACAGCACAACATGCTATCAACTAAATGCTAAAACCCTCTCCAAGAAGTTATGTCTCTTAATTATTTTTATGTAAAAATTTTAAAGGGGTCATGACATACTCTTCTTTTATAAGGTCCGCTTATAATGTAAGTAACATTTTTTGCTAACATACCCCCCACCCTGCACCATAACAAAAGTGTTTTTCCAAAAATTTGGAAAAACATTTTTCTCATCAATACTTATCATGCATTCCAGATTTGGTGATAAAATAATACTATATAAAGCTGAAAACAGTAAAAAGATTCCAGACTAACACAAGCTGTGAATGTGAAGGGTTAATAAATCTGTATCCACTTAAGTAGTGTTATAAGGGTCAGCGACCCTAGTGTTCTCCCGTTTCATCTTGTTTTGGCACTTGAGTACGCTTCCCGTGTCAGGGAATGCGGGACGTTTGCCGGGTGGGATCAGGAAATACTGTACATAAATGCAGCATATCCATATGACTCGAGTTGTTCAATCCACGTCTTCATAAGAGATACGATCACTTTGGCTGAAACCAAAGTTTAAGTCCTAAAGTCCTTACACATCGCTCCTGTGTGTTACCTGCATTCTGACCTGGAGAAATAATACAGTATGTATTAGGCTGATGTAAAATATTATATATTGTAATAGAACATTGAATGCATTTCTTAGTGTTGACTGCTACTTCCTAAGTTGCTTATTATTGTCCCTGATAAATTAATAAATATACATTTGTATTATTAAATTATTTTATTTGCACCACATTTTTTTTTATTACTTTGCTCAATTTTTTAAATGCACTAGATACTTCAAATGCTCCCCTTAATAAAATATTGCATTCAAAGCAAATTAACTGGCCTTGATGATCACCACCCCCAATGTCATCTGGTCTTTCACACATTGCTTCCTCCCAGTCGTGCTGTCACAGCACCTCCCATGGCTGGGTGGATGATGTGAAATGACCCTTTGGTGAAGCCGGCTCTAAGCACTCTGATGCTGGTGTTGAGAGCTTAGCTGTGATGATTGGTAGTTCTCCTGACTTCACCACTGCCGGTTCTGAGCCCTCTGATCCTTCTAGTCCTTTGGTGCTGGTGCGGAGAGCTCCTCTCGTGCTGGTATTGAGGGTTCCTCTGGTTCTTGTTTGGAGGACTTCTCTGATTCTTTTATGGAGAGCTCCTCTTTATCTTGTGCAGAGGGCTCCTTTGAGGCTGATGCGGAGGGCTCCTCTGGTGCTGGTGTTGAGCACTCCTCTGGTGCTGGTGTTGAGGGCTTCTCTGGTTCTTGTTTTGACGACCCATCTTGTTCTTGTTTTGAAGACTCCTCTGGTTCTTATTTGGAGAGCTTTTCTTGTATTGTGTGGAGGACTCCTCTGGTGCTGGTGTTGAGGGCTCCTCTGGTGCTGGTGTTGAGGGCTCCTCTGGTGCTGGTGTTGAGAGCTCCTCTGGTGGTGGTGTTGAGGGCTCCTCTGGTGCTGGTGTTGAGAGCTCCTCTGGTGGTGGTGTTGAGGGCTCCTCTGTTGCTGGTGCAGAGGGCACCTCTGGTTCCTGTTTTGAGGACACCTCGGGTGCTGGTGCAGAGGGCTCCTCTGGTGCTGGTGTTGAGAACTCATCTGGTTCCTGTTTTGAGGACTCCTCTTGTACTTGTGTGGAGAGCTCCTCTTGTTCTTGTTTGGAGGGCTCCTTTGGAGCTGGTTAGCCCTTTTCCTCCGACATGGCTCAGGGACAGGTTCCTGGGCCAATGCGAATTCTCTAACTGTTCCATGCGTTTCCAGCACAGAAAAGGCAATTCTGAGGCAAATAATTTGTTCCACACTGGCCCCAAAAGCTATGTCAGGGGGCAAAGGGCATGATTATGTTTCATCACCAGGTAAAATTTACCAAACAACAACAGTATCTACAATCTGAAGCAAGGAGTACTTCTCATTCTATAACAACAATAAAAACCCCACAAAAATTTCAGACATCAAAAGTGTTGAGGAAACTAACTAATGAAATGAGCGCTCTATTTGTGAAATGGTCTTCTATTGAGATCTGAGATAAATAGAGCAGCTGATCTCAGTACATTATTAAATTTGCCAACTTTGTTAGGTTTCCTTACACTTTTTTCATCTTATTTTGTTCATTGTTTTGTTCATTAGAGGGATTGTTGTCCAGCTACTTACTAAGTGAGGAAGATTTCCGCTCTCTGTTAAGTAAAATGGTGAGATTCTCTGTCAAGACGTAATCATAATAATATATGCTATGGCAAAAATCCAAAAATAACCCTCTGTTACACCAATTTTAATAACGAATCCACTGTTACAGTTTATAGAACTTAGGAAGTTAAGCCACATTTAAAAGTTCATACAAAATAATGTAATATCATTACTTGTTGATGTCGTCTCTGGCAATCATGTTGAGCAATGTAATAACGTTGGATTGCTTGATTCTTTGTTTAAATGTCTTCAAAAACAGGAGTAAAATCTGTACACAAACACTGTGGAGTACCATGTTTGTTTGTGGGCAGGTAAGATAGTCACGTAAAACTACCATATAGCTATGTAACCTGTTACGTCACCGTTTGGGTTTCAAGTCAGTGGAAATGTGTGGCTGGTCATGAACCAGCCGAGCACAGGCTCAACTTGAGAACCATCGCAATTTCGGTGGAAAAGGGCTATGGTTGTGGTGCGCCCTTGAGTTTTCTGGTTCTGGTGTTAAGAGCTGTTCAGAACACTCTGGTATCCCTTTTCCACAAAAATTGTGATGGCCCAGGACCCCGCCCTCGAACTATGTTGGTGGAAAAGTTCTATGGTTGTTGTGCATCC
Organism: Moxostoma hubbsi; assembly: GCA_032164185.1. NCBI lineage: Eukaryota > Metazoa > Chordata > Actinopteri > Cypriniformes > Catostomidae > Moxostoma > Moxostoma hubbsi. The sequence continues at coordinate 20,245,106 of JAVLUX010000020.1, read as the reverse complement.
TCCGGGCCCTCTGGTTCTGAAGTAGAGGGCACTTCTGAGCCCTTTGTTTCTGGAAATGAGGGCTCAGCAGAGAGGCATGAGGGTTCCGCTGCCTCTGAGCAGCATAAAGTAGCAACCTGCAAAGTACATAAACCATGACGTGTCAGTTGTCAGTGTCAGTTGCAGAGCTTCCTTCAATAAGTTTAGCTGAAATGATCCATTACATGAAGACAAAATGTGCAATGCCTTTGCAAAGACACTAAAAATTAAACAACAGCTTCTACGGAAGACTCCTGGAAGAGAAAACATTGTTATTATACAGTAATAAATTGCTCACTACTCTTATAGAGAGAGAGAGAGGGAGAGAGAGAGACAGAGGTATACGTAAACATTAAAAGATCAAACTATTATAGTACTCTTCTTCTGACCTGGTTTCTACCTATGAAGCACCTTTTCTTCCACCTGGTCTTCCATGCTGGCCATCTTGGGACATGAAGAACCTCTCCAAGACACCTGATCACTCTGAGAGGAGGGAGAACAAAATTAAGGCTCTGACAACATTTATTCCCTGAGTTCCACACACAACTCACCAGTAGCAGGTCCATCATGTCCTGAATCATGAATGTGCAATGATGTTTATCACTCCATGACCAACTGCTCTAACCGGCTGAGGTAACAATCAATGTTTTACTGAAAGTAAAAGAACATCAGAACATTACACAAGATTCATAAACTTCAACTGTGTCAAGGACAAACAATGTTCTGTTGTTCTGCCAAACAAAAACACATCTCTCGAGACATAACCACTGGGTAGTAATGGACTACATATAATCTGTATGATGTAATCAGGTTACAAAAAACACATTCACACACAAAATTACATTCATTTTATGGATTATATGAATGAATATAAATGACATTATGGCAATGGGGTGTGGGTTTTGTACTCAGGGACTTACAAATGGAAAATTGTTGTTTTGATTTCATGTTAACGAAGGTTTAATGAAAGGAGTGTAAACTCTAAATACACTTAAAATTTTATTTTCAAACATGCAACAAGAAAACCAAAAGTGATCAGATTAGATTACTTTATTTGATGTAATATAAAAGTGTAACTGTAATCTAAAATATTATATCACTGATTACAATTTTAGTTGTGTAATTTGTAATCAGAAGTAATCTGCCCAACAGTGTCTGCTGACACATAGGAATTTATGTCTGCCAATGTCTTCCATGGAACACAAAAGGAGATGTTAGAAATCAACTTCCTCTTGCCTTTGGTCAAGAGATTTATTGGCTTATGACAGCAGCTTTTGCTTGACATCATGGAGTCAGCAAAAGAGCTATTAATCCTCACCATATCATATTGACCATAAGAGCACATTTAATCTTTTCTTGTCCGGGTCTGTTATTGCACAAATTAGAGCGCTTTTATCAAACAGAACCACTCAGAGTCAGATATGCTTGCTAAATGGTTGGTTTTATTTTTATTGTAAAGATTTCCTTTAAACAGATTCCTACTTTTCCTACTTAATCAGTAGATCCACTGTGGTCAAGTGGACCATCACTTGAAACTTCCTGGCTAGTGGTCCTAAATAATAGTGTGAGATTGCTTTTTGTTCTCAGACAGTTCCCCCCTGCAGACCATTTATAGATGATGAATTATAGCATAAGTGATATAACTAACCCTCTAAACAGTACTTCGAAGATGATTGGTACACCATGATAAATGTTGCCAGATTTACAGTTTCCTGCCTATATAAGCTTAAACATTAATCATTTTCAAGAGACCATTTTGTAACATCATATCTGTCTGTCTCATAACTTGAGTTCAAACTGTTGACTATTTTTGTAAATAAACAAATACATTTTTTTTAATAATTTTTTTTTTCATCATAATAATTGGTGGAATTGTCTTGGTTACTGTTGTAACCTCTGTTCCCTGATGGATGGAACGAGACGTTGTGTCGATGTAATGACACTAGGGGTTTGCTCTTGAGAGACGCAATCACCTTTGCTTTATTCAGAAAAGGCCAATGAAAATTGGCCAGTGGAATTTGCATGCTGCTCTCCGCCCCGGACATATGGGTATAAAACTAGATGGCGTGCACCACTCATTCAAATTTGTGCTGAGGAGCCGAGAGAGAGTCCCGGCCATGTCAGCGGTCGGTTCAGCGCCGCAGCAGGAGGGACATCAGTAACCAAGACGTTCCCTGTCTGTCACTCACTCTACGTTTTGTCGATGTAGTGACACTAGGGGTTCCTATATGATACGGTGCAAGCGGTGAGTCATGTCATGAGGTACGGAGGAATGGACACGAGCAAGCTGCTGCATGCCTCAGCGAATGCTCGACCACGTTGTGACCTTCCATTGAGTTAGGTAAGGCATCTCCCTGGTCCCGTTAAGTCAAGTCAAGTCAAGTGGTTTTTATTGTCGTTTCAACCATATACAGTTAGTACAGTACACAGCGTCTCGTTGTGATGTAGCTGGTCATTGATGCTGTGTATTCCTCCAAGTTGGTAGAGTCGCTATATGTTGCAGCCTCCCTGAACATGTGCCAGTCAGTACACTCAAAACAGTCCTGAAGAACAGAGATGGCTCCTGCTGGCCAGGTTTTCACCTGCTTCTGAAGTGGTTTTGTGCATCTGACGAGCGATCTGTATGCTGGAATTAGCATAACAGAGATGTGGTCTGAGTAGCCGAGGTGGGGCGGGGCTTCGCCTGGTACATGCCTGGGATGTTTGTGTAAACAAGATCAAGCGTGTTCACCCTCTCGTTGCAAAGTTCACATACTGATGGAATTTAGGGAGCACTGTCTTGACGCATGGTTGAAATCTCCAGCTACAATAAACAGTCCATCAGGGTGAGCGTTCTGCAGTTCGCTCATAGCCCCATACAGTTCACAGAGCGCTTCCTTAGCGTTAGCGCTGGGGGGAATGTAAACTCCGGTTATTATAAAAGTGGTGAATTCGCATGGTAAATAAAAAGGTCTGCATCTAACAGTCACAAGCTCCACCTGCGATGAGCAGTAGCTAGAGACTAGTATAGAGTTATTGCACCATTCCGTGTTGATGTAAACACACAAGACACCACCGCGAGTCTTACCGCACAGAGCTGCATTTCTGTCGGCATGAAACGAGGCGAGCTCGTCTAGCTGAATGGTGGCGTCCGGAACTTTGTCGCTGAGCCACGTCTCTGTGAAAATAAAGACGCAGCAGTCTCTAAACTCACGTTGCGTAGCCTGCTGGTGTTGGATGTAGCCCAGTTTATTGTTCAGGGAGCAAACATTTGAGAGTAGGTTAGACGGGAGAGCCAGCTGGCTAGGGTTTGTTTTTAGCCTAGCATGGATCCCCGCCCTCTTGCCGCTCTTCTGCTTACTCACACACCCCTTACAACGCCCTCTCCCCCGGCCACCGGCATCAGGCGACGCTGAGGGCTGGAGGCCTGGTCTCCGCAGCAAGCCGAATTCACGTAGCGCCTCCTGCAGGTCATCGCATGAATCCTATATTTGAGCAGTGTCTGGCGATGGTAGACACGAACACCGGTTGCTCCATGTGACACAAAAGTCAGGTTATTTAACAAAAATAGCACCATTTTGGATCCGGAGTGGCCACTGCGTGTTGCCGCGCCACCATCTTGGATGTTCAATTAAGGGTGGGAAGAGGCACTTTCCCAAGGAGGCTACGGGCAGTGGCCTTTCCTGGTTTTTGTATTAAGCAATTTCCCACCAAGCAGCTACTAGAATAGCGCTGGGGAAGTGCTGGGGCAGGGGCGGGCGAGCGGCCCTGAAAACCACCACACTTACCTGTCTGCCGGCTTCCTTTCGACGGAGAACAAGGGAAAGCGAGAACAAGGGAAACACTCGCGTCCCGCTCATTGACTGGAAAGAATTTCAATGGCCTGGCCATTGTGAGCATGAGGGCCGGAAGGGCTGAGCATAGCAGAATGACCCAGGGAGTGAGGAAACCGCTCCTTTACTGACAAACTGGATTCCGGGGCCCAGAAAGCACCCGGTGATTGTGTTGTGAGGGTACTAACCTGGTGGTGGCCCTGAGGCAAGCACGGCTGCCAACTCAGCGTCCACTTCGTCCTGAGCTCTACCGCCCGAGAGCGGGAGCTCAGTATACTCGTCCACTTCCGAAAGCAGGAACCCACCCTCTGATGCTGCGACCTACAACTCATCCTCATCACAAGCCCCGAACGAGACATTAAATCCACCCTGAGACGGACCGCCTGCCTCGCTCGTGAACTCTACCAGGCAGAACGAACATGCTGGGGGATGGGAGGTCCGCAGGAACTGAGCCAGTGGAGAAAAAACATATCCACATCCAAATTGCCCATGCTGCTCACCGGCCCAGCCGCCTGTGTTTCAACACATGACAAACGGGGTTGGAAAGCAGCTGCGATGGCTCTCTGCTTAATGAAGAAGGAAGAGTGCTGCGACCGCAATGTTCTCATGGGCATGATCTCACAGTGAGACCATGACCCCTCCACAATAGCTGCCTCGTCGTGCTGGTGACCCAAGCATTCGAGACAGATTTTGTAGCCATCCGGTGGGGAGAGGCAATGACCACATCCAGTTGCACAAAGGAGACACCAAACGTTTATGTGAGCTCTTTTAGAGAAAATATACTCTTTTAGATTATACTCTTTTACACCTATAGACTTTTAAGCACCTAGAGGAAACACAACACTTGACTGTGCGAGGGTGACTGCTGATATACGCCGTAATTCCAGCAGCAGACATCAAAGTGATGGGACGAACACACACATGCGCTCGGCTCCGAAGAACCAGTCTGAATGAGTGGTGCAAGCCATCTCCTTTTATACCAGTACGTCCAGGGCGGAGAGCGGCATGCAAATTCCACTCGCAAATTTTCATTGGCCATTTCTGAATAGAGCAAAGGTGATTGGGGCTCTCAAGAGTGAACTCCTAGTGTCACTACATCGACACAACGTCAAGAGAGTGACAGACAGGGAACTAAATGTTTATGTGTGCACCTCATTATAGTTTGTCTCTCAGAGGCTTATAAGAAATTCTACATTATTCTGTCCTTTATTTTTCCACACATCCAACTGCTAAAAGTCTCTCTGGCTCAATAGCAAATATATTTAAATATATGTGCATCATTTGTACCGTAATAACTCTGTAATAACTCTTGCTTACAGAATATTGGCCACAGATGTTATGCTCTAAGCTGCAGTGGTGGAAGAAAACCCTTTCATAATCTTAAGAATAATATAGAGTACCCCCCCCCCCCCCCCCCCCCCCCAAATAAAGTATGATTTAAAAGACAAAGAGACTAAATATTTTCCTGTGACTCTGGGTCCAATACTCACTATATTTGTTGGAAAAGATACAGTATGTGAAACTATTGGATATGTTTAAATACTTTCTCTTATCCCATCTTGGTATATGCGAAGACAACTATAAGTAAGCCATTTGCATGCTAATTTCCCTGAAAAGTATAAAGAGTGTAACTTGGTGGCACTTTCAAAACATTGCTATGTTTGTTTGAGCATACTGACCAGCCCAACACAGCAACATTGGCTCAACCAATGCTGTGAGTTTGGGACAGCAACTATCTGTTATACAACAAAGGAAGACTTGTTGGACAATAACTTGCAATTTCATAATTGCTTCAGTTAAGTGTCATTCACATTTAAATCTAAAGATAGTAAATTTAAATTTAAAGAAAAAAAGGAAGTCATATGGGTTTAGAACCACATAATAATGATAGAAATTATGACTTTTATGAGTTTTCATTATTGGGTGAACTATTCCTTTAAGGCAAATTTGAATGTTTTGACCTTTTAAGTGCTATATATATCTAATATCTAAGTGTTATATATCTAATATCTCACTTTTTCCTGATCCACTTTTTACTTAGCTGTGGGAAAGAACTCTGCGCCTGCAATTAAATTAATTGCTGTGCACAGGCAACACTACTTCAAAGGTCAGGCTGACTGCTAGACTCATGTCTGGCCTGAGCAATGAGTAGCTAAGAAAGGTCAAACTAGACGAAAGACAAAGAGGTTATTCATGGATAGAGCTGCTGATTGCACATTTTCACTATTTTGATGCATCCACCACATAAGTGCTCTTTAAGAGTCCAAGTAAAATAGTTGTAAAATTGTGCCGACTGAAACTGATTTGATAAGCATTTTTGGCCGCTACATAATTCCCATATTTGTCAATTACATTTTTTTTGATAACTTTACACTTACTCTAATATGTGGCATTAATGAACAATAGGTTAGTCCAAACATTTGACTGGTTGTCAAGGCATTTACCAAAGTTTGGTCTCATATCTTTTTTATAATTTTCCTCCACAGATGTTGATGAGTGCCAGGTACACAACGGAGGCTGCCAGCATAGATGTGTGAACACCAGAGGTTCTTTCTTCTGCGAGTGCAACCCAGGGTTCCGTCTCCACGTTGATGCCCGCACCTGCATAGGTGAGTCATACAGGGGTCATGTAACAGACTGGCCTATGTCCAAGGCTTTAGAGATGGTAATCATCACAGGCTAAGAAAAGTTTGTTTCACAAAATGGGTTTCTCTTCAAAACAAGCAGGGTTCCTTGCTTTCAGCTTTGAGAATGAGTGGGAATCAATTAACCTCTTGTTTTCTTAATAGTGGAATATTTGCAACTGTTCTGTACTGTACAGGGCTTGTCATGGTGAGTTTGTGATGGACCTGTGAAATAGACCAGTGTCTCTGTCTATAGGACTCAACTGTTCTCTTGCCTGGGCCTGTTCCCTATCAAACCATCATGTCGATCCATTCAAAGTTGTCTCTGCTGTAGAAGGTGTCAGTTGGAACCCAACAATTGAGTTTTCAAAGGAAATCTTTGTGGGAATAAAGAATACTTGCTCACATAACAATTATGCTCATGATCTCTTGATAGGATTGTATTATAATTCTTAGATCTTGATTTAGATCTTATTCCATTACAGAATGTGCACTGTGAGCACTGTACTTCATCTTTCTAGCTGAAAAAGTCTTTCATTTGTGCTCAGTTACCTGAGAAAGTTAGATCCTTCTACCTTCCTTGATGTATGGTTATGATCTTGTGGTTTCCTGTATGTGTTCTTCACGTAAAATGTTTAATTAGGATACCCTGAGATTTTACACCTTACTTCCAAACTCTTTGTACTCCATGTTTAATGAAATGTCATCAGTTTATTATACAAATTGGCCACAAATAATATTTGGACATTCAAGCTGAAATGTACAGTATGAATGTCACTGCATTAAATAAAGTATAAAATCATGTGTCATTTATTTTAAAGAAATATTTCACATAAAGACGGTGTTAAAATTATGTTTAAATTATAAAACATCAGATACACTATTTTACAGTAAGATAGTTCTGAGAAAAGGTCTAGTTTCATTTGTTTGCAGACACCACTTGGTTTGATATGTATCAATGCGGTGAAATCTATATATTTTTAAGCGTGGGTTAAATTTTCAAATAACTTTAAGGCCATTGTAAATCAGTAAAGAAATACTCTGGGTAAAAACAAGTCTTTCTACAGCATCTGTGACATGTTGTTTACCACAGAAAGTGACAATGTGGACACATTTGGACAATGAAAGTCTATGAGGTTATCATTGTAGTCTTTAGCTTACAGAGTTACAAATTTAAATTTTCTATGGTAATTGTCAGCCTGCCACAGATAGAGCTTTAAGGGATAGTTCACCCAAAAATGACAATTCTCTCATCGTTTACTCACCCTCATGCCATCCCAGATGTGTATGACTTTTTTTCTTCTGCTGAACACAAACAAAGATTTTTAGGGAAATAATTTAACCCTGTAGGTCCAAACAGTGCAAGTGAATGGTGGCCAGAAATTTGAAGGTTATTAAAAGAAAGCATATAAATGCAGCATAAAATTAATCCACACTACTCCTGTGTTTAAATCAATTTCATCAAAAGCTATATGTCACGGTTACGGCATGTGTGCCGGCTCTAACTGTTCTTTGTTTTTCTCTCCCTCGTGTCTCACAGGTGGATCCGGAATGCATGATCAGCATTTCCGTGGGAACTCTGATCGATCTCATGGAAACGCTGATCACAGTGAAGATTTACATGACCGATGCCACTTGCTTTCCTCCCTTCTTATTCCTCGTATTTCTCCTCTTTCTTCTGCAGTTTATTGTTCTCTGTTACTGTTCACATGTGCGCTGTCTACAGTGAAGTCCAACTCTTCTCTCTTGTGGAGCTGGGACGAGCTTGAGGATCTCTTGGTTGCCTGTCTGCTTGCATTCACTCTCACCAGTTGGTGCCCAGGACTGTGGAGGAGGATTCCTCAATTTCTGCCCACATCTCAGGAGATTCATCTGGGCTTCGCTTGCACCTCACCAGCTTCTATGGACTCTCATCTGAGTGCTCCAGACTTCCACAATGCACACATACGAACACACTCTTCTCTAGAAATTGGCGGCTCGCTGGTTCTCCAACTTCTTCAGCCGGCCTTGACTTGAGTTTTGAGATCTTGTGAATAAGTACTGTTGAACTTTCTCTCTCTCTGCTTTTGGGTCCTTTATCCTCCCCACTCCCCAACCGTGACACTATATGATAGGTGTGGGTGAGAAACAGATCATTATTTAAGCAATTTTTTACTATACATTTTGCTCCCTGCCTTGTAGTTGGTGTTATGTATGAAGAATGTGAATCGGCAAAATTAAAGAAGAATGTGAAAGTGGACTTTAAAGGTTTCTCACCCACACCTATTATATCGCTTCTAAAGATATTAATTTAATGACTGGTGGCTTATGGATTACTTTTACGCTTCCTTTATGTGCTTTTTGGACCTTAAAAATTCTGGCCACAATTCACTTGCATTGTATGGACCTACAGAGCTGAAATGTTCTTCTAAAAATCTTTGCTTGTGTTCAGCAGAAGAAAGAAACTCATACACATCTAATTTTCCAATGCCAAACCAGCTCATCTATAAAACCACTATCTAAACCATAGCTGAGTGGTAGGAAATGTGAATCACCATTATTAAAAACAGACACTGCTAATTAATCTATAAAGGTTTTGTCCAGGATCATTTGGTTTTGGGTAACAGTTATTTGAGTAGCTGGTAATTCTGCTGATATCTGCTAGATTTTAAAATATTTGAAATTTACCCAATCATTCTGCCAAAAGGAATATTATCATTATATTTGATTAGAAACAGTCTCATAATCAAAATGTAAAGATTTCAGTTCTTAAACTCATCACCCCCCACTCCAGCCCCCAAAATATCCTGTTTCAACAAATTGCCACCATTATTTGCTGATTTATTTGGGAAAGAGAGTGTCTGATGATATTAGAATTTTATTAGGAACATTTTCAAAGCTGTTTTGGGCAAGATGCCTGCAGACTGCATGCTAGATTTTTATTAAGGACTGACGTGTACTCCTCTGCATTGAGATTGACTTATATGCTTGATATGACATTATACATTTTGTCTGTCTACTGATATATAGACTGTGCTTTATTATCAACAGGAAGCCAACATTCTGAATGACTGAAATTTGTTACATTTGGAGAATTATCCTCCCTGTAATGGTGAGACGGGGTGATCACATACAGCAAGTCCTGGCATGACTGGCAGTCACGTTTACTATACTTTAATGTGTTTACCTTGAACTGAGCCGTAACCCTTACCTGAACCTGTGTGATGAAAGAGGTAACTGTACGTTCCCAGAGAAACTCAGTCTAGTTCAGAGAAAGGGTGCAGACAACAGACTAAAAGGCCACTGATATTATGACAACATCCGGCTCAGCTACATCATTAGCAAAGAGAAAATTAAAGAGTGGATGTATCAGTCTTTAATTTGCAATCTTATACATATAATTTTGCGATTCGCTAACTGAAACCACATTTGTAAGTGGTCAGTAACTCTCAAAAACCTTTTACTCTCCAGGTGTAAACAGCAATTTGGCTGACCACTTGTGATTTGATCAATTGAGATGGATGTCAATATCAGGTGTAAACAGGGCCTTAGGGTGGGGGACCAAATATAAATGTACAAGTTGCTGAATATTTAGAGTGGGTTGTATAGACAAGAGGTAAGTTGGAAGTGCCTGCACTCCAATGTCTGTTATCAACCACCATACTCCTTCCGACCATTCCCTGACCAAAGTTAATTTGTTGTTTCACTGAATATTATTATTGGTTTCTGTCCTGAGATGGCTGTCCTCTTTGAAAAAGTTTTTCAGTGAAATCAAGGTAGAAATGGCTTACATATAGTTGTCTCTGCATATTAAGATTGGATAGGACAAACTTTTTTTTAATACTGAAGAAATTACACACTTCACCTTTAAGAGCTTCATCTTTAAAGGCATTTTTGTGTAAACCTTCTGGCCTCTGCCAGAAAGCTGAAATTAATGAAATTAATTTTGACCATTCAACACAGCAATGATTCAAATCTTGCAGCCAAATGATCCAAAAAATCACTTGAAGTAAGATTATGAGTGTCCTGGAATGGTGTAGTCAATGGTCATGCTTTACTTCTTTGCCAAATGCATAAATGTCAAATGTCAAATGTACTTCTACAGTATAATAAATCTGTGAACTGGCCCAAACAGGCTGTGCACTGGAGGTCTTCTTCAATTTTAACTCATCTGCAAAGAAAAGTGGTATAAAATAGTAAAATCCAGATGTGCTGTCTTGGTAGTGTCCAAGCCAAACAGAACTACTGATGTAATTAAAGCCAAAGGTGCTACCCCACAGTATTACATAAATGCATGCACTCTTATGGAAACAAAGTAATGACAGAAAATACATTTGTTTAGCTTAATATCTTCGACTACCTGATCTTATTAAATCACAAAAATCTCTAACAGAGTTTGTTTTTATTTGAATATTTAGAATGTAATTAATTAATCTAAGTAGAATGAATCAAATTAAAATCATATTAAAGACACAAATACAGTACTATGCCAAAATTTTAGGCACTTGTGAAAAATGTTGCATAGTGAGGATGTCTTAAAAAATAATGCCATAAATAGTTTTAATTTATCAATTAACGTCATTAAAAGTCAAGTAAACATAAAAAGGGCAAATCAATATTTGGTTTAAACAAATATAAATCAGCACAAATTCTCCTAGGTACACCTGGACAAAATGTTTCTTGGTTGTTGGCAGATCGGATGTTCCAAGCTTCTTGAAGAATTTGCAAGTTCTTCTGTCTATTACGGCTGTCTCAATTGCTTCTGTCTCTTCATGTAATCCCAGAATCTCTTGATGTTCTGTAGGGGGCTCTGTGGGGGTGGGGGGGCTCCCTGCTCTTCTATTTTATTGTATTTGCAAAAGGAATGTTTGGGAGTCTAAAAGTTATATTTCCAATTGACACACTAAAGCTGAAGATATAAATAACCATCTTAAAGGGGTCAGAACTCAAAACTTCCACCTCACTCTAAAAAGAGCATTTATAGTTACCACCCTGCTGAAATGTCTCATTTTGAAAAGGAGCCAGTCTCTTTCATTCAGCTGCTGTCTCTTGTTATTTTGAGCACAAACGCATCATTGACACGTTCTTTCGAACATCTGTGATATTTTTAATTATTGCTTTATGCAGACATTAACAAGATGGACGTCTTTGACAATTTCGATGTGTTTCCGGCAATGTGCGGATAATATTATATTACTCAATTTAGATGGTTTGGGGCAAAAAAACTTTTAAAAATTATTAGTGGACTTCAGGGATTATACAATGATTTTGTTAAACATCTTATGTGCCAAAGACTTTTGCACATTACTGTATATTTTTTTTTTAAAATATATAAACTTTCTGCAGTTTGTTACTCTTAAGCCTAGTTTTAGCTCTCTCAACAAGTCTTTGTAAAGTAGTGTTTGTCTCTGGCTCTTAAATCTCTTATTTCTCTGCTGTCTTCAGCTGTGCTTTCTTGTGCGGTGAAGAATGGAGGTTGTGAGCAGGAATGTGTGCAGCTTTCAACAGTTCACTTCCAGTGCCGCTGTAGACATGGATACCAGCTCACCGCTGATGGCAAGCACTGCAGATGTGAGTCCCGCTCTTTTACTCATTAAACTAAACTTGAAACAGCTGACTATGTCTGCACAATTTTGACGTATATTTTTGAGTTTTACGAAATAAAAATAAAAAGTTTATGTTATATGAAATGAGCCAGTTTTTGACAGAGATATTATAAAGTGAGGAGATGAACCAGTTTTATATGAATGGGAGAATTGTTGTGCTAATCGTGGCAGCTGTAGTCCCACCTTTCATTCAAAAGAACCAAACGGTAATATGTTTACTCTAGAACATGCATGTGCAAAGATATATTATAAAATTAAAAAATATAAAATACTCTCTTTTTTTGCACATGATTTCGGGCAAAGTAGGACAATTTATGAGACTGTAACAGGTAAAGGTTGGGCAAGGAGGAGGCGATAACCAGCTTAAGAACTTAAAACAAAAGTAAACAAACACAGACACATATGCAATGCGGCCGCATGCATCTCTCTCTCGAACTGGTGTCTCTGGCTGCCTTTTATCTTGCTTTCCTGCTGATGAGCTGATTCAGTGCCGGCCGTGCTCCATCACGGCCTGGCCACACTCCTCCTCATCACAGATACCATTGTTGTCATATTTTATTTCTGATTTGAAATATGTTGTAGTAATCTAATCTGAACCAGTAGCTATAAATAGTGTTTGAGATTTAGATGTTTTCCATTCAGGTAGGTAGGAAATGTACTTGCATGTCCATATTATCTCCTGGCAGGACAAATCTCATGCTGTTATTCAAAGAATGTTTATAAACATCTCTTGGACATATGGATTAAAGTGTTCTTGGCAGAAAATTATTGACAAAGAAAGGGATTGACATCCACTAAATCCCCAGATGTGCTGCTTTCTCAGAGTTATTGGCCAATCACATGACTACTTGAAGTTCTGGTAACCTCATACCACACAAGAGCTCTGGAGCAGAACAGGACATCTGTATCGGTACTAAATCAATTCTGTAGAAAATTCAATAGTGATCAGTACACACTTAGATTGAAGTCATTATAGTCCAGCAAACACAACTGAATTATGAATTAACAACTTTAGACAGAATGTTTACACCTTAAAACAGTGGTACAACCAATAGGGTGAATTAGAGTAGTCTCTGATGTTTGACTTGTAGTGTTCTGTGATTGTCACTGGACTGTACATGACAACTGTAATTCACCCTACATTCTGTACTAAACTTAAGGTTAAATATAATAATGGGTTAATGACTCCAGTTACAGTAATGCTCTGAACTTGAAAACAGACCTCTGTTAGTGTCACTTGATCAGCACTATTGGAAACTGCTGTGAATTTTGGCCTGCTCTAAATAGCAGTTTTCACTGAAAAGCACTTTTATTATTCAGACTACAGCATCATCTTCTTGGCAAATCCAGTGTCAGTTCCAGCGTGCCTGCCAACATTCAGATTCATTGTAGCCTGCCCACAGATCCAATGTCCTGAAACTTACCAGAGACAATTGTTCCCCTGTGAAATGTTACCACTGAGAATTAGGTGAAGACAAGGAGAAAGAAAGAAGGAGAGAAAATGTGCATCTGCTGCCAAAAAAAAAGTGTGTTAGACAGTGACTAAAAACATGAAAGTATCAAAGTGTCTGTGAGTGGAAAGAGTTCAATCTAGTAAATGGAATGAACAGTGTTATTTAATTGATTTTAGACTGTTGTGATCAAAGTATAGGGGTTCAGGGGGTGAATTTCTTTGTGATGCAATAATAATAATCATAATACCATAAGATACACAGTCCCCATCTTTACCCTATTTACTGTACTTTGGTTCCAAAATAATTTTTTCCCAAAACTTTATATTGTCAGGATGGAATATTGAATCTGTCCTCTGAAGGGACTCAAAAATGCTTTATATCTTTGTATGATATGTTTCTAAAGTCAACATTAAATCAAAACAGACACTTTTTGAATCCTTAAACACATACTTTTCCAAATCCAATACATTTTATGCAATAAAGTCCAACATTTTTTTTAATATAATATCCTATTTCTCTCTGAAATATGTTACATTACAGATGTAAAAGAGGTTGGGAATACCAAATCATTAGCCTGACTTTTGACATGAGGGTGACATTTTACTAGCCACCATGATAACGTGACTTAAGCAGCAGAGTCTGTATGTCTCTTTTCACTGAAAAAGAATTGGCCAGGACAGTATGATAATTCAACAGAAAGAGACTGTTGGAATTATGTGTGTAGTATGCGTACTGTGTTGACAAGATAATGAGTGTTTATGTATGTGTGAGAGAGAGAGAGAGAGAGACCCAATGACCTGACTTATAAGATCTGACTTAAATGGCATGTGTTTCAGTGAGGAACCCATGTGCAGAGAGGAATGGCGGCTGCATGCACTTATGTCACAGTGAAGGAGGTCATGCTGTGTGCGGCTGTCACCAAGGCTTCATACTGGCCCCAGACCAGAAGAGCTGTGAAGGTAAAAACCTTTGACGGCAACAGTGAAAAACCTTTCCTCTCCATGCTGAGTTCAGTAACACTGTCATGGTAAGGTCCCTCATGTACTGGATCCTCTTGTTTCATACTGTAAGTGTTAAAATAAGTCTCTTTCCCATGTTTTGAAAGCATGAAGAACAGTGGAAGCACTGGGCTAAATTAAGTGAGAGATGAACGTTGAAAGCTGTGGAACATGGCTCATCTTCTCAACACTGGCCAGGGTTGGCAAGGGAAACAGGGAGCAGGGCGTTTCACTCTGGAGTCTATGAGAGAGTCACTTTTTTCAGTTGTGTGTTTAAGGAGATGAAGTTGAGAGGATGCACTCATTCAGATTTGTTCAAATGATTATTCGTGGCAAAAATCTCTTCTGTTTGTCAGACTGAGAGTGACTCAACAAACCCAGAGATTTTTAAACAGAGTATGTTTATATGAGTAGTTATAATCAATCTACCACTGGTTTTTGCACAGTCGAATAGATAATAGTAATCGAATAGCAGAAGGAAGACTTCAGCTAAGGAAGTGACATATAGAATATTGGTGGCCATTTGAGTCATATTAACATGTCGAAGCTAATTAGCTTCTCAACAGTGAGTTACACACAACGGGAACAACAACATGGAAAACATTGCAGCCACATGCAATTCTAATATCTGTTACATGTTGATTTTGGTGCAGGTCAGATGTGCGTGATCCGTTGTGCTTATGGTGATGTCCGAAGGCAGAAGACGACACAATTTGCTCCCTGGATTTTATTACTATTAGAGCTCTGCTTTGCTGCACTTAGTGCCTTCAATTATCCTTATAAACTCAGTCTAAAGCATAATAATAACATTAAGACTGAGGACAGATGTCATGAATTAACAGACAATTAAGAATAAAATATATATATATATATATATATATATATATATATATATATATATTTTCCAAGGGAGCGCTGGTATTTTTATAGGTTTGTTGTCTGTATGCTTGAACAGTTCTGCTTATGTCACAGAACCTGTAATTTGCTTCAGGCTGCATATTCAATAAATATCATGCTTTCTGCTTAATTTTATATATGAAATCCACATAAGATAAGTAAAATAAGCTGTTCTAACCACTCGATGATAATTAAAAGTAAGATATATGGAGTAGATCAGAGGGAATGATGAGGCTCAGGACCCAAGTGCAGATTTATAAAAAACTTCATGGTTACTGTTGTAAATTCCGTTCCCTGATGGAGGGAATGAGACGTTGTGTTGATGTGTTGACCACATCCTGCCCAGGTTGGGGGGAGTTAACGTTGCCAATATGTCACATGGGTTGTCAAGCCACACGTGTCCCTAAGAAAGCAGGTCCTTCCTCAGGGGAATTTGCCAGGGAGGAGCTGTCGCGAGGAGCGTGAGATCCGAGAACCAAGTCAGATAAGGAGACTTGTTCCCCGTCCTCCCTGAGCTCACACAGCACCAGTGCAAGAAGGCTCACTGGGGGAAATGCGTACTTGTGCAGCCCCCGGGGCCAGCTGTGTGACAGCGTGTCTGTCCTGAGGGGGGCCCCATTAGGGAGTACCAGAGTGGGCAGTGGGAGCAAAGAGATCAATCTGTGCCATGCCAAACCGGTCCTAAATCAGCTGGACCGCCTGGGGGGCCTCCACTGAGCAAGACCTTGAGGTTGCCCAGGATATGAGTGGAGTGCAGCGACCTGAGTTGTTGCTGACTCCAAAGGAGGAGATGGTGGGTGAGTTGTGACTTATGATGAGAGCGCACGCCATCTTGACAATTTATGCATGCTACCATAGCGGTGCTGTCCGAATGGATCAAGACGTGCTTGCCCCAATCAGTGGGATAAACCTCCACAGGGTAAGGAATACAGCCAGCATCTCTAGGCAGTTGATGTGCCAATGCAGAGGGGGCCCTCTCCAGGAGCCAGCGGCTACGTGCCCATTGCACACGGTGCCCCAACCCAGTTGAGAGGCATCTGTGGTGACCACGACACGTCTGGACACCTGCTGTAGGGGGAATCCTGTCCAAAGAAAACAGAGGTCTGTCCAAGGGTTGAAAGTTTGATGGCAGGAAGGGTTGATGAAAGACACGGTACGTGCCGTGGCGCCATGCCCATCTCAGGACTTGAGTCTGAAGCTAGTGCTGAAGCGGTCTCATTGGCATCAACCCGAGTGGCGCGACTGTGGCCGAGGATACCATATGCCCCAGGCGCCTCTGGAATTGTTTTAGAGGAACTGCTGTGCTGGGATCGAAGAGAGCGAGGCACCTTAGCACCGACTGCGTTCGGTCGTTCGTGAGGTGCGCTGACATTGACACTGAGTCTAACTCCATGCCGAGAAAAGAGATACTCTGAACTGGGGAGAGCTTGCTCTTCAGTGACAGGGGAAAAAGCTCCTTGGAAACCAAACCTCAGCACAACACGAAGACAGCTCGCGACCCAGGCACACAATGCAAGCGTGACGTGAGGCGCACCCATGTTCGCAAGAGACAGACAAACTATTGACGCGAGTGCATGCTGCCAAGATGACATATGTGTGATGCAACAATGTCAATAACAGACAGACATGGAGTATGAGTTGATCCCGACACAGACCAGAAGTCAGAATCCAGGCACCATTCTCCCGACAAGACAGACCGAAGAGTGCACGGTAGGGAATGCAACCGAAACCATGCGCTCACACAAAGACAGACAATGAAACACAAGGCAGACATGGGACGATGATGCCTCGGTCCTGTCAGACAAAAACCCAGAATGACAGAGTGACAGGACAGTGACAGTAGATAATGTGTAATTTGTAATGTTTACATTCTACATTCATGGCGTTAATGCTAATGCAAGCATGCTAACCTTGATAAATAAATATATTTTTTTTATTCTTGTTTTTAAATAAAGAAATTTGATGCTACTGCAAAGATGAGTATTGGGAGATATGGGTGTTACTATGTCACACAGATAAGATGATTAGTCAAAGGGCAGAATATAAACTAAAGAATAATAATTAGTTGCACATCAATGTGTCACAGGTCTTATAGACTTTTGATCCATCCAAAAATGAAGATTTTTAGCGATCATCATGATATCTTTGTGTTGTTATTGCTATTCTTCTTCTATGCTTTGTGTTGGGTTGGACTTCCATGCTAAATACAAGTTTCGAGACACCTCTGTTTTTTGGAGCGTGCGCACAAGTCTGAGACCATTTGTGGTCTGATTAGCATGTATACGGTACATGCTGGATGAAGCCAAGCTACAATAGCATTGTCTAGGTCTGTTATTGCAAAAACCATATGGGTGTTTTCAGTCTGACTAAAGTGTTTATATAACATTTTACAAAGACAAATTATTGCTTTAGTCCAATGAACTTTTGAAACACTCTCATTGAGGTCTTCATACTAATTAGATATCAGTTAAGAAAGAAAAAAGGCAAAAAGGGTCAACAATCTGATGGGCCGGTTGAGCTTGTAGGATACCATATGCCCCAGGCGCCTCTGGAATTGCCCACCTCAAATATGATAAGTATTGTTTGACAACCAGGAAGTTTAATAGGTGTCAATTTATGTTCTTTCAGCTGGGTGCCCAATATTATAAAGAGAATCCAGAATTCGATAATGACTAGAGTGAAGGAAAATCTATTTAGAGTTACAAAATTTTTATGACCAGTAAGAGAAGGATTCAAATTGAAGTAACTGGAATAAAATGATTATTTACATTAGATTAGTTTAAAATTAAGGTCCGCAACTATATTTCAGCAAACATGATGAAAAGAGTGAGTAAAGATGTCGCAAATACGATAAAATGTACGCGTTTCCACCCCACTGGAACTAAGCAAAAACAAAAATTGTAGACATAGTAGACTATGAAGAATGTCATGACTGTCCCACGAATATGAGAAAAAAAGTTTGCAGAGCACAAATTTTATTTGTTTACATTTTTTTTTTTTGGTGTACTGTGCAAAGCATTACTCATTTGTAAATAATTTTAAACCCATTCTTATTGATGCTTCTGGATGTCAGTCTCACAATTTCAACAAATCCTCATCTACTGTATGTTACATAACTTTATTGGTGATATATTTAAAATAAATAAGCAGATTTTGCAACAACAATATTCATTGTATCAAAGAAATACAAATATTTAAGTCTATGAGGAATGAAAACACATGTACATAATCATCAGACAGTTTTGTCGACTTGCTTTAAACTCTCTCACACTGGCCTGGCCGATCAGGCCATCTTTATTGTTGAGGCCTGCTAACTTGTGATTGGTGTGTTGCAGACATCGATGAGTGTGCGACAGGGCAGGCAGCGTGTGCTCACAGTTGCCGCAACACTCCAGGCTCTTTCTCCTGCATCTGCAATCCTGGATACGAGCTGGGATCTGAAGGCAGGAAATGCTACCGTGAGTTACCTTTCACCTCAATAACTACTGAGCACAGACCCCATACCTCAGTACACAGAAGCACAGAAACATACAATGGCCCCAAAAGGTATTTGGACTCTTAAGTTACTTTTAAAAATGTACAAATTTTATTGAACCCATTCCAAGTTGCATCTATTAACAAATAATGCTAAACCTTGACATATCTTTTTTTCTAAGCCATTTTTTAATGCCATTTATCCAACTGGTCCGAGATCATTTTTAGTGGATGTATAATGTCAGTTTCTCTCAAGTTAATGGGGGTGTCCTAGCCGAGTAACCACTGGTGTAGTTCTGCACATTAACTAAGACATGTCTGTCTTAATTTTGAACAGTTTACTGTATCTATTGCTTCATAATTTAAACCTACCAAACATATTTTTTATGTAAATGTTTGGCATGAAATTATGTGTTTGTGCTGTCTATTGTATAGGACATTGGCCTTAGATAAATAATTCTGATCGAATAAATAATAAGAAGGTTTTATATGATTGTCTTTCCTGCAGGTATTGAAATGGAGATTGTAAATAGTTGTGACTCTGATAATGGTGGCTGCTCACATCACTGTCGGCATGGCACTCTCGGGCCTGTCTGCAGCTGTAACCATGGTTATCAACTTGATGAAGACCTCAAGACTTGTTTGGGTGAGTAAAAAGAGTAAACAGTAAAACCACAAATCAAAATCACCAGATGTACAAAATCAAGTGTGCATCCAGATGTGCTGATAAAACCTTCAAATCATCATTCCCCAAACAAAATGAATGATTTTTTCCTACAAAAACAAATGTCTGGCAGCAGTTTTATGTCTTGTGTTTTTCTGACTGTGCCCTGAAGGTTTTCTCTGAATAATGATCCCTCTCCTTAACTGGAAATGTGCTTATGTAAATACTTGCTTTACAGAGATCTAATACGTGCCTCTCTTCTTGTACTGGGTTTAAACACATTCACTGGCATTTTTCGCCTTTTAGACCTAGAAGAATGTGAGGAGGGAACCTCATGCTGTGAGCAGGACTGCACAAACTACCCCGGAGGTTACGAGTGCTACTGCAGAGCAGGATACAGGCTCAACTCAGATGGCTGTGGATGTGATGGTACTTCATAACTTGTTTTCACAAGCTTATTTGATTGGCAATATTATATTTTACAGTGTGGGACATAGGGCGTATTTGAAACTGCAGAAAGGTGATGCTACTCATAGGGTCATTCCAAATTAATATTTTTCTTTTGCAACCAATTTTAACAGTTATAAACATGTATTTTTCTGCTACATAATCAAGATAGCATTCCGATTAAAATAAAGTGGCAGTGATTAATTGCTTTTTGAAGGTTTGAATAAGAACCCCCTTCAGAGTGCTGACTTTAAATTGTTCATGCCCTTGGAGTTAGTGGGGCAAGTGTTGCTCACTTTCAAATGGAATTCGCCAATAAAGTCTCTTGTGTTCCTTTGTCTGTTGTCAGTACTCAGTTATTGTCACTTCAATATTAGTAAACAGCAGCAGTTACATCACAATGCCATCATGTTTTCTAAAGAGCTTTGTGTTTTCCACTGGTGTAGATGTGGATGAGTGTCTGTCTGATAATGTGGGCTGTGAGCACATTTGCCAGAACACAGCTGGATCCTATCAGTGCTTTTGTCGGTATGGAAACCATCTCGCTGAGGATAGACATTCCTGCATCCGTAAGTACGGCAGTATGCAAGGTGGAAACAGTGGATTTCTGTTATGTGTTTTGCAGTAAGTTTGCTTATTACTAGGGCTGTCAATTGATTAACATTTTTAATCGATTTAATAACATATACCAATAATAAATCAAATTAATCACACATATATCACACACACACATGTTGGTCTACCTATCATTATGAGAACTTTCCATAGATATCATGATTTTTATACTGTACAAATTATAGATTCTATCCCCTAAACCTAACACAACCCTTAAACCTAACCCTCACAGAAAACTTTCTGCATTTTTACATTTTCAATAAAAAAATCGTTTAATATGTTTTTTTTAAGCTATTGAAATTATGGGGACACTAGAAATGTACTCATAAAGCACATTTATAGCATACTACTCTTGTAATTACCAGTTTGTAACCTAAAAAATTGTCCTCGTAAACCACATAAACATGCCCACACACACACACACACACACACACACACACACATATATATTTACAGTATATGCTAGAAAGATGGCGCCGTAAATGGCTGCTTCAGTGTGGAGCTCTCTCACGTTTTTGTTACATTTGTTTGTTTTTTTGTCACTCTTTCCTGATCAGTTTCACCAGGGATGAACTGTTGAATATTCGGCAGAGCATACCTGATAATTTTTTTCCCAGTCTTTGATTATTCTGACGTTTTATTAGACATCTTAGTTTAGCGATCCAAAAGACGCACTTGAGGGAAGCGAGCCGGCAAACTTGTGAAGCTTCGTCAACTTGGCTTTAGTATTTTCGTTTGCCGAGTTTTCATCTGGTGAATGTCCACTTGCTCGCCAACAAAATGGAACTGCTTCTGCTCACTCAAACAAATAAGAACTTTTCTAACTCTGCTGCTCTGTGTTTTACGGAAACCTGGCTGAGTGGAGCCATCCCGGACTGCTTGTTACATCTGCCGGGTTTTCAGCTGTTCACTTTTGGCCGACAGTGTACATACGCCATTCTGTTATACACTGGTGACCAAAAGTTTGGAATGATGTACAGATTTAACTCTTATGGAAATAAATTGATACTTTTATTCACCAAAGTGACATTCAACAGATCACAATGTATAGTCAGGACATTAATAAAGTGAAATAACATTTTCTTAAACTAGTTCAAAGAAAAAAAATCTTCCACGTGCAGCAATGACAGCTTTGCAGATTCTTGGCATTCTAGCTGTCAGTTTGTCCAGATACTCAGGTGACATTTCACCCCACACTTCCTGTAACACTTGCCAAAGATGTGGCTGTCTTCTCGGGCACTTCTCACGCACCTTCTCACATCTCACAGTCTAGATGATCCACAAAAGCTCAATGAGGTGAAGATCCAAACACACTTTTCTTTGCCCATTCTAACCTTTTCTTTTCAATTCTTCCCATAAGGCCTGCACCCCTGAGTCTTCTCTTTACTGTTGTACATGAAACTGGTGTTGAGCGGGTAGAATTCAATGAAGCTGTCAGCTGAGGACATGTGAGGCGTCTATTTCACAAACTAGAAACTCTGATGTACTTATCCTCTTGTTTAGTTGTACATCTGGCCTTCCACATCTCTTTCTGTCCTTGTTAGAGCTGGTTGTCTTTTGTCTTTGAAGACTGTAGTGTAGTACCTTTGTATGAAATCTTCAGTGTTTTGGAAATTTCAAGCATTGTATAGCCTTCATTCCTCAAAACAATGATTGACTAACAAGTTTCTAGAGAAAGCTGTTTCTTTTTTGCCATTTTGGACTTAATATTGACCTTAAGACATGCCAGTCTATTGCATACTGTGGCAACTCAAAAACAAGCACAAAGACAATGTTAAGCTTAATTTAACGAACCAAATAGCTTTCAACTGTGTTTGATATAATGGCAAGTGATTTTCTAGCACCAAATTAGCAATTTAGCATGATTACTCAAGGATAAGATGTTGGAGTGATGCCTGCTTGAATGGGGTGATGGTGCTGTTTTTTACATCAGTAATGTCCTGACTATACTTTGTGATCAGTTGAATGCTATTCTGATGAATTAAAGTACCAATTCCTGAAGCTGTAAAATCTGTACAGTATTCCTTATATATATATATATATATATATATATATATATATATATATATATATATATATATATATATAAGTGGCTTTAGAAAGCAATATGATGTTAATTTCAATATAATTGAACATAAGCCTATCATTAGCCTACAGTCCACAGCAATCCATTTTACTTTCAGTCTGTCTGAGATAGATTTACAGTTTTATAAGGGCTTGGCTAAAGATCAATGTACACGTGTTAGATGAATGCTTTGGGAGTGTCTCACTTCGGATGTATTGCGTCAAAAAGAGTGTTTAAACAGGTCTTGGGATCCCTGCATTTGGAATTGCGTTCTGTCCACCTGTGTTTGAATGCAAGAACATATTATTATCTTGTCTCATTCAGTTTCAAGCAAGCCTATGTGTAATTTGTTGTACGTACAGCTGCGTGTTGCCTATACAGCTGAAGTCTCGCTTACTGCCCCTTGCTGAAAACAGGTGCTACTTCAAGCTTGAATTTCTCAGATGATAGGAATTTCATATTAAGGTCTGGGGACATGATTAATTGCTTAATTTCTTAGTGTGTTAT
Source organism: Moxostoma hubbsi (assembly GCA_032164185.1). Classification (NCBI taxonomy): domain Eukaryota; kingdom Metazoa; phylum Chordata; class Actinopteri; order Cypriniformes; family Catostomidae; genus Moxostoma; species Moxostoma hubbsi. Next base: position 20,221,946 of record JAVLUX010000020.1, on the reverse strand, counting down.
TTTTAAACATATTTTTATATGCTTTTAAATCAACCAGTCATAATAACTAAAATAAACCCCTTCAGAACAATAGAGTATCTGAACACCCTTTCATGGTTTTTAATGACCAACTTAGACATTTTACCATACACACTCTAGTTCAACGGATCTGTCAACATATCATGTCAACATATCTGGTTATTTCCTTCTCTGTTTCTCTCTATTCCTGCCTCTCTCTGTTCTCTGTAGCTCTGGAGAGAGCAGTTGAGGTAATGTCTAGTCCACGGGTGGTTGAGAGACCCCCCATTCATCTCAGTCTCCTCCAGGACTTCACCCAACCTCTGGAGCTCTATAATGACTATGAAGAAGACAGCTTTGGAGAACTGCGGGCAGAGAGCACTCTCTCTGAGAAATATAGTTTGTTGCTATTCCAAGTCTCTTCATTTAATCACAAAATAAAAGCCAATGTATTCATTTATTAGTGGTGATAGCTATGGGTTTTTTTTTTTTTTGTATGACAAAACAACCACCTAGAACAACCACATATCAATTCCCTTGCAACCACCCTACCATGGTGGCGAAGACCTTTTCCCATTTTCATTTTTTATTCATATGTTAAAATGTAGTTAATTATACCATATTCTTAGTAACCTTCCAATTTATCTATTAGACATCCTAACATTTTATACTGTGTGTTTATCTCAGTTTGTTTAAATGGGACATTTGGCCATGACTGCAGTCTGACATGTGATGATTGCTCTAATGGAGGACTGTGTAACATGGAGAGAGATGGTTGTGACTGCCCTGATGGTTGGACAGCGATCATCTGTAATCAGAGTATGTTCATTACGAAACTCAGTAAAGCAAAGCATAAATATGTATATATATCATAATTAATGTACAAGAAATCATTCTTTTCATTGTCCATTTCAGCCTGCCCAGAGGGCACTTTTGGAAGAAACTGTTCTTTCACCTGTAAGTGCAAAAACGGTGGCACCTGTGACCCGGTAAGTGGGAAGTGCCGCTGCCCACCTGGAGTGAGTGGAGACCTGTGCCAGAACGGTGAGTTGCGTAATCAAATTATACAGTATATATGCCAAATCTAATGTTCCATTTGTGTAAAGAGTCTTTCATTTGATATACAAGTTGGTAGGTTAAATAAAATATTTTTGGTGAAATTGACATACTATACTCCACCTAAAACAACTTTAATCATTTTGCTAATTATTTTATAATTATTATGTATGCACTTGAATGACCTCATATTAATTAGAGACCACATAGAATATCTGTATTTTTTATGTTTACTTTTATCATTTAAATTAGATACAATTTTGTGACTCTGCAGGTTCATTTAATTAACTGAAAAAAGGTGATTAAAAATTGGTGAATTGGTGACCAGTTACAGCACCTAAAATATACAAATTCACTTTTAAATGTATATAAATTGTATCCTTAAATCTTGACGTTGAAACTCATGAACCTGTTACGTGTCAACTACCCATACATATCATATGGGTATATATCATATTTATATTAAATATGGGCTGGTTTAAATAAGATTTTTGTCTCAAATTATTGTATAATTTTACATTATTTCTAATTGATTTTAAGTTACATTGTATCTTGCACTATTCATAGAAGATAACTTTAATATGTATTGTTCTAAGAAGAATGAACTAGTTTTTAGATGGCTTACTAGTAATACTTTTTCTCACTGCTCCTAGGCTGTCCGAAGGGACTATATGGAAAGCACTGCAACAAAAAATGCAACTGTGCTAATAACGGACGCTGTCACCACACTTATGGAGCCTGTCTGTGTGATCCAGGACTCTATGGCAGATTCTGTCACCTCCGTAAGTTGAGCTCCATCAGATAAGCTCACCTATTAACCATCAGACAATTCACCTTGTTAGCAGAGTGTTTTCGATGTTTAATGACTTTTTCAGCTTGCCCCAAGTGGTCGTATGGATCCGGCTGCTCAGCAGAGTGTCAGTGTGTGCAACAGAACACGCTCGAGTGCCACAGGCGCCATGGAACTTGTATTTGCAAACCTGGATATCAGGGAAAGACCTGCAAACAAGGTCAGTTCAGAGAATACCCTTCAATAGACTGAAAGCTCGTGGATAGGATCTGCTTCACTGCTGAACTGTTTTATCTTTCTTTCATTCTGCTTTTTAGAGTGTGATAGCAGTTACTATGGTCCAGGATGTAAGTCAAAATGCCAGTGTCCAGTGGGAGTATCCTGTCATCACATGACTGGCCAGTGCCAGCATCGGTGCCCAGCTGGCCTGCATGGGGAGCACTGCAACCGAAGTAAGTTAAAATGATATATTTGTTGGAATGCCGTGACACCCTTCTGCACATTATTATGAGAAATTCGATTAAAGTGAATTTATGGCTGCTTTATCTCTGTGAGTCATTGCGTAAGTCACACTGACTAGCAGTTGATAATATGAATAACATGAGGAGCCAGGCCAAACATAGCTGCCAAACACTGGAGTGCATGATGGAAATTTCTTTTTGCTGTGAGCTGGTTGAATGTTTTCCCTCAACACGGATATGCTCCTGAATTTTAATCATGAGAAGATCTAGCATAAATATATATCTAGCATTAATAGATTTTAAAGGGGAAATATTAAAACATGTCATTTTGCACAGCGGATGAACCCACACATGCTCACATTTCTATATTCAGAATTGTGACCTGTATGGATGAGCAGTGTAAACTACATTGGTATGAGGAGGTTAGCAATCATAAGAGACATCATTTACATATAGAAATCTTCAATGTACAATAGCAAAACCTGCCTTTTTAGGACCAAAGAGAGGTGGCAATACAGTCATGTAAAACTAAATTATAGCTGTTTTGGTGCAATAAAACATAACTAACATTATAAGTGGACCTAAGGGGAAAAATAAATGCTACAGAAGTTAAGAATAAAGCTCAAGGTAAGAAATGGCAGAAAACCAAAGCTGACCATAATGGAACCTGCACGTTTTGATTTATTAAGGATTTCTGGGCCAGATAACAGTCAGTTACTTTATATGTATACTGTATATGCTTATTTTTTATGAGTATTGGTATAAAATAAAACTGTTCTCCTTCCATGATTTTAAGAAGCAATGCCGCATCTCAGAGCCCCAGCAGCCTCCATGCCTGAGTCCACAGTGCTTGGAAAGGGGTATGGAAATATCTTAAATATTTCTTCAGAAACACTGAGCTGGCAGTAAAGCCTCATAACCTGGAAGTCATTAAATGATCAGAGTACTGCGCCTGCCATCAATTAGGATCAACAGGCTGTGAAGGGAGTCGTTTTGGCTTGTCTCCGCATTTCACTTGCAGTCTCTCTGGTTGTTTCTTTTTTCTGACCTTTTAATTCATAACTTTGGATGCACTATGGACTGTCTAAGACCATTAGACCACTAGTAAAGAATGGAGCTCAGCCACCTGTTTGTTGGGGAGCTTCAGTGATGTCTGCTGGATCCCCACTACCCAGATTTATGCTACTGCCAGAGCAACCTGAACATCTAGAACTCTCCCCTGTTGCGAAGACTTGTTTAGGCCAGCATACATTTTTATGCTGGTCTAGGCTGGGCAGTGCTGGTTTGGTGCTGGCCTAGATGGTAAACCAGCACAGACAAGCAAAACTTGAGCTGGTGAAGCTGGTTGAACAAGGAAGTCTTGTGGGATACTAACATACTAGAATCCCATTGCTGGGGAGAGGCATCCGAAACACAACGTATGCTGGTGACCAACAATACTGGTCTTCTCGATACGGTCTCTCGTCAGAGTTGTTCAGCCCCGTGTTCGGCCCCAGCCATTAACCTCTGCCAGTGCTCTGCCAGTGCTCAGATTTCTCACCTCATCAATAAAAACAGTAGCCATGATCTGGAAAGCCTCAACTCCACCTCAATGAATTGTGCCATAAGAATAGTAGTCAGAGGAACAGTCTTGGGTTTAAACAGGATAAGATTTGTTTTCCACTATTAATTCTTATTCTAATTCTGTAACAGAGCATGTGTCCTAACTTTTCCAGAGTGCCCTGTGGGACAGTTTGGAGTTGGATGCTCACACTCTTGTAACTGTAATGGAGCTCCATGCAACTCAGTGACCGGGGAATGCCACTGTCCTGCTGGACAGACCGGAGAACACTGTGAGAAAGGTAAGAATACTAGCACAGCAAATAAGAAAGCGATACTGCAAACTACTATGACAACCAAGAAACAAAGGACTCAGAGCCGCAAAATTGCAAAAACCTGATTCTTATTCACCAACCGCATGCAATTCCATTTAACCAGGCTCTGCCGCAATTAAAATTGCTCTAATACTGCCTGTAGTCATACTGTATATATAAATGTGCAGTGTAGTCGAGCACATTCAACATTTAAAGAGATGACTCTGGTGCCTGGATTGCAGTGGTTGAGTGAGGCTTTAAAGTTCCTGCAAAGTATGCCAGATTGTGGTAGTGTTCTGCATACTCCTCAACCTTGCACTCAGAACCAGCCTGTAATATGGGAAATTGTGCTGTGCAAATTGCATTCTATATTGATTTTTTGGGCATGTTTGTGCCGTTACCTGTATAATTCCTTTAGTGAATTGTGTGCTAAAAACAATGCTGACAATGTGTGTGCAAATAAATGCAGCCATCGACAGATGTGATTTATAGTTAGTGAATTCCCCCTAAAGAGTAGTATAATAGCATGAAAAATCACAGAGCGAGTTTGCAAGTGAACCACCATATTCACTTAATTTACCTGGAATCGTTATTCACATGGAATATTTTCTGAACCATATTAAACAAGCCAACCTGAGCATTTTTTCTGAACTTTAACCATGTTTAAGAAAGAGAGGAATATTTTTTGCCACTAATGACTTTTCATTCTGTTCTGTTTTGGAGAAGATGATGTATTTTAGAGAGGGGAGATTTTTGTGTTTTGGAGATCCATTATTATCCACAACTTGTTAAGCCAAAGATCACAGACATAAATGTGGTTATATATCTCTCCTCATGGGCCACCCCATTAGAGGAGTTCTCTTTCAGATACACAAGAACATAATGAGACAATGCAGAACGACAAAATCCAAGCCATGCCACAGAGACTATTATTAGCTGTTAATGAACAGTCAGTGGTTTCCAGCTGGGACGTCTGAGTGTGTGTGTGTCTGTGTTCATATATGAGGTGTACTGTGATGTTTTCAGAACTACCATGTAGGCACCCCTGTAAATAAGAATGAAATGAAAAGCTTTACTCTCTGTGTTCAATTAGGACTACATGTGGTATTAGTTTTGATTGGCTCCTACTATTAAATGTTTTTTAGCCACATTGCAGCATGCAGTCCACAGATATTACATTAATCTGAATACTTAGGCTGCAGTTATGAGGAAAAAATGTAGGGGAAGATGTCCTATTAGATGATGATTTGAATAATTTACAATCAAACATCAAAGATTTATGTATATTATCAACATTATTGTTTAAACTCTTCAAATTAATGGTTCACTCAGTAATTTAAAAAGTTTTACTTCTAAAGAAATTAATAGTCATTTTAAAATATTAGTATAAAGTTTGAAATCATGACCCCTCCAGTGAGATGAAGAGTTCAATCATATCAGTAACATTATAAAAGCTGTTTTATTCTACATGGAGCAGGGGCACCTCATGGTGGCAGCCATGTTAGCATCACATGACCAGCTGAACTATTCGCTCAGTAACTGCCCATATTGAACACTTACATTCATGGATTAAATGAATCCTGGTTTACTCTGCATAGTAAAATGTATTTAAATTAAACAAACTGTTTGTTTTTTGTTTGTTTTGCACAAAATTTTGCACTTCCCTTAGTAATGTCCAAATTTTCATCAGTGAAAATGCTTTTATTTATCATTCAGTGCAATTATCCATTGCAAATTGTATTACCAGCATGATTATTTGAGTAAAAAGTTGATTTGAAAATGTGATACATTTCAAAATGTCTTATTATTTGGTAAACCTTTGCTTTAATGATATCATGCACCACAAGTTTGTGCAAAACCTAATGATCCATACTTTTCCAGCATGATTTGACAATGTTCTAAAGAGCATCTTGTGTGTGTTTCAGTGGAAAAAAGTAAAAAGTTAACATGGTTAATGTCACAAATTAGATGCTTACATTTGACTTTTGACTTATCTGAATCTGCAGAATCTGAAATATTTATTTTCATTAATATTTCTTTCTTAAACGTTTTCTTCCAAAATCCTAAAACTGTTAATTTCCAGGCTTAAATAAAATACCAGATTTTCAACATAATGCCAAACATTTCTACCCCACTTCAGACTGCGAAGAGGGTCGTTGGGGGCTGATATGTGCCGAGCTCTGCCCTGTCTGTACCAATGGTGGAGTGTGTGACAGACGAAACGGCACCTGCATTTGTCCACCAGGATACATTGGAAAACTCTGTCAGAATAGTGAGTTATTTGTTTTTTTTTATATCTTAATCTCAGTCTTTAATTTTCTTTATCTGAATTCGTCATCTGACCTCAATAACATACATCTGTCTTGAATTTGTTATTTTTGCATTGTAAGGAGAAACATCTGTTTAATATTTCTGTTTTCGCATTTTGACTTTGCTCAGCCTTATCTGTTTATATAAATCACATGGTAGCAAATGTTGTTTTATTTCTGTCAGTCTGCCCAGTTGGGCGCTTTGGCCTCAGCTGCCAGTTGCACTGCTCCTGTGAGAACTATGGGCATTGCCACCATGAAACAGGTCTCTGTGTTTGTAAAGATGGCTGGACAGGACCCAACTGCAGGAAAGGTAAAGTCCCTACCTTACCTATAAAAAGCACTAAAGGCCCCGATATATTTCTATGGATGTTCTTCTTTGTTCTTTGTTCAGGAATAAAAAGAAGATCGAAACAGCCGAGCATACTAAACAGTATACTATTTGCGAACATTGAGACACCTTGTTTTAGACATTTAGAAGTATATTTAAATTTGAAGACGCTCAGTAAAACCTTAACTCTTGTCACATTAAAATGTATTATCAACTTATCAATGAACTTATTCCTCATTCAGTGAGTAGAATTCAAATGAGGTCAGTAAAAGAAGTTTTTTTAACCGCTCAATGATGATTTAAAGTAATTTGCAGTAGAAAATGCACAATTTTTATGGTTTACATTCTGAATTATTGGCGCTAGTGTGATAACACGATATACACGGCCATAATATGTGCCAATTACGCTGTTATTATAATGTATTATGACACTGACACTATTGCAAAGATGAGTGTATAAAAGAGTGTTAATGAGCAAAATACAGACAAAAGATTGGTGATAAGAGAGGCATATCTTACTTTGGGCAGATGGCACATGAGTGAAGCAGCATATCAAACAATAGAGTGAATTAAGAGTATTTGAGTACATTTGTTTTCTTTCATAGACTAATTAAATAAAAATGAAAAATCGCATGACATATTCTTGGAAAACGTATCTACTCAAACGATCGTACAGATGTAGTTAAGTTTGCACCAGCTCATTAGTAACTCTGTTGTGTTTATCTTGACGAAAACAGATTTAGCTGGCGGCCTCAATTATCAATTACAGGAAGACGGTGTTTAGAAGCCAGCAATACATTTTCTTAAAAGTTCACTTCATTGAGCTGTTAAGAACTACCAAAATGAACAAAAAAAAATCTTCTTTTTGACAGGATTTTGTTCAAAATCATGTCACACCATTCAATCTTTGATTTCGTATGAAGTATATCGGGGTTTTAAAGAGTCCCACTTCTTTTTAGATTTAATTATTTTCTAGAACCTACAGTTAAAGAGGGCTTACTTTTACAATTTAGAAACTGCTATAAACTGAAAAACATTTAACGTCTTTGCTATTCTTCTTGCTGTTTAATATGGCTATCAGAGACTCTCTTCAAAAATAGAGACAAACTGTGGAGGACCTTAGTGCACACCACACCTTCTAAAATTGGATATGCCAAAATATCTTAAAGGCTTTCCAAAATAATCATTGATATCCAAATTCATATCCATATCTCACAAATCACTCTCTAAACTGTCATTATTTCTTTAACACCACACTTCCTCTTCTTCATTACTTATTTCAGAATAAAATAGCCTTCATCTCCACCCAAATCACACATCCTCTGCTGCATGTCAATTAATACATCTATCATGACTTCATGTTGACAAATTTTTACATGTCATATCTGTCTCTACCTCTATGATCTGAAGGATGTGAGACAGACTCTCTGGCAACTTTAAACACTGCTCTGTCATCTGGGATAGTTATAAATCACCTCTAGCTCAGCTTTTACAAGATTAGCCTCTGCTCAGTCATCTCCTCCTAATACAGAGTAAGCCTATGCTGCCCCAGAGGCCCAGCTGACCTGTAATCCTCACACTGTGCCAACTATCCAGTCTTGCCTCTTCATGTCTCTTAACATCAGAGAAATCCAAGTCTTCCAGCACTTCAGCTTCATACAGCTGCTTATTCAGGTTTATTGTGTTTGGAAATGACTTTTGCAACTCACCCATTGCTAGCCGGTGTCTATCTGTGATGTAGCTCCCTGAACTCCCCTAAATGAGGCTGCATGACGTATTCAATCTCCAGAAATGTGTACGTTATGTCTTTGACTTAGTCTCTGTGTTGATTACCTGTAGCATCAAATTAAGATTCAAAGCCTTGTTTATTGCCTACAATATCTGCATTTCTACTATCAGGCCAGTGTGAGCCAGGGACCAAAATTTATCTGCATTTCCACCATTGTGCCAAAAGCTCGGGCTGAGGTATTAGACTCTGGAGACTAGCTAACACTCGAAATGAACATGGTGGAGATTGAAGCTGCCTTTTGTTTGTTTTTTTTATTTTGGTCTTTGCTTGGTGGAAAGCAAGACCTGACCTGACCCTGGAAGTAACAGTGGGAACGTCCTGGCATGCACTAGAACACCCTCATATGATCTGATAGTGGAAACGTGGCTAATGAGCCTATGGCTGTAACCGCGAAATAATATAATATAATACTCTATAATACTCTCAGAAAGCTATCCTTTAAATTTCCCATTCATATCAATGGCAATTGTTCATTAAGTATGCAATTTGATTTCTTCCATCTTTGCTCATGGACACTCAGTTCTGCATACAGTTTTTTTTAGCTGAGTCACAGGAATATGGTGTCCTGATAGATCTTATTGGCTGATGGCACAACAAAAATCGCACATTCCCAAGTCCTTTACTAGCAACTAAGTACATTTCATGCTTTTAAGAGCACTCCAAAAGCATTATGTCACTGGCAAAACATCTACTATATGAAATAGTTGCAATATACTTATACATTTTTTATTTTGTCAGAATACACATGGGTACTTTTGAATGTCTGGTAGTAGAGAAAGATGCCTTTTGCTGCTAGATGGTGTAGTTACGGCATCTACCAGCAAGCACTTGGGATCTTCCATGCTAACCAGCCAGACCTTGACCCATATTAATTACAAGCTGTTTTCCCAATATATACCTTAGTCAAGCCATTACCATCACCTGCATTAGGTGTCTTCACATAAAGCATCACATCCATGCCCTCAGTGGGTACACTAAGTGGGTACACTATTACAAGAAAGCCTTGGTCCATTTATGGTCCTTTTTCCTCACTCAAACTATGTTCACTCTAGTAGACTTAAATAATTAATTTTTTGTGTGTTCTGTGGCAGTGTGTGAGCTGGGACGCTGGGGATCGAACTGTACCAACCTATGCGACTGCCAGAACAGTGTAGGAAGCTGTGACTCTGTGACTGGGCATTGCCATTGTGAAGCAGGTTACAAAGGACCACGATGTAATCAAAGTATGTACTGTACTGTATTTTCCTCTCTTTATCTCTCTGTCTCACTATGAAGAGAATGACTCTGAAAAAGAATCTTTTCTTCCATCAGTTTTTATAATGCTGGCAAGGCAGCTCTATTACAATTTCTAAGTACTTTTTATTCTTCTTCTCTTCAATTGTCTGCAATCAATTCAGCCAGAACCGCTTAACATGCCGTCTCCATTAAAACCTTTAAACAAAAATGTTCTATTTTGGTTTTGTAACTTTATACTTTAATTAAAATGTAAAGGTCTCCCATTGATTTACCTACTTGGAATGCTCAGCATTCAAAATCCAACCAACAGTGATGATGTCATTGTAAAATCTATATACTGAATTGCAACTGAAAAGCCTTAGACCTAAGCTTACCTAAATCTTTAACACTATTCTTTTGCTGCATTGCAAGCACTGGTATGTCCTTCTGGAAATGAAGGTCTAGTTTTTATACTGAGCCTTTGCTGTTTGTTGTTTTCTTGGTGTTTTATAGAGTGTCCTGAGGGTTACTTTGGCCAGGGCTGCCACCACAGATGCCAGTGTGAGAATGATGCAGCATGCGAGCATGTGAGCGGTGCCTGTACTTGTTTACCAGGCTGGACTGGAACATACTGTGAAAAATGTAGGAGATGTTTGTTATGTAATACAATGGCCCCGAAAAATAATTGGAACTTTTTAGACACTTAATCCACACATCAATATGTCTGAATTATTTTCCATTAGAAAACAAAAAATATCAAACAAAGTGGCATCTTCAAACAAATGATGATATACCGTTCCTTAAAAATGTAACTTTCACTTTTCTGAGCCATTTTCCAACGACTTTAAACCAACTGGTGCAAAGGTAATTTTTAGTGGCCGGATGAACAAGCAAACTGTCATAAGATTTTAAGTCTTGTTTTGAGAGAAATCTAATTAAATTAAGTGAACTTTATACTTAAAACAAGAAAATAAATCTGCCAATGGGGTAATATAATACACTTGTTTTCCCTTTGTTCACTTAATTTAATTAGATTTCTCTCAAAACAAGACTTAAAATCTTATGACAGTTTGCTTGTCAAGTAAATAAATCACATTTTAAGAATGTTTAGATATTTTTACTGGAAAACAAGACAAACATTCTTGTCTTGAAAATAATTTTTTTGCATTGTATGTAGGTGTACATATCTCCTAATAAAGTGCTTTGTGAGTGTATCTTTACAATTATGGCACTTGGTTTGATGTTTTGCTATCTAATGAAGTGACATTCATACATTTTTAAGTGTGGTTCAAGCATCCAAATACTTTTTTACTCTCTAAAAGTATGAAACCATCTAACCTGTTTGTTTATACTGTGTACTGTGTACTGTATGTGTGTATTCAACAGCCTGTCCTGAAGGTTTCCATGGTCTAGAGTGCCAGCAAAAGTGCCAGTGCTTAAATGGTGGTCGTTGTCACCCCATGAATGGAGACTGCCAGTGTCCATCTGGCTGGGTCGACCCCCTCTGCAATACCAGTGAGTTGTTTTACTGTCGTCAGACATACTCACATCCCATGACAATAAAAGGTAACAGGAAGCAAGTTCAAAGCATTCCCTCTGTCACTCCTGTAAGGTTAAAAGTAAATGATAAAACAGATGCTCTTTATTTTGTGTGTCCATGTATGAGCACACTTTGCATGCAAAGTAATAGGTGCCAGCACTACCCTATTATGATATATGTCTGCAAGCTACAGCTCTCTCTTTGATGTGGTGTCCTAGTGACACTGTGGTTTAGGATGCATTGTTCAGTATGTATACATTTAAAAAAAATAAGAAATGGCTTTTTGTTTATCATATCAGTCTGTGTCTTGCCACAGCATGTGAAGCTGGCACCTATGGCTGGGGCTGTAATCTAACCTGTAACTGCAACAATAATGCTAACTGTGACCCTACTGATGGGCGATGTGAGTGTGAAGCAGGGTGGAGAGGGCATAGCTGTGAACAAGGTATGTTTAACAGTTCTCATATGATTGTGGGAAGCTTGTTTTTATTGTACCGAAAAAGCACACAAGTTTTTAGTGTTTTAAGTATGGGTAATACACTCACCTAAAGGATTATTAGGAACACCATACTAATACTGTGTTTGACCCCCTTTCGCCTTCAGAACTGCCTTAATTCTACGTGGCATTGATTCAACAAGGTGCTGAAAGCATTCTTTAGAAATGTTGGCCCATATTGATAGGATAGCATCTTGCAGTTGATGGAGATTTGTGGGATGCACATCCAGGGCACGAAGCTCCCGTTCCACCACATCCCAAAGATGCTCTATTGGGTTGAGATCTGGTGACTGTGGGGGCCATTTTAGTACAGTGAACTCATTGTCATGTTCAAGAAACCAATTTGAAATGATTCGAGCTTTGTGACATGGTGCATTATCCTGCTGGAAGTAGCCATCAGAGGATGGGTACATGGTGGCCATAAAGGGATGGACATGGTCAGAAACAATGCTCAGGTAGGCCGTGGCATTTAAACGATGCCCAATTGGCACTAAGGGGCCTAAAGTGTGCCAAGAAAACATCCCCCACACCATTACACCACCACCACCAGCCTGCACAGTGGTAACAAGGCATGATGGATCCATGTTCTCATTCTGTTTACGCCAAATTCTGACTCTACCATCTGAATGTCTCAACAGAAATCGAGACTCATCAGACCAGGCAACATTTTTCCAGTCTTCAACTGTCCAATTTTGGTGAGCTCTTGCAAATTGTAGCCTCTTTTTCCTATTTGGAGTGGAGATGAGTGGTACCCGGTGGGGTCTTCTGCTGTTGTAGCCCATCCGCCTCAAGGTTGTGCGTGTTGTGGCTTCACAAATGCTATGCTGCATACCTCGGTTGTAACGAGTGGTTATTTCAGTCAAAGTTGCTCTTCTATCAGCTTGAATCAGTCGGCCCATTCTCCTCTGACCTCTAGCATCAACAAGGCATTTTCGCCCACAGGACTGCCGCATACTGGATGTTTTTCCCTTTTCACACCATTCTTTGTAAACCCTAGAAATGGTTGTGCGTGAAAATCCCAGTAACTGAGCAGATTGTGAAATACTCAGACCGGCCCGTCTGGCACCAACAACCATGCCACGCTCAAAATTGCTTAAATCACCTTTCTTTCCCATTCTGACATTCAGTTTGGAGTTCAGGAGATTGTCTTGACCAGGACCACACCCCTAAATGCATTGAAGCAACTGCCATGTGATTGGTTGATTAGATATTGCATTAATGAGAAATTGAACAGGTGTTCCTAATAATCCTTTAGGTGAGTGTATATTAACACTTATAGCTTAACATACATTAAGTAATATGTCTTTGGGGCTGTTCAGACAAGGTTGAAAAGGTTAGACAAGCACAACCCAAAGATTGCAGTAGAACACAGGTGTCTCGAGACATGCTCTAAATAATGTACATTCTTATTAACACGATGCAGTGTCTAAAAAAACCGTGGTGCTCCTGCATGAGACACTGAAAAAATATTGGTACGTGCAACGGTCAAAGACGACCATCTAGTGCTTGAACGCTAGATCACATAAAAATGTGTTGCTCCAGCGTAAGGCGCAATGTTCAAAGCCTTCAGTCTAACCCTTAAAAGATTGATGTCTACAAAATGTGGCGCTCCTTCACGAGATGCCTATTAAACATCGGGACCCAGGGCAACCGTCAAAGACGTTTATTGTGCTTGAACAACACGGCCCTGCGGTCAAAGACGTTAGTCTACCGCTTAAACACTATGCGTCTCAGTTGTCAAAGACATCCATCTAGCTCTTAATTGCTAGACATCTAAAAAATGTGACACTCCTGCATGAGGTGCTGAAAAACTGCTGGATAATGTACTATGGTCAAAGATGTCTATCAAGCATTTGAAGGCTAGATGTCTAAAACTCTCAACTGTCAGAACTCCAATGTGAGATGCTGAAAAAAAATAGCGAGACTCAGTACAACGGTCAGAGACATCTGTCTACTGCTTGCATTAGCTGCTTATTGAAGTTCCTTATAGAGTTAGAATTTGGGGTTTACTCATCCTCCTCATCCTTTGGCCAGAATAGCCTGAACCATGCTCAACTGACAGCTCACTTCTCGTTAACAACAACTAATTCAAGAAGTATTTGAGATTGTGGCCTGACAGCTTACTGATTTTTCCCAGAGTGCCCATCTGGATTCTATGGTGTGGGCTGTCACCAGCAGTGCCTGTGCCAGAATGGAGGGTCATGTGACAGATTTAGTGGCCACTGCACATGTCTTAGTGGTTGGACTGGAGTGGCTTGTGAATTGGGTAAGTTAGAGACCAGACATTGTAAAATTCTAACCCTGACTATAATGGCTTGTCACCAAAATATGTTGTGTTTTGGGTGCTGGTCCAACCAACAGACTTCTTAGCTTATTTCAATAGCAAGGTCAACCAGCCTCCTCAAGAAAGATGAGTTTGATTAGCTGAACATCTTGCTGCTCCACCTTATAAACCTTCTAGATCAGCACTAAACTGAAAAAAAAGTTTGGACCAGCATAGAGATTCAAAGTGGGCAAAATATACCGTATCATAAGCTGCCCTTAAAAATAATGACTTTTATTGCATTAAAGGACCTGGAAGTGATTTTTGCATTCTGAAGCTTTTCACATGACTGAGCCGTTGAATTAGCCATGCCCCCTCATTCCGAAACCCCACCCTTCAAAGATGATTTTGAGACCATAACTGAGCAAAAGAGCAGCATTGTTTGTTCCAGTGGCTGTCAAATTCAACAGTGGCATGATAGCACCTTCAACTGACAAACATTATGAATCATAGCCTCAATGTACTTAAAATACAACACTATGAGAACGAGCAAAATGATTGACAGTTAAATGTTTTTAATGAAATGAGGATGTGGGAGATGGCGATTCCAACTCAGGAATGACTTTTACAAAATAAAACATGTTCGCTTAGAGCGCAACGGTGAAGCTTCAATTTAATGGCAGCGTCCAACACACAATCAGCTGTCACAAAGACCATTGAGATATCTCAGGATACTTATTTCATTAATATCTTTAAGGGAGTTGGAAACATTTTCATACTTTTCCATGAAAAAAAATTGCTTACAGCACCTTTAAACAACAAAATGTCAAACTAAGTGGGACCTGCAAACAAATGATGCTAGACCTTTCTCAAAACTAATTTCACTTTTCTAAGCCATTTTTGAAATTACATTTAACTAATTAGTCTCAATGTGTTTTGGTTGATGTATGATGCCATTCCCCTCGAGTTTACACATGTATCTTATCAGAGTAACCAGAGGTGAAACACCACTAGCAATTGACAACCAAAAATGTAGAAGAAATGCCAGAAGATATCTTAGTTTGAACAATAGATCTACTTTATTGTTATATCATTTATCTCACCTTAACAACTACTTTTTGTGAAATGTTTTGTTGAATCGTGTGCTTGTGCTTCCATTCTTTAAAATAAAAGCCACTTAATTTGATATTTTATTATGTAATGTAATGACATTCTTACATTTTAAATGAGTCTATTCCTTTAAATGTCCAAATTATTCTGGGCTTTTTAGCAGCAATTACACTAATGCACATTAAATAAGTGCCATTCAACAATATTCAGTCATATGTTCTTGGCTTACTCTCATAGTTTCTGCTGTTTATGTGATTGTGTTCAGAATGTGCTGTGGGACACTTTGGGACTGACTGCCAACGCAAGTGTGAGTGTAAAAATGGCGGTGTGTGTGATCGACAGAGTGGCAGGTGCTTCTGCCCTGCAGGCTGGGTGGGCCCACACTGTGCGAGGGGTAAAAAAACAACAACCTTCAAGCAGTTTGCTATGATCTGTTAATAATGTCTGCTTTAGAAATAAATAAAGAAGACAAATGTGCAGTATATCCAAAATAAACTTTTATTCCCATTGTATGTTTTGTTCAGCATGTGCAGTAGGCTTTTATGGCCAAGGCTGTCAAGAGCGATGCAGATGTGACCACAATGCACCATGTCACCACATCACTGGCATCTGCAAGTGTCCAGCGGGCTGGAGAGGGCCACACTGTGAAAAAAGTAATTATTACTTCACTGGAAATAAACACTTACTACTCATTATGGAATCAAATGGTCAAGACACCTCCTTTTTTGCTTATTTCAGCGTTCTCATCATTGATAATTATGAAATTATTATAATTTAGAAACAGGGTTATATCAACAGTGATCCATCACCTATGTGTATCTTTCTTGCTGTTAGATTGCCCCCTGCTGGCAGACCCAGTGTAACTCATTTGTGCTCTTACAGTCTGTTTACCTGGTTCGTTTGGAAAACGATGTGCTCAACGCTGCCTCTGTCCTCCTGGCATTTCCTGTAACCATGTGACCGGAGAGTGTGGATGCTCACCTGGCTTTACGGGTCACGGTTGTGAGCAAAGTGAGTCATTATCCTCACTATCACACTCATGGTGAAATGAAAGTTGTCATCAATATGCTAACACTATTATTGGCTCAGCATGTCTTTGACAACACATCAGTTGTGAAACACTAATCCCTCCACCCTGAATCTCAAAGGTTTTCATTGTGCCTCTGCTCTGTAGTGTGTCAGCCCGGCACATTTGGACTGAAATGTAATCAGGTGTGCCAGTGTTCTGAGGTTAATCAGCTCTGTCACCCAGTCAGTGGTGTGTGCTACTGTGCCCCAGGTTACCATGGCAACAAGTGTGATACAGGTGTGCTCTTCTTATCTCAACTTTGCTCATCTTAATGTCACATACCATACTTTTGTGATCAAAAGAAATTACTATTCATTATGTGCCATATGTCTATAAGGAAAAATCTTTTTTTGTAAATGGGTGTTTCTTCAACTATGGGCACTTTTATGGCACAGGAATAATTTTGTATTTTTGTTATATGGAGGTCACTGTCATTTAAATGAAATATTTTGTCATGCATTTCTGCTATGCTACTATAAAACTTTTATATATAGATTTTATGTATATGTGTAATTTCCAATCAAGATGTCATTTTGTAAAATTATTCAAAAGGCATGAAAAAATATTCTAATTTAATTGTGTATTTGGGATACATAAAATACTATCTTTAAAATTAGTCTTAGCAAAACAAATAATACATTTTATTCCATTTTCTATGTCAATTCCATAACTATCATTTCTTCTACAGAATCTAATCAAACTAACAAACACATAATTTGATATATGGAGGAAATTACAAAGTAGTGGTATCATGTGTATACACTTATGGACATTATTTTTGTAAGTGGACAAATTCAATATATTGTGAGAGTGAGAAAAGTATGTTGAGGGAGAGTTTATTACCACAGGGTCAAAAGAGCCCAAAGTTGGAGAAACGCCAATATTCTTTAAAGTATTAATGGCCGTAAATTTTCATTACAACGTTGCATTACAGTAAGTATGCTGTACCCATGATGCATCATTATTATTCTTTTAGAGTGTGAGGCAGGGAGTTATGGTCCTAACTGTGAGCGGAAGTGCCAGTGTCTGAATAATGGAGTGTGTAAGACCACCACTGGCACCTGTACCTGCCCACCTGGATTCATTGGACCAAACTGCAATATCGGTTAGTCACTAAGTTTGCAATCTTCCATCATCATTCTATAATAAATATACTTTCAAGCCTATTGACTGAGTGCAGGTACTAACAGACTGTATTCTCTATGAAGCTTGTCCGACAGGGCGCTATGGGCAAGACTGTGCACAAGTAGCTTTGTGTGGTGAAGGGGCCAGGAGTGATCCAGTCACAGGCAGATGTGTGTGCAAAGCCGGTCAGCGAGGGGAAGACTGTGGACAAGGTCTGACATTATTCTAGCTAAATTGGATGGTGGAAGGAGAGCAAAACACTGTATTTGGTAGATGTGGAGTTTGCAGTAAATAAGCCTATGTGATTGGATGGTCGTATTTACTATGTGTGTATGTCTGTCTCAGGCTGTGCTAAGGGCTGGTTTGGGGAAGACTGTGCTCAGCACTGTAACTGCAGTAATGGAGTGTGTGATGCAGTTACAGGGAACTGCACCTGTAGGCTGGGCTGGAGAGGAGACAGCTGTGACATAGGTGAGATAACTTTGGATCCTTAAAGGATTTAAATTCTCTCATCATTTAATCACCCTTGTGTCATTTTAAACACGTTTTTCTTTTTTGATGGAACACAAAAGGAGATATTTTGAAGAATGTTCACAATGCTCTTTTCCATATGATGAAAGTGAATGGGGACGGTACTGTTGAGCTCCAAAAAGGACAAAAAAGCACCATAAAAGTACCATTAAAGTAGTCCATTACAACTCCTAATAAGTGTATCTTGTTTAAAGGATGTTTAGATATTTTTCTGGAGAACAAGACAAAGATACTGATTAACCCTCCATAACTGTTCAAAAATGGTCAACATCTTGGCTGTTTGCGGACATTAAATTTGACCGGATACAATAAAGGTGTACCCCCTTTTTATTTTTAATGAAATGTTATAACACTGGGCGGCACGGTGGTGCAGTGGTTAGCACTGTCGCCTCACAGCAAGAAGGTCATGGGTTCAAACCCCGGTTGCCCCGGCCTTTCTGTGTGGAGTTTGCATGTTCTCCCCGTGTCTGCGTGGGTTCTCTCCGGGTGCTCCGGCTTCCTCCCACCATCCAAAGACATGCAGGCTAGGTTAATTGGTGTCTCCAAAAATTGCCCTAGGTGTGGATGTGAGTATGAGTGTGTGTCTGTATATGTGTGGCCCTGCGATGGACTGGCGACCTGTCCAGGGTGTACCCCGCCTTTCGCCCAATGTTAGCTGGGATAGGCTCCAGCCCCCCGTGACCCTGTACAGGATAAGCGGTTGAAGATGAATGAATGAATGAATGTTATAACACTAACTTCCCTGAAGTAGTAACAATCACATTATGCACTTCTTTTGGGATATTAAGTTATTTACATATACGTTTTTCAATTTCACAATTATTTACATATGCAAATAAGCAACTTCACTACAGTAGTAGTACCTAAGTGTAAGTGTAGTACCTACACTTCTATATGTTTAAACATTTGTCATGCGTCATGTATTGGCGCAGATTGCTGCTATTTGAAAGTTACTTTGTTTCCATAAAAAAAGGTGCTGTGTTTTTTCTGGAAGGCACCTAACCACATATACTGTGGTCAGACATTTTTGTTCTTTGATCTCTTTGATGCTTGTGCGCGTGTGTTTGGGTGTGTGTGTATGCGACACCCATTTATTTCTCTCTTTGTGTGTATATGGGACTGTGTTCGACTGTGTGTGTGTGTGCATTCTGCATGCGATTGTGTGTGTGTGTGTGTGTGTGTGTGTGTGTGTGTGTGTGTGTGTGTGTGTGTGTGCATTCTGCATTCTAGCTGTGTCATAGTCTAACCCATTCATCATTCAAAATGAACTGAACAGCCTAGTATGCTTAAAGGGATATTTCACTCAAAAAATCAAGTCAAGTCAAGGGGTTTTTATTGTCGTTTCAACCATATACAGTTAGTACAGTACACAGTGAAACGAGATAACGTTCCTCCAGGACCATGGTGCTACATAAAACAACATAGGACAAACCCAGAACCACATGAGACTACACAGACTAAATAACATACCTATATAAAGTGCACGTGCAAACGTGTGCAAAAAGTACGGGACAGTACAATAAATTATTAACAATGAACGGGACAATAGACACAGTGAGAGACAGTGCAGCGCTGACCAGTACACTGTAGTGCAAAAAGATGACAGTTTGTAAAAATGCCAAATGTAAACATAACATACTATGAGATAGTGTTCTATGGACATAGCAGTTATTGAGGTAGCAGCCAGGTATAAAGTGACAGTAATTAAAGTGCAACTCAGGACATGTGTGTGTCAGTCCAGTCTCTGAGTATTGAGTCTGATGGCTTGGGGGAAGAAGCTGTTACACAGTCTGACCGTGAGTGACCGAATGCTTCGGTACCTCTTGCCAGATGGCAGGAGGGTGAAGAGTTTGTGTGAGGGGTGTGTGGGGTCATCCACAATGCTGGTTGCTTTGCGGATACAGCGTTTGGTGTGAATGTCTTTGATGGAGGGAAGAGAGACCCCTATGATCCTCTCAGCTTTTCTCACTATCCTCTGCAGGGCTTTGCGCTCCGAAACTGTGCAAGTCCCAAACCAGGCAGTGATGCAGCTGCTCAGGATGCTCTCAATAGTCCCTCTATAGAATGTTGTGAGGATGGGGGGTGGGAGATGTGCTTTTCTCAGCCTTCGAAGAAAGTAGAGACGCTGCTGGGGTTTCTTGTTAATAGAGCTGGTGTTGAGGCACCAGGTGAGGTTCTCCGCCAGGTGAACACCAATGAATTTGGTGCTCTTGATGATCTCCACAGAGGAGCCGTCGATGTTCAGCGGGGAGTGTTCACTCTGTGCTCTCCTGAAGTCAACAACCATCTCTTTTGTTTTGTCCACATTCAGGGACAGGTTATTGGCTCTACACCAGTCTGTTAGCCACTGCAGCTCCTCTCTGTATGCTGACTCGTCGTTCTTGCTGATGAGACCCACCACGGTCGTGTTATCGGCGAACTTGATGATGTGATTTGAGCTGTGCATTGCTGCACAGTCGTGAGTCAGCAGAGTGAACAGCAGTGGACTGAGCACACAGCCCTTTGGGGCGCCAGTGCTCAGTGTGGTGGTGGTGGAGGAGATGCTGTTCCCGATCCGGACTGACTGAGATCTCCCAGGAATTGTGAAAAACTGAGTTTAAATGTATTTGGCTAAGTTGAATGTAAACATCTGACATCAACTGTACATTTATTATGAGTTGTAATGGACTACTTTAATGGTGCTATTTTTGGTCATTTTTTGAACTCAACAGTACTGTCCCCATTCACTTTCACCATATGGAAAAGAGCACTGTGCACATTCTTCAAAATATCTCCTTTTGTGTTTCACCAAAATGAAAATGTGTGTTTAAATTATGAGACAATTTAAATTTTTGGGTGAACTATTTCTTAAAGAAAAAGTCCAGGCTGTTTCTTTTCTTTTATAAGTATTCTATACAATTTACTTCTTACAATAATAAAAATCACTTGATATAATCATAGATAAAAGGACTTGGTCTACTAACATTTGGATTCATCACTTTAAAACACTGTAGAGTTAGTTATTTTAATTAAAACCCCATAACATTTAAAACATGCTGTAATGCATCAGTCAATTTAAAAGTGTTCTTGTGTTGATCAGAGTGTCCCAGAGGCAGGTATGGGGCTGACTGCCGGGAGGTGTGTAACTGTCAAAATGACGCCAGCTGTGATAAAGTAACAGGAGAATGCCAATGTATACCTGGATACTATGGGCATCTTTGTGAACATGGTAAGAGGCCTAGAAGGCATCCTGTTTTTTGTTCTGACCCATCTAGTAAATTTTTTTTACTTATTGTGTTTTTATATGTTTTTTTATCTAAAGTGTGCCCTCTTGGTTTCCATGGGGATCAATGCCAGCTTCTTTGTGACTGTCGTGCCAATGCACCTTGTGATCCTAGCACTGGCCGCTGCCTCTGTCCTCCAGGTTACCAAGGAGTCCATTGTGAGAAAGGTGCAAAACAGCATTCATATGAAGTTTTCAGCTGGTACTGATTGTGTGAGTGTTAAAGTGATGCTGTCGTTCTTATTTCAGAGTGTGAGCCAGGCAGGTTTGGGCCTAATTGTGCCCATAAATGTGACTGTGACAGAGGCACACCTTGTGACTCTGTCAGTGGAAGGTGTTTGTGTGCACCAGGGAAGATGGGAACTCGCTGTGATATAGGTGAGCATTCTACCCAGGGTCCAAAATGAAACCATACTTTGCACATTTTTATTAATGTATTATGCGTGTGTGTGTGTCCTGCTCGCATTGACCGTCACATTGACCCAGAATCACATTTTGAGATTTTTGCACTAATGTAAGGTCTCAGTTTTTAAAAAAAAGTTTTTATATCATTGACGTCTTCCCGCAGTTAAAAAAAATTATTTGCATAATACATGAGAGATAATTTTTCAGGCAACTACATTATCTTTTAACATCTCATTTGATGTTTATTCACTTTTTTTTTTTTTTTTGGTCTTTCTGTAATTTGTACTAAAGACAAGGGCTGAGCGGGGGATAGATACTATCTGCAGCATTGCTCTAAAAGCATCCTTGATAGCACATGTACATTATCCATACATACATTTAATGTGTGTGTTAACATCTGGAAGATGTATTTTTAGGTTATGTGATCATCTGCAATATGCAATATTAGATGTTTCCTCTCAGATGTCAAGAAGACGTTCAGCAGATTTCTTTAAGATGTTTATGATTTAGAGTGTTGGTTGCACTTTATTGTACTTTCAGTATACTTACAGTGCACTTGCCCATGAAAATACTTAGTAGTATTAGGTAACTACATGTACTTAATATGGGTTAAGGTTAGGGTTAGTATCTAGTAATTACTATAGTTGTTGTATATGTATATATGTACGTAAATGTAGAACAGTACTGTAAAATATAGTATTTATGTATCTGAATGTAATTAGAATGCGATGCTTTCCAGAAAAAACACCCTTAAACAGACATCTCGAAGATGTGTGATATCTGAGGTGCTATCGTCTGTATGACAGCAGCTGAAGCGATTTTACACACACTCATTAAAGTACATAAACACAACCCAGATAGCACCCGTACATCTCTAAGATGTCTGTTTTAGATGTTTTTATCTGGAAAGCATCACAATCTAATTAAAATCTGCTGAAAAGATCAGATTTACAAACATTCTAAATCATAAACATCTCAAAGACATCTGATGAATGTCTTATTGACATCTGAGACATATTGGCATGTGTCTAATATACATGTGCTATCAGGGAAAATTTATATTTGAAATAACTTAATCAAAAACAACTCAATAAAAAATCAAATCAACTTGATTCAACAAATAAAATTTTTTACAAAAATTCACATATTTCCAAAAACAGCCCAGTGTGACTTATGACTTCGTCACATATACCTAACACTTGATTTAAGTACAGTGTATATATAAATATATTATCCCCTTGAAAATGTTAATTATTTAGTTGTTTTTCCATTAGTATATCTTTCATAATTGATGAGCCTGTCTCCATCTTTTGGTGAAATGGCTCCTATCTCTATATTTGCAGACGATATTGTATTTGTAGATGGTTGAATTGCTTGCATCGCTTTCATCGGTGAGGGTTACACTTGCATTCTTACAGTTCGATTCAAACCATGTCATATAGCGTTTTAGTCAAGTAAACAGACAATTGGGATTTTATCATCTCACCAAAGCCGTTTTCTCTTGCATTTGACACCTGGAGAGTTTTTGCATCAGTTATTCTATCTAATATTTCTTTTTAAATTTACACCAGACTGTGGAGTACATCGGTTTGGCCCAGATTGCTCAGAGAGATGTGAATGTCACAACGGAGGGCAATGCAATCCACGCAATGGACACTGCACTTGTCTGAATGGTTGGGTTGGACCAAGCTGTCAAGAGGGTAATTGTAATACTGGTAATTCACACAAACTTTTGTGATCTCAAAAAATACATTACTTATATCACTTTTGTTCGTAACAGGGCTCCCGTCTAATCAGGATACTAGTAGAAGTAAACGGAAAGACTCCTCACTGTTCAGTTTACCAGTATAGCAAGCTCACAGTTCCTGATCAAGTCCAGCCTACACATGACAGAAATTTAGACACTTTGTCACTGACTGTAACATGACTGGAAGTGAATTTGGGAGTGGACATTTGGCTAAATTTTGAGCCTTTTAATATCTTTGAACTCTACGGTGTACAATGATCAAATGATGATTTACTGGAGAGACTTCCATTTGTAGATACATGATAAACTTTCTCATGGAAAAGTTGACATCAAAGCCAACATGAAGAAGAGTTTTCATATACTGTAGAAGCTCCTCCTGGATGAGGACAAATACAACATTTTTGAAGAGCGCTTTCTGCATCAGCCGTACAGTTAAACTGTTTGTAAGAGGTGCTTCCATTTCATCATGTTGCGTTCCAACTCTAATCATGGTCTTCGGTACACTTGAAAATAACAAGCGGGTGTGTCCAAGCAAGACTAAGCTCCTGGACTAAATTCCCAAATGAGGGATAATGAAGGAACTGAAGAGTTGCTAAAATCTTAGTCTTCAACACCATTGAGCTCCTTCACCCAAAAATGGCAATTCTATAAACATTTACTCACCCTGATGTCATGCTCAATATGAGATGCTTTTGAAATGTCCAAGCTGCTCTTTTGCATACCATGAAAGTAAACCGTGACTAGCTCTCAAAATTACAACAACAACAAAAAAACATTTTCTAACTGTTGTGTGGAATAGGCTGAAATTGTGGTTATTCACTGAAAATGTGGCCCTACCCATGTCACTGTCTACGTTTGATGGAAAACAAATATGAAGCAGCGTGCAACTGTTGAAAGGTTCTTTGAGTCAAAAGGGGCTGTTTTAATTGTATGTTGTATCATTCATGATGAAAATTTTCATGTAATAATTTTTCTTAGAATTTAGGTAGACTTACTGATAAGATATCTATATAACATTTAGTCCATATTTGGATACATGGTCCATATTTCCAAATGTTTCGTTCCATTGCATTTGAACTTTTTCAAATTCAAAAGAATATGAAACAACATTCCTTTTACTTTGTGTACATATGAATGTTTTAGTGTGTGAGTGGTTCTGTAAGATTTTGTTTTTAAAAACTACAGTTTGCATTTAATGATCAATAGTACTGTAAACCATATAATCACTAAGATTTCTATTTTACAACCTTTTTTCTACAGATGTATTTTTGTACAATACCATGGCTACAACACTATGCGGTATGTAGTTAATATTTGTGATATGTGATCTGCATTCACAGAATAAACTTAAAAGGAAATGTACATTTCAAGTCAGGGCCAAAGATATACATTTTAAAAAATAATTCTTATTCGAAGCTCTACTTTGAGCAGTCTGATTTTATTTAAAGTAAATATTACCATGGGGAACAGGTTTTTTTTTAAGGTTTTTTTTCTTAATGGAAGCTTACAAATATTTTATTTATGATTATCCATCCCTTAAGCATTCAGAAATAAGCACTGACTATTTTTTTATATATATATATATATATATATATATATATATATATATATATATATATATATATATATATATATATATATATATATATATATATAACTGCAGTTAAAGAATTAATAACATTTTTATTAATGTGTGCACTGTCAACATATTTAAAGAAATAAAGATATGAGTATTTCCTTTTTTTTTTTTTTTTTTTGTAATTTGCTCGTGAACAATATTTTCTTGATTTCACCATTTTAAAATCCATACTGGCATTCGGATTGATGTTTTTCTTTTCTTTTCCTTTTTCCAGCACAAAATGGTCCTACGTATTTTGTTTGCTTTTTAAAAAGATTTTATAGGTATGTGAACTGTAATAATCCTAAAATATTTACAATAGATTTTAAAGGGAAAAATGGAAAAACAAAATTTTTGTTCATCTATTGTTCATACAGTTTAACAGTGTTGTGCCAATGTATATGTATATCACACATGTTTTTGATGTATAGCTTCAATAAAAAAACATACTGTATACCAATTATAATCTTTATACACATCAGAAATACAAAGAAAAAAAATGAATTTTAGAATAATTTATTTTCAGTTGGTAAATTTGAAGCTGCACATATTTTTCAAGCACAATGTCATGAGTAATAACTGGCAATGAAAAAATAAATCAAGGCAAAAGTGATATTGTTAATTAAAACCAGTATAGTATATATATAGAATCAGGTTATATACAGATTATTAAATCATTCCATTATATATATACAGAAATCATCATTATTTTTTTTAACAGTAATGGTCAGTATAATACATAATAGTCAGAATAAAAGGTCATACCAAAAACAGTCTATTCTTATCAAATCTGCTTCAAAACATTATATTCAAAGTTATCTGAATTCATGTACATACAGTTACTTCTGTTGACATTATTGGACTCTTTTTTTTTTTTATCACTTTACAGCAGAAGCATTTGACTTTATTCTACAATGACTTCATATAGGAAAAACTTTTTGACTTTTGTTAAATATTAGGCTGTTTTAAAAGGTTGAATTTGTGTGCACCAACAGTTTCTCATTCAACAAGGCTTATATACATGGTGGTGTACAATTTGCGATTTCCTCATGATCTAATTACTGACATCAATATACTGTAGTCATGGCTTCCCGAGGGACATATAATTACAGCAGCTCATACAAGGTCCACCACAGCACATAAACACGTATGACCAACATTCCATATGAAAGATAATGACAAATACATATGAATGACAAATACAAGGACATGGCATTTATGATGACCCTCAGCTAATAGTTACTTAAGCAATGCTTGCCACTTCTATCACATAAGCCTGTATTCTCCAACAGTGGCCTTTGGTTAACATGCTACTTTGAAAACCCATATGTAACAATTCACTCTACTTTGTTCTAGTTTAATAAATATGTTCAGCTCAGCATTTTGCTTACCTGAGTCTTAATGTAGATCATTCAACAATCAAAACCTTCATAAACAGCATTACATTCCATCTACAGGTCAACACTTTCAGACATTTATACCCAGCCAAACAGTTGCTATTCACTAATGGGCAACACTTTACGATAAGGTTTTATTTGTTCAAATTTGAACTAACAATTAAAAATACTATTGTTAATGTTAATTTGAACATATCCAGCAGTTATACATTTTTCTTACGAAAAGTTGTATATGTTAACATTAGTTAATGCACTATAAACTAACATGAACTAACAATGAACAATTGTATTTTTATTAACTAACATTAACAGTTATAATAAGATTAATAAATGCTGTAAAAATATATTGTTCATTTTTAGTTCATGAAAACAAATGTTTTAACAAATGTCAACGAATGGAACCTTATTGTAAAGTGTTACCCACTATAGTAATATGCCATTCTAAAATTTAATTAGTATGTAGGCTACATGCAATGACCGTATTGAGATTTAATTGAAATCTTTGAAAATGTACAATAAATTTGATAAACATTCAGAATAATTTGAACGGCCTTGACACAAACCTGTCAAAATATTGAACTATACATTGTATGCATTTAATAAGGTATTTAATCAAATTTTAAATCTTAGCATTTAAATATTATGATAATAACAAATGAATTTGTCATTCTGATGATAATACATAAATTCATGTATAAAGCCTCTTTATAAATCTCTGTAACCCTTACCAGCTTATGCACACAATTCACCACTGATGGCCTTAAAATGCCATAATGCATGTAATAGATAATTCTGTTGGTACAGATGAAACACATGCTCCGGTACTCTGGTATTTAGCATTAGTACTGTATAAGGCATATCATCTATTAATTCTTAGACAGCAAATTAATGCTGTTCAAATCACTGGCTTATACACAATGTCCATGTCTGAGTAACATATAATTTATCAGTTCTAGACACATCTACTAGAATAATGTTTTAATGAAAACACATGCGTAATAACGGCATATAGTGTAATAACTTGTACTTGCAAAGATCTGATGTTTGGATTGCGAAATAAAATTGCAAATATTAGCATAAAGTAGTAATTAGTTGTAGATGTACTGATTTTGTTTTTCCACCAGGATCAATGTAAATTTAAAGCTTGTATGTTTTATTAATGGGGTGGTGCTTGTTGATGATTATATATCTGAGAGATTGATTTCTTGCCAGTGTGTTCTCTTTCCCTCAATTGATGGCGCCATTGGCCAAGAACATAACAAATGAGAAGACAGCATTCTTCACTAAACGCATAAGAGGACAAGAAAATACATTTCGAAAAAAAATAAAAGGTGAAATATTATAAGTAAAACTTTCAAATACGAACAAAAATCAATGCCATCAATGCCTTCAAACAGTGTCTGGTATGAATACTAAGCCTCGGATAGATAAATATAAAATCCAGTGCACTAAATATTATTTGAATCACTGAATATCCAAAAAATAAATAAATAAAAAAATAAAGACATTCTGCATTGAAAACCACCTATAATGCAGAACATTAAGGCAATCCATCAACTGAGTACAGCAGGTACATGATGAGTACACAACATTTCACCATATTACCAAGTGTCTTCCTTCACCTATGCACCAAATCTCAAGTGCAAAGAAATTCTAAATAAAATTAGGTTGTTAAGAGGGAACAGCTGGACAGACGACAGAGAATTCTTTGGTTGAAGCACTGTGACATCTGAGTATACAGTTAACCACAAATTGCTGTTTTAGGCCAGTCGATTCTTAGAAAACATTTTAAAAGTTATAATGAAGACAAACAATGGGTTAACTCTTTTAGATATTGCACATTTGTAGTATATTTAAGATTTCTGTCAGTCTCATAACCCAAAGCTACGGTCTGTTAGCAAACATATGTTAATGTTAATTCCTGAAATTGGGAAAGCTCTGAACATTTACATTTTAGGAGTTAACTGACTTTGACTAAAATGCATCTGGTATTATAGATGAGGCCTTGGAAACCAGCAGTATGTTGGATATCAATGCAGTGATGTTTTCACATGTACATAAAACCAGCGCCAATGACAATAAGTGACATAAAAAGATTTTATAATCAGCCTTGTTCAGTCATGTACATTTCTGCATTCACTAGTAACTAAAGTGCTTCATCAGTACCACTACTGAAAAGATATGTTTAGAATCCCCCATTAGTGTATGCAAATGTATTATTTTCCAATGAATATGAAAACAGCTTGTGCATTGGCCAGTGAATCTCATGCATTTAAGTACAAAATCTGGAACCCTAAAATATACTGCAGCTCTTTTAGTGCGTACTACAGTACGAGTGGGAGGAGGAAGTGAGCTAGTGCGTTTGATTTCAGTGGTTTCTTATAGGTCAGTTCGGCACTCAGCTTATTGAGCCGGCATAGCTGATTTGAACGTGAGCATGCTTCAGCCTGTGCAGTTCTGCAACTTCTCTCAGGCTAATATCAGCATCCTCCATGTAGTGTGCAAGTTGGCGTCTCCGGTGGGACCTCTGATATTGCCGGTCCCATGCGCCAATGTTTTATTCAGTCAAAGCTCAGAGAAAGACGCAGATCAACACAGTGTCACTGACATTCCTTTAGGACCTGTAGTCCTTTTTGCTGTAGGGCTTGTTGCCTAGGATACTGTCCACTTCGTGTATAATTGATGATGATAATTTTGGAAGAACCTGAGTGGGAAAGTATTTGATTGAAGAATTAATGTTGCAATACTTTAAGTGCATCTGCTTATGTTATTCGTGAAAAACGTTAAAATATATATAGATTATCATCACGTCATGACTACTGAGTGGTTTCCCCTTTGGCCCATAAAAAAAAAAAAAATATTTAGACATTTATATTAAGAAGGAAGGTATTCTGGTCATAATTTTAAAGCCAGAAAAAAAGCATTTGTGCTTTATCATTTGTAAAAACAAACAATTGACCTTATTCTCTATGTGAGCGCAGCGTAGTTCTAGCGGGAAGACTAGCAGCTGTACAATATCACACCATTAGCTGGGTAATCCCTAGCCAATCGCAGGTAAGCTATTGCTTTATAAGTCTGCTCACAATCTATCACATTGCTGTTTCAGTGCGCTAACACGGCAACCTCCACCACCCCACCACCACCAGTTGAGCCCCGTCCCGCACAGGGGGTAGGCTCCTCGCCCCTGCCTCCTATCTCCGGCAGGATATGATGGTTCTGAGTACAACTCCCTCGGACTGCCAGACGGGGCCTACGCCAAAGAGAGACATTACTTTTCTGTTCTACATTCATCAAATAAATTGCATCTTAAACCTCACTCAAGCCTGCGTGTCTTCCCGATAGAAATATAAATATAGTGTCGATAGCAGTCTCTAGAGGAGAGTAAATAAATTGGTTTAGTAGAATTTCTTTTTGCAAATAAATAAATTAGGGCTGGGAAATTGAAAGTGTTCATTTCTGCAATTAATAGTTAAATGTTTAATGCACTTTTGTTTTAAGCATTTGTTTTTGTTTTTTTTTTGTCACTTCCTGAAATTTTTTCCCCACATAATGTGGCTAAAATTGGCATATATACATTTCCAGGAGGTACACGCTTGACTCAAATGCTCATCCTATTACAGAAATTGATTGTGTGGAGAAGTGCACGCTTATTCATTATGTGTGACGCATGTACCGTGCTTAATAAACACGTGAGTAGATTTACTGTCTGGAAAATATGGAGACTTCACCCACAAGTGGTGATCCAGGTCTGGGAGAGATACAGGCAAGCTACAGCATCGCATCACCCAAAATGCTGAGCCAGTGTAAAAAGCAAAACCGTGCAAGAGAGAGAGTGAGTGTGCACGACAAATAATAGCTTTGAGATTGTAAACTTTTACATGTAAACTTAAGTTTCTCTTGCCAGTAAAGCTTGATATAAATTGAATCTGCACATTTGATCCTATTATTTAAAAAGTCAAGTGGAAAATGGCAAAAGATTTTGCTCAACTTTTATTACACATATACATATACTTAAATCATACTTGTAAAAATTTGTCTAACAATTTCTGCAAAAAGCAGAAGATTTTAACAGGTACATATTAAAATAATTCAACTAAATAATAACCATCTCTTGCACTTTTCATCATAGAAGAGATGTATTCTTATGTATTTGCATTTTTTGTGTATTTTTTAATAACTTAAATCAATGTCACATCATTAACCCCTATATTTCCCTGTTTGTCGTGTTTGAGTTCGTTGACTCACCTGAATAGCTCCTATATTCTCCATCAGTTGATCAGTACTGGAGGTCCCCAGCAGCACACAGCTCACCCCCTCATTCCTCAGACACCACGCTACACAGAGATATCAAAGCACAACACTTTAACATCTCTGTAAAAACAACAGTGAACCTGCTTTTGTTGTCTAAAACTGCTTCTGAGATTATCTGTAAAGGTGATGGGAAAATGCGGAACAATATACCCAGTCATTCGTAAAATGAATCAGAAGTCAGTTTTGTTTAGGCAGAAAAAATCTTCTTTTTGAAAGCAGATCAGGACTGTATGCTTTTTTTATATATCAAACTAAGGCAGAGGTAGGTGTATTTTGAGTGTTAGCATATGTGGGCTTAAAGCTATAAAGTCTTTTTTTATACAATTTTGAACAATGGACACACTAATGGAAGCTTATTTTGAAACATAAAAGGGATGAAAAATGAAGAATTCCATCATCATTTGCTTGTCCTCATGTTGTTCCAAACGTGTATGACCTTGTTTCTTCTGTATGCCACAAGAGAAAAAAAATAGTTTTATGAAAAATTTTGAAGCTGCTCTTTTTTGCCATTCAATGAAAGTGGCTGAGTTTGTCATGTCTTAACATTCTGCCTACACTCTCTTTTGTGTTCCATTGAAGAAAGAAAGTGAAATGGGTTTGGAACAAAATGAGGATAAGTAAATGAAGAAAGAATTTTCATTTTTGAGTAAACTGTCCCTTTAAGGCAGCAGTAAAAAGTTATAAAAAGACCAAAACATTCAAAGCTCATGTAAAACGACACATCTCAGAGACACACAAAAGATGAAGAGCTGTCATCCACTCAACATGACCACAAGAACAAACACATAACACACCTGAAACAATGAAAGCACCCTGGTTCAAGTTTACTGTAATGTTCTGTCCAAATGTATCCGGCCTGCAGTTATCAGTCATCACTAACATCCTGAAACCACACAACACCCCTGCTGCTCCCCTGACCTTTACTGCTTCACTAAAAAGGTTATGCACTGTATAAATTAATGGTTATACTGTAATTGGACAGTTGTGCCAAGCCGGGCTTAATGATTAGTGTGGAATACAGGCAACAAAAACTGAAGCTACAGAGATAAACATACTTTTTTACTTTAAACGTTATGTCTGATGGAGAAAACCAAATCTAAAATATTGCAATTCTCTATGCTGTTTTACCCTTATATAAGCAATTACAGTCATCTACTGATTTCAATATGTCCAGTGTGTTTCATTAGTAGACAAGTAGGACATGTTTATGGATGCAACATCACTAGAGACTAAATCCAAAATTAAAGGAATGAAAACGGGAACAAATGTTATTTTACATACATTAGGCTACTGTATACTATGCTTGCTATGATTTCTATACTGATAATCCCCCCCCCCCCCCCACCCACTGAAAAACAAACAAAATGCTTTTAAAAATAATTTCGCGTATTTTGGGTGAGACAAGTGTTATATTATATAGCAATATTATAGCTTGTTCTTCCAGACCAGGTCGCTTGTTTCTCTAGTGAGTTATGGAAACACTGTGCTAAGGGTGGGTAAAATACCATTTGCAGAGTACTGTCATTTTAAAGATAATGTTATTAACCATTCTTTTATGTTGTTCTAACTGGTTACCAATTGGAAAGGAGGTCTAAAACAAAACAAAGCTCTATCTTTTAAATATATATTTAACACATCAGAGATGAATATTTCCACAAGTGCTCATAAAATCGACCTGGTCCCTTACACAACTACTTGAGGTTGACTGATATAAACTTGACTCCCAGAAATTGTGTTGTAGTCGCACAATTTGATTGGACGGTTGGGTTAGGGCTATGATTGTTTGATAGAAATGTTGTTTCAGAAACAGGAATCCTAATTCCGTACAGTAATTAACATTGTGCTGTTAAGATACTGTACAATATTTAACAGAGACATAAATAGTCCAACACCAGACCCCCAGACTTTGACAAATAACAAGACACAGGACAGACACCAGCAGACACATGCAAACAGCCTGTCCTGAGCTCCAGGCAGGCGGACAGACAGACAGACAGAAAGAGAGAGAGCAGCAGGGCCTGAGCAGTATTACCGATGGCCAGCTGGGGCAGCGTGCAGCCCAGCCGCTCTGCAATGGCCTGCAACTCTTTCAGCTTCACCTGCTGACGACGGCCTTCCTCACTCAGGATCTTGTCCTTCAACCACTGGTAGCCCTGTTTCAAACACACAGCACACCTGCTCAGAGAGCCACACACCACCGTGGCGCTGAGCCACAGGAATAGCCTGGGGAAATTCACTGTGTTTGTGGAATAATGAGAGAATGGATTATATCTGCACACATAACTGCAGGAACATGTTTTATGAAGGGGTGCTGAGGGGACAGTACGGTGGGGTGTGACACAAGTAACATTTAGTTTAGGCCACTATATATCAATGCACAAAAAAAGCTCTTAGCATCCTTAAGCATTAAGTTTAACAGTTAATAATGTATGGTACTTGCTGCTTTACTGTACCTTACTGTGTTTTAGTCGTCGTCTTTTTCCAACTGATTAATAATATTTATGTGCCTATCATGCAGGTCTACTATTCATAATGGCCTTGTTTGTCCAAGTCTGCATGTATTATACACATTTTCCTTATATTGTAATGTATATAAATGAACAAATCTTTCTGAAAGCAAAAATACTCAATGGTTATATGTAAGGGAAGGCAAAATATCACATCAAGAAAATGCATGTGTGCAGATGAACAGGAGCACTTCAAAATCCCATAAAGTGACAAGCATAAAGTTCCATAATACAAAAGAAAATTCATCTTGAAAAGACTCAAGCAAGGCCTCCACTTTAAAAACAAAACAAAAAAACAATAAACCTAGAAGACATTTGAAAGAGAGTCATTAATAAAGATATGAAAACAGTCAGGAGAGACAGAAGGGAGTGCTGAGGTTAACAGATACAGAGGGGTTGTAACACATGGCAGACGAATACCTTGAGTGAGGCTCTGGAGTAAGGAGGCACACCGCTGTCATACTTCCCTGAGATGATCCCACAGGCCAGTGGAGACCACGTCATGGCACCCACACCTGCAGAAACACCATTATAGTGTTTATGACATGTTATGAGCCTGCAACCATTACAGCGACTACACTTTCTCAGGCATTATGAGCACATCATGCGTGTGCATTGTGCTTTGCTTTGTTTAGTATTGTTGATTACTAGCAGAGACTATTTAGCAGAGACAGGCCACTTCTATGAATAGGAGAAACTGGAATGCCCAACAGTCAACAGATGTTGAAAGGAAGTCCCGCCTTACAAGTAAAAGAGCCAATCGCCTTTTTAGATACAGACATCACCTACCAATCGACTCGAGAACACGTGTGTTCTTCAACTAAAAATAAAAATCTTGTACTAAAATAATTTTTTTGCACATTTTATTAAAATAAAAATGTTTTTTTTTTATTATTTACTTCAAATACTGTAAACACCTAATAAGTGTAAAAATAATAATAATAATAATAAGTTGAATAGGTAAAATTTTCACTTTTGAACAGTTGTCTTTAATAGAAGATTTTAGTAATTTATTAGTAACTGCTTTGTAAAGCCAATACAAATTATCCTTAATTACTGGCTGAATATTGTTTAGTAAACTTGATTCATGATGGATCTCCGAAATTCAGCATTATTACACTCATGAGCCAAAGCATTATGTCCACCTACCTAATATTCTGTTGGTCCTCCGTTTGCTGCCAAAACAGCGTTGACCTGCTGAGGCATGGACCCTATAAGATCCCTGAGGGTGTCCTGTGGTATCTGGAACCAAGACATTAGCAACAGATCTTTCAAGTCCTGTAAGTAGCGAGGTGGAGCCCCCGTGGATCTTCAACTCTTCATCATGTTCCTTAAACCATTCCGAACAAGATACGAACAATGTGTGAAGAGTGGCAGGGTGCATTACCTTGCTGAAAGAGGCCAATGTCATAAAGGGGTGAAGGGGTGTACCTGGTCTGCAATGAGGTTGTTTAAGTAGGTGGCACGTGTCAAATTAACATTCACATGAATGGCCGGACCCTTGGTTTCCCAGCAGAACACTGCCCAGAGTATCACACTCACTCCACCAGCTTGTCGTCTTCCCACAGTGCATCCTGGTGCCAACACTTCCTCAGGTAAACAGTGCACATGTACATGGCTGTCCACATGAAGTAAAAGAAAATGTGACTCATCGGACCAGATGACCTTCTTCCACTGCTCCAAGGTCCAGTTCTGACGCTTGTGTGCCCATTGTAGGCACTTTCGATGGTGGACACAGCCCCATACACAGCAGTGTGCGATCCACTGTGTGTTGTGACACATTTCTCCTGTAACCATCATTAAAATTTTCTGTGACTTGTGCACCAGTAGACCTTCTGTCAGTTCGGACCAGATGGAATAGTCTTTGTTGCCCTAGCGCATAATTGAGCTTTGGGCACCCAACACCCTGTCTCCTGTTTTTGGTTTGTCCCTTCTCGGACCACTGTCAGTAGGTACTCACTGCTGCTGACCAGGAGCACCCCACAAGCCTTGCCGTTTCAGAGATGATCTGACCCAGTCGTCTGGCCATAAAAATTTGTCCCTTGTTAAAGTCGATCAGGTTTTTACTCCTGCCCAGTTCTCCTACATTCAACACGTTGACTACGAGAAACCATTGTTTGCTTACCATCAAATCTACACAAACCTTGACATGTGGCCTTGTTAGGAGATGATCAACTTTATTCACTTCATCTGTGAGTGCTAATAATGTTTTGGCTAATCAGTGTACATTACTTTCAAATACGACATTCAATAATCAGTGTTAAATAAGTTTAATAAATTATGGCTAAGATAGCCTTACTCCACATTCAGTTAATTATTAATTCATGTTTTATTCATGCTTAACTAGTGCATTATTTTGGACCCTTCAAGTGTTACAGATTTTAAGATCTTTTTAATGAGGTATGCAGCCACCACTACAACGGCTCCAAAAAAAAAATAAAAAAAATGTTTGGTTCATGGGGCAGGGCTTTGCACTCGTTTCACCAAACCCCTTGCATAGATGCTGTAGAAGCCTATTTGTTAAATTTTTTCAAATATTTGTAGTGTTTGTTGAAGTTAAATATTTTATAATGTATGATTGCCACTTTAAATATTTATGTATTTACACATTTATCACATATTTTTTTAAAAGTTTTTTTTATATATGCATAACTTTCAATATTTACAAGTATTTATATAGAGATTATACTTATATATTCAACAAGAGCTAAAATTATACTGTCTCTTTAGAGCATATTAACAAGTTTTGCAAAGATTCTTTACCGCATCCGTACTACTGTATGTGTGATTAGAATCTTAGGACATACATTACACAGACAAAATGACACAGTCAAACAAAACTTTTACTCTCCTCATATGTATTGAATAACATGTAAAAAAAAAAATGTCATACAAGTTCTCAAATTAAAATCAAACTTTACACTGGTTTGTAGAGTCATCTGGTAGAACAGAGTATGTATGAAAAGTTAAACCAAAATAAATGCAATGTGGTTGAATGGCATACCTCGAATCAACTAAAGCAATGGTGACAGCATCTGTGACAACTACAGTCCCACAGCAGCCAAATACGCTTGCGACACAACACACAGTGAAAGGAACTCGTGATAAACTTCTTCACCACTACACATCTCTAACACTGACAAGTGAAATCTGAACATTTACTAGATAGTGGCTAATAAAATCACGGTTGCTGTTGTAACCTCCATTCCCTGAGGGAGGGAACGAGACGTTGTGTCGAATGAAGTGACACAAGGGGTCTTCCTTGGGAGCCTTGTGTACCTATGAACATGAGAAAAGGCCAATGAGAAATTGGCAGTCAGAATTTGCATGTCCCGCCCCTGGACATACGGGTATAAAATGGAAGCGGGCATGCGTCTAAGTCAGGTTTTTGCACTGAGGAGTCGAGAATAAGGTACAGCCATTTACAGTGGTAGGTCTAGTGTCGTGGCAGAAGGGACACAATGTCTCGTTTCCTTCCTTACGGAGGTTACAACAGTAACCGTGACATTCCCCTTCTGTCACTCTCTTGACATTGTGTTGAATGAAGTGACACAAGGGGTCCCATTCAAAAGCGCCATGCACTAGACTGTGTTACGTGAACTGCTGACACAGGTGCAAGCAGGCTGCTGCGTGCTAGAAGCAACTGTATCGGCTGCACATAACCCTCCCCAACGCCCCCAAAAAAGAGGTCATATACAGACCTTAGGTTCCCAGCACCCCTGAGGGGGGAACAGGTGCTACATGACTAGCATGGGAGCAAGCCCGGCAGCCACGGCCTTTTCTCTCGCTATGTCTCTTAGCACTATGAAATGCATCGGGGAAGGCGGTCTTTCCTGATCCTATTCTTTCAGGGGGAAAAGACCCTGCAGAGGCCACATCCTGCCCAGACTAGGGGGAGGTGACATGTGGCAAATACACCACGTGGGTTGTGAAGCCGCATGTGGGAGTGGCATGGTGGTAGGTCCTGCCTGATGAGGGAGGAGCTCTACAAGCACGGCAACTGGGGGCAATGGGACTGCCCAAGGGAAACATGAGTCCGCCAACAGGGGGACCGTACCGCAGAAAATACATCACAGGGAGTTGCCTGAAGAGGAAATTAAGTCTGTGGAGCCCTACCCCAGTACAGAGCACCTGTGGCCCGTAGTGGGCCTGGACGCAAATTGCTCCACTGAATTCGCAGGCCAGAAGGCTAGGGAGGAAGAACATCCAGGAAGCGACACTTAGTGGCTGACCTGGGAGAGTTGGCGTGGTTGGGAGCGGCGCACTGAGCCGAGGTACCAGTCGACAGCAGCCCAGGCAAGCATGTCGGCATGTCTGGCTGGCCCAGGGGCTAAAGGGAGAATGCCGGCTGGCTGAGAGGCGAGCTGGACTCATCCCGAGTTTGGACGGAAGCAAGCGAGCATGCCGGTGGGCGGGTGGTTCATGGGGATTTACCTGGCAAAACAGAGCCTGTCATCATCCCCAAATTGCCTTCATTGCCAGCCGAGTCATCCTAAATCCCGTGGGAAGAAGGAGCGACGCGGGGGGCGGCTGAAGTGGCATTCACCTTCAGGAAGGAGAGCCATGACCGCTGCCATGGTCATGTTCTCACAGTGAGTGCAAGAACCATCCACACACTCCACCTCAGTGTGATCGCTGCCCAGGCACACGAGGCAGCATCTGTGGCCATCGGTCTTGGAGAGATATCAACCGCATCAGGAACTACAGGCGAAAGGGCACCTTTGATAAACGCGTCCTGAAAAGGAGGTTCAACGCCTGTCTGTGTATTGCTCATTTATGAGTGAAACTCAAACTCTTTTAGAGAATAAAACTCTTTTAGGAGGGGAAAACACTCTTTTAGGCAGTGAAAGTGCTGTCTAAGCGCTCAGGGGTGTGGACTGCACAGCGTGCAGAGAGAGAACGCCAGCTGGAAACTCTTTTAGAGAATAAAACTCTTTTAGGAGGGGAAAACACTCTTTTAGGCAGTGAAAGCACTGTCTAAGCACCCAGGGGTGTGGACTGCACAGCATGCAGAGAGAGAACGCCAGCTGGAAACGAACAGTAAGATCCAACAGCAGTGCTTCTTGCCAGTAGAGGTGAGTGGAACAGTGGTAAACTCAGCTAGCTGTTGCACAACCACTTGGCTCCAAAGAAAAAATCTGACTGACACGCCCGCTTCCCTTTATACCCATATGTCCGGGGGTAGGACATGCAAATTCTGTCTGCCAATTTCTCATTGGCCTTTTCTCAAGTTCAAAGGTACACAAGGCTCCCAAGGAAGACCCCTTGTGTCACCTCGTTTGACACAATGTCGAGTGAGTGACAGAAGGGGAACAGACATTTTTTTGCCACAAAGCGGGAAATTTGGTTGCATATGAGTGATTTACTAGCATTGTAGAGTGCTTCAACAATAACTTTACAGGACTCTACAAGAACTCTACAGAAACTCTGCAGTAAATAAAAAGAACTCTATGGGACTCTATGCAGTAAATCTATATTAACTCTACATGAACTCTACAGGACTATACAGTAACTCTACAGGCTCTACAGTAATGACATTAACTCTACAGAACTCGACATGAACTCTGCAGTAACTCTACAGACCTCTACAGGAACCCTACATCAACTCTACAGGAACTCTACCTTAACTCTACAGAAATCTACAGTAACTCTACATGAATTCTAATGGAACTCCATTAATACTCTACAGGACTCTACTGGAACTACACAGAAGTATGCAATAATCTACTGGAACTTCACAGGCACTATTGGAGTACACAGCACCACAATCTTTGCACACACACCTATTTTATGGAAGAGCTCAGGCAACTGAACTTCCACTTTCTCTCTCTGGAACATGTGATATTCAGCCTGCTCACAGACGGGTGGGATCAGGTTAAACTGCCGTGCCACTGAGTACGCCTCCTGAAGAACATGTACACACACACACACACACACACACACACACACACACACACACACACACACACACACACACACACACATAAGAGACATAAGAGACATAAGAGACAGCAGTCTCTTATCATACTATAGACACTCTGGAACAAATCCCAATACATTCACACATTATTATGTGTGAAGGTGATAAGGATTTTCTTAATCATCAAAAGAATCTCTTAGCATAAATTAGCTGCACGTATAAGAGTAAAGTTAAAATGGTTCCAAAAACCTACAGTACACTGGTATTTGCAATTTTGTCAGAAAAAGGTAACAAGTTCTAGTTGACCAATATGGGGTTTTAAATGGTTACATTTCCAGATGCCAATATCTAGAGTATGATGAATAATGGCTGATATAATTCCTGTATATCCATAATATACAGACAGAAAATTAGATATATAAAAAAAATGGATGAAACAATACAAACACTTATAGACAACATTTACTGGATATTTACACACACACACACACACACACACAAACTTGAAAACAGATTATCCATGGACAAGGCTGTTGGCAGATTATGGAGCTAACACAATGGGAATTTAACCCTTCCGTGGACATGGTTTATCTCAAATTGGCCAAATATCAGCCAATTAATCAGTCTGGAAAATAATGCAGTCTATTACTAGTTACAAGTACAAGATTTATTCTTTATCATTATTTATTTTCATGTGAGCAAAAAAAGTTTATTATATTTCCAGACCCACCATAATCTCCATAGAGCTCCAACGGGAGGTGCCCCAATACATGGCCATTCCCTGGTTTATCACATGGGTCATCGCTCGCACCGTCTCTGCCAATCAAAAAATTCACAATAAGAGTCTGGACAACACACTCAGACACTGAGGCATGAGGAAGGTAGATACAGTCAATCAGAATGAAAGGAAGATAGAGAGGTTGCAATATACAGTACCTTGCCATTTAAGACAAAGTACACATATAACAGTAAAGTAATGGAAGTGGAGCATAAGTAGATTCAAAGAAAGTCTAAGAGCAACAAAGGCCATATATCATATATTCCCCGTCTGTCGCTCACTTCGACGTCGTGTCGAAGAAGCGACACTAGGGGTCTCTCTTGAGCGCCGAAAGATACCTCTGATCTATGAAAAAAGGCCAATGAGAGTTGGCGAACAGTATTTGCATACTCCGCCTCCGGATACGGATATAAAGGCGAGAGAAATACGCTCGTTCATTCAGTAATTTTCTTCGGAGCCGATGGTCGTGTGTATCAGTGTTGCCAGATGTACGATAATTATCGTATTTGTACGATAATTTTGACCTCTGTACGATGTACGATCAATAATGAAAAAAGTCCCATAATGTACGATAATTTCAGAGTTTTCAGTTGTTCGTCCAAACACACATCCTACCGCTTCTCTCTCGGACCCCGAATCATTCGCAGGCAAGCACGTATACACACACACACACACACACACACACACACACTAGGGTGACCACTTGTCCCGCTTTACGTTGTACTGTACAGCAATTTTACCCTTTGTCCCGCCTCACGCAAATTGAGCATCTGTCCCGCTTTTTCATTGGACCCTGCCTAAATACACGGACGCGTCCATAGGCGTACTGTTAACTTATGTCCAATAGTTCAGAGGAGAGCAAAAAATGCGGTAGTCGATAGGCTGAGTCGTCGTACGTCAATCAAACTGTTGACTGGTGCAGGAACGCCTCCTCAACGTTGTCAACAATCTCAAATTGGAGGGCGCGCTGTTCGGTCGGTTAAGCAGCCATGGCCAGTGCGGCCACGAAAAAGAGAAGATGCACTTTTAATAGCGAATGGACCGCAAGATACTCTTGGTTAAGACCTGTAGATGGCGAAGCAGAGAGAGCTTTTTGTATTTATGCAAAAGCAGTTTTTCTGTGGGACATGTTGCATGTGAGTACCACAGAAAAAAAACACATCATCAAGAAACATGCAAATCAGTGCAATCGTTTTTCAATAAACCAAATGACCCACAGGCTGACAAAGTTTCGGCAGCAGAAGTGACGAGCATTTATCATTCCGTACATCACACACATTCATATCGCTCTACCGACTGCAGTAACAAGTTAGCCCCAGTAATTTTTCCAGATTCTGAAATGGCTAAGAAAATGTCGTGTGGCCGCACCAAAGCAACATCTATTGTAACAGATGTCCTCGCTCCGATCTCAGTGGAAAAATTAGTGTTTTGTCTTTTATAGGCCTAGGCCTTAAGCTGTAGAAACTTTGGGTGATATTTTGGGTCAGGTAGTGTCTTAATCTTTTAGTTGGTGGGTTTAAAAAATGTTTCTGGGTAAATTAGATAGACAATATATCTTAAGTTTAAAGTTATTACGTCTGTCCCACATTGTCCCTCTTTACCATGCTACTTGTCCCACATTTTGTCTGACTGGAGGTGGTCACCTAACACACACACACACACACACACACACACACACACACACACACAGCACAAGTGGATGTGGCATCCGATGACTTAGAGATCGAATTTGAATCTTTTTTTGTGTTGTGCACTTTTTTCTTTTTTGTGCACTTTTTTTCGGCATATCTTTTGCACTTTGGAAAAAAAAAGTTATTCAGACTTCCTCCAGTTAATGTGCGCGTATTATACAGCTTGTTCAAATTGGCTGTAAAATTATTTGGAAAATAAAATTGTTGGAAAATAACTATATTTTATGCGTTTGGTTTGTGTACGATAATTTTTTTTAAAAAACGATAATTTTGAGGTTTTGGTACGATACTTCGACATTTCTAATCTGGCAACACTGGTGTGTATGCAGTCAGCTGCGAGTAACACAACTGATCCTGCTTCTGATCCTCTGACGCTCTGCTTTGCTGTTGGATTTACGGCGCACTACAGCGGCTTTTCTCTTCACTGCCGGCGTGCAGTTTGCCCCTGGGCGCTTCGACAGCGCAGAGTTAAAAGAGTTGAAAGAGTGATTCTCTCCATAAAAGAGTTTATTTCTCTGAAAGAGCATTACACAGCGGCGTTGAACGTCCTTTTCAGGACGCGTCTTTTTAAAGATGTAATTTCCGCCCCTGTGTAGTTTCTGGATGCGGTGTTTTCTCCCCACCTCTCTCGGTCATAAAACACTATCTTGCATGCCTGGGCTGCGATCACATGCAAGCAGTGTTTTATGAATGGTTTATGTTCTCAGTGCGAGAACATAGCCATGGCAACATTGCGGTCGTGTGGCTTTCTTTTGTAGTGAGAGAAAGCCGTTTCAGCCGCCCCCCGCGCCTCGCCTCCTTCCTACGGGATTGACGCAGGCGCCGCGGGCGATGAACACGATTTGGGGACAATGACGGGCTCTGTTCGCCGGGTAAATCCCCTCGAACTTCCCGCCTCCCCGGCACGCTTGTTTGCTAGCATTGCGGTCGTGTGGCTTTCTTTTGTAATGAGAGAAAGCCGTTTCAGCCGCCCCCCGCGCCTCGCCTCCTTCCTACGGGATTGACGCAGGCGCCGCGGGCGATGAACACGATTTGGGGACAATGACGGGCTCTGTTCGCCGGGTAAATCCCCTCGAACCGCCCGCCTCCCCGGCACGCTTGCTTGCTTGCTTCCGTCTGAGCTCGGGATGAGTATTCTCTCCAATGGTTCATCTTCTCAGTGTGAGAACATGGCCGTTATAGCATTGCGGTCGCACAGCTTTCTTTTGTAATGAGAGAAAGCCACTTCAACCGCCCCCCGCGCTCCGCCTTCTTCCTACGGGATCGGCGCAGGCGCTGCGGGCGATGAAGGCGATTTGGGGAATATGACGGGCTCTGTTCGCCGGGTAAACCCCCTCGAACCGCCCGCCTCCCCGGCACGCTTGCTTGCCTCAGAATTGGATGACATCACCGCTGCATCGGAGAGCGTTACAGCGGCATCGGATGCTGATCGTTCGCCTGGGCCGCCACCTTCGGGTCTGCCGCCCAGCCTGAGCCTGACGCACGGAGATCCGCTATGCTTTCCCGGGCTACTTGATCGGTTCCGCGGGCAGGTGCGCCGCTCACAGCCACGCCCCCCCCCGTTCCCTTCTTCCCGGACGTGCACGACGAGTTGAGCTAAGCCAAGGCTTTTTCGCTCCTCCGCTCTCACTACCCTCGCGGTGGAACGGTCCCAGACCGCTTCCACTCTGCACGCCACGGCCCTTCCTGCAACCAATGCCAGGCCAAGGCACTTCAAAACCTGCACCTTGGGTAGTCCTGTTCTTGATGTGCTGCAGGAACTGCGCTGGATGACCAACCGCGCCCCCGGGCCACGGAGGTCAGAAGCGCTGGCACTCGAACAGGCGATGGCCACCCCTTGTGGTCCAGAAACACACCTGTGGACTGGACCTGGTCGAAATGCGGGAGGCAGACAAGGCACACCTTCTCTCACACCCCCGTCTCCCAGCTCCGTCCATT
This sequence comes from Moxostoma hubbsi, assembly GCA_032164185.1. Classification (NCBI taxonomy): domain Eukaryota; kingdom Metazoa; phylum Chordata; class Actinopteri; order Cypriniformes; family Catostomidae; genus Moxostoma; species Moxostoma hubbsi. The sequence continues at coordinate 20,178,437 of JAVLUX010000020.1, read as the reverse complement.
CGGCGCCACCGTTGACGACTCTGCCCAGCAGTCCTCAGCGGTGAGGCAGACGGAGGCCACTGCACATCCTGCCCCGCCGCAAGCTTGCCGCCATGGGCCATGCCCCGTCTGCTCGCCGACGGGCGTCCTCCTGCGGCTATGAAACACCCTGCTCCGCCTCAACCCGGGCCCAGCTCTCAGCCCCAGCGTCGAGCACGCTGCAGGGAACGGACGCCCCCGTCTCACGGACCCCCTCGAGGACCCGGAAGGCTCCCAGGCTGTCCGTAGACGTTCAACCCAGGGACCAAGATGTTAGCTCCGGAGGCTGGTAAGACCGCTCCGTCCCCGGTGGAGGGCCGGGAGGAGAATCTTTTCTTGTTGAATTAATTTTCACATTCTCATATTCTCTGTAATGAGCTATTTCCTTTTGTCTCTGGGTCACCTGGCCCGCAAATGCCGTTCTCACGGCACTTTGCCCCCAGATATCAACAGTCCTGGCTTCCTGGACACGGACCACCCGTCTTCAGCCCCACGACTGTCCCCCGGCCGGCCGGTTCCGACGAGTCTAGAGGACGCCTACCCAGGACCTCCTCCTCAGTCGCTAACCCGCCCCCTGCCGGGTGTGCGGAGCAAGGTAAGTGCTTTGAGTCTTTTCTCAGCACCTCAGCTGCGGGTCGCCCCGTCGCTGCCCTACCTGCTCCGCCCCGCTGCGAAGCCCCGCCGGGTACGTCAAATTAATCGTCCCTTTGGTGCCCCTAGCGCAGAGGTTGGACGCGTGGCTTTCACTTCCCAACCCGTCTCGCTGGCTGGCCCGGACCATCCGACTCGGTTACGCAATTCAGTTTGCCAGGCCCCCGTCCCCCTTCATGGGCGTCCGCTTTTCCGCAGTACACGGCGAACACGCCCACTCTCTGCGCGCGGAAATCGCGACTCTTCTGGCCAAAGACGCGATAGAGCCTGTCCCTCCAACCGAGATGAAGATGGGTTTCTACAGCCCTTACTTCATCGTACCCAAGAAAAGCGGCGGCTTATGACCAATCTTGGACCTGCGAGTTCTCAACCGAGCGTTGCACAAACTCCCGTTCAAAATGCTCACGCTTAACCTGCGTCCGGCATCTAGATTGGTTCGCAGCGGTAGACCTGAAGGACACGTACTTCATGTCTCCACCCTGCCCCGACACCGCCCCTACCTGCGGTTTGCGTTCGGGGGCCAGGTGTATCAGTACAAGTCCTCCCCTTTGGCCTGTCTCTGTCCTCTCACGAGAGTTACTATGCAAAACCCACAGAGATCAGGTGCTCAGGCACCTCAGCCGTCTGGGGCTTCAGGTCAACTGGGAAAAGAGCCAGCTCACTCCAGTTCAGAGCATCTCTTTTCTCAGGATGGAGTTAGACTCGGTCTCAATGTCGGCACGTCTCACCAACGAGCGTGCCCAGTCAGTGTTGAACTGCCTCGCCGCCTTCAGGCCAGGCACAGCGGTCCCCTTAAAACTTTTCCAGACGCTCCTGGGGCATATGGCGTCCTCCGCGGCGGTCGCGCCGCTGGGGTTGATGCATATGAGACCGCTCCAACACTGGCTCCAGACCCGAGTCCCGAGACGAGCATGGCGCCACGGCGCCGTATGCAACGGGCACGCAGCCTCAGGCCGTTGGAAAGGGGCCCAGCTGCGTTGGCACATCAACTGCCTCGAGTTGTTGACCGTCCTTTTTGCCCTGCGGAAGTTTCTCCCGTTAATTCGGGACGAACATATCCTAGTCAGGTCGGACAGCACCACTGCGGTCGCGTACATAAATCGCCAAGGCAGCGTATGCTCCCGTCACATGTCACAATTCGCCCGTCGTCTCCTCCTTTGGAGCCAGCACCGACTCAAGTCGCTGCGTGCCACTCACATCCCCGGCAACCCCAATGTGATAGCGGACGCGCTGTCATGACAATGCTTGTCTGGCGGAGAGTGGAGGCTTCACCCCCACACGGTGCAGCTGATTTGGGAACGGTTCGGCAAGGCCCAGGTAGACCCCTCTGCCTCCCGAGAGACCTCCCACTGCCCGCTCTGGTACGCCCGTTAAGAGGCTCCCCTCGGGGCAGATGCACTGGCACACAGCTGGCCGGTGGGGCTGCGCAAGTACGCATTCCCCCCAGTGAGCCTTCTTGCACAGGTGCTGTGCAAGGTCAGGGAGGACGAGGAGCAAGTCACTCTCGTGGCTCCTTACTGGCCCACCCGGGCCTGGTTCTCGGACCTCATACTCCTTGCGACAGCCCCTCCCTGGCGAATTCCCCTGAGGAAGGACCTTCTTTCTCAGGGATGGGGCACGCTCTGGCATCCGCACCCAGACCTCTGGAACCTCCACGTCTGGTCCCTGATGCGGAAGATCTAGCTGGTCTACCACCCACGGTCGTAGCCACGTTCAACCAAGCCAGAGCCCCTTCTACCAGGCAACTCTACGCCCTGAAATGGCGTCTGTTCGTGAATTGGTGTTCTTCCCGGGCAGAAGACCCACAGAGGTGCGCAGTTAGGTCTGTGCTCCTGTCCCTACAGGAGAGGTTGGGGGGGAGGCTGTCCCCATCCACCTCGTAGGTGTATGTTGCCACTATTGCAGCTTACCACAACCCAGTAGACAGCAACTCTCTGGGTAAGCACGACTTAATCGTCAGGTTCCCAAGAGGTGCCCGGAGGTTAAAAACCCCTCCTGGCCAAACCTGTTCCCCTCCTGGGGATCTCTCGGTGGTCCTTGCCGGTCTTCAGAGATCCCCCCCGAGTCGCTAGAATCAGTTGGCTCAGGGCCCTCTCCTGAAAAGACGGCCCTGCTGATTGCGCTCACTTCCATCAAGAGGGTCGGGGACCTGCAAGCGTCCCCTACTAACGACACTTGCCTGGAGCTCGGTCCGGCAGATACTCATGTGATCCTAAGACCTCGACTGGGCTATGTGCCCATGGTTCCTACCATGCCCTCTGGAGATCAGGTAGTGAACCTACAAGCGCTGCCCCGGGAGGAGGCAGACCCAGCCCCTCTCACTGTCGTGTCCGGTACGTGCCTTGTGTGCCTACCTGGACCGCCCCCAGAGCTTCAGGTGCTCTCAGCAGCTCTTTGTCTGCTTTGGAGGACCAGCAGAAAGGGAACGCTGTCTCCAAACAGAGGTGTCTCACTGGGTGATGGATGCCATTCAGTTGGCCTATCACACCCAGGCCATGCCCCCCACTTACGGGTTCGAACCCACTCCACTAGGAGCGTGACATCCTCATGGGCACTGGCGAGGGGCACCTCCCTAGCAGACATTCGCAGAGCTGCGGGCTGGGCAGCACCTAACACCCTTATGATCTCAGGGTTGAGTCAGTCTCGTCCCGTGTTCTCTCAGGTCCGAGCCCGTAGAACTCGGTACACGTCGACGATCTGACCGGGTGAACCGCTTGTTCCAGCGCCGTTTCCCTCTGCCGAGGCAAAACAGTGCGCTTTTGCCCCAGAGGACCCAGGTCCCTGGTTGATTCCTCCCTAGCACTTCGGACCCGCAGCAGTTCATCGGAGGAACGTGCTGGTCCAGTCCACTACGGGTACCTCCGGCTACCCCTACTGGAATAAGTGCTCCACAGATCAGGCCTCCTACGGGACTCCTCCTCCTGTGTGTATTTCCGCGGCACGGTCACCTTACGAGCTGACCCGCGTCTCCCTTAGGCAGTCCTTCGCTGCCCTCCAGTCGCCGTGTTGTAGCAACTCCCCCCTCCTTGAGGTTGGATCTACCACCGTGCCATTTCCTTCCACATGCCTAAGTGGCCATGTGATGTATTTTGCCACCTTTACCTCCCCTGTTGGGCGGGTGTGGCCTCCGCAGGGTCTTTTCCCCCTAAGAATAGGAATTTGGAATAAGACCCCCTTCCCTCGATGCGGTGAGGGCCCCGGCTGCTCTTGCTCTATGCCGAGAAAACATAGAGAGAAAAGAGGCCCAGCCAGGCTTGGCCCGTTCCCTAGTTGGGAGCGTCACCTTGTTCCCCCCTAGGGTAACCAAAAGGATGCTGACGCTTTTTCGGGGCATTGGGGAAGAGTACGTGCAGCCTGAACACAGTTGGTCGCTTGCGCACGTGCAAAATACCTGCCCGCTTCTGTGTCAGCAGTACACGTACACGGCTCAGCGCATGGCGAGTTTTGAAGTGGACCCCTAGTGTCGCTTCTTCGACACGACGTCGAAGTGAGCGACAGACGGGGAACGTCTCGGTTACGTATGTAACCTCCGTTCCCTGATGGAGGGAACGAGACGTCGTGTCTTCCCGGCCACGTCGCTGAGCCGAGCCGCTGAGATGCCTGGAACACTCCCGGCTCCTCAGAAAAATCCTGAATGAACGAGCGTATTTCTCTCGCCTTTATATCCGTATCCGGAGGCGGAGTATGCAAATACTGTTCGCCAACTCTCATTGGCCTTTTTTCATAGATCAGAGGTATCTTTCGGCGCTCAAGAGAGACCCCTAGTGTCGCTTCTTCGACACGACGTCTCGTTCCCTCCATCAGGGAACGGAGGTTACATACGTAACCGAGACGTTCTTTATACAAAGTGACAAGGCATTACAATTGTCCTGAAGGTATGCACGTAATAACTGTACTCAGAGTTTTTCAGTAAGAGGAAAATAAATCAGCGTGTGCTAACAGACTGTATGACATCTCCACAAGGCTGCGTTTCATTGATATTTAGCAGAGGAGCAATTTTCCATGGTCCAGCCTACATCCTACTACATGCTATTATTATACACTGATAGCTAGAATTAAGCTTGCAGCCACATACCCTATTGTGAGAAAGAAATCAGATTAAGATACAAAAAAGAAAAACCCTGCATCAAATCTTGTAGTCAAAGGGATAGTTAACAAACACTTAGAATTCTGTTAAAAATTTACTCAGCTTTGTGTCGTTCAAAACCAGTATGACTATCTTTCCTTCATGGAACATAAAAGGAGATGCTACTGTAGGCAGAATGTTAGCCTCAGTCCCAATTCACATCCATTGTATGGAAAAAAAGATGCTATGAAAGTTAATGGTGACAGAAAACCTGCTAACACTTTACAAGAAGGTTCTATTTGTTAACATTTGTAAATGTATCATGAACTAACAATGAACATTAAAAATTATATATTTTTTTAACAGCATTTATTAATCTTGGTTAATGTTAAATAATAAAATACAACTGTTTATTGTTATTCTAGTTAATGCATCAACAAATGTTCATGTTCACATTGTTTAATTATTTATAAGTGCTGGAAAGGTGTTGCTCGTTGTTAGTTCATATTAACTAATGCTGTTAACTTATGTCAAATAAAACTTTACTGTAAAGTGTTACCGAAAATCATTCTCTTTTTGGGTCCACAGAAGTTTGAAACAACATGAGGATGAGTAAATAATGACAGAAGTTATATTTAGTGGTGAACTATCCCTTTACTAACATCCATTCATGTATTATTATTTATAATTAAATATTATAAAAAAGTTAAAAGCAAACACTACAAACACTGATGATAGGGAAATGCAGCATTCACAAACCACTTTATTGTACTGTATATTCTAGTTAATCAAATGTCCAATCTGTACCAACATATAAACAGTCTTTGAGTTACAATGGTAGCATGTCTCTAAATTAACAATTTAGGCCACTGACTGGATTCTGCCAAGTAGCATTTGTGCTTTACAAGATTTGTGAAAAATACTGCAAAGAGAAGACAAACACATGCAAAGTTATTTCCATTAATGAGATATCCACATGCAAGGAAGAGGAAGATTTTATACCGTAGCCAATCATCTTGCAAAAAAATTATGCATTTTTATTTGTACTAATAAAATGTAAAATTAGGCTACAACATCGAAAGCTAGTAAAGGTGCTTTCATTTGTCACATTGTAATATGTATATGTACAACACTATACATTTATGTGTTATTAATGACTGATAGAGAGGGAGAAAAAAACTGATCCGCTCAGCACCTACATGACAAGTGCATTTATGGATAATTGCGTTTTTAAAATTGAGATCAAACGAAATGCATGGTAAACATTCAACAAAATGAAAAAATGTGGGTAAAAAAAGGAAAAACATTAACCATGGGTCAGTAAGATGCAATGACCTTCTCCAAATTTCACTTGCAAGATGGACAGGAGAGTCACAGAACTCATTCATTCTATGGCATACCAGTTTTAATAGGAATTTCTGGAAATATTCAGCATTTTATGGACATTGTCAGGTTTCTCAAACCAGGAAAAGAGGGCAAACTATTACAAATCCAAGACATAAAATGCTTTCGGAGACAGGAGGTCAGAACTCTCACTGAGGGTACCATGTACCTTCTATGATGAATGTTCTTGATTTTGAAGTGTTAAATGGATCTCCTGGTGATAAACAAATAAACAAAAGACTGTGAAAAGAGGTTTACCAACCAGCAAATGGAATGAAATCTTTGGAAGAAAAGAAAAAGCAGCAGGACTAGACCTGCAAATCCCTGTTTAATGGGCCCACACTTGAAGTCTGGGTCACGAGATGTGTGCACAAGCACAAGCAATCATTTCTACAGAGACATGACCTCTGAAGCATTAGGCTCAGTCTCTGCCACTAATCAGTTTAGCGACATAACTTTCACAGCTGTACAGCATGGAATCTTCACAGTTTTAAAGGGATAGTGCCAATTCTGTCATTATTCACTCACCCTCTTGTTGTTCCAAACACGTATTACTTTTTTGAACACAAAAGGAGATGTTAGGCAGAATGACAGCCTCATTCCGTTTTCACTTTCATTGTATGAAAACAAGATGAAGAAAAAGTGAACGATGACTGAGGCTAATGACTGAGATGTTATGCTTAACATCTCCTTTCGTGTTCCGTGCAAGAAAAGAAAGTCATATGGATTTCGAACAACAAGAGCATGAGTAAATGACAAATTTTAATATTTCACAACAGTTTGTGACTCAAATTGAGCAATATCAGCCAATCAGGACTTTGAAGAAATGAGGCATTAAAATCACATTGGCCAGTTGCTGATGTTGACAAGATTGCCATGCTATAGTGCTGTGAATATATTCTTGATGTAACCTAAACATCTTTCAATCATGCTTGTTTGGTTGTTTATCCCTTTAAATCAATGTGCATTAGTGTTGCTTTCCTCCTTGTTTTTAAGCACTTCACATGGAGGATGTACTGTAAGTCAATTCGTAAAACTCAAAAGCAAGACCATGCCATTTCCTTTAACTAAATTATGACTTCACTTAACCATTAACTGCATTATGGATGCAACTGCTATGGTGCCAGCTCGAATACTCTTTACAGGCAACATGCTCCATTCACAAGATAATCATTTATCTCATACGACTTTAATTTATCCTTTTGTAAATTATATCTGTCCTCTGATTTCAATATTAATGGTATGATTCGATTATTGCAGTAATAAAGTTCAGGTTTCTGCTGTTGGTCTCCGTGTGCTTGACATAAATATTTATTTTACGAGTTGAGAGGTGGGTGACTGGGTTCCATGCTTCAGCGCAAAGCCAGTTTTTGACCAAATCAAGCTTAAAGGGTTAGATCACCAAAAAAATGAAAATTCTCTCATCATTTACTCCCCCTCATGTGATCCTAGATGTGTATGACTTTCATCTGCAGAACACAAACAAATATTTTTAGAAGAATATCTCAGTTATGTAGGTCCACGCAATGCAAGTAATTGGTGACCACATTTTGAGCTCAAAATATCACATAAGTGCAGCATAAAAGTAATCCATAAGACTCTGGTCTTTTAGCAATGTAATCACTTTGGGTGAGAAACAGGTCAATGTTTCAATAATTTTGTACTATAAATCTCCACTTTCACTTTCCGAATATAAAGTAAAAGTGGAGATTTATAGTAAATAAAATGATTAAATATTGATCTGTTTCTCACCAACACCTTTTATATCGCTTCTGAAGAAATAGATTTTACCACTCTTGTCTTATGGATAACTTTTATGCTGCCTTTTTTGTGCTTTTTGGTACTTGAAAGGTCTGGCCACCACTTGTCACTTATGGACCAGGGGTCGGCAACCTTTTCCCATCACACACCACCCATCTTAAGTGTTTTAATGAAAGAAAACCTTTTGTACAAATTGAGTTAACAGTTGATGCCACCAATTTGCTTATTTGATTACTGATCATGAAATTGTGTGGAATCTTAAATATTTCTTAAATTATGCATGTCTATTTTTCAAAATCACACAGAGGCAAGAGAGGATCAGACTATTTTATTTATATGATGTTTTTTGCACCTGCATTCCAATCTACATCTTGATGTAATCCTTATTCATGATCACGCAGCGTGTTTTCATCAGATAAATGGGAGCTAAACAGTATTAAAGTGTGTCGAGGCTCGTGGACTTTAGCCCTTTTCAGTTCAAAATCTGCAAAAACCTGCAAAATCCTAAAACTTTATTTCCAGGTTGAATTTTTTGAACCCCACCATGTGGGTTTATTTTTTCTCTTTTAATCTTTTAATTTTGAGTGTGACTGGTTTAAGGAGGGTGTACCTGTATGCTGGGTTGGAAATCTCAAGGATTAATAGTGCTGTTTTTCTTAATACATCACGTGTTGTTCTGAAAGCAAATAGAAACAGCCTGACCGTAGCAACGGGGGCACGTTTTAACTTGCACGATTAACCGAACGAGAAGCATGAATGCTTGCACATGCTGTACGAATCAGTTGTGTACTGCAGCCTCGTCACGTTTTTACTTTTTGTTAAGCCTCCCATTCAGCTGATGAAAACATGCTGCGTGATCATGAGGAGGGATTATATCAAGATTCAAACTGGAAAGCAGGTGCAAAATTTCATATAAATAAAATAGACTACTCTTCTCTCTCTTCTCTCGCCATTACTTGCGTGCCAGTGATTACCCCTCCGCGTGCCAGTGCCATAGGTTGCTGACTCCTGGTATGGACCAAAAGAGTTGAGTTATTCAGCTAAAAACAATCATTGTGTTCAGCAGAAGAAAGAAAGTCATACACATCTGGGATGACACGAGGGTGGTTAAATGATGAAAGAATTTTCATTTTTGTGTGTACTATCTCTTTAAGTGAGCCATTCCAGCTGCTGGTAGTCACAGATGCAAACACACACAGTAGAAAAGGGTACGACTGCCCAGCATCTTGACATGCACACCTACCTTCCATTGGTGTGTTGGGGTCGGGTCTGTTAGCAAACACTACATCCACATACTCTAACTGCAGTCTCTCGAGTGACGCTCTTAAACCTGAAAGGACAGAAAACAAATTATTGCATTTAATGACTGTGCTTCAATATTTAAATGAATGAAATTAAATCTTTGAAGAAATGGAATTAATTCAGGAATGAAAAACTGAAGAGGGGTTTAGACATATGTAATTCTTTGGCCCTGTTTTAGCCTAGAAATATTTGACCTAAAGACTTAAAACACAATCCTAAGTGAGTATTTCCAACATGACTTACCTTCTATTATGTGTTTCCGGGACAAGCCTCTCTCCGTTTCTGCTCTAAAATAAAAACAAAAGGGTCACATTTACACAAAGTGATAATTAAGTGAATTGAACTTGACTGATGGATCAAATTGGTGCATCTGGTTAGGTAAATTCAGTATAAGTCATAATTAAAGAGACAGTTCATCCAAAAATGAACATTTTGTCATTATTTACTCACCCTCAATGTGTCCCAAACATGTATGATTTTCTTTCTTACTTGGAACACAAAATGAGACTGGGTAGGATATTAGTCTCTGTCACCATTCCCTTTTATTGCATCTCTTTTCATACACAGAAAGTGAGTGGAGACTGATGCTATGTTTCAAACGAACAGGTTTGCAAAGGCATGAGGGGGTATAAATAACAACGTAATTCCTATTTTGGGGTGAACTATTATTTTAATACAGATTCTGATGGTATATGAGGCTAATTAATATCAAAATGCAGTTGTTGATTTTTTTTCTACATTTCCCCAGTGTTAGCACTATGGAAATCTAAAGCCATGAATGTTTGATGGTGACCTCACATCAGAGCTTGGCTTTGGCTTTTAATTTGCCCTGAGTGAAAGAGCACAGCTCAGAGGGGGATCCGACCTGGATTGCAGATAGGAAACAATTAGCACTGGGGCACTAGCCTCTATACAGAGTGAGGGTCAGTAGCACTTCCCTATATACTGTATTTAACACACACAATCAAAATAAAGGAGAGCATCATTAACCTGCCCCTTTTCTCCTCAAAGTATTTATTACATACAGTATTGTGACAGGGGGGCGGGGCCATGTGGTGATTCTGCACACCCAGTCCCTTATCAGACTAATTAAGCCACCAAGAGGGATAAAGATGGTGGTGCGACTGCAGATGGTGGTGCGACAGAGAGAGATTGTTTATGGGTAGCTGACCTTCATGTGTGTGTTTGTGTCTTTTTGTTCAGTTTTATATTAAAACTATTATTTATATTGTCAAGCCGGTTCTCGCCTCCTCCTTTCCACAATCCTCAAACTCTTCCTGACATACTGTACATACATGTAAACAAAACACTTACTTTCCACCCCAGAATATCTTGGTGGTGATGACCAAACTGGAACGTCTGTGCAAGACAGGAGATAAAATTGTTGAAAACAGAACAAAGGCAAAGAAATGCCAGACATCATTGGGCAAACATCAATACAAACAACAGTTTACACAGAGGATAAATATATATATGAACTAAGTCATCCAAGTTTGTTACTAATTATTAATTTCATGTTAAAGTGATTGTTCACCCAAAAATGAAACTTCTCTCATCATTTATTCACCCTCATGCCATCACAGATGTGTATGACTTTCTTTCTTCTGCAGAACAAAAAATTAGATTTTTAGAAGAATATTGCAGCTCTGTAGGTCCTTACAAAGCAAGTGAATGGGTACCAAAATTTTGAAGGTCCAAAAAGCATATAAAGGCAGTGTAAATGTAATCCATATGACTCCACAAGGTTAAATTCATATATTCAGAAGCTTTATGCAAGGTGTGGGTGAGAAACAGATCAATATTTAAGTCTTTTTTTTTTTACTAAAATCTCCACTTTCACTTTAATTTTCGCATTCTTCTTCTTTTCTTTTTGGTACTTTGTATTCTTCATGCATATTGCCACCTGGGCAGGATGGAGAATTTATAGTAAAAAAAGGATTTACTGTAAATCTTGATCTGTTTTTCACTGGAGTCTAATGGATTAAATTTACACTGCCTTCATATGCTTTAAGGACCTTTAAAATTTTGGTACACATTCACTTTCATTGTGTGGACCTACAGAGCTGAGATATTCTTCTAAAAATCTTTGTTTGTTGTTAGCAGAAGAAAGAAAGGAGGATTCATCTGGGATGGCATGAGGGTGAGTAAATTAGAGAGAATTTTCATTTTTGGGTGAAATATCCCTTTAATAGTATTGCTGTATGAAAGCATTGGTTAACTAAGCTTGGAACAACTGTATACAAATGCTATTCTGTTAAAAAAAGATAAATTGCATACATTCTGCAGAAAGGATCTAAATTAAGGTTGTTTGTCGAAGAGCTTTCATGAATAAAATTCTCCTCTCCCATGAGGAAAAGATGCCGCAAATGACTTGAAACCACAGTCATTGTTTCTAAAAAGGGCAACATTTTAAGGCCGAAAATACACATCTTTCCCTTGGAGGAAAGATCCTTTTTGCCTCACTGCTCCCATACAGTGAATGGTTGGATGAATAAAAGCTGATGCCCCCTAAAGTGCAAATTCCACATTAGTCATTCACAAACTAACAGGAGCTGCAAGGTACAAGCCAGCTTTTTCCCATTGAGATGATGTCTGCAGTCATTCTCTGAAAGTATAAGTAGGAGAAAACTACACACAAACATTGCAAATGACATGAAATGAGAGAATGTGTGTTCTGAACCCTTCAAGTAAAACCCAAAATAGAAAGTACCATATGACTTTTTTTCATGGAACCTAAAGGAATATTTAGCAGAATGTCCAAGCTGCTCTTTTACCATACAATGAAATTAGATGGGGACCAAGGACAGCCATGGCCACCATTCACTTTTATTGTATAGAAAGGTGCGCCATAGTCATTCTGCTAGAAAACTCCTTTTGTGTTCCATGCAGGAATGTCATGCAGGTTTGGAACAACATGAGGGTGAGTAAATGGTGACCAAATTTTCTTTTTTGGGGTCAACTATCCCTTTAAAGTTGATGTAATTGCTGGTTGCAACCCATATTACTTCCATATGGGTGACAATGCAACATATTTCTAAGTGAAACAAGAAAAAATGTAGGGCGGGATTTGATTTTATATATCAGTAACTGATATGATTGTAGAAAGTCAATGTTACATATCAGAATGGAGCCAGACCTGAATGAGAGTTTGATTAACATTATCCAGTAGCCCAACATTCCTAAATAACATCAGTGGAAAAGATATGTCATTTCAATGGAAGAGCAAGTCATACATTTTGGTTAAAGATTACAAATAGAAACCATTTTTTTCTTTGGAATAGCATGCACAGATAAATAATTTACACTAAGACCAGAAAGATGCATTAAGAAAGTAAATAATGTAATTTTTATTTCATGTTGACTTTACAAATGTGAAATCAATATCTCTACCTCCATCCTTTCTTCTTGATGATACTGCCAAGAACCATTTCAGCCCTGTAAAAAAACACAAACATGGATCAATTACCAGGCTATTATTTTAGTCTTAATATTTCTCACTCTCATCACAGTCGGTGAGCAGCAAAAAAAAAAAAAAAAAAACCTTCTCATCACTGGTGATTCCCTGTACTCAACTTCTGGAGAATTAAGCTAATGAAGCATTCACTTATGAAAGGAACTCCCAGTGAAGACACTGGCAAAAAGCTGTGTGTGTTTTTCTCTTGTGGTTGTTGCATGAGGATATTTGGAGCAGAGTTTAAACAGGGGAGAGAGAGGAGGGGAGGGAGAGCATCTCTGTGTGTCTAATGACAGATGTTACATTTCTGCCCCCAGGACCGATGTGTTCTTCATGAATGGCTCTCCCATCAGCCCTACTGAAGCCATCCTTATGTAGGACTGTGAATCCTTGTGACAGCTTGTAACAAATGAAGCGCTATTGTAATGGGACTCAAGAGGGCAGCAGATGGCCTTAGACATTCTCACAAACTGCATTAGTCTTACTCTTTCATAACTAGCAGAGAAGATTAATAAAAAACTTAGAGGTCAAGATTTGGTTGGTTAGCATGGCGGGTCATGCTAGAACCTTTTGGTAGACACCGTAAATTTACCAACTGGCTACAAAAAGCATCTCTCTTTATTAATGTCCCATTAAAAATGTGGGACTTCTGGAAAACAGAAACAAAGATTTTTAGCAGAATATTTCAGCTCTGTAGGTCCATACAATGCAAGTAAATGGGGTTAAAAAATTCGAAGCTCCAAAAAACATATAAAGGCAGCATAAAAGTAAACCATAAGACTCCAGTGATTAAATTCATATCTTGTGAAGCGATTTAATTTATTTTGGCTGAGAACAGACCAAAATGTAAATCCTTTTTCACTGTACATCTAGGCATTGCAGTCTCTAGGCATAATCATGATTTCAAGCTCCATTACACTTCCTAGTGCTTGCGTCAAATGTTTAGATGGCACTAAAGGAAGTGTTTCGAGCTTGAAATCATGATCGCCTAGGAGACTGCTGATGTCAAGATTTATTGTGAAAAAGGAGTTATCTTTTGGGCTGCTCTCACCCAAAACCGATTGGATTAATTCAGAAGACTTTGATATAACCACTGGAGTCTTATGGGTTACCTTAATGCAGACTTTATGTGCTTTTTGGAGCTTAATATTTTCGACACTATTCACTTGTATTCACTTGCAATTGTATGGATCTACAGAGCTGAACTATTTTTCAAAAAATCTTTGTTTGTATTCTGCTGAGGAAAGAAAGTCATTTGCATCTTGGATGCATGAGGGTGAGTAAATGATAAGGGAATTTTCATTTTTGGGTGAACCATCCTTTAAAACTGGAAGGCCATGTGCCATCTGAGCAACTGCCATTGAGATGAATGTGAATGCTCAAGGATAGATTTCTCCAGGTATTATAGATCTCCATGAGGAGAACCACTGATTGAACATAGAAAGGCTTGAGTGATGATGTTTATAGAGGACAGTGTGTGTGTGAGTGCTAAGGGATGGCTTGTTTATCTGTGTTCACTGTGTTGTCTTGATTAATCTGTATGAGCTTTAAATGCTCTGAGCAGAAGCCTCAATCTAATGGCCAGCCTGACTTGGAATGAAACACTGATGGATAATGCAACACAAAAACACATATGGTTCTGTCCTTGTAAACTCATGAGGTTTGCTTCATTAAAGTGCCATTTTGTATCATTAAGTGGATTTTCACTGAGTCAGGTTATTTCCCCTCAACTTTATCAGCAATTCTCTGACATTACAGTTTCATGGCATTGCAGAAAAATAAGACGCCACTGCTAAATTTACTGCGTGCCAGCAGTTTTGAGGCAATTCACTTTAACTTTTTTTATTCTTGCCTTATACAAGTAACATCTGGTAACCAAATACGAATTTCTACCAAGAAGACTCGCAGATTTGTGTAAAATTTAAGATGACATTTATTTGATGAATGTAAAAAACAGAAATATATTGTCTGTCTTTGGCGAAAGCCCCATCTGGCATTCCGAAGAAGTTGTACTTGAAACGTCATAACCTGGCGGAGATAGAAGGCAGGGGGCGAGGAGTCTACCCCCGTACAGTACGGGACTCAACTGGTGGCAGTGGGGTGGAGGTTGCTGTGTTGGCACACTGTGAGCAATGTGATAGATTTTGAGGTTTATAAAGCAATGGCTGATGCAAGATTAGCTAAGAGTAACCTAGCTAATGGTGTGATGATGTACAGTTGTCAGTCTTCCTGCTAAAACTGCACTGCGCTTACATTTCTCTAACTAGGTTAATTTACCTAGTGTACAGTATGGATACCTAAAGGTGTGCAGTTATAATTGTATAAACTGAATTAATTCACTTCTTGTTTTTAAAAAGCATGTACCATGTTATGAAAGGCATATTAAAGCTGATGTGTGTAATTTTTTAATGTAAAAATTCTTAGAAGTCATTTGTAGGTTGATTTCACTGAAAAGTGTAATGTTGTGGTGCTATTGAAACTATCAAATGTTTGAGCAGTCTGTCTAGCCTGACACAGCAACATTGGCTTTGGGGTGGGTCTATCTGTTTCTACAACTAATGGAAGATGGGGGATTTTTTTAGGAATCTGTTTTAAAAAATGGAAATTGGACATTGGGTATTGGGGGGCCTGGGTAGCTCAGTGGTAAAGACGCTATCTACCACCCCTGGAGTTCGCGAGTTCGAATCCCTGGGTGTGCTGAGTGACTCCAGGCAGGTCTCCCATGCAACCAAATTGGCCTGGTTGCAAGGGAGGATAGAGTCACATGGAGTAACCTCCTCGTGATCGCTATAATGTGGTTCACTCTCGGTGAGGCACGTGGTGAGTTGCGCGTAGATGCCGCGGTGGATGACGTGGGCCCCCACAGGTGCTATGTCTCCGTGTGTAACATGCGATCAACGAGCCATGTAATAAGATGCTCGGTTAATTATCTCAGACGTGGAGGCAACTGAGATTTGCCTTCAGCCACCCGGATTGAGGTGAGTCACTACGCCACCACGAGGACTTTCGTGAAGTGGATATTCCAAATTGTGAGAAAAAAGGGGACTTTCATTATGCAGTTTGAAACCTATTTTCAGTCCTACATTCTTTAATTACATTCTGCAATGTTTTTAACAGGGGTAAACAGAACAAAGTGAACAGATTTCCTGAAAATCATACAGAAAAAGTTCTATACAGTCCTATAAAAGATCAAAAGTTTGCTAAAATTAGACAATTATTCTCCTCAAATGAGTGTCAATCCCTATCTTTGATGAGGAGTGCAGCAATGAATAATGGCATATGTAGAGACAGTACTCACTTCCCTGCAGCATACACCTCAGCTGTGTCGAACAGATTAATGCCATTCTCATAGGCGAGCGTCATCAGCTGCTCAGCTATCTGATAGAAGACAGAGAGTGATGGAAGAGATAACAAAAACAGTGATAAATTGACAGTTGAAGGTAGGAATTATAGCTATCTGTCGTCTTCAGCAGTACAAAAATAAATTGAGATGGGTTTAATTGTATGTATTACATCTTGTTGTGCTGCTATTTGGATACAGGCTGATTAAAGCTACAGGTCCACTGAGTAATTTTTTGTCGATGTTTCACAGGTCAATACCACAGTAGCCTTGGGCTTTATACTGACACATTGTAGAAATATTAGCAGAAGTATTTATCACCCATGATTCAATTATTCCACAACAGAAGGCATCTTATAGATAGAGAGGTTATCAAGATACAAGTAGGATTCGGTTGGTCAAATGATCTCAAACATGGGGGGTTGATAATATAACTAATATAACTTTATTCTTCATCTCATGTGAGCGATCATCATTTTAAACATATCTGTAATACACATATAATATAGAAGTAATATATATTTCACGATTTAACCTTAAAGATAAATGTCACTGTTACATGTTAAGTGCTATTGTCCAGTTATTAGTGACTCAACAAAAAGAGTAGCAGTCTAATAAATCCCTACCTCATTTGTGATTTGACCACCAAAGGTCACCCAGGTGCCTGAGGAGAAAATAGACAGGTAGTGAAAGAACTCAGATGTGAAGTGTGAGTAATTTCAGCCAGAAATTAGAGGATCTGTGAATACAGACATAATTCAAAGTCCAGAGAATTTAATACAAAATCAGTTAAAGAATAGTTACAGCATGTTTTACTCACCCAGCCCTAGACATGATACCCGTAAACCGGATTTTCCAAGGTTCCTGAAAACAGAGAGAACATCTATCAAATACTCTATCACATGGAAAAATTTGATGTAATCATGACGATAAATGCCATTACAATTAAAAAGAGTAATTTTTCAATCGACAAAGAGCTGTCAATGTCATACACACAGGGTTCCCACTCCTTTTGACCAAAGATTTCCATGACATGTAATGTAAGGGTTTTTAAAAGTAATTCCATGTAGACTGCACTCATAAAGAGCAATTCCTAGCCAATGTAATATTTTAGAGCTGCGTATTAGTAGAGAATGTATACTGTAGGAATTAACCACTTTTCCATTACTTTTTTACCATTTCCATGCCTGTAAGCCCCAATTTCAAAATCCCATGAGCGTGGGATCACTGTAAGTAAATAGCTCTGCACTGCAGCAGGCCTTTCTTCCAGTTAAACAAGTTTCAAACTTGTTCCACATGTGTGCCCCGTGGTCAGTAGAACACAGTAAAGAAGAAAAGAAATCTAAAATGAATGTTTTTTTTTATTATTATGACTGAGTACTCCCTGTGTGACCAGGGGCCAAAAGCTAGAGAGGTTGAAGTCTTTTTCTGTAGCTCCCCCTCACAGGCAGAGGAAGTTGTCAGAGATTGAAATCTAGCCTGGATACAGCACTACAGTACCTTCTGACAGATGGACCAATCAGAGGGCCAGCTGGGCCTTTTGTTCGATATCTTTTGAGTTTGCAAAGAGCCAAGGTTATAATGCTCAGCAGTTATTACACAAGAACACAATCAAGGACACATTCAAGACTGCCTTCATTCAATCATTCAATGCGCTTTGTTTTTTCATTTGAATGATGTGAAGCAATTTACAATCAACCCTGACAAGCACAAAATATGCTGCTTTAAAATGATTTTTTTTATGATGACTTTTTTATGATTTCTAGGAAAACAACCTAAATCAATAGTCATGCATTTATCTTTGAGAGACATTCCTGAGACTTAACCAATCGCGTTTTCAGCACATATGAAATGCATTAACAAATGCATTACACATAGACTTAAGGAAAGGAGGTGGGTTGCAAAATAAATGGGACAAATCTAAAGAAGATCGTGAGAAGATAAGAAATCCTCTAATGCCAAAACAATATTAAACATTTAATGAAAATAAACAAGATTACTGTATATGTACTGTAAAGAGCACTTTCACATCACAAAAAGTTATGACTATACAATTTTATTTTAAAATAATGAAATTTAGAAATTCTGTGACCTTTCAAAATATACATTAACTAAATCAAAACCATTGTGATACATGTGAAGACAACTTTTTTTTTTATAAACAATTTATTGAATTTTGATCTAAATATAACATAATATACAATGTATATTAGAATTTGTTTACGTGTGTGCATGTTTGTAAACAAGATGCCGTCCCACAGCATTAATAGATGTGCAAAGCAACAATTGATTCCCAGGTCAAAATTGACCCATATATATATATATATATATTATCGGTGGTCCCAAACTGCACACTTCTGCACTTTTTTACTTCATTTTGAAGTGTAAGTATTGCGAGTAGTATGTTCACTCTGAAAATACAATTAAAAGAAGTGTACTGCAAGTACCCGTATGAGTGTGGAATGTTGGACACTTCATACACTAAGCACATGTGGCTTGTTGTAAATAGCTGAAGGGGCGGAGTTACAGGCAACAATGGTGATTTGGCAAAACAATTGTAAATGTGAGAATATGACAACTAGCTGAACTTCTGTGATGACAGCTCCTTACAATAGTGAGTTCAGTGCTTTACCATCATAACATGCCGTGTGAATATGTATATTATTGCGATATTAGTGTTAAACTGAGGACATATAGTGCGCTAAAGCTAACAGCAACACAATGCTTGGTTTGAAACTTCACTTCCGTCAGCTGTTAAATGGCGAATGTATCCATGCATTAAAAAATGTTAAGCGTTCCATTTGGGACGATACTACAATTTGAATGGCTGAGTTTATAGTATATTTTATAAGTGCATAGTATATACAGGTGAAACTCGAAAAATTAGAATATCGTGCAAAAGTTCATTAATTTCAGTAATTCAACTTAAAAGGTGAAACTAATATATTATATAGACTCATTACAAGCAAAGTAAGATATTTTAAGCCTTTATTTGATATAATTTTTATGATTATGGCTTACAGCTTATGAAAACCCCAAATTCAGAATCTCAGAAAATTAGAATATTACATGAAATCAATAAAAAAAAAGGATTTTAAATACAGAAATGTCGGCCCTCTGAAAAGTATAATCATGCATATGTACTCAGTACTTGGTTTGGGCCCCTTTTGCATTAATTACTGCCTCAATGCGGCGTGGCATGGATGCTATCAGCCTGTGGCACTGCTGAGGTGTTATGGAAGACCAAGATGCTTCAATAGCGGCCTTCAGCTCTTCTGCATTGTTTGGTCTCATGTCTCTCATCTTTCTCTTGGCAATGCCCCATAGATTCTCTATGGGGTTCAGGTCAGGCGAGTTTGCTGGCCAATCAAGCACAGTAATACCATGGTCATTGAACCAGGTTTTGGTACTTTTGGCACTGTGTGCAGGTGCCAAGTCCTGCTGGAAAATGAAGTCAGCATCTCCATAAAGCTTGTCTGCTGAAGGAAGCATGAAGTGCTCTAAAATGTCCCGGTAGACGGCTGCGTTGACTCTGGACTTAATAAAGCAAAGTGGACCAACACCAGCCGATGACATGGCTCCCCAAACCAACACAGACTGTGGAAACTTTACACTGGACTTCAAGCATCTTGGATTGTGTGCCTCTCCATTCTTCCTCCAGATTCTGGGACCTTGGTTTCCAAATGAGATGCAAAATTTGGTCTCAAATTTGGAATTTGAGAGCGCTTGAGACGCTTCTGACGTTGTTTGTTGTTCAGGAGCGGCTTGACAAGAGGAATGCGACATTTGAAGCCCATGTCCAGGACCCGTCTGTGTGTGGTGGCTCTTGATGCAGTAACTCCAGCCTCAGTCCACTCCTTGTGAAACTCCCCCACACATTTGAATGGCCTTTTCCTGACAATCCTCTCCAGGCTACGGTCATCCCTGCTGCTTGTGCACCTTTTTCTTCCACACTTTTCCCTTCCACTTAACTTTCTATTAATGTGCTTTGATACAGCACTTTGAGAACATCCAACTTCTTTTGCAATTACCTTTTGAGGCTTTCCCTCCTTGTGGAGGGTGTCAATGATGGTTTTCTGCACAACTGTCAGGTCAGCAGTCTTCCCCATGATTGTGAATTCAACTGAACCAGACTGAGAGACCATTTAAAGGCTCAGGAACCCTTTGCAGGTGTTTTGGATTAATTAGCTGTTTAGAGTGTGACACTTTGAGCCTACAATACTGAACCTTTTCACAATATTCTAATTTTCTGAGATTCTGAATTTGGGGTTTTCATAAGCTGTAAGCCATAATCATAAAAATTATATCAAATAAAGGCTTGAAATATCTTACTTTGCTTGTAATGAGTCTATATAATATATTAGTTTCACCTTTTAAGTTGAATTACTGAAATTAATGAACTTTTGCACGATATTCTAATTTTTCGAGTTTTACCTGTAGTGTGTATTTTGATAGTCTTGACAGAAAGTCACAAAGTTTGCTTCCTGTTCTAAAAACTACAATACGATTGCAATTGGAGGGTTAAATGTAAAATATACATTCACCACAAACTTGAGTGCAGACTCTGAATAAAGCTTAAAAGTGGATGCATGTATAGTGTATCCATTACTTGTAAACTGGATGTCAGCAATGTCACCTCTAAGTGGCTCTGAACAGAACATAACCGGGGAACTTATCTGCTTAAGTCAAATTATCAGAGAGTGTGGAGGCTCTGAAAACCAGTGATGAATTTTTAAATGGTCT
The DNA here is from genome assembly GCA_032164185.1 of Moxostoma hubbsi. Lineage (NCBI taxonomy): Eukaryota > Metazoa > Chordata > Actinopteri > Cypriniformes > Catostomidae > Moxostoma > Moxostoma hubbsi. The sequence goes on along the minus strand of JAVLUX010000020.1, from coordinate 20,157,719 downwards.
GATGGAGATAGAGTTACAGGAAGGTAGATCCATAGATTGGCCTGTGAAGGTGAACTGCCCACATGCTGATTAGGCTGAAAATGATGTGTAAAGCCTTCAGTACATGTTCAAGTGTCCTTAATAACTGAGCTCTGTGTCTAAATAGTATCACCAAACGGAATTGCAAAAATAATGATTGTTGCAAACAGTCCCTCTGCAAACAAACAGATAGTCCTGCACCAAACTCATGCCAATAGTTGAACCAATGTTGCTGTGTCGGGCTGGACGGGATGGTCCAAACAAACAGAGCTGTTCTGATAACGCCACAGACCCACAGTGTTTACACTTCCCATGAAATCTGCCTATGAATGGCTTACTCTGCATATTAAGTTGAGAAAATATTTTTAAAATAAAGCTTCACAATTCAGCTTTAAATGAACTCAAAAGTTATAACGCTTTGTCTACACTGCAAGCAAGAAACATATCTATAATGCTCCCTTCACAATCCACAATGTTGTCTACACTGCAGAATCAATGCAGAATCTTTGCATGTCTTTCAAATGATTCAGTTACTCTCAAGCAGTACATTGATGATCATCATCATGTGCTCCACAACGATGAAAGTTTAACTGGTGCTAGACGACAGTGGCTGCAACCAGAGAACACAAAGACAATCAAGCATGTCTTTACCCCTCTTTAATTATGGAATGTAGCAAACAGTAAAACACTATGTATTATAAATACTATGCCACCTGTTAATAATAATAATAATAATATGTTTAATTTATAAAGTGCCTCTCCAGAGCTCATGGACACGTTACAATAGTAACACGATAATACACAAACAAAGAACAGTCACAAAAACTCAGTTTAGAGAGTGAAAACATAACACATTAAGATAAATAACACTGAGAAAACAAAAAAGTTGTTTCAGTGTTTCAGCGTCTTTGAGACTGATAAAGTGATGAAAGCGAGCAATGCGGAGAAAGTGAAAGAAGGCAATTTTAGATACAGATTTAATATGAGCTTCAAAAGTGAGGGAGGGATCGATTGTGTCGATGTATTGACACTAGGGGTCACTATCTAAAAATGCCACAACACTGAACTGTGTTACATGGACTGCTGATGCAGGTGCAAGCAAGCTGCTGCTTGCAAAAATAGCAGATGCATCAGACTGCATGTAACCTTCCCCAATGCCCCAAAAGACATCATGTAGTTCCCCACATGCCTGAGGGGGGGAAGCGACGTAACTAGCATGGGAGCAGGCCGTGCCAGCCACAGCCTTTTCTCTCTCTATGTTTTCTATCCATAGAGTGTTAGATGCAGCTGGGGCCATCTAATGCTATAAAACACATCGGGAAAGGTGTTCTTTTCCTATCCTATTCTTTCAGGGGAAAAAGACCCCGCGGAGACCACATTCTGCCCAGCAGGGGAGGTTAACATGTGGCAAATACGTCACATGGGCTTACCAGCCACATATGGAAGTGGCGCGGTGGTAGGTTCTGCTTCGACGTGGGGGAGCTCTACATGCACAGTGGCCTAGGGGGGGCAGAGGGAACTCTGCCCAAGGGAGACGCGGGTCCGGCAGGGGACCGTACTGTGGAAAATACATCACAGGGGGTTACCGGAGTAATCAGTACTTGTGAAGCACCTGTTCCAGTACAGGGAACGCCGGAAGAAGGAAAGCTGCGACTGCAACATTGCCACGGTCATGTTCTCGCAGTGAGAACATGAACCATCCACAAACGCTGCATCAGTGTGATCGTTGCCCAGACATGTGAGGCAGCACCCATGGCCATCAGAAGCGTAACAACCGCATCCAGGAATGACACAAAGACGGAAGGGCATCTTGAGAAAGATGCGTCTTTAAAAAGACGTTCAATGTAAATGTGTACTTTTTTAGAGAAATATACTCTTTCAGATGCATGTACTGATTCGTAAGGGCTGTCGAAGCGGCCAGGAGCGTAGTCTGCATTGGTGTGCCGAAGAAGATAAAAGCTGCTGAAAATGTGCCATATCTCCAACAGCGTATGCTCTATGGAGGTAAGTAGAACAGCAGTGGGTTTACTCAGCTCACTGAAACACAACCGCTCGGCTCCGAAGAATAAATCTTTCTGAACAGATGCACACCTCCCTCCTTTCATACCCGTATGTACGGGGGAGGGGCATGCAAATTCCATTTGCCAATTCTCATTGGCCTTTTCTCAAAGATAAGAGGTTATCAAGGCTTTCAAGAGAGTCCCCTAGTGTCACTACATTAGCACAATGTCAAGTGAGTGACAGAAGGGGAACTGATAATATACTTTTTTTACAGACTGTGATGATGCGTTTCTTATTTAGAAGAGTAAAACTCTCAATTTTTTTTAGATGATACATTTTTAAAATATTGAGTCTAAATTTACAACATTATGTGTTGTGTTAAATTACCCTTGAATTAGTTTTTATATAAACTAAATTACCACAGCTGGGAGGGGGTTTCGATTACAGCTGCTGAGAGAGTGACAGTATATTTGTCTTAATCCACCTCTCTCAATTTTTTTTCCTCTTCTGGAAAGTAACTCAAATGTAATATTGGACTTTTTCTTTTGGTCTTGGAGAAAATGGGTCAGTGAAAATAACATTTGCTATGATATCCCATTAACCGCTGTCAAAGTTTACCATCACTTCTGCACTCCAAAACCCAGAGTGTGAAAAAGGTCTATTGAAATATATTTGAAATGATATTTGTAGAATATCAGCATTAAATTCAGTTTATAAAGCAGCTCCTTGTAGTGTCATGTCCTTGTGCGCAGTGTGTAAAATGTAAAAATGTCAACCCTTTTAATGTGTAGTCTTAATAGAGCGCAACAGTCCACTTCAGCCATCTTTTCTGAGGTGAATCACAACATTAAAAACTTTGATTTGAAGCAAAAAAGTATTTAAAAATTGGACAAAAAGACACAAGATACACAGTGAAAATATACACATGCCTAAACTATTGATTTAAAGTTGTTGATTAAAATATAGAAACAGTATAGAAATATATATAGAAATATAGAACATGTAAGTAGTTTGAGAGTACCGGGAGACGGATTTGATTGCAGGATGGGTATTGTAGTAATTTAACACAAATTCAGATTTTATATGGGATTATTTTTTATTACATTGAAATATTGTGGACTGATTGCTTCAACAGAAGCATATACCATCAATGAACAACTTCAGAGCTCATGGTAGGCCTGTCTTTAAAGGTTATCATAAACAAATGACATTATGGAAAAAAAACATTTATGGGATTTTGAATGGAAACACGATTATATATATATATATATATATATATATATATATATATATATATATATATATATATATATATATATATATATATATATAATATTGATTCATTTAACTTGAGATCGCACAATGCTATTTTTCAACACTTATCACTTATTACACTTACTGATTATTAAAGTGATAACATTTTTATAATTTTACAAATATTTACTTTAATTTGTGATTTATCGAAATTTAAAAGGTATCCTTTTCATAATGCTTATGACGTGCAAATGGATAACGTGTACACAATCAGAAGCCATTAGTTCACAGGTGATGATGGTAGATGGCCCTTATTTCTAAAGATATTCCAAGGCTTTTAAAGTCCTCTAATAATCAACCTTTAAAGGCATTCTCATCGATTCGCTACCTGGGACTACCTTAAAGTGCACCAACTCAAACTTATCCATCACAAACAATTCCCCGTAATTGAATTCTGATTCTCAAAGGTGAAGTCTAATGTAATTAAAGTTTCCTGTAATACACCGTCTTGCCTTTATGTCAAATTGTCTGTCAGATGAATCCGCGGCTGATAGTCTGCACTGACTGTACTCAGCTGAAGGTCACTAGCAGAGGACTGAGAGAGAGTACAGTGGCAATGTCACTGGAGACTTCGCACACAGGTGCAGTCTGTGAAACTCTGTGGTTATGTCCCACACAGCCTCCTCCAATCAGGAGGTGCAGACCAGGAATAACTCCAGCTTGATCCCTCAGCCAAGGACAGAACATGGGTCAGCAATCCCATGTGATTGTGCATGCACACACTAGTATGCAAATGCTGGTGTTAGGCTGCACTAAATTGCTTTTATCCTACACTCCAAATGCATTCAAATAAAACTTTCAGGTGACTGCCTTTGCCAAGTTTGTCCCCAGTTTGAATTCCCCTGGCATAGGGCATTCCCTGATTTCTCCAAGACGCTCCAAGATAGAAAATGGTGCCAAAAGAGCAAGTCAAAATAGCTCCTCATTATCCTAAAGTATCAAAATATGCAAAATATCAGCTGTGACAGGCTGATCCACAAATCAAAATCAAAGCCCCCTTCTGCTTTCTAATGCCAGACTCAAGTGTGTCCAGCCAGAGACGATTTTAGCTCAAGACAGAGCACTTGTATTAAAACGAATGGTAGAAATTGAAATGCCCAACATGATGGATGTAGAAAAGGAAGTCACACCTTACAAGTAAAAGAGCCAATCACCTTTTAGATACAGACATTGCCTGTCAATCAACTTGAGAACGCACATGCACATTAGCTGAACCAACCTGAAATATCATGTGATCTGAGCTCAAGAAGCACAATTTATGATACCAGTATTGTCAGATTTTACTGCTGATTTGAAATCTTGTTCTTGGTCATAATATTGACCAACCGTTTTGGAGATTTCAGTCTTTGCCTATTACTATACTTTTTTCCAATTGTATCCAAAGAAAATTGCTGTCCGGGTGCATTCTAAAGATGGCCACCGAGTGGACTGACTTGCCTTGAAAGGGACTTTGGTCCAGCCCAAGCTGTGCATGACTAACTGCATCACTGTGGAATAATGAATTGTGGGTTACCATAGACAGCACAGTGAACTGTGCGGTAATAGAGGCCCCTTTACATGAGCTGCTGTAATTAATCATTGAGCTACACTCCAAAAAAAAAAAAACACAAGCATAATTCTCCACATGCACTGTATGAGAAACTACATGGGTAATACATCGGTCACAAATGCCACAAACTGGTTCACAACCGTGAAGCAACTAACCTCAAAAATAATAAAGTAACAAGGAGTAGCCAACTGTCTCCAGGCCATGAGAGTGTGGAGTAAGAAAGACCCAGCCATGTGAAATGGCCTTAATAAATGTACTAAAAGTTGCTTTGGATTAAAGATTACACTTGAACCAGTTAAATAAATTGCTGTAACAAACTGTTAAATTTACATCCGTGTCTGTGGAGAACAACAACAGAAGGAGAGTTAAGCTGTTGGACACTTATGAAAACAAACTGATATATTTAGTTCATAATGGTGGCTGATGGCTGATGAAGGTTTTTCTTGAACACAAAACATTATGGAAAGATGCCCACCATGTGGGTTTATTTTTTCTCTTTTAATCTTTTAATTTTGAGTGTGACTGGTTTAAGGAGGGTGTACCTGTATGCTGGGTATGAAATCTCAAGGATTAATAGTGGTGTTTTTCTTATTGCATTAACACGGAATGTAGGCTGTCAGCCGCGCTGTCTGACGAAGCAATTAACATAAAGTGAAGCGCTACCTGCTTGTGATGCTCAAATGGCTTGCACACGCTGCATGGATCTGTTGGGTATACTGCCTTGTGTCTTGTCACATTTTAACTTTGGTTAACTTAATTTAGCCTCCCATTTCATGAGGAGGGATTATATCAAGATGTAAATTGGAAAACAGGTGCAGAATTTACATAAATAAAATAGTCTATTCCTCTCTCGCCATTGCTGGCATGCCAGTGATTACCCCTCTGCGTTCCAATACTGGCATGCGTGCCATAGGTTGCCAACCCCTGGCCTAGACTTTAAATGCACGGCCCGCCACTGACATCTACAGTATACAACTTGAGAGTGGCAAAATAGACTTCTTGATGTGCATAATTTGCTTCTGTGAAGCAATATAGTTAATTAGCCAGAGAACAATCTTTCCATTAGTAAGCCAGTACAAGTGGAAACCCCATTACTATAATTGATCAACTCATGAAGTCTGCAATCAATAATTCATAATGCATTTAAACAAACTTTCTTGATCTTCCTCTGTTAATGGCGACAAATGCATATGGAAGCATATGGAAGTTTAAAAGGCATGTTCACACTGAGATGAGAACCTCTTCTGAGCATAGTACCTCCCCAGAGAGCTGTACTTGGCTGATGTTGCATGTGTGGGAAACGCTGGGCCTGTTCGACTAATTTTTGGCATTCGCTAATGAATGTCGACAGGCCCTTTAATGGAGATTTCCATTTAATGGAGATAGGTTTCTTAATGTAGGACGCTGCCTACCTACACTAACACAGCTGCTGTTGGAGGTATAGTAACTGGATACTGTGTGGATAGTGCCGTACGGTGGATATGCACTTACTGTCGCTCATTTGTAGGGTTCTTAAATGTTTATAAATAGCAACACAGATAGTTTGATTGCAGATTTCCCAATAACTTAATGTAAGAGCACAGTTTTGCTCAGGCAGACTCTAGAAATAAAATACTTGGTTTTGAGTCTGAGCTTACATTAAAGACCACATAAAATCACTTGACAAGCACAGTTTTCTTTCCTGTGCTGACGTACACTGCCTGGCTTGGATTTAAATAAACAGATACTTAAGAACCTATGATTGGATCATTATTGCAGTAATTAATATGTTTCAGCTGGCAACAATCATAACTGACGCAGTGTGTAGCTTCACATTTCATAAACAACCATGTTGGAAGACATATCCCGTTGCCGTAGGAAAGATGTTATTGTGTTTCAGAAGGGGCAAATTATTGGCTTGCATCAAGCAAAGAAAAAAACTAGGGAGATTTCTGAAATCACTGGAACTGTCCAACACATTATTAAAACCTGGAAGGATAGTGGTGAACCATCAGAAAAAAAATCTTGAATGATCATGATCAGAGATCATAAAAACTCTTGGTGTAGTCACATCATAAAAAATCGACAGTAGAACTCACGGCTATGTTTAAAAGTGAAAGTAAGAGAATTTCCACATGCACAATGTGTCGAGAACTAACAGGATTTGTACTAAACAGCTGTGTGGCCACAAGAAAGCCACTTGTTAGTGAAGCTAATCAGAATAAACTACTTCAGCTTGCTAAGGAGCATAAATATTGGACTATGGAGCAATGGAAATGGTCATGTGGTCTGATGAGTCCAGATTTACCCTATTCCAAAACGATTGGCACGTCGGGGTAAGAGTGGAAACGCATGAAGCGATGCACCTGTCATGCATAGTGCCCAATGTACAAGCCTCTGTAGGCAGTGTTATGATCTGGGGTTGCTTCAGTTGGTCAGGTTAGGCTCAGCAACAGCAATAAAATGAAGTCACCTGAATGTACAGAATGACCAGGTTATTCCATCAATGGATTTTTTCTTCCCTGACAGCACGGGCATATTCCAGGACAACAATGCCACGATTCATCAGGCTCAAATTGTGTAAGAATGGTTCAGGGAGCACAAGGAATAATTTTCACACATGAATTGGCCACCACAGAGTCCTGATCTTAACCCCATTGAAAGTTTTTGAGATGTGCTGGAGAAGACTTTACGGAGTGGTTTGACTCTCCCGTCATCAATATAAGATCTCAGCCAAAAATGTAACTCTCGATGGAAATAAATGTTGTGATGTTGCATAAGTTTGTCGAATCAATCCCACGATGAATGTGAGCTGTACTAAAAGCATTAAAACAAAATATTAGTGTATGCAACATTTCTTTTTAGCCAGGCAGTGTATTTTCTATTGAAACAGACAGTTGAGTAGTTCCACGGAAATGCCAACCACATTATGAAAAAAAGTTTAATGAAAGGATAATTTTTTGAATAATGGAAAATTCCATACACCCCGCTAGAGGGTGCAGCTTGCTTACACAATGCTAACTGAAGTGCTGGCTGAATCGCCTGAATGCAGTCTATTTTTAAGATTTCAAAAGTTTAGGTTTTAATTTGTTCAATAATTGGCCGATAATTATTGGTGGCTGTTACATCGGTGCATCCCTAGTCTCAAAGCTAACAGACATGGACTAAAGGTCACAAAACATTGACTTTTTTAATGCAGTTTATATTAGTATTATTTATAATATTAGTAGCATAAATAATACAATTTAATTATGTTAAACTTAAACTGCATTTTCACTTTAAATTGTATTTTGAATTAATCAAATTTTTTCAAAAGCTACAGTACATTATTTTACAGGCTGGGATGGGGATTTCCCTGCATCTGCTTTTGATATCCCCCCTTCTGGTCATTCATGTTTTATCTCCAGAGTGGATACGATTTATCTGTTTCTAGTCAGACTAAATGCATTTACCATATCCAACAGTAGATGGTTAAGTAAACACCTATTTATACATGATTTGTGTCTCTGACAAATGTCTGACTGTAGATGAATTATTACTGCAGAAGTCTGTATTGTTAACTTTTAATTTGAACAGGATAAGGGGTGTCTGTACAGATCCCAGAGATGAGTGTGTAAACTCATTGCATTTACACATAATTGACCCATCAAAAAATGAATAGCTGTGCTGATTATCAAGAAATATTAAACATGAACATATGACGAAGCCTATCACTTAATTGCATTTCATGCTTGATGAAAAATGCATTCATCCATACACAACAGCAGCGTAATTTTAAATTGCGAAGGGTATCTTTTTATCTTCATGACCAAAATCTTCAGACACACAGAGATCATGAGAAAAAAACGATAATTAAATCCAAGGGCTCACAGACAGTTCAGATTACTTTACCAGGCGCTTTATAGAAGTTAAAAAATCTTTATACTGGTGTGGCCACGTTGAAATGCGCAAGTCCATAAAAATAACTAACAGATGACTTGTTAACAAATGTGTTATTTGTTAGCTAATGCTAGCCCTGCAACAAAATATTTGACCTATGCCTCCTGTTAATTGTTTAACGTAATTTACAGTTAATAAGATTATTATTATTATTATTATTATTATTATTATAATATATTATATAATATTAATTATTTTGATTAAATTAAAATCAGTTAAAACAATTATTCTCTGGTTGTAGTCTACAGTTTAATAATTTAAGACTGCTTTTGATATGAATTACACCATCGTCTGAATTTCTACATTTAAATTTCATGATGACATTCACATTGAAAAACCCTCTGGTTTTTCAACAAATCACACCATTATTTTACAACAATAATGTTATGAGAGTTAGAAATATAGAGAGTCATAATGTGGAAATGCACATCTTATTGTTGCTTATTTGTAGGGCATTCGTAATTAGCAACATGGATTCATTAATTTCAAAACTCCCTGTAAGTTCATGGTATGGTTTGTCTCACCAACTGATGAGACAGAAAACAAGCTAGATCTCCTCTACTACCCTATGGCTGGCCTAGACAGCAGCTGCCTTAATTAGAGAAAACACACATATATTCATTCACACACACACAAGCTCATTAGCATTGCAGATGACCAAACACCCCGAGCTCTGTGTAGGTTAAGGACAGGGATAGAGATCCTGCACATGGAGTTCACAATGCACATTCAAACCCATACACATTCAATGTACAGTAAGCCTTCAGGAATCCCTCTCAGAACTCTTTAATTTTAGTGTTCAAGTGTTTTCAAACAAGACATGTAGTCAGAACATTCTCAATTTCATCACACAAAATAAAAAGACAAAATAAGCTTTAAGTGTAAGAGTAGGAAGAGTATGCAGTGCGGTTACATAAGAAAGGCATGGGGCACAAGTGGTGAATAGGTGGAAGAATGGATATATGAGTGAATAGATAAAGATAAAAAGTTAGAGGAACCAGGAAGAAAAGAAGGGGGGATGTGTCATCGAGAGTTTTGTGGGCTACGCTTCACTAGCGAACTATAATGTAGGCGTTATCCTGCCTAGGAGGCATAGGCATCTTATCAGAATGAGTAATCTTATCACCACAGGGGCCCACTCCTCTCTGCCCAAGCACATGCAGAGTGTGTTCACATTCCACAAGGGGTGCCAACACATCATGATGTGTAGATGAATAATGGGCTGTTAGGCAGACAGCTAAGGAATGGTGTTGGAATCAAGATGCTGAAAAGTATGTTTTTGGAGTCAGTTAAGAAACAATATTGTACCAGCCTATAGTTGGATTATCAAATTATCAAACAGTAATAGAGTACAATATAACTTATTACCCTTTCACTTATTACCCAAGTAGATACCCTACTGTATCTACTTGAATGCAATCAAAAATGTATTCAAATTGATTAAATTGATTCAAAAACTTGATTCAATCATGGACATTGTTTCCACGTGTTTGAAATGGGCATTCTTTACTTAAATTTACTATATTATCTCAACACAAACATTTGAAGAATTGGGTACACCTAACAAATTAGACATGTCAATGTAATTTATCTTCTTAAAAAAATCTCTTTTATTTCTCTGTATACTAACTAGTGAAAGTGATGTTAGCATGCTAAATGCATGCTGGTTGGAAGCACTACAGAGTTTTGTTTAGAAACTATGCTGTGGTTAGCAAATTATTTGCTCAACAAAGAAACAAACAATTTCAAGTGTCACATCTACCTGTCCTAATCGTTAGCTCAAACTTCACTCTTCACCATAATGGTAAACCTCCAACAAAACTCCAACATAACAGAAACTCTTCTAAATCTCAATATAACAAAAAATGAAACACTAACATGTATCCTCCTTTATATTCATCTTGCACAAAAACACATAAAATCAAGTTGCGACAAAATGTTCTAGAATTGTGTTGCTTTAGTGATTTTAATTTAGTAAATTGAACAATTTGTTTTAGTGAAACTCCAAAATGATTTGTCAAGATTACGATCAGAGGACATTTTTCAAATCAGCAGTAAAATCTGACAAAAGTGATTTAATAAATTGCGCTTCTTTAGCTCAGATCATGAAAAAAAAAAATAATTGCAATTTTCCAGACTGGTCCAGCAAATGTGCATTCACATTCTCAAGTTAGCTGACAGGCAATGTCTCTATAAGGTGACTGGCTCTTTTGACTGTAAGGCCAGACTTCTACGGCCACCATATTGGGCATTCCAATTTCTCCCACTCATTTGATTAAAATTGGTCTGTCTCAGCTAAACTGTCTTTTTATAAAATTTATTATCAAGCCTTATTAATTATTAAGGCCAGGACTTTTTCCAAAATGTTTTGCTCTGATTTGAGGGAAAATCGTATTCTACGTAAATTATTTAGTATGGTAAAATGTATTAAATGAAGCAGAGATTACTACACTCGTATTGGTAGCTACAATCAAAATCTAATTAGCATTAATTGTTAATAAATAAACACACACACACACACACACACACACAAAGAGGGCACATTCTGTGCAAAGCTTCAGGCAAGTTTTTCTTGAAAAAAAATTATTTTACAATTTAGTAGCTGTTAAATATATAACTGGTAATAATTCCAATATAAATCTTCTATTTAAATATGACTTTCTGAAAAAAAAAAAAAAAATTCTGTCTCCATGAGACCTCCTTCCTTCAACTTCAAGAGTCATCAATCCAGCAGCACACATTTCCTGTTCTAGACACATCTTCTTCCACTCTGGGGTCCAAACTGAATCCAAGGGTTTACCTCAGACAAATCAAGGGTACAGTATGTTGCATAACTGGCTGGCCAGACCAAAGCAGTCCTGATGTTTATCGCCCAGGGAGCAGCAGGCAGAAACTGCGGCCCATTTGTTCATTTATGTATACTCACCACTTCAGTGTTCTTTCAGTTGGCCCCAGAGAGGAACACAATGCCTCAATGCATGCCTTTTCATCTTTTTCATTCTGTCTCTACATTTCTCTCAGTCTTTCAAATTGGATGAGACAGGCAGAATGATGTTAAAAGAATAGTTCACCACATAGGCGTTGCTTGAACCTATTTAGGAGGGCTTCAGCCAATCAGCGACAGCAGATAACATCCTCTTTACATTGTTGCGTGCCTCTTCCAGCAGAATTAGACTGACCAATGGTATGAGCAAGTAGTGATTGTGGGTAACACTTTAGAATTAGTTTCTATACGTGAACAGTACTAAATGCAATAGCTTATATAAAATAACAATGAACAATACTTTTACAGCATTTATTAATCTTGGTTATTGTCCTGGTTACTTTTGTAACCTCTGTTCCCTGATAGAGAGAACAAAAGACGTTGTGTCGATATAGTGATACTAGGAGGCACTCTTTGGAGCCCGAGACACCTCGTATCTTTGATAAAATGCCAATGGGAATTGGCGAGTGGTATTTGCATGCTACTCCCCCAAACACATGGGTATGCAAACCGCTCATTCAGGTTTTGTGCTTAGGAGCTGAGACATGGTCCCGGCCATTTCAGCAGGTAGTCCAGCAATGTGGCAGGAGGGACACGTCTCGTTCCCTACATCAGGGAACGGAGGTTACGAAAGTAACCAGGCTGTTCCCTATCTGTCACTCACTCGACATTGTGTCGATGTAGTGACACTAGGGGTCCCTATATGAAACGCCACAACTAGCTGAACTGTGTTACGTGAACTGGCGGTGTGAAATGGGCAGACTACTGTGTGCCTCTTAGCCAGCGTACCAGGCCGACACGTAACCTCCCCCAACGCTGTTAAGAGGATTGAACGGCCCTTAGGGGACAAGTTGACTGTGCAAAAGATAGGGACAAGCTAGCCCAGTCACGCCTCTTTTCCTCTTTTTTTCTCCCCCAAAAAGATTGAAATTTGTTAACCGACTGGGACCACCAGTGTCCACGTCGAGAGGGGGGTCACTCCCAAGTTGAAGACACTGCGGAGACCACACCCTGCCCAGAGGGGGGGTTATCTTGAGTGGAAATATGTCAATTGGTCTTGCCGAGCCTTGACGGAAGTATGTCATATGGAGAAGTCCCATGGTAGTTCCTACCCAATGGGGGTGGAGTTTCTACAAACATGGGGGGCCTCTGCCCAAGGAAGACAGTTTACCAACAGGGAAATGATTTAGCAGAAGATATACAGTACATTGGATGGGTTCACCTATGGAGAAACAACACATGTGGCACACCTACCCCAGTACAGGGCTTAGTTAGCACATGTACTGAGCAGGCAGCGGGTTTCTCCTCAAACTCGTCTGCCACAGGGCTAGGAGGAGGTCATCCAGGTAGTGCATTTTGTGATCTACTGGGAGTCAACAGTGCACACATTCAGCTCAGGGGAGGTGAAAGGTGCTATGCGTAAGTGAAACACCCGGCCAGCTGTCCCGGACATACCTGTTTGTACCTGCCAAGACACGGGATGAAACCGGCTCAACCCGGAGATTGTAGAACCTCACAAAGGTGTTGGGTGTTGCCCAGCCTGCTGCTCTGCAAATGTCTGTTAGAGAGACACACCACTGGTCAAGGCCCAGGAGGCCGCCACACGGCATGTGCTGGGCTTGATATGCCATCGCTATGGTGCCAATGACCCAGTGGGGGATCCTCTGCTTGGAGACAGCGCTTCCTTTCTGCTGTCCACCAAAGCAGACAAAGAGCTGCTCAGAGACTCAGAGACCCCCGCCCACCATCGAGGGTAGTGAGGGCGGGGGGAGCTGAAAGATCGGGACCGGGGAGTAAAAGGTGCCTCCCACAACCTTATCAGCTCCTCATGCACTTCCACGAAGAAAGGAACAGAGGCGGGGCACGGCTGTGAGCGGGCCCAGGAACCAATCATCGAGCCGCGAGGGTTCAGGGGAGAGAGGAGGGTTCCAGTCTAGCCCTATGCTCGCGGCTGCCCGGGAAAACATGTCCGTCATTTCTGCATCAGACTGTGACTGTGCCCCAAATAAGAGGTCGAACTCGCCCTGAAATGACCGGCAGACTCATCCGGAAGCTCAATCGGGGAAAACGAGTGTGCTGGGGAATGGGAGGTGAAGCTGCTGAAATGTGCCGTCAGTTCCAGCAGAGGTGAATTGAAGCCGTAGGAAATTCAGCTCAGTGAGCATCGACCGCTCAGCTCCGAAGACAAAATCTGAATGAGCTACCTTTATACCATATGTTCGGGGAGTGGCATGCAAATACCACTTGCTATTTCCCATTGGCCTTTTATCAAAGATCAGAGGTGTCTCAGGCTCCCAAGAGTGACCCCTAATGTCACTACATCGACACAATGTCGAGTGAGTGACATATAAAAATGTTAATTTCTACGTATACAAAATTTTTTTACATTAAAAGTTGAATAGAGCATATTATAAATATAAAACAGTATATTTAAATGGAACATTAATCTAGATAAATGCTGTAAAAATAGAGTTTCATTGTTTGTTCATCATACTGAATGCATTTATCAATGTTTATGAATTGAACCTTATTGTAAAGTGTTACCAAATATGGAATATTGTTGTAGAAGTGAGGTGTGAATCCAGAAATTGCAACCTCAAAAAGTGTTGGTTTTTGACCAACAAGGGATTTTTTTTATAGTATCATGCAGTTGCATCTTCAACTTAGTATTTTAAAGCTTACTGAATCTAAGCCTTAAACTATAACTACATTTTCTTGCAACTACACCTTAGAATATAGTACATAAGTCATTTGGACCAATTTTATGTTGCTTTTTTGTAATTTCATTAACAAAAAAATTATGAGCATATGATGACATTTCATGAAAGAGCATTATTGCTGCCTGCCTGAGAGAATTCTCATATGAGGCCACTGAAGCAGGTCGCACAAGCTGCCTGTTATGTAAGGGACTCAGGTAAATTAAAATAAACTTGTACATGGAGAAATTTTTCACATCAACATATTCCTAATCTGTGTCCAAAAGACGGAGGTTACGGAAGTAACCAGGGCGGTTTTCATAGTTTGCTTTACACTAATCAACCTCCAGTGCATTTGATGCAAGGAGGATAAGAAGGAGACCATCAACTGATATGGGTGTTTGAACATAACACAGGTCAGAAATAATGAAATGTTACACTTAAAAAGTGTGCAGACTGTCAAGAAAGAATCCCCATCACTTCTTCATTAAATTACAAGTTAGATATGAAGAAAGCAGGCTTTACGAACCAATATTAGGAAAATCAATAGTAGGTAAACAGCCAGTGCAAAGATATTTTGCAAAAGAAGCACAGCCACTAATAAAGAAATATAGAAAAGGGGATGGAGCGACAAGAATAGAATTTGTGAATCAATATGATCCAAAAAGAACAATTCAACCTTACGTGTAATATGGACCAGTGCAATTCTCATTATATAAATTATTTTGACCAGGTAATATTACACAATATTAAATTAGTCCAAAGAACTGACACTCTTGCATTCCTGTGAAATAAATGTAGACATCACAAGTACATAAAATTTAACAGCATTAAATTTCAAAGACTTAATTACAATGGGAGAATTAGCTTTGAGAGCCAAGATGCTTCTCAGGTGTTCAGTTACACATTAGGTTAATCAGGATGTGGAAGACACTCTACATTACCTTGCAAGTCTACAAAGTGCCTTTCATGTAGAATTATGCAAATTAAAGCATGGAAAAATGAGGAGGGAGGGTGGGTTTACTTTAGGGATTGAGCATTTTAGTGAGCGGACAGAAAGCGGAACGGGGTGTAGACTGTGGGCAGTATGATCGCTGTAATCAAAAAAGAGTGAGGCAGCAGGTTAGTGCCTTATGAACTTATTATTCACCACCTACATTTAACTAACTAACAAACTTAAGATAAATTACATTTGTTCATTTAGCTGACACTTTTAACCATGGTTACAAATGAGGACAAACATAGTAATGTATCAATTTACCACACAGTAACTAATTCAATCAATCAATCAATCAATCAATCAATCAATCAATCAATCAAGGAGTATTCAGACATTTCTGTTTATCAAAGTGAAGTGAAACAAGGCCAACTACACAAGTTGTCTCCCCTACCTATATTTCATGCCAGTTCTCAAGCAGTGGTCGCCAGAGGAGGGCAGGTTATGCACAGAGAGTTGGCCCAGGCTACGGGCCACCATCGCCACGGCACGGAACTTGCTTTTGGTCCCCAAACTGGGGCTGTTGGCATTCTGTCGGTTCAGTCTGTCCTCTGTGCTCCGGCTAACGGCTCGGTGGTCCGTGCACACAAATGACACCTGCATGCTGACGGAGAGCCCCCAAGGACTTACCAATGAAGATGCTGACTCTAACAAGCGGGCACCAGTGTTTTTACTGCTCACAGGACATAGGAGAATGAACAAGTGTAGTATTTTTGCCCTTAGGACCAGGAGCTGAGAAAATGTCTCTTCTTCCAAAACTTGTAGAAAAAGCCGTAAAAAAGGTTAAAGATGGATATGGCAGATGTCAAAGGTGAATGCAATGCTCACTAATATCACAAGTGCACATATCAGTCTGAAGAGCTGCCAGAGTGTGTATTTGTCCATGAGCCATCTGTATGTGTGTGAAAAGTGTGTATAAGTCAGTGCCTCAGTTCATGTGAGTGCGCTCGTCTCTGTTGAAGAGAATTCCAACGCCCTGACTCTAGGGCAGCATTGAAGCGTTGAACTCCAGGCACCAATCACATCAACACAACACAAGGGAGGAATTCCACATCCATCCACGTCACACTGCAGTACATCAAATCATGGTTATCTGATCTCTTCTCATTCTTTTCTCCAAGTGGAGTTGCTCTTCTTTTTTCTCCCTCTTTCTTCTGTATTTCTTCAGTTACTTGATTCCTTTCCACCCTGGTGCTGTATTAGTCAGTCTGTCTGATTCTAATGATAAAAGACAGTGGGTTTTCATACCCTAGCTTCCTGTTAGATCAACATCCAATAATGTTGCTCACTGTCTACTGAGCACATGCATAAATGCTAAGAGAGAGAGAGAGAGAGAGAGAGAGAGAGAGAGAGAGAGAGAGAGAGAGAGAGAGAGAGAGAGTATTGCCAGAGAAAGTGGGAAGGACCAATCTTACATTATGTTGTGTTAGATCAGCTTGTACTTCATATTCTGTACTTACTAAACAACAAAGTCTGGCTCAAGCCATAGCATTTAACCCACATGCCAGTAATGCAATTTCAAAAAATAAATAAAAGAGTAGCTAACACAAAACAGCTAAAAGAAAATTGTAAATTATTTGTCATCTCTGCTATCACAACAGATTACTGTGCAATCATTTAAATGTAACGGGAAATCTAAAGGGAAATTTCACCCAAAAATGAAAATTCAGTAATTATTTACTCACCCTCATGTTATTCCAAACATCTGACTTCTGCATTTGTGTTCCACAGAAGATAGCACTTTTGTTTTGGAACAACATTAGTGTGAGTAAATTATGACAAAAATTTTGGCTATACTATTTTTTGTCTCTTTAAATATGAGCAGTTTCACATGTCCTCCAATCGGTGAGTGGACTTCAGTGATATAAGTGCACATGACTGCTGCAGCTCTATGAATACAGGAATAACAAATAAGTAATTCTGTATGTTACTTATTTTCTCCTACATTAATACACATCATAAATGCATAACATGCAGAATGCAGGTTGTCCTTTCATTCCTCTTTTCTGACAGTCCTGCTTGCTTTCACTTCTGCTCACATAGAGAAAGTCTTCAATTCCATCCAATAATATTAATATCATGAATACTTAATATTCCCATTTAAAAGTTTTTTATTTATTTATTTGTATTTATTTTTTTTATAAATATGATGGAAATCATAGGCTCCGGGTAGAGAATGGACTATTTAAATAATTTTATACAACCAGAAACCAAAATTATATTCAAAATGACAAATTTGCTCCATCAATATTGCTCTGTCATTTAATTTCTTTATCAATAAAAATTGTTCTATCAAGAAGACTGAAGACTTAAAGTTTTAGATTACATTTATTTGATGAATATAAAACAGGAATGTATTGTCTCTCTTTGGCGTAAGCCTTCTGGCGGTCTGAAAAAGTTGTACTCAGAACCATCAGATCCTGCCGGAGAAACGAGTCAGGGGCAAGGAGCCTGCCCCCGTGCAGGACGGGACTCAACTGGTGGTGGTGGGGTGGTGGAGGTTACACTGAAACAGCAATGTGATAGATTGTGAGCAGGCATATAAAGCAATGGCTTACATGTGATTGGATGGATTGGAGTTACCTAGTTACCTAGCTGGTGCGATGATGAACAGCTGCTAGTCTTCCCGCTAGATCTACACTGCACTTACATTTCAGTTGCAATTTTACGAACCACAGAATTGGAACATTCTATGCAGTGGACACAGTCAACAACATGTTCAGACAGAAAATCGATGTGTAAGTTCCGAATGTTTTGCCACCCGTATTTAAATCAGAGGTGCCGAATTCCAGACAAGTGCCACCATGTGATGATTGTTCAAAGCCCAAAATTCTCGCTGTTCCTTTGCTGTCACTTCCCAGAGACTACATTTGCAAGGAAGTGAAAGAAAGCCATTTTGGTCTCAGCATTAGATTAGACATTCTGTTCCTTTCACGTGACATTAAAAAAAGTAAATGTAAGACAATTGACGCAGTGTTCCTTTCACGTGAAATCCATTCAAATAATTAAGCGAAAGAATGTTGTTTAGGTCTCAGTACTGCTATGGTTAGGGTTAGGGGTTTGGTTAGACTTAGGAGCATATAAATGCAATACCTACTCAACAGGGCTAACTGCACAAGTGATCTCACCTACCAACATTTCATGTCAGTTCTCAAGCAGTGGTTGCCAGAGAAGGGCATGTTCTGCACACAAAGTTGGCCCAAGCTAGG
This sequence comes from Moxostoma hubbsi, assembly GCA_032164185.1. Lineage (NCBI taxonomy): Eukaryota > Metazoa > Chordata > Actinopteri > Cypriniformes > Catostomidae > Moxostoma > Moxostoma hubbsi. Next base: position 20,139,034 of record JAVLUX010000020.1, on the reverse strand, counting down.
GGCCACCATCACCACGGCTTGGCATTTGCTTTTGGTCCCCAAGCTGGGATTGCTGGCGTTCTGTTGTTTCAGTATATCTTCTGTTCTCAAATGTTTCTGAAAATCAGATGCGCTTTGCCTTTCATGCCACATCCATTCAAAAAAGCGTGTTCTTGCACTTACACTGTGCATTGTAGTTGTAGTTCTAGCTTCAGCAACTGGGAGGGGCAGTGACCTAAAACACAGTGTTTATGATGCAACCCAACCAAAGGGAGATGCTCCAAAACAGTCTATCTGATCCTAATGATAATGTAATCTATCTCACACAGATTGACAAAGTAAATCGCAAAATGGATTGCTGTGGACTAAAGCCACTTTTTGTATTGTCTCATCAATTCTTTATTCATCTGCCACAATAATGTAATGAATTTTAATTATATATATATATATATATATATATATATATATATATATATATATATATATATATAAAATTATTTAAATATAACTATAATTATTTTATCATCCATCCATCCATCCATCTTCAACCGCTTATCCGAAGTCGGGTCGCGGGGGCAGCAGCTCCAGCAGGGGGCCCCAAACTTCCCTATCCCGAGCCATATTAACCAGCTCTGACTGGGGGACCCCGAGGCGTTCCCAGGCCAGTGTGGAGATGTAATCTCTCCACCTAGTCCTGGGTCTTCCCCGAGGCCTCCTCCCAGCTGGACGTGCCTGAAACACCTCCCTAGGGAGGCGCCCAGGGGGCATCCTTACCAGATGCCCAAACCACCTCAACTGACTCCTTTCCACGCAAAGGAGCAGCGGCTCTACTCCGAGCTCCTCACGGATGACTGAGCTCCTCACCTTATCTCTAAGGGAGAAGCCCGCCACCCTTCTGAGGAAGCCCATTTCGGCTACTTGTACTCGCGACCTAGTTCTTTCGGTCATGACACAACCTTCATGACCATAGGTGAGGGTAGGAACAAAAATTGACCGGTAGATGGAGAGCTTTGCCTTCCGGCTCAGCTCTCTTTTCGTGACAACGGTGCGATAGAGCGAGTGCAATACCGCCCCCGCTGCCCCGATTCTCTGGCCAACCTCCCACTCCATTGTCCCCTCACTCGTGAACAAGACCCCGAGGTACTTGAACTCCTTCACTTGGGGCAATACCTCCTTCCCTACCCGGAGTACGCACTCCATCGGTTTCCTGCTTATTTAATCATTTTCTATTTAATTGTTTTTTATTTAAGGCCTTTTTTAGCAAATATTTTTACGATTAATTAATCGGCATATCATGTAATTAGTTACATTTTAAAATTTGAATCTATTAACGGCACTTATCAGAACTTTTGGAACATCGCTTGTCCAATCAGATTACACAAATAATGATATTGACAATATGAAATATTTGACTCAAACACTACAGAGGACATTCTTTACTAAATGTAGAACTAGTAGCAACAGGGAATACAAAGAGAATTACTACGGAAAATGTTGGCACGGATATTTCACAGTTTAAAATTTGTATTTTTTTTGCATACAGTATCTCAACACAGCACCTGGTGAAACATAAAAAATATATATATATATTTTTTAAATGTCCTTATGACTAAAGTAAATGCATGTCTGTGACTGTCCTTGTGAGTGAACATATCACAGACCGCAAACACTCTTGAGATGAGTTCTAATAATCTGACACACACAAGATGCGCTGTTCCCACATCTCTCACACATTGCTGCTTTGTGGCTTCCTAAAGCATCTCATAAAACCAGTGACTGACAGAGTGACTGCCCAGTTTTCATGCACTCAGGATTAGAGGAATGAGTGTCATCCCACTTAGATGAAAGGAAATGGACAAGGAGCTTAAATGAACGTACAGAATTTCCTGAATTGCACTTCTACACACCAGCCTCGGGACTAAGAGTCTGTCAGCAGGTTTCTGATGTGGCCATCAAAGCCGTGGTCCATTTAAATCAGCAGACATAATAATAGGATATTAAACTCAGGAATCTAACATAATGCAGTACCTACAGAAGGAACTGAGATCATTGCTTGAGATGAGAAATGACAGTTGTGGCAATTCAGGTTCTCAATGTGGAAAGGAGGAAGCGGGGACCGGGTGAACAATCCACATCAGACATATAATAAACACTTTTTAGGGTATAACAAAAGGTGTTGCTTTTCAGCACCACATAAAAACACACACTGCTTTTCAGCCAGCTATGTATAAACATAAAGACACACACACACACACACACACACACACACACACACACACACACACACACACACAGACAGCTTCATGCAGATTGCAGATCTCTCTCTCTCTCTCTCTCTCTCTCTCTCTCTCGAGAACTCAAACTGCAGCTCCGGCTCCACCTTATCCCTCTCACGGATGATTACGATCATTCTCCCCCAACCATCCCTCATCGCTCGGCAACACCCCCCCCCCCCCCCCCCCCCCCCCCCCAAACACACAACAGTATGTTTGTTTTATTTGTCAGATACACAAACTCCATCCTCTGCCATTGCATATGAAGCTGTTACATCCAAGAGCGCCACACGCAAACCCGAACTATTATGCAAATATGAATGATAATGTTAACCTAAGCTGGCACGCCATTGTATGCACACATAAAGGCAAGGAAAGGCCTATAGGCAAATTTCACACATATGTATGAAATGGATATCATATAGTGCTTAACGATAGCCAACAAATTGTCTTGTTGTTTGAACACAGTTGCTCATGAATTAACAATGAACATGAGGGGGGCCAAGATGGCGGCAAGAGAGGTGGACGCTCTTGTAGATGCTCCTCCCTCATTCCATATGGAATTCCTCATTTGATCAGTTGAATACGTCATTTAATCATTTTTGGCAATGCAACCTGAGGTACTATGTCATTAGAAACTTTTTGGCCTGATTCTTTTGTGAAAATGCCGAAACCAGCCAAGAAACTTGAGAAAAAGAATCTAAATTCGCACAAAAGTTAGACAGCTTGATCCAGTGTTATCCACGGAGCTGCACTATTCAAGCCCATTCGCAACAACTTGAGAAAACGACTGGCAGACTTAATGAAGCCAAGAACAGAATTGTTGAAGTCGAGTCATCCGAGTCGAGTACTCACCGAACAATAGATGATCTAGAAAATCGAGGTTGGAGGAAATATCTACGCATCATTGGCCTGCCTGAAAATGTTGAAGGTACTAACCCAACCACGTTTCTTAAGACTTAGATCCTCTGCATTGAAACCAAGTCAGGGATGCTTAAGCTGGAGAGAGCTCATCGCATCTCTACGCTGAATGCAGATGCCAGAGGTAGGCCTCGTCCGCTTATTGTTCACTTCCACAACTTTCAGGATAAGCAGTGAGCTGTGGATGTCAGCAGACGTGCGATACAAAAACGAGAACTGATGTACAACAGTAAAATAATGTTAAATCAGGTCTTTTCCACAACTGTTTAACGCAAACGGAAGGAGTTCTACAAGGTGCGGCAAAAGCTACAGCAGATGGGAGCCCAGTATATCATGCTTTACCCAGCTAAACTGTGAGTCACCATCGGTAACATTAGTAAAGTTTGCAAGTCCCCTGAGGAGGTTCTGACCTTTATTGACTCGACAAATTGAATTAGAAGGGAACATTTTCTCTTGAACAGTAGTGGACTATACAGATGGTTTTAGGTAGGCCTAAATAACTTATGGACCATTTTGTTTCCAGCCTACCTTATATGGTATGTTGAAAAAGTAATATTTGTCCTATATGTTTGATTTCATACTCTAACGTATTAATGAGTGAGGCAGGTTGCGTTAAAGTGGTTACTTAAGTTGTTCAGTGTGTGTTTGTCAAGTAGTCATACTCTCCATGAGGTTTGCACTGCAATGGTTTTCTCGACATGGAGTTAGACTCGGCCTCAATGACTCACAAGCGAGCGCACAGTTGGTGCTGAACTGCCGGAGTACATTCAGACCGGGCACATCAGTTCCACTGAAACAATTATCTACCTTGCAAGCAATTGAATAGCGAGTGAATATGGAAAATTATTTGGTGCTGCTGAATGAATGACAACTGTCATCAAAGCGTATGAACTTATACCATCAGAATCAAAACTCCATATGCGTCTAACCTTAAATAAAAATTAAGTTTTAAACTGCGAAAAAATAAAAATAAACTAAAATCGTGGACGACTGACATGTGCGAGGCTGGTAAAACAGTGAAGTATTTTACTTGCTATCACTTAGCTACGTCACCTAGCAGTGTGCTGGGCTGATGAAAAAAGATACTTGTGTGATGCACGATGCATGAGTAGATGCATTTTTTAACCGCAAAATATAAGGTTATTACATTGCATAATTTTCTGACCTTTATGACACAACCATTTTGGTGTTTCTACACTAGAGGACACAAAAAATACTTTTTGCCAGTGAGAAATACATGAAATGAGTTTGAATGTTATTTTAGACTGTGATGAAATTGAAAGAACGGTAAATCTCAGAATTGTATTCACATACCCCCATTGTCACCTCATGTAGGGGTATGTGTACCCCAGTTTGGGAAACACTGCAGTAGATGGACATCTTTGATCATATTGATGCGTTTCCTCATAACACCGATGATGTGTGCCACGCTTTAAGAGTGGTACAAACTCATTCTGCTGCTGCCAGTGACTGGTAGAAACACATGCCGTTATGTGTGTAAACAAACCGGGAAAATGGTGAAGACCAGTGTCCCTGTTGAAACCAGTTGAAGCACCAAACATCACCGTGGATTGTATTACGTTTGCGTATTCAGAAGATTTCAGCGTGGATTAAATGTGTTTTTGTCTCATATCAGCATGGATTGCTTGTGAACCAGTCACAATATGATTCAAGCTTTGCAAAGCAACTGTTATAAGATGGGACAGTTAAAATTGGATTATTGGACCGCAAAACAGTAAGTAACCAATTCCATTCAAGAATGTTTCAAATGTCATGACTGTTAGATAGTTTATGCTGTGCTTGAGTAAACAGTTTGATACATACAATGTGTTGGGTGTATGTTGTTTTAACCCTGAAATTTGGTTTTATAATACATTTTTATAATGAGTTTGTTCATTTTCTGCAAACTGAGATTCAAATATGGCTGTCAAGACCCATTTAAATTGTGTAAGGAAAACAGAGGCACATGACGTTTCAAAATGCCACTTTCTGCATAACCCTGGAATGAGCTGTTTTCATTAGCGCATGTAAGGAAAAAACTAAAAAAGTCAATTTTCCATTAACATTCAACCAATGTCATGTAAATAATATTGCATATTGTTAGACAAATGCAGTTGTGTTCAGTTGTCACTTGATATCATCAATGTAAAATCTGGATCCTGAAGCAAAACCAGTTGAGAACCACTGGTGTAGTGGGTGCTGACATCTCTGCCCTTGTACACAATACTGCTAAAAAAAGGTGCTAAGCTCTAGCGAAGGTGTTCCAGGAGTGTAGCAATGTGATCCTCTTGGAAAATAGTCCACTTACAACCCACTGTGAATAACAAGGGACTGAAAACAATACACGTTCTGCCATGGTCACAAAGTATATGTGTGTCATTGTGACCCTCTGTGGGGATTAACCCTGAAGTTAAATGTTTTTCACAGAGACAACTGTTAGCCTCCTCCCCATTCTGATAGTTTGTTGTAAATCAAATCTGCCATCACTCCTACAGGTAACAGATAGTTTCAATATATATTTAGAAAAGACTCATTTTAAATGTCAGTGCAGACAGATGCACAAGCAGTAATTGAAATATTGTTACAGAATGGAAACCTGAGCTGTAGACCATTATGTGTCAGTTGGTTGAAAATAAGGCTTAATGCTGGGCTCACTGGGGGAGATGTGACCTTTCTAATGAGAGAGGTGTGTGAGGTGTACTTGAGAAAGAGAAGACTAACATTCATTAAATTTAAGTTTGGCTCTGTGTTAAGGGCTCTTGTACCAGTGAAGGGGATTCAGAATTACTTAGTAGCCTCAGTCTGAATGTAAGAATCATGAATCAAAGCCTTCTTAGAATTACAGATGGAAAGAGAGACAGAAAGCTACAGCTAAAACTTCAGCGCACTCTATCTATTTCTAATACGCTACTGTATAAAAGCCCTGCTATATGTGTCTGTGTGTATATATTCAGTCGAATAATTTTATTATATATAAAAATCCTTATCTGTTAGAAATGAGATGAAGCATTACATATGGAATGTTTTTGGGTTGAAAACGTAATTTTCCAATATCAAGATTTAAGGTTAAAATTGTTATATTTGTATCAGGTATATTTTGGATGCTGCAACTCATCACCACACTTTTAAGTTTTTCACCATTATTGCAGTTCACTTGAAGTCAACATGAAAATAATTTTTAACCAATTTAGCTTCTTAAAGCGGTGTAATCGGTGCTCAATATTCAATAAATAATTAAAAAAAAAATAACAAACTTCTAATTGAAATAACTTTCCTTTTCAGCTGAAAAGGAAATCCTTTATATTTTCAACCCCTTTCCTAATCCACCTGACTCCATTTTTGAATGGAATGCCCATTTTTCATGATCCAGTCAATTCCTAGGAGATAAAATCCCAACCAGTATTTTTTTCTCATTGAATATCTTGTTTAACTTGGAAATACATAAGATTACAGACGTAAAATTGGTTACCCACTTTTTTTCATGATAACATTAAACAATCAGTCTTTTTAAAAGTAAAAATATATGTAGTCTCTCAATTAAGGTTAATGAGGATATTATAACTGCAGGTAAAATAACATAAATAATAGAAAATGTTGTTTAAAATAGTTTTAGATAAAGTATAGAATGTCACACTTCTCTTACAACTAGACATTTGCTATATTTCAGTATTTCTGTTATACTTGTACTGAAATTAGATGGAAGTACAAACCGGTTGAATAGTTTCATCATGAAGCATGTCAAAATAGGAATCGTATCTATCTCATCTCTGGCAAGATGATCCATTCTTTTCTAAAAATAAAAAAATCACTTTTATTTGTCAGTCTGGCTGAGGCTACAGGTTTCTGAAAGCAATAATCTCCCATTGTTTTTTGCTTTTAACCTCACAACACTTCAAAAACACCTCTCCTCAATTTAAACTGTCTAGCCCTCCCTACATTTTCCTTTGATTAGAAGCCTAGCTCCAGACTTATCCACAGTCAAATAAGCTCTGTAAAATCCCCTAGAGCAGTTCAAACATCTTCAACCTCACAGCAGAGCTCAGTTTCTCTGTGTGAAACCACAAGACAAACAAACACTGACAATAACCTCTAATAGCACAAACAGCACTATCATGATTAGAGGTAGGCCGATACTCGGTTTGATTGATATAATAAACTGATATTCACACTTTCTACTTAATCTGCTATCGGTTTATTAAAAGGATAGTTCACCTGAAAATTAAAATTCTCTCATGTATATTTACCCTAATGCCACATTGTAAATCTTGCTATTGCAGTCTCTAGGCATGTGTAATCGAGCTTGAAATCATGATCTCCAAGGAGACTGCTGTCAAGATGTACAGCGAAAAAGGAGTTACATTTAGGTCTGTCCTCACTTACAGCATAAACTGGACAAGATCACTTCAGAACACATTGATTAAACTACTGGAGTCTGATGGATTATTTTTATGCAGACTTTATCTACTTTTTGGAGCTACAAAGGCCTGATCACCATTTACTTGCATTGTATGGATCTACAGAGCAGAGATATTCTTCTAAAAATCTTTGTTTGAGTTCAGTAGAAGAATAAGAGTCATACACATCTTGGATGGCATGAGGGTCTGTAAATGATGAGAGAATTTTCATTTTTGGTTGAGCTAACCCTTTAATATTTGATAAATGGGACTAATTGGTGGGTCTCTAATAATAGCATCCAACAACAGTATTACATCACTGTACATTCAAAAGGAAATAATCAAGACAGCATCATGAAAATGTCCTTGTCATTTTGTTTCCCCAAAGGGCAAAAAAAAAAAAAAAAAAAAAAAAGCAGGGATGAGCAACTGCTATTGTTCATCCCTGCAAAAAAAAAAAAAAAAAAGCATCTTAAACCAACCTAAGCTGGTGTGCAAGTTTTAGTCGGTCTGTTGTCTGGATTTAGAGGGCGTTTAGACACTTTTCAGGTGGTCAGGCAGGGAGACCAGCTGGCCAACCATCTAAAACAGATGAACACAAGCTCGGCCAGGCTGAGCGACTATCTAAACCAGCTTAAATTAGCTAAGCTCTTTTAGCAGAGATATTTTTAAAACTGTTTTGAGTCAGAGCCCTAAAGGTTACTGTAGAAGTCTCAACGTTATCTTAAAGATTTGCAATCCTTATTACATTAAAAATACTTGCACACACACACACACACACACACACACACACACACACATGCACGCACACACACCCTGAAGCCTTCTCAGAAAGTAAACTTGCAAATAAAGAGCGCACACCAAAGCAAAACAAATAAACACTGGATATTTAAGATAAGCAGTCTTTTCAAATACTGCATTAGACTGTAACAAACCCTTCTCTTTCTCAAAAGCTGAACTAGTCAGGGAAGACTTCCACAGCACTTCTAATAAGCCAAAAATGAACCCAATGTGACAGAGAGCAGCTGCTTTGCCTTTCAATGTCAACTAGTATGTTATAATTAGGTTACTTATTAGAGCTGTCATGAGTGTGAGTGGTATTGTGTTTTATAGATTAAATGGAACAAACATATTTATTTGAGCCATTTGGACAGAGAAAGGGATGAAGTGGGAAAAAACACTTGATTGAAAAAAAAGAAGGTATTTGATGAGTAAGAGCCTCAGCAGGCAGTTACACACAAGGTAGACACTATGGCAATTACTGCAAAGCGCTGACATCACTTACAGCTACATATACCAGCTGCTGAAAGTCAAAGGTGCTGAGCTGTTCAGCAAAGCAATGTGAAGAGTGTGATGATCAACAAATTAAAATGAACATATTGCAAAAAAAAAAAAAAAAAAAATGCAATTCCATAAGCTTTCTTCCATAAGCTCATGCTGTCACATAAGCATAATCACATCTCTGTGGAAATAAAGAAATTCCTTCTAGGTATATCGCAAGGTGCAGACATTATGAATCTGACATCTGTTCTGGTACATGTAAATATTGGTGATACATCCAATACACCACATGTCCAAGGGTATACGAGTACTCCCTTCTAATTACAGGGTTTGACAATTTCAGCTACACCCATTCATGACAGGTGCATGAAATGCCATGCGATCTCCTTGAACAATCTTTTAAATGCCCCTATGAACAAAGAAATGTCCAGGAAGAAATGGTTTACTATGTCTAGTGTGGAAGAACTTGACTGGCCTCCACAAAACCCAGACCTGGGATGAATTGGACCATCAAATATGAGCCAGGTTCCATCATCAGTGCCTGACCTCATTGATGCTTTTGTGTCTGAATAGGAGAATCCCCAGAGCCACTTTCCAACATTTAGTGGAAAGCCTTCCCAGTAAAATGGAAGATGTTATGGCCGCAAAGTGAAGACCAACTCCCTAATAATGCCAATGGTTTTAGACAAGCACATATGGGTGTGGTATTAGGTGACAAATTCATAATTCAGCACATACTTAGGTTGGGGCTTAAGTAATTGAGTAAATAATCGTGATTAAATTTACAGCTGCCACATTTACTGTAACTACAATAATTGAGAAATTTGTCAATTACAGCATTCTATTTGTCTGCTCCCATTTTGTCTAGTTTTTTTTTTCTCTCCATTGGATGAGCATTGTAACCAATCCCAGATTTGTCTGTTGCTCAATTTCTTTGTACAATTTATTCAAAATTAAAATTCTCTGACAATTTACTCACCCCCATGCTTATAACATTCTTTCTTTTTTCATAACATATACAGAGATTTTTAGAAGAACATTTTAGAAAATGTTATATTCTGTGGGTCCATACAATACAAAGTGAATAAAAGTAATCCATAAGCCTTTAGTGGTTTAATGCATGTCTTTAGAAGTGATGTGATAGGTGTGGGTAAGAAACAGATCAATATTTAATATATTTTCACATTCCCTATAAATATCCACTTTAATTTTCAAAAGTGAAAGTGGAGATTTATAATAAAAAAGGGTTTAAATATTTATCTGTTTCTCACCCAAAGCTTGTTTGCATCACTTCAGAAGACAAAATACAGTATTAAACCACTGGATTATGGATTTCTTATACTCTTTCTTTGTGATTTTTGGAGCTTTAAAAGGTCTGGCCACCATTCACTTGCATTGAAAGGACCTAAAAGCTGAGATAATGTTCTAAAAATCTTTGTTTATGTTCAGCCAAAGATATAAAGTTATACACATCTGGGATGGCATGAGGGTAAGCATATGATAAGAGAACTTGGCATTTTTGGGTGAACTATCCCTTTAAAGTAAATTCTATTGATCAAATTACAATATCAAGGATATAGTCTGCAATTATTATTAGCTCTAGGATCAAAACAGTATCTAGTATTCTTGAGGCAGCAGTGACATGAAAAAAATGCTGGATCTCCATCATGACAGCTATGCCATTTCAAGCTCACTGCATGAGCAGCTTAATTCACAGTGAGAGCGCCTGCGGTTCTCTCTCACTCTGCTCCATCAATCCTCCCTTGCAACTCCTCTCAGAAAATGCTATCTGCACTTTCTTTAAATTGAATTCATACAGTCTGGCCTTTTACTGGGCAGACCTGGAGGGGACAGCAAGCTACCGTTTGCCCAATCACTAAACAGATGAAAAGAACATTACTTGCAGTTCTTTGGAGCTCAATGTTTCTACCGGCATGAGCTGCTGCAGGTTTTTGCACCATCAAGCTACAGTCTTCATCTGTTTGTCCAAATATACATGACACAATGTGTAATCGAATATTTGAAGGAAGAACAACAAATACACTGGGTTTTACACTGAAGTCTAATTTTGTTCTGATTAATTTGTATGTATGCAAAGCAGAGCTAGAATCACTAGTATCTAGGTCTGTTATTCCGACTTGGCAAGCATTTACATGACATTTTAAAAAGATAAGTTATAGTTTTAGTCCAACTGAAATCAAACTTTTAAAGTGCATGTAAACATACTGTATGGTAGGTATGTTTATGAGCATTTTTTATCTTTGTGAGCAAACATTTAAGCACATTTTATTAAATGTGTTATGTATTCTACATTTCTGGCAGTGTTCTCGGGGCACAGGTGGATCGCAACCGCTCTGTCCACCTGGGGGACCGCCGTGTACTCGTGGGCCGCTCCACCGTCGAGGGTAGTGAGAGCGGATGAGCAAGAGGCTTTGTGACGGGTGGAGAAGGGTGTCCTCCACGAACTCGTCAGCTCATCATGCACTTCCGGAAAGAAAGGAACTGGTGTGAGTGGCGCGCATACCCGACCAATCAATCAGCTAGCCGTGAAGGCTGTGGGGAGGATGGAGGGTTCCAGTCCAGCCCCACGCTGACGGCGGCCCGGGCAAGCATGTCGGACATCTGGGTGTCAGCCTCAGACTGGGCGTGCTGGCCCGAAGGCGGCAGCCCAGTTGAGTCATCCGCGTCAGACGCTGGACTGCTCTCCGATGCAGCGGCGAGCTCATCCAGCTCGGGGGGCTCAAGAGGATATGGAGGCTGGCTGTGAGGCAAGCTGCTGTTGCCTCGAGCCCGGACGGAAGTCAACGGGGGCGGGTGGTTCGCAGGGTGTACCCGGCAGAACCAAGCCCGCTGCCATCCCCAGATCGCCTCCATCGCCAGCTGGGTCGTCCTCAATCCCGTTGGAAGAAAGAGAAAGCCGTGAGCGCAACGTTGCCATTGTCATGTTCTCGCAGTGAGAACATGAGCCATCCACAAACGCTGCCTCGGTGTGAAAGTAGCCCAGACACACGAGACAGCGCTTGTGGCCGTCAGAAGCACTGAGAGCACGCTACGAAGGGAGAAAGCCGCTGATATGCACCGTAGATCCAACAGCAATCGCACTCAGAGATGTGAGGAACAGTTTGTGACTCGCATCTCGCTGCATACACAACCATCGGCCCCAAAGAACATTTCTGAATGAAACAGATGCATTTCCCTCCCTTTATACCCGTATGTCTGGGGGGCGAGACATGCAGTTTCTGTCTGCCAATTTCTCATTGGCCTTTTCTCATAGATTAGAGATGCAAAAGGTGCTCAAGAGAGACCCCTAGTGTTGCTTCTTTGACACAACGTCGAAGTGAGCGACAGACGGGGAATGGCATAATTCTTCTATCTTTTTTTTTTTTTTATAACAAATTAAATATTCAATTCAATTAAAATATTGTTTGTATAGTATAATACAAATTTGTCAAAGCAGCTTTACAAAGAATTCAGCCTTACAATTCCCAGTGAGCAAGCAAAAGGGGAAAACGGTACAGACAAGTCCTTAAGATGTTTAGATAAAAGGAAGAATAAACCATGAATGGAAGCAAAACTCTATGCTTATTTTTGACCTTGAACACAAAACAGTGAAGTAAATCAAAATTGAAAGTTATCTTTTATATAAAGGGAATACAAATATAATCATGGGAATCCAATCTATCTGAGGCAATTTTATCACACTTTTTTATCCAGTCTTAATGTCTTATGGATCTGTCTTTAGCTCTGTATCTCCAGAATGTGATTACCCCAATTAGACAGATGCAGTGAGTCTGAGATTAAGCAATGCTGCATAAATTTCAAACGAATACAGTATTAAGTAGATTTAATGTACTGTTTTATTTGTGATGTTCATTTATGTATGTGTGCTTGTGATGTTTCTTTATTCATGTTGGTTTGTATATGTATGTATGCATATGTATTCATAATCCAGTTTTATGTAAGTCCTTTCCCAGACTTTGACCACATTTAATCCAGAGTACATTCCCTAAGGGGAAATACAGCATAAAAAATAAACACAGAAGGAAAAACAAAGAGACGGAATGAGCAGCAGCCTTTAATTGAAGAGGAAGTAGAGCAGAAAAGAGGACTGCCTTATTAACTCAGCAGGACAGCTTTACCACACACAGAGAGAGACGCAGAGGCTTCCAAACCCTACTGCACAGCACTTAATCAGTTATTAATTATTACTCTTGTATGGCTAACTAATTAAATCTTAAAGTCTAGCAGTATTGGTTAATGCATTGTTGGCTAATTGCATTGTGCTTTTGGACCATAGCAGGATTCTGGGGCACAGTGAATCACAGGAGTGTTGGATTAAAAAAAAAATAATAATAATAATTTTTTTTTTTTTTATAATAATAATACTATATATATAAGTAACTGTGTGTAATAAGTAACTGAAAATGCTATGAGCAAATAAAGACACTAGCTACAGTACAGATAGATTGGTAACTCCGCAACACAGTGAGGCACAGAATGTGTGTGCTTTCTCCCATCTAGTGGTCACAGGTATCACAGCAGTTCATTAAGTTAGTGAAGTGTGTAACTTTTTATATTCAAATTCTTTTCCTTATCCCAATTTAATAAGCAGAGACAATTCTAAGGCATTTGTGGGTTGATCTACCTTAAATGTGTGACTTGGTCAATTAAAATATAAATGCGAGAGATGATAAAAATTTGAAATCTTTACAAAAGTTTGAGTTTAGAAAACGTGGAGTTCTCAGAAATGTGACTTTTGTATTTGTTTTGGTTTTTATACATTCTTCAAAAAAAGTTTATATAATTTTCGAGAAAACTTTTGATTTAATGACTCTAAAAATGTCTAGTAGTATAACCATCAAGTAAAATGTACTAAATACTTTCCTTGCACCTGGAATACACACAAGTGTACACCTTCCTAATCTTTATTTTAAAAAGTTATTCAATGGTAAGTGTATTTTAAAAATGTAATACAATCGTAGTGTTACCATTTGAATAAAATGTGCCTTAAAAAGGTCAAAATTCAGCATTCAGTAGTTCTATCGACAATCTATCGACATGGATCTGCATGATCGTCTCTGCTGCCCTCACAGGCTCTGGAATAACATTTGCATCTGGAAAATATCGGAGTTTGAGGCAATTTCTATTAATTGCTTTGTCTAAAAACAAACGTTAGAATTCAAGCAAACAGACAACTGAAGTAAAGGACAGATCATTATTGTCCCTCATCAATAATCTTTATTTAACTTTATTTGAGAACTGCTTATCATAAATTAATCTCAATTATCTAGCGATACAGAATGTTATAGTAATAAAAAGATTAGAATTGTTTTTGATGATCAAATTTAGCATGTCCATGAATACTGTATTTGAAGAACTCATTTTATTTCCAAGTAACCAAAGTCATGGTTGACACAAAATCCACAAAACTCGCTATGCCAAGATACTTTGCACAAAATGAATGAAGATGTAGATGCCTTACTGTTACCGATGTCTATTCTAGGTTTTTATTTTTGTTGCCTGTCTTGCTTGAATCAAGTTGCTTCTTCAGTAGTACAGCTACTGGATCTCCTGTTGTCTCTGCTGCTAAAGCACGATAAATAAGTACGTTCCATTGTGTTTGTGTGTGTGTATGCATACTTAGCAATAAAGCTCATTCTGATCCTTTTTGCTCTTCGCGTCACCAAACAACAATGTTCTTAGCACGGCTAGTAGTATCTACACAGGCGGCAGCCAAATAGCGCAAGGATTCTCTTCTTCTAATTTTAGTGAAACACTGCGGGTCCTGTGATTTCAACATGGCAAAACACATTGAAGGGGGTGATCGCACCATGTAGAATAATATACTTTTTATAGAAAACTATTATGAGTACAGTCTTCATCTCATGAGAGTGTATGCCATTCAGATCAAACTTCACAAAAACACAATGCGTTTGTTAATGTGTAAAACGTTTTAAATTGGCTACAAACTACTAAATGCACCATTAATTAAACCTATTATAATTATAATTAAACCATATATGCCATTTTGACTGACAGAACGAGCAAAGAGTGCAATGGTATCCAGTTTTTTTCAATGGCCACAAGCACATATCAAGAAGATCAAATGAAAAGTAAAAACCATACAAAAATCTTTTTTAGTAATTAGCTTGACTATAAGATTTTAATAATAATAAAACAAAAATTCTTAAAAGTTTTACAATAAATCTCCTTTTGATAGTTATTTAGAATTATTTTCTTCATGGACTACTGTTTAGACGTGACAACACACAGACAAGGAGACACACACAAGCAAAACGGAAGTTTATAAGAAGTTGATGATGGACATAGTGCTTAAAATGACTCTGAACTGAGCATGTGGTATGTCGAAAATAGCCAACTGCTTTAAACAATTCAACCACAACATACCAACCCGAGAATGCCAACACTTTGAAAGGATCCAGTTCAAAATGTGCCCTGTTAACATTTGTGATAATACTGAGAGAGATTCCAACAGGTGGGCCTTGTCAATATAGAATGGGAAACTATTTCGACACTGTTTTCCATCAATTTACTGTCGTCATGAAAAATCTTCAGAACCAAACATGACTGAAAGCATGACATTTGACTTGTACTTGATATGGTATGTTTTCTTTGGTCAATTTTGACAAGGCTTATGGTTTTAACAATGCAAAACACCAACTGTCTCTAATCAGAAGCACAAAGACCTCCTGTCTCTCGAATTGCAAAACATTTCACAAGAACCACTGGAAAGCAACACAACATAAAAGTAGAGGTACATTATTTATGATTAACATTGAAGTTTAATCAGAAAGCTGATTGGCAGAAGCAATTGCCATTTCTACAACACTTAATTCCTGATAGATAAATATATCAATATTATCTGTTGTTGACAGGACAGTCATGAAAAGTCACCTGACTCTATACAAGCAGGCCACCATGGGAGCAATGTCCTCTCAATGGCTTATAAAAGCAAAGCATTTAATCCAAGCCACACAGCTGGTCCAGACCCCCTTCAGACCTTATTGAAGAGTTGCTATTCTCTCTGTGTGACTCAGACACATACAAACCAAGCAAAACAGACTCCCAACTGAAAAAAAGCTGCTAAAAACAAGAGAATTTTCAAAAGAAACTCAGACGATTGGTCAGAATCATCATCGAAAGGTTTGGTTCCTTTGTTGAAAAGACCAGTTTATACCATCTTGAATTATCCTGAGTTAGTGTTGGCTAGGTGCTTGTAATGCTGATGAATCAGCATAGCCATGCTGTTCATCAGTAAAACTTAGGTCTACCGGCATGGTCTATTTGGTGAAACTGGTTGACCAAGCTAACCCTGCTGGTTAAGATTGTTAAGCAACTTGGAATGTACACCAGCCTCCCACACTGGAAAACAGCATACAAAACACAAAATACAGTATGCTGGTCTTTTCAGCAGGGATGACAGACCAACTTGCCATCGTAAAATTGTGTAAATCACTACTGAAGAAAGCATAGTAACTCAAGGATCAAGTGACTCTTTGGCAGCAATGCATGCAAAGTCCTTCGCTCTGCTCACTTTGTCAAATTTTGTATAATCCTGTAAGTACATTTTGAACCACTCTTTATCTAGCCCACTCAACCATCAATAGCTCAACAGTCAAGGACAATTGGAAAAGAGAGATTGAGCAATCGCCAATAAAGAAAAAAATAAAAGATTCCACCATCTCCAGAGTGGATCTCGACAATGCTATTGCTAATGGTATTAAGCTAGCACTCAAATAGCAACAATGTACTTTGGATTCGGTTTTGGCTTTGACAGTAAGAGAAGCGATAGACTCTGTATTGACCCCAGCATTACGTGACCTGCATTTGGATATAAAAGCAACCAAAGATTCTGTTAAAGAGCTAAGAGCAGAAGTTGAAAAGCTAGCCAGCATGGCGTGACCGGGTAGATTCCGTTCAGGCAGCTGCACTTGAGGATAGGAGGACAGTCACAAAGTTAAAAAAGCAGCTGGAACAACTTACTAATAAAATGACAGACATTGAAGACAAGAGCAGGAGAAATAATGTATGACTGGTGGGGTTGCCAGAGGGGGTGGAAGGCTCAGATGCAGTTGTCTTCCTCAGAGCTAATCTTTCCAAGTGGATCCCTTTACTGAAAGGCCGTGACATCGAGATTGACTGAGCCCATCACATGTACGATGGAAGAAAAAGTAACTCCGATCGACCGCATACTCTCATCTTCCGTGTACTATGATGGCATGACAGGTCAGCAATCCTGAAGGGTGCCTGGCAGGTTTATCTGGTGAAATGCAGGACAATGTCACACTACTATTCTTTTCTGACTTTAGTCCAACCACAACTGCCAAGGGAAAGAGCTTCAATCCAGTCTAGAAGAAGATTACAACACTTGGTCTGCAGCCCTTCCTCATCTATCTGGTGGCAATTAAACTAAGGCACAAAGGTGAGCAGATGATGTTTGACTGTCCTCAAAAAGCAGAGGATTTTGTCAGCTCACTATCACAGAAGATGTATTCTGCAGTTCTATAAAAGCAATAGGAAGACGACGGCTACCGTCTCCATCTCTTCAGCTCAGCGAGGGAAACTTAATGATGAGGGTTGTGGTAATCCTAACTGCCCTGGAAAGGACAATAACAAGGTGGCCACAGGCACTTGTTAATTTTTTCTTTGAATCTTGTCCTCCTTGTCCTATACGTTTGTCTGTTGACTGGTAAGCCAAACTATTTTTTGGGCTAATGGAGAGTAGGTTTGATCACAAAGTTTTTGGCTCTGTGGGCCTACTGGGGACATGTCTTGCGTTGTAGTGGACTGGTCACGCATCAAAAAAAAATTCTGTTATTCAGGCGGTCCTACAATCTCGGTAACGTGCGGTCTGCTTTGGTTTTTGTACATAGTTGTTTGTTGCTTCTTTCTCTTGTTTGGTTATATTCCCTCCAACAGACATAAATACTTTAATTTATCTTATTTAAAAAAAAAAGAAAAAAAAAAAAAGATTATGTGTCTAGACTGATTGGTATTTTAGAGTATATACTAACGTTTACATGTCACTTACCGGTCACTTAGACAGAATCTTGGCATTATGAGCATTCAATGCATGTTCTGAATATCTTATCACTGAATGTGAATGGCCTAAATTCTGCTATTAAACATACCCATATATTAGAATATTTACAATGTAAATCGATTTCCTGTGCCCTGATACAAGAGACACATTTAAACCAATGCAACTTGGCACGCTTTCAAAACAAGAATTACAAATTGGCAGCCTTCTATTTTGCTCTTAATAAAACTAAGGGGGTGCTTATCTTAGTCTATAGGAAGCTACATTTAACAATTGAAAATACCGGGAATGATGATGATGGTAGATTTGTCTTTATCCACAGCAAAATACATATTGGTAGATTAGCACTGGTCTCCATTTACTGCCCGATTGAGGCAGGCAGTGTATTTTTAAAGAATATTTCTAATACATTACTTGAGCAGATGGATTGTCATTTAGTAGTGAGTGGTGATTTGAATGTTGTCTTAAATCCTGCATTAGATAGATCTCACCCTAATACAACAGCTAACCCATCTTCTAAGTTATTGAATAAATGTATCACTGAACTTAATATAATCGATCTTTGGAGAATACTGAATACTACATCTAACATAACTACATCTACATCTAATATCTCTATATTACCAATTTTATTGTCTGATCACTCTGCAGTGTTGTGTAATGTTCACCTTTCCAACATTAAGACCAAAGCCCCTAGATGGCGTGTTAACACTTCAATACTAAATAATCAGATGTTCATTAATTTGCTAAAAGATAATTTAACAGAATTTCTCAAAATTAATACATCTTGCGATGTGGACCCTCAAATATTGTGGGAAACTTCTAAGTGTGCTATATGAGGATTCTGTATATCTTTCTCTTCTACTCTTGCCAAAGCGAAAACCTGCCAGTTTACACAATTAGAAAATATGATCCAATTATTAAAAAAACGTACAAAAACTAAATTTTTCTGATCAACAGGCTACACGATTGTCCTCCTTAAAAGAAGAATATGATTTGCATTCACTATCAAAGGCAGAGCTTATTTTACATAGGACTAGGCAAAATGTTTATTTCGAATCAGAGAGACCTAGTGAGACCTAGTCACTTATTGGCCCTTAAGCTGAGGGAATGTGAGTCTATTATATTAGCGCAATAAAATCATCGAATGATCAGGTCACCACAAATCCTAAAATGATTAACCACATATATAAAGGTTTTTACACCAATCTGTATGAAGCCGAAACCGATTTTGATGAATCAATTTGCAAGGCATATCTAGATAAATTAGAATTTCCTCAGATCCCACAGATGGATAAAGAATCATTGGAGGCCCCAAAAAGTTTGGATGAGCTCAACGAATCACTAAAAAGCCTTCAGCAGGGCAAGTCACCGGGCCTAGATGGCCTCCCTCCTGAATTATATTTAGAAATATGGGATATGGTAGGGATACTCATGCTTGATTTGATTAATTTTGCAATTGAGCATGGTGTATTTTATAGAGTTTTTATTAGGGGGCATCACGCATCTGATAATATGTGTCGACTCTTTCATGTACTTAACTTTGCAGACTCTCACCCAAGCCCTTGTGAGAATTTTTCACTTGATGCAGAAAAAGCCTTTGGCAGGCTAGAGTTGAACAATATGTGGGCGGTTGCAATGTTTTGGTTTCGGTGAACATTTAATCTCTATGATTAAGACACTATACCACTCACCTGAGACATCAGTCTTGATTGGTAATATCAAACCTCTTGGTATTCATTGGGCATAAACACATGCGGTGACTTATATGATAACCAAAAAAAAAAAGTTTTGTTTACCAGAATCTACATTTTTTGTCTTTTTTCAGTTACGCTCTGCTCTCAAGGGGTATGGAATTACCTGGGCATCTCCCATTTCCTCTCATCATATGTGGGATTGGATTGCACCATACTCTGGTCGGCCATCTGTTTCTTTAAAATATAGTAAACTTAACAATCACATTGCAAATGTGGAATTGTGAATTATCTGATTTTAACTTATCTGTCAACTGGGAGAGGGTGTGGTCTAATCTCATTTTAACTTAAAAAAAACTTGGCTCATCATCTTATCCATTTCAAAGTCATCCATAGAGCATACATAACCCCTTACAAGAGGTTCAAAATGAAACTACAGCCGACTTATAACTGTCATATCTGTGACACTGTATCATCAGGTACTTTTCTTTCTATGTTTTGGGAGTGTCCAATTGTTGTCAATCTATGGACTCATGTAAACTTTGTTTTGTCCTCCTTACTACAAATTGATTACATCTCTAATCCAGGTTTATGTCTTAATGTCTCAATATTCTCAATGATGATTCTGACTTCTGTATAAGTTCATTACAAAAAAGAATGTTGTTTGCTGGTTTTACAGCTGCAAAGAAGACAATAATACAGAACTGGTTTACTCCAAAAAAAATATTGGATTCATAGCCTCCTTAAAATTGTGAATTGTAAATGTACAACAGCACAAATTAATAAGGCAATGTTTTTCTTCCAACATATTGGATTTTATAAAAGAATGACTATATAATGTAACACTTTTAATATAATTTATGTTAAATTATTGGTAAAATGTCTGTTTCTCCCCCTTCCCTATTAGTTTATTTGAATAGATGTTATCTTGTTATATCCAAAAGACAATAAAAAGTTAATTACAAAAAAAGAAAGCATAGCAACTCAAAGTTCAATACAAGTTTATACAAGCACTTACAATGCAAGTGAATGGGGCCAGTCTATAAATATCAAAATGCACAAAATTCAAAAGTATAGCAACAAGATGCAAACATAATTCATGTTAACATGATTTTAGTGTGATGAATTCAGGGATTAACCAGTGTTATGGTTTTTACCAGATTAAAGGGCTCCCCTTCGTAACAGTGTCATGACAACAATGTTGTAATATTTTATATAACTTTACATAGATTAGGTTAGTCAGTGATTTTATCACACTAAAATCAATACATATCAATGTTTACGTCTTGTGGCTATACTTTTAAAACAGTGTATATTTTTGTATTTTTTTTTTTATCCCCCAATTTGGAATGCCCAATTCCCACTACTTTAGTAGGTACTCGTGGTGGCATGGTTACCCACCTCAATCCGGGTGGTGGAGGACAAGTCTCAGTTGCCTCCACTTCTGAGACCACCAATCCACACATCTTATCACATGGATCATTTTGCATGACACCGCGGAGACACTGCATGTGGAGGCTCACCCTATTCTCCGCAATACATGCACAACTTACCACGCACCCCACTGAGAGCGAGAAACACTTATCGCAACCACAAGGAGGTTACCACATGTGACTCTACCCTCCCTAGCAACCGGGCCAATTTGGTTGATTAGGAAACCTGGATGGAGTCACTCAGCACACCCTGGATTTGAACTCACGACTCTAGGGGTGGTAGTCAGCATCAAAACTCACTGAGCGAGTCAGACCCAAAACAGTGTGCTTTTTAATGTTTATGGCAACATTAACTTCCATTGTAAGTGCCTTACTATTGATGGGAAGTCGATTCTTTTCCACAAACCAGTTCTTTCAGATGGTTCGATTCAATGAACTGGTTCAAAAAACTGATTCACCAGTTCTTTAATGTCATCGAGTGATGACATCACTGTACATGATGCTAATACCCCAGCGTCTTATAATACATGTTCAAACATATTCAATAAAGTCATATGTAAGAGCATACTGCTAATTATTAGTTATAATAATAAAAGTGTTTATTGTCATCAGTGTTTTATCTCTTACATCTTTGATAAGTTTCCTACATTAAAGTTTTGCACCTAAAGCATGCCACACTGATGCTGATAAACAAACACGGATGTTCTATGTGTCTAAAGCATATAAAGTAATTCAAATAGTCTTAATCAAATCACCCTTTATACAGATGATCCAGCTCATAGCAACTTCAAATATAATCTGCTTCCACAATACTCAATAGTCAGATTCATTTAAATCTCTCAACTGTAAGTTTCGCCCCCTCATTCAAGTCCTTGGTACACTCATGCTCATCACCAGCTCATTCATGAGTTCTCAGTATTTTGAACATGTCAGAAAGTGGCGATTCTCAGTTCAGTGTACTGGTGACTCGAGAACTGCTGTGATCGGAGTGTTCAGTCCGATATGTTAACTATTTGGAGCCGTTCATTGCAAAGAAGAGTTAGGAAAAGCAGACATCACCAGTTCCAGGATCATATTACTCCTTTCGTGGTTAAGATAGAGTAACTTGTGGATCAGTGTTGACTCGAGAAGCGAACCGTTTCAAATGATTAAGCCCAATTTGGTGAACTAGTTCAACTTGTTTACTGAAAAGAACCGGTTCAAAAGAACAGATTTGTTCACAAACTGTATATCACTATGCCTTACTGTATCATTTTTTTTTTTCTTTTTTTTTATGGACTGACAAGTAGAAATAATTTTTATTGGTAGTCAACATTATGCCACAAATGCTTTTCATTTAGTTCATTTAAACCACTAATTTGTGTGGGAGCACATTATCAATTCAGCCTGGGTGGACACATATCAAGGTAACTCCATAATTTTTTTAACATAATCCCATAGAAGGACTTGCCTCAGTGGCTTCATCTCACAGACTCTTACCTGTAACTCATGCCAGTCTGGAATGAGATGGACTCCTGTAGAGACTCTCCATTGGTTCGCAAGAAATCCTCCAGGTTTTTGAGCTGGGCAGCTGCCCGTACCTCACGCTGGCTCCTAATCTCGCCCAGTTCCCCACCTCCCTGCCGCAAAGGGTAAAGGCCCTGGTCGGACAGGTAACGGTCAATGTCACTCCGCATGCTTTCGCTGAAGGACAGGGACAGCAACTTGCTGCTGCTATTGCTGCTGCTCCTTCGCACGCTGTTACTTGGCGGTCCATTCTTCGGGATCTGTTCGGAAGGGACACTCAGTTGATGGTTGAGGCGGTGGCCGACGTGCCCGACACGCACATCAGTCAAACTGCTTCTGTGAGTGGCAAACATGCTCCACAACCAGGTGACCTAGTGCCCAACACTGAACTACAAGACATGTCTCACACACACTGATGGAAGTGTGAAGCAAGTGGCATGACAGAGACCAGCAGGCTCATACAGGTCAGACCACTTGCTTTAAATAGCGCCCGCCTATCTCAGTACCATACTCACATGTTGTGCACATGCATTGTAATCAGAGCTCACCCTCCTGTCCACGCTCTCCCTTGTGTGAATCAAATACTGTACGATAGCAAATCTAAACTGAATGATCTTTATAGAGTATATTTGTGTGCTCAGGAAGGACACAAAATTAGAATTGTTTTCTTCCATATGCATGCATGCTCAAGCAACAAATGTGAGTAGACATTCAGACATGCACAAAGAATGCTTCACGTGAGCCCATCAGCAGTTACTGTGAAGGACATAAATGCCAAATCTACCCAGCATTCAGTCAGTTAAATCAGCCTCCTAACAAACAAGTCAAAAAATAGACTGTTCCCAATAGACTGATCCCAACAAAGCCTAAAATCCTTAAAGTAAACATGATGTACTTTGCTGTCATTATAATCCTGCACAAATAGAGGCCTACCTGAAAGATATCTAAATGTCAAATTTATCAAATGTATATATATTTTTGGGTCACATTTTCTAATAAGGTTATTTTTATTAAAATTAGATAATGCATTAGGTATTTTGAACTAACATACAATATTTTATTATAATTATTATAATTATTTTTACCAACATACTAAAAGTAAACATGGGGTGGCTGTGGCTCAGTTGGTATAGCAGGTTGTCTACCAATCGCAGGGTTGGTGGTTTGATTCCCGCCCACACGTCTCCACATGCCGAAGTGTCTTTGGGCAAGACACTGAACCCCAAGTTGCTCCCGATGGTAGGCTAGCGCCTTGCATGGCAACTCTGCCATCATCGGTGTGTGTGTGTGTGTGTGTGTGAGTTTGAGAGAGAGAATGGGTGAATGAGACTCAGTTTAAAGTGCTTTGAATATGGCTTAGGTAAAAAAGGTGCTATAAGTGCAGACCATTTACTATTCTCATGACGTCTTCAGTATTTGTTCTTGTTAGGTCATAATGCATTAACTAATGTTAACATACATGTTTGTAATGACCTGATAAATATCAGTTGCTTATTTTGCTTTATTTTTGAAATATGCAAGTTATTTTATTTTTTTGGGTTTGATAAAGTGCTTGCTTCAATGCAATAATTTACAATAAGAGTTATTGAGGTGGATAATGTCTAGTTGTTGGCAATGTAATAATAATTATCATTTAATTACCTTGTGCTGTTCAGATGTGTTTGATAATTTAATAATTAAGTTGTGTTTTCTTTAAAATGTTTTAATGAGGGTTCAGTACATAGGGAAAGCTTACTAATCTATTTGTTAATGTTCGAGATTTAGTAACTAATAAAGTATCCTGTTTAATGTATACGTACTCACGTGAAGAAAGGAGACGGAAGAGTGGAAAACCCCCCCCCCCGAAAAGACAGAGTTGAACGGAGCACGAGGGATAGTCCGCTACTGACACAGAGTTTTGTGCACTTAATGCTTTAAGTTGGAGTGTAATTTGTTTTATTGAACATCACACTCTCGGCTGAGGGGTTTGTGACGGTGAAACTGTGAACTACCACGGGAGATGTGTGGTTTTACACTGTGGAGCGAGCTTAGATCTGTTAGCCTCTCTGGCTAAGTTAGCTCGTGGTTTTGCAGTATTGTGATATCGTCGTGGGAAGGACCGCAGTTCATGATCGTTCGATTGCTGGATGAGAGGAGACTGCATCGGGAAGTGTTTCGACGGCTGATGCAAGTGTTTTCCTTCATCGGAGACTGTGTGGTTATGAGTGCTGGACGGACAAAGCTGTTTAACCCTTGTTGTGCCGTGGCAGACGGTGACGCTTGACGAGAGAGAAAGTTACAGACGTGGTAGGATCTGTGTCTTTCGCTTTACTCCGGGAGGTACTGTTGTTGTTTTTTTCCACTCTATGAGCTCCAACTTTAAGCGCGCCAACGACCTAATGCAGGCCTGCTAAAAGAACAAAACTAAAAGAGTGCACTCAGGTTATCATAGCCTATTGGCTTTATTACTCC
The DNA here is from genome assembly GCA_032164185.1 of Moxostoma hubbsi. Lineage (NCBI taxonomy): Eukaryota > Metazoa > Chordata > Actinopteri > Cypriniformes > Catostomidae > Moxostoma > Moxostoma hubbsi. The sequence goes on along the minus strand of JAVLUX010000020.1, from coordinate 20,114,041 downwards.
GGTCTTTTCATATTGTTTTCTGTTTATTTTCATATTTGTTGTTCAACTGTTATGGGATTTTTGCATAATATAAAAGAAGGAAACTGAGCCATTGCGTTTTTGTTGTTTGTTTCATCACATGCCCTGTATTTGTGTAGGTAAATATTATCTGTGCTAATATTTGCTGGGGTTTAAAACCAGATTATTATTCTTTTTTTTTCCCCCCTCATTGTTGAGAAGAGAGAGTGAGAATCATAGTGTTCCTAGACATGTTTATCATACAATGGAATGTCTCTTTCACCATTTTACCAAGCATTGGGGTTAGGAGGGTTTAATACTTTATATGTTTCTGTATAATGTACTTACCTCATCACGAGCCTATGGTGAAAAGGGTTACATTTTTGGGGGCCTCGTCCGGGATCTTTGTAGATTTGTAATATCCCTCAGTGTTGTGTGCAGATTTAAACCTGCTATTGCAGTCTCATACTGAATATTTGAGTGGCCAGTGTTGCTAACAGTTTAATTCACTGTTTGTTTTTTTCCTCTCCCCTCACTGATTTTAAGCGTACAAAATGGATGTTGCTGAGATTGAAGCTTGGTGTAAAAGGAAGCAAATAGCTTGTGAAAATGCATTAGTGCTAAGTAATTTTGACGCAAACGTCACAGATGATGTTCTGCTCCAAGCTTTGAGTCTTGTTAAAGCTTTTGGAACTGCTAAAATAGTTGATCGCTGTCGAGATGTAGCTTCCAAAACCCAGTTTGTGTTGATTCGGTCATCCACTGATCTTACTAAGCAGACTATACCAGACCGTGTTGGGCTCCCTGGAGAGGCTGGTCCTTGGCCTGTTCATGTGCTCCCTGCTCATGCGGAAGGTGGAGATTTTGAAGCCAAGCTGTTGTCCTTTTTGAGGCATGAAGGAAAGACAGTTACTGATGTCAAAGGCTTGCTTAACCCTTCACCACTTGACATGAATACTGCCCTGATCAATGCCATAAGCTCCCTGGTGGACAAATGTAACACTGCACCTGCTGACACTCAAAGTTACAGGAAGCTCCGCATGTTTTCTGGTGTGAAACCCACCCCCACTGGGGAAGAAGAGTATGACGCGTGGGCAGAGCAAACAATGCATTTATTGGAAGAATGGCAATGCAGTGACAATGTGAAAAAACAGAGGATAGTGGAAAGTCTTAAGGGTCCAGCTGCTGACATAGTGAGGTTTCTAAGAGCACAAAACCCTTCTGCTACTTCATATGACTACATGCAAGTTTTGGAGACAGCTTTTGGAACAACTGAAAGTCCGTCTGATCTTCTCATTAGATTCCGGCATACACTTCAATGTGAAGGTGAGAGGCTGTCTACCTATTTGATGAGGCTAGATAAACTGCTACACTGTGTATTCAGGAAAGGGGGGGTGCAGCTGTCAGAAATGAATCGACTTCGCATTGAGCAGATTGTGAGAGGTGCCTTGCCACAAGACATGATTGCCCTTCGCATTCGCATGACCCATAAGCTGCGCGAACCACCTACCTTCAGTGACTTATTGAAAGAGGTCAGAGAGGAAGAGGACATGCTTCAAAGTAGGAATGATGTAAAAAGCCCAGTGATGTCAAAGACTGTTACTCCAGTCCCCAGACCCACTCCTGAAACTAAAGTTGATCCTGAAGTGGAACAACTCAGAAGAGACATTACTGTTATGAAAGCAGAAATGATTAGCCTTAAAGCTGCTACAGTTACATCCCCGTCAGACACCCAAGGTCCACAATTTGAAATCCCTGCCAAGGCTAAACACCGGAGGAATGACACACTGCAAAGAACTGGCACTGAGGAAGATAGACCCGGGATATTTTGCTATAGATGTGGGGAGGATGGACACTTCAAAAGGGAATGTGATGGTGAAGAAAATCTCAAGAGAGTCAACAAGCGCCTCATCAAACTGACAAAGAAGTCGGGAAACTACCACGGGAACCAGTAAAGGAACGGCCTGGCTTCCCTGTGGTGAAAACACGTTCCACCAAGTGCATTAAACCAGACGAGAAAGTGGAAGACACTATACCTGAGGGCTTAGTGGGGCCAAGCTCTGCTGTACCAGTGCAGATTGAAGGCATTTATGCTAAAGCCATATTCGATACTGGTTCTCAAGTGACTCTGCTGTACAGATCCTTCTACGACAGATACTTGACACACCTGCCATTGACACCTATCAGTGCCTTGCAGATATGGGGCCTCAGCCCTGCTGATTACCCATATGATGGCTATTTGTCACTTAAGCTGGAGTTTTTGGAAGCTGACGTTGGAGTGATTGAGACTATTGATGCCCTTGTGTTGGTGTGTCCTGACCCAGTTGTGAGAGGTGGAGCTTCCATACTTGTTGGCACAAACACACCAACTGTGAGACGACTACTAAAGAGCTGTAAAGAGAGAGTAGGAGAGAGTTTCGTCAGCAGCATGCACATTCATCCTGCTTTCAAAAAGGCTTTTGAACAGCTGTCAGAATGCCTACCTGATGATGATGACAACCACAAGAGAGGAACTGTGTGGTTCACACAAAGTAAACCTGTTACTGTGCGGCCTGGAGGGGTAGCCCGAGTGACAGGTGTGCCAAAGTTTCAAGGGATTCCAAGTACTCAAGCCATTCTGGTGGACTCACCTGACGAACACTGCGATGATCCAAGGTTTCCAGGAGAGCTTTTGGTCAGACCAGAGTTGCAGGCAACCACCAATGTAAGGTCTAAGAAAATCACTGTGTTGGTCAGGAATGTATCGAAAAAGGAAATTACATTGACCAGAGGAATGCCGGTTGCTCATCTGTTTCCAGTAGATGTGGTGTCATCGTCTTCTGTAAGGCAAAAGTTTAACACTGAGTCAGCAGGAAAATTGACTCCGTCCTCCTTTAACTTTGGAGATTCACCAGTCCCTGAGGAGTGGAAGGAAAGATTGGTGGGCAAAATGATGGAACGACATGAGGTTTTCTCTACCCATGAGTTTGAGGTTGGCTGTTGTAAAAGTGCACATCACGCTATCAAAACCATTGAAGACAAACCTTTTCGAGAGCGGTCTCGCCGACTGGCGCCTGCTGATCTAGAGGCACTGAGACAACATCTGTCACAGCTTAAAGATGCTGGGATCATCACCGAATCAAGAAGTCCTTATGCCTCACCTATAGTGGTGGTGAGAAAGAAGACTGGCAAAATAAGGATGTGTGTGGACTTCAGGACCCTAAATCGACGCACTGTTCCAGATCAGTACACAGTACCAAGGATCGAAGACGCACTGGCCTGTCTCAATGGAAGCAAGTGGTTTAGTGTGCTAGACCTGCGGAGTGGATATTACCAAGTGCCTATGAGTGACTCGGATAAAGAGAAGACAGCCTTCATCTGCCCAGTGGGCTTCTACCAATTTGAAAGGATGCCACAAGGAGTGTCAGGGGCTCCAGCAACCTTTCAGCGGATCATGGAACAAACTGTTGGGGATATGAACTTGCTGGAAGTCTTGGTCTATCTGGATGATCTCATCGTGTTTGGAGCAACACTCGAAGAGCATGAGACAAGGTTGTTAAAGGTGCTGGACCGCTTGAAGGATGAGGGTCTCAAGCTGTCGCTGGATAAATGCCAGTTTTGTCAACCATCGGTGATTTACGTGGGGCACATTATATCTCAAGACGGAGTGTCTACCGATCCAGAGAAGACTGAAGCAGTAACCACATGGCCCAGACCAAACACTGTGACTGCTTTGCGGTCATTTCTTGGCTTCTGTGGGTACTATAGACGCTTTGTGAAAGATTATTCCAAAGTTGCTTATCCGTTGAACCAACTGTTGTCTGGCTACCCACCAGCTGCCAAGGGATCCAAGGGAAAACGGGATAACCTCTACCTGAACCCTTCAGAGCCTTTTGGTTGTAGATGGGATGACAAGTGTGAAGCAGCCTTTGTAGAGCTGAAGCAGAGGCTTACTCAAGCTCCGGTGTTAGCTTTTGCAAACCCACAGCTCCCCTATGTGTTACATGTTGATGCCAGCCAAGAAGGGTTAGGTGGCGTGTTATACCAGGATCAAGGTGAAGGGTTAAGACCCGTTGCTTTCGTCAGTAGAAGCCTAACCCCATCTGAGCGACATTACCCTGCTCATAAATTAGAGTTTTTGGCTTTGAAGTGGGCAGTAGTGGACAAACTGCATGATTACCTGTATGGGGTGAAGTTTGAAGTGAGGACAGACAACAACCCGTTGACTTATGTGTTGACGTCGGCCAAGTTAGATGCCACAGGTCACCGCTGGCTTGCTGCATTGTCTACATATGATTTCAGCCTCAAGTACAGATCAGGGGTTCAAAACATTGATGCAGATGCTCTTTCTCGTCGGCCACACCCCACACTCACTCAAGTACCGGAGTGGAAAGACATATCTGCAGCTGGTGTGAGAGCCATGTGCCAGACAGCTGAAGTGGATAAACATAGAAATCCATGTCCTGGTAGGGCAATTGATCAATTGGGACCCTCTTCACATGCTGTTCCACAAGCCTACTGTAATATGTCTACTTTGAGTGTAAAGGCAATGCCCATTTTGAGTTCTACTGAGCTGTCAAATGCTCAGCAAGAATGTCCTGGCATTGGCGAGATATGGTCAGCTCTCAACAAAGGAGATTTGACACGAGTTGACAAGACAAAGCATCCAGCCTGCCCCCTGTTGTTGAGAGAGTGGGATCGGTTAAAGATGCGAAATGGAGTCATGTATCGAGTCACAAGTCCCCCTGGCAAACCCCCTCGCTCTCAGCTAGTCTTGCCAGAGAAGTATAGGAAGATGGTAACGACATCTCTGCATGATGACTGTGGTCATTTGGGCCTTGACAAAACATATGGCCTAATTAAAGATAGATTCTACTGGCCACGGATGAAGTCAGATGTGGAAGGATACTGCAAGTCCTGTATCCGTTGCATAAAGAGAAAGACGCTACCCAAGAAAGCTGCTCCACTTTCTCATCTGCAAAGTGATGGACCACTTGACCTTGTTTGTATGGACTTTTTGTCTATTGAGCCCGATTCAAGCAATACAGAAAATGTCATGGTTATCACTGATCACTACACACGCTACGCCCAAGCTTTTCCAACGAGAGACCAGAAAGCCTCTACGGTGGCGAAGGTGTTGATAGAGAAGTACTTTGTCCATTACGGATTGCCGAAGAGGATGCACAGCGATCAAGGGAGAGATTTTGAGAGTCGGCTGGTACATGAGGTACTTGGTGCACTTGGCATTGAAAAATCAAGGACTACGCCCTACCATCCTCAAGGAGACCCCCAGCCTGAGAGGTTTAATAGGACCTTGTTAAACATGCTCGGGACTCTGGAGCCAAGCAGTAAGAGAAAATGGAGTCAGCACATTGGACACCTTGTCCATGCCTACAACTGCACTTCAAATGAGGCTACTGGGTTTTCGCCCTATTACCTTATGTTCGGGCGTGAGGCGAGGCTCCCAGTGGATTTGTGTTTTGGGACGTCCAGCGATGACACACGGCAGGAAACTTACCTCAAGTATGTAACTGAGATGAGAAAGGAGTTGAAAGCTGCATATGAACTTGCAGAGTCCATTGCTGCCAAGCAGAACGAAGGCAATAAACGGAGGTATGACCAGAAGATTCGGTTCTCACAGCTGTTGCCTGGAGACAGAGTCTTGATAAGGAACTTGGGGTTGCAGGGGAAGCATAAGTTAGCGGACCGCTGGGCTTCGAATCCTTATGTGGTGGACAATCAGATGCCAAACTTACCAGTGTTTCGGTTGAAACCAGAAGATGGAAATGGACCTATCAAAATTCTTCACCGAAATCATATCCTGCCTCTTGGACAAAATGCATGCCTGGAACCGACACCTGATGTTGACCCTGTACCTGGTATGAAAGTCCTTCGGAAGAGACGAAAGAGACTTCGCAAACAAGTGTCAGAGAGAGGCAAGGTTTCACCGGAGACATCAGAGAACAAAGGAGAAGGAAAAACAGATTGTCATGGAAAAGAGTACACAGATTCTGAAGATGAGGAAAGTGAGATGTGCTATGACTTATCTGTCCGAGCTACCGGGACTGGAGTGGGAGAAGAAATGTCAGAACCATTTAGCTTGGATCTGGATATTGTATGGGATGAAGTGACTGAACGACCAGAGATGACAGAGCCAGAAGTAATCCAAGAGGTTACGGAGGAAACAGAAACAGACAAAGGAGGGTATCAACCAGAGTCTGTTGAGATGACAAGAGAAACAGAGATACACGAGACGGGTGAAATGAGAGAAAAGACTTTAAGAGATGAATCTGTCAATGAGGAGACTCAAATGTTACTAGATGGTGCAAAGACCGAGATTCAGACCAGAAGAACTGAGAGAGTCAGAAGAGCTCCATCCATATTAACATATGACACACTAGGACATCCAAGTGTCATAGAAGCTCCTATTGTGAGATATGTCTCTTGCGTTTATAAGTGGATAGGTGCCCCTGTGATCTCCTAAGAGTATGTCACCTAAGGTTATACTCACTAATAAGTTGAGTTGTGTTTACATTTCCAAAGCACCAAGTCATGAGGGCATGTCTTATATTGGTGAGGGGAGAGTGTAATGACCTGATAAATATCAGTTGCTTATTTTGCTTTATTTTTGAAATATGCAAGTTATTTTATTTTTTTGGGTTTGATAAAGTGCTTGCTTCAATGCAATAATTTACAATAAGAGTTATTGAGGTGGATAATGTCTAGTTGTTGGCAATGTAATAATAATTATCATTTAATTACCTTGTGCTGTTCAGATGTGTTTGATAATTTAATAATTAAGTTGTGTTTTCTTTAAAATGTTTTAATGAGGGTTCAGTACATAGGGAAAGCTTACTAATCTATTTGTTAATGTTCGAGATTTAGTAACTAATAAAGTATCCTGTTTAATGTATACGTACTCACGTGAAGAAAGGAGACGGAAGAGTGGAAAACCCCCCCCCGAAAAGACAGAGTTGAACGGAGCACGAGGGATATTCCGCTACTGACACAGAGTTTTGTGCACTTAATGCTTTAAGTTGGAGTGTAATTTGTTTTATTGAACATCACACTCTCGGCTGAGGGGTTTGTGACGGTGAAACTGTGAACTACCACGGGAGATGTGTGGTTTTACACTGTGGAGCGAGCTTAGATCTGTTAGCCTCTCTGGCTAAGTTAGCTCGTGGTTTTGCAGTATTGTGATATCGTCGTGGGAAGGACCGCAGTTCATGATCGTTCGATTGCTGGATGAGAGGAGACTGCATCGGGAAGTGTTTCGACGGCTGATGCAAGTGTTTTCCTTCATCGGAGACTGTGTGGTTATGAGTGCTGGACGGACAAAGCTGTTTAACCCTTGTTGTGCCGTGGCAGACGGTGACGCTTGACGAGAGAGAAAGTTACAGACGTGGTAGGATCTGTGTCTTTCGCTTTACTCCGGGAGGTACTGTTGTTGTTTTTTTCCACTCTATGAGCTCCAACTTTAAGCGCGCCAACGACCTAATGCAGGCCTGCTAAAAGAACAAAACTAAAAGAGTGCACTCAGGTTATCATAGCCTATTGGCTTTATTACTCCGGTCTTTTCATATTGTTTTCTGTTTATTTTCATATTTGTTGTTCAACTGTTATGGGATTTTTGCATAACATAAAAGAAGGAAACTGAGCCATTGCGTTTTTGTTGTTTGTTTCATCACATGCCCTGTATTTGTGTAGGTAAATATTATCTGTGCTAATATTTGCTGGGGTTTAAAACCAGATTATTATTCTTTTTTTTTCCCCCCTCATTGTTGAGAAGAGAGAGTGAGAATCATAGTGTTCCTAGACATGTTTATCATACAATGGAATGTCTCTTTCACCATTTTACCAAGCATTGGGGTTAGGAGGGTTTAATACTTTATATGTTTCTGTATAATGTACTTACCTCATCACGAGCCTATGGTGAAAAGGGTTACATGTTAATATATAAATAATTTTTTAAATGAATAAAAAAAATATAAAAAAATTTTTTAAACAAAAACGAATAGAAATACCAAAATCATCAAATAATTTAAAGGCACTCAACAAAGACATTCAACAATGATATCCGGCCATCGAAATCAAACTGTAGGAAGGGTGTATGTCGAGGTAGAACCGAGATGAAAGTATGTGTCCTTCAGGTCTAAAAATCTTGATGCTGGACGCATGCCAAGATGCGCTTCTGCATCAGCATATTGAACAGGAGTCTGTGCAAGGCCAGGTTCAGACCTCGCAGATCCAAGATTGGCCGCAACCCAACGCCTTTCTTTGGCATGATGAAGTAAGGGCTGTAGAGTCCCTTTCTTCATCTCAGCTGGAGGGACAGGCTCTATCGTGCCCTTCTGCAGAAGGATTGCGTTTTCCGTGTGCAGGACGACAGTGTTCTCGGCTGGCCATGGGTGTGGTTTATGTGGTGCAGCCAGACATGTGAAGGCAGGTGGACCGCGTTTGTGGGGCCCTGGCTGCAAGTGCTCGGTGCCCGGTCTCTGTGGTAACGGCAGCTGTGGGCAATGGCTGTGTGACCAAAGGAGAGAGGAAACTGCTCTTTTTATGACAATGTGGGTACCCTCCCAGTCCTCCACTGGGGGACGGAGTGGTCTGGTCACAAGCTTCCGGGTTCCAGCAGACATCTTCCTCCATGGGTCGTCCGTCTCAGGGGCGCTTAGGAGCCTTCTTGGGGGTCTTAGCGCCTGGCCGTGAAACCCTGCAACTCGCTTCTTAGATGTAAATGGACTGGCAGAGGAATTCAGCTCACCAGACAACCGCTCGGCTCTGAAGAAAAAATCTGAATGAGTGGTTACGAACAAGCTCCTTTTATACCCGTATGTCCGAGGTAGAGGCATGCAAATTCTCATTGGCCTTTTCTCAAAGATCTGAGGTGCTCCCAAGAGCGACCACTAGTGTCACTACATCGACACAGCGTCGAGTGAGTGACAGATAGGGAAAAAGAGTAATAAATGCAGTAAAGTATTGTTTATTGTTAGATCATGTTAACTTGCATTAACTAATGTTAACAACCATAAATGTATTACAGTGTTCCCATTTTTGGTCTTTTTTTTATTATAAATACAATACATTTTTCTAAATATATTTTTATACTTTTGTACGGCTTTTTTTGTTAAAAAAAAATTCTTTAATATATAGAGGCATTTTATCAGTTGTTAATTGGTCTGATTGTCATTGACTTTCTCTTTATCATCAACATCTGTGATAAATTAGTGTGCAACTGTCATGAGGCATACTAAAAATGGACACCTTTTTATTTGCCTTACTGACAACAAAATACCAAACTGAATGGTATTCATGCTGACAAATTACTACAGAAGTCCATTTAAAACTATATGCAAGAATCCCTTGTGCACAGAACTGCATACCTAGAACATCACTTAATAATTTACCTGACAAGCACATTAAAACATCCACATGACATACAGTGGCAAGAAAAAGTATTTGAATGCTTGTTTTCTGCATTAATTGGTCATAAAATGAAACTCATCTTCATCAAAGTCACAAGTAAAGACAAACATGATGTGCTTATGCTAACAACACAAAAACTATTATAATCTCTCGTCTTTATTGAAAACATCCCATTAAACATTCACAGTGCTCTGGAAAAAGTAAGCAAACACTTGGATTTAATAACTGGTCGATCTTTCTTTGATAACCTCAACCAAATGTTTACAGTAGCTGCGGATTAGACATGCACAACGTTCAGAAGGAATTTTGGACCATTCTTATTTTACCGAACTTCTTCAGTTCAGCCATATTCATAGGAATACTGGTGTGAACAGCTCTCTTGAGGTCATTCCACAGCATCTCTATTGGGTTAAAGTCTGGGCTCTGACTAGGCCACTCCAAAAGGTGAATTTTTTTTTTTAAGCCATTGCAGTGAATTTACTTCGATGTTTAAGGTCATTGTCTTGCTCCATCACCCAACTCCTACTGAGCTTCAGCTGGCGCACAGCCACACTAACATTATCTTGTAGGATGAATTTTTTCCTCCATGACGCAAGCGGTCCAGGCCCCTAATTAGCAAAGCAGCCCCAAATCATCATGCTTCCTCCACCGTACTACACCATTGGGATGATGTTTTCATGTTGGTATGCAGTGCCCTTTTTATGCCATACAGTGTTTCAAGTTCTTCCCAAACAATTTAATCTAGTTTCATCAGTCCACAAATAATTTTCCCAGTAGCGTAGGGGAGTGTCAAGGTGTTCTTTGGCAAACTTCAGGCACGTAGCAATGTTTTTGTTGGAAAACAGCGGCTTCCTTTGTGGTGTCCTGCCATGGACACTACCCCTATTTAATGTTTTCTATATAGTAGACTCATGACCAGATATCTTAACCAGCCAACGGCCACTTCTAAGGAGAGTAACCACAGTAATAAATGGTCTCCATCTATAGATAAATTTGTCTAACTATGGACATATGAATATCTAAGCCATTTGAGATAACTTTGCAATCCTTTCTCTTATTAGCTTTTGTTGAAGTCATTAGCCTATGGGGTTCACATACTTTTTCCAACCTACACTGTGAATCTTTTAATGATGTATTCAATATATAAAATAACCAAACAATAATTTGTGTGTTATTAATTAAAACATATTGTGTTGTATTGTTCATTATTGCAACTTAGATGAAGATCAAACCAGCTTCTAAGACAAATTTATTCTGCACATAAATGCAGGTTATTCCAAAAGGTTCACATACATATATACACAAACACATATATACATTTTTCTTGCCACTGTATACAATAACATTCTAGATTTTGGTCAAATAATATGAATAGAGAATCCAGAGTATGTAAGATGCCTGTCACAAAATAAATTGTATAACAACTATTCCACTGAATCAAACAGCAATTATAGGGCATGTTTCATTTTATAATTCTGCTTGTTTAAATCTGTTTAATTAAACCCACATCTCATGAAGTTCTCTGGGTCATTGAGCTCATGTGGTATCAGTCCTGGTCCAAAAGTACTCTTCCTCCATCAGAAGTGTATCATCAAGCTTTACATTCCGCAATCTCACAAAAGTGTGTCAAACCAAGAGCTATCAAATCTAAATGTAGTCCACCACATTCACATTCACATTATTTTACCCTCTGCTTGTTCTTCGCAGCTTAGTCTGTCTTCCGTCCCAGCATAAGCTATACTGTAGGCAGAAAGGGACAGTCTGAAGCTAACCTGTTTTTTCATTTCTCATAATTAAATTATCATGGTGCAGTAGCTTAGAGTAAACCAAGACACAGCAACCTTTCCTTATGTGGATCTAAGCCCTACTTTCCATTCTTCACCATGCTTATGCCAGCAGCCTAGGAGAGGGATGTGGATGTGGGCAGGATCACCATGCAACATCCTCAGGTAGGACCTATATCCAGTTAAGCACCAGTCTTGTACTTACCCGGTTCCTTGGAGGGCGAGTCACGTACGGATTTTGCACTACACTGCTCATCTGACAACCTGATGGCGGTCCACACACCACTGAAGACTGCTGTTTTCCAACTAAACTGAGAGTGCCTTACTAGTATGAGCCTTAACAATTAGCAAACAGCAAGAAAGCTCCACCCCTCAACAAGGTCAGACAACACCCACTTTTGGCGAATGTCATAGAGAGAATGCTTTCTGCACCAATCACAGTGTTAGAATGCCTTGCAAACATGAATTATTCAGAACAGCATTTGCACTAGAAGCCTTTGATGTTGTACCACAAGAAAGTGTACTAAAAGCCAATTTTGCTGGTTCTGTCTTTCGTGCAAGTAAAATTTTAAAAGTACAACCAAAGTACTATGATACAGACAAGTGCAAACAGCACTGCATAGTGAGCAAGTCCTGCAAGTGCTACAGTATAAGCTAACACTGTATTCCTATCCATTTCATGGTGCAAGGAGGAAAACCAAAAGATATAATACAGATATTATCGTGTACAGAGAGTCCTGCATACATAGGATAAACATTACACAAGCAGCTACAGTGAATTTAAAAGAGTGAATGATACACAGGTCATAAGAGGTGATGTGTGGCTGTGTATACTGTATGTCTACCTTGCAATGCTTTAGATAATGATGACAAATGATTTAGGACCATAGGGATTGAATGAGATGTGAGATTGCAGCAGGGCATACCTTTGTAACGAATGATAGTGAGACAAACAGACACAAGAGAACCCACCTGAATCACATGAGGGGAAAAATGTCAACACACTTGGAACAAAACAAACGGAACGATGATGCCACAGTCCTCGTCAGACAAAACCCAACCTTACAAGGTGACAGGACCATGATATCACTGAAGAGTGCATGGAGGTAACTCGTGCATGGGGGTAACCAACAACCAGACCTGTGTGCTCACACAAAGATCTTACACGAAACACGAGACAGACAGGGGACGATGATACCATGGTCCTCGTCAGACAAACCCCAAACTGACAAGGTGACAGGACCATAACATCACCAGAGAGCGCACGGCTGTAACTCGCACACGATGGTCACTAACAACCGGTCCTGTGCGCTCAAACAAAGAACATACACGAAACAAAAGACAGAAATGGGATGATAATGCCATGGTCCCATCAGACATAAACCCAACCTGACAAGGTGACAGTACAATGACAACGTTAGACTTTGAAAATGAAAGCACAGTAGTTTATTTCCTCTTGCATTAATTACAGTACTCTATACCGAGCAACTATGAAAATGTTGCAAACACTGCCGTTTTATTTTCCTCTGACTAAAGACTTCTGGCATGCCTTAAAAACAGTAGCATCAATTATTTAGTACAGACCATTTGCGAGTGATGTCACATACACTCTAAATATATAACTCATTCCATAGGCCAGCACAAGTCTGTATCGCTGTCTCTTGCCTTAGTCACTCAATCACACAGCCAATAAACATGATGTTTCATTGTTCTCTCAAATGACTACACAGACCTCATTAAGAAATTATTACTCTACATTCTGGCTTTATGACAGACAAGATCTAAAAAAAAGACAGGAATAGCCACAGCAGCGTTCTACCAAATGAAAAAAGGTGAAATTTTTTTATCTTGTCAGATTTTTTACATAATACTATTCTGCACACACATTTAATAATTGTTTTTATTTTATTTTAAAAGCACACAAGTCTTGTAGAATATTTTAATTGTAGCAAGTGTGGTAACCTACACACCAAAAAAAAAAAAAAAAAATTCAATTCAAATGTAAAATTCAAAACTAAAGCAAGAGAGTTCTTTTGTTACACCTTGATTTCATTGCATTCTATCCATTTAAAGTTGTAAAATATAAGGTTATGTAATCCATTTTTGTTTGGACTACATACATACTTTTTGTAGCATTACCGGCATGCTTTGCATGGGACTGCATGGGGTAAAAAAAGTTACAAAATAAAGTGTTATTTTATGCATTTTTTAGCAAAATGAGACTAGGAGATTTGTTAAGGTTTAATGTTATGTTATCAGGGCCAGCCTGTCCTACAAGGCGATACATGCCTGGGGGGGCCGGGAACATGTGCAAAGTAAATGAACAAGTCATAAGATTAAGAAACATTGATTACTTTTATTTTGAAATTATCCACATTCCAATGGTTTCTATCGCAATACGCATGGATCTCATAATTTAACATACAAATCACAATGACGGTGAAAACTAAAAACAACATATTAAGTATAACATTAGAATAATCACAAATAGACAAATAACTAAAACTTACAACAAATGAAATAAGTTCAATATTGCTTTGTGGCTATTTGATACTTTGAGGCTTATTTTGTGTAATGATAGCAGAAACAGCGCTTGTCAGTTCATTAGGGCTTTTCACCTTTTCTCAAGAATATTCTGCTGGGGAAGGAATTAAAACACTGCAGATATAAAGACTAAAAAAACTTGAATAGAGTGAACATATAATTAATATGGAAAATAACCAAACTATCTGCAAAGAGGTATGTGTTTATTATTTACATTAGTCCAAATATATATTTCGAGGTGTTGTGTTTATAGGCCTGTAAAGGGATTAATGGGAAAGGAGGTGGCGAGAACCGGCTTTTTAACAATATAAATTATATTTAATTAAATAAAAAGACAAACGTATACAGGGTAGCTGCCCGTAATTCTCTCTCTCTCTGTCCCACTGCAGTCTCCGGTCGGCCTTTATCCCTCTCTGAGGCTTGATTAGCCTGATTAGGGGCCGGGTGTGTAGCATCACGATCCGGCCCCGCCCTCCGCCCTGTCACAAGTCCTATTTAAAATATGTAATTTTAATTATACATACTGTAATACTGTTACCCAGTAATTATCATACTTGCAGTTTCTATGACCTCACATTAATTGAGACACTGGTTTATTTGTACTTCTAGAAACAAATTGAAAGGTTATCAAAATAAGGCAATAAAATGGTGACTTGTCACAGTACCTAAATACACATATTCCTGTATGCATGCATGTACATTTTAGCCAAAAATCTTCATTTTGGGAAAAAAGCTAGTTGACACTATTATTCACATCATCAACTGAGCTCTACAGTTTTGTACTTCTTTCTAGTGCTTTCTATTTTAAAAAATATGCTCATCTGCAAATCTGTTGTAAGGACCTTAAAAAGATGAAGCAGAGCTGGATATACATTGACAGCACTGATTGGAGTGTTTTTGAGGTTGCAGCCACAGACCTGGATGAGTTCACAGATACTGTGACATCATATATCAGATTCTTTGAGGATATGTGCATCCATAAAAGGATATTTTTATCATTCAATAATGATAAACCATGGTTTACAGGAAAACTCAGACAGCTTCGTCATGCCGAAGAAGATGCTTACAGAGGAGGGGATAAAATATTGTACAACCAGTTCAGGAACACACTTACTAAGGAAATCTGAGTGGCTAAAAGAAGCTACTCTGAAAAGCTGAAAAACAGTTTTCAGCCAACGATCCTGCATCTGTGTGGAAAGGCCTGAAAAGCATCACGAAGAACAAGACACCTCCTCTTCACTCTGTAGAGAGTCAACTAATGGCTGAAGAACTGATTGTGTTTTACTGAAGGTTTGAAAATCCCAGTCTCATACCCCTCCCCCACTCTGATCTTCACTTCACACACACACCAACACCTCCTGGAACCCCCCTCCTCCCCCTCTTGCTACTCAATTTGCAATTATGTTCTGTGAGGAGGATGTGTGCAGGGTCTTTTGGAAACAAAAGACTAGGAAAGCTTCAGGCCCAGAGGGTGAATCACCTGCCCGTCTGAAAGTCTGCTGACAAACTGGCCCCCATCTTCATACAGACCTTCAATAGATCATAGGTGCAGTGTGAATTTCCCTGCTGCTTCAAACGCTCCACCATCATTCTGGTTGCCATAAAATAAAAAATAAATAAATCACTGGACTTAATGACTACAGACCTGTCGCTCTCATGTCTGTGGTCATGAAGTCATTTGAGAGACTGGTTTTGGGCTACCTGAAGGACATCACCTGACCCCTGCTGGACCCCCTTCAGTTTGCTTACTGAGCAAACAGGTCTGTGGATGATGCTGTCAATATGGGACTGCTTTATATCCTGTAACACCTTGACAGACCTGGGACTTATGCAAGGAGCACCTAGCTGGCCTTGAGTGATGCAATCACACTTTAAGTGATGTACGTAATTTGAAAGCGAAGGGCGCGAGATCTGTCTGTTGAGTTGGCTGTCATCACTGCTGGTATTGCCATTGAGAAAGAGATCCTTATGGATTAAAAAACACGAGATGTTCTGCATGAGAGTGTCATTGCTTAATTTATTAAACAGGAAAGGAGCACTTATTTTCACTTCAAGCAAATTAGTAAGTGATTTTTGCATTGCTATAGCAACATCAAGAGTTTTCTAAGTGTATATCAGGTTTCTAGAGTATTCAGTGTCGGATCAAGTTTTGAAAACTCAGAAAGTCAGATTTTACAACTTCCTACTAGGAAAAGTGCAATGGAATGTCTCTTAAAGTCAGAATTAAAACTTGTGTAGAAATTCTCAACTACGATTTCGCTGAGATGCAGGGGCATGATGTCACACAAACATGTCAACACTCAGAGAGATAAACAAAGTAAGTGATAAACGTTCACTTTATTAAGTAATATCGATAAATGAGTTTGTTTCCACATTACATGATATTAAAGCGTGTTTAACAAACATATGCAGAAACAGGTGTATAAAACATTATAATCTCTTTTGATAATCGTACACCTGAAGCACAAATGTTAGCACTGCAGCAATGTTTATCATTTGGGTTGCTACGAGGCATGTCTAATGAGAGTCAAGCCCTGCTAAGCTAACGGGAGCGTTGCAGTTTTATTTCCTTAAACGCCATCTTCCGAATATCGCGGAATGGAATGAATTTATGGTCGGAGATATCAAGTAAGAATATCCCTCATTCAACTTGAATGGAACGCAGCACAACCGTATACCCTGACAAAATTAAATTTATTGCAAGCAACATTTAAATCACAAAATTATTAGATATATTTTTCCAAGTATTATAGACCTCCTTGGTAGATTCATATGAAAAATTATGATTTTTGAATGTCTGTTCGGGAGATGTACGTTTCATAAAACAGTCATGCTGCTGTTAAAATTAGGCTTGCTTGAGCATTAAGTGTCATTTCAAGTTTTGGCTTTCATGCGTGGATGTGTTTTTAAAATGTCAATTGGTATTATTAGTTAGCTGTGACATAATGTATGATGCCCAAAGGCTTATGTCTTATTCATTGTGAAACTGTGTTTTCTTAATGGCATGAATCACACTGAAGTCCTGGATTTAAAATGCACGGCCCGCCACTCTCATAAATTTTTTTACATTTCCAAGTTTGGAAGGAGGAAGTAAATTATAGCACGTTAAATGTCAATAGACTTACATGGGAATCCAGAGCAAATATTATTTCTGCATTCACATTTGAACCAAAAGCAAAAAGAAAATTTCTTCCTTAAAGTAAAAAGATTAAGGAATAAAGCCCTGAAAGAGAGATTGACGAAGGAAGTCTGAAGAGTGGAAGATGCTAAATTTATGGTCACTCCCTCAGCAGCAGCAACAGTGTTAATCCGGGTTTTTAAAAAAATAAAAAATAAAAAAAAATTTATGTCAGGGTAATATAACACAAGTTAATCTTATAAATGTATAATAAATCATTTAAAAAAAATAATGTGAAAATGTTGCATCACAGTCTGTGAAATGGGTCTACAGTGCAAAAAATAATTTTCATTATTTTTCAGAATAAGTATTTTCCAGTAAAAATAATATCTAAGAATTCTTATAGCAAGATCAATTTACTTAACAAGCAAAATAGCATAAGATAAATTTAGTGAGGTTCATGCTTAAACAAGAAAAAACTATTTGCCAATGGTGTTTTTTTTAGAAAGATTATTTTTCCTTACCCCATTGGCAGATAATTTTTATCTTGTTTAAGCATAACTTTGGTCAGATTTCAGTGAAAATAAAACTAATGCAATTTTGCATGTCAAGTAAATATACCTTGTTTTAAGAATATTTAGATATTTTTTCCAAAATACTAATTATATACATGCCTTTTTGCAGTGTATTGGTTTCTGGGGGTCTTTATGAAATCAGGCTGTAAAATACTTTTTGGTTCTTGAACCCTTATTTTTAAGAGTGTAATGGTTAACAAACTGTGATATTAACACAGAAAGGTTTAGTCTCAAGAACATGTGACTCAGGAATTGGAGAACTACTGTACTGTTAATTCAATCCTGCTCCATCACCACTCTGTGTGCCCTTGAGTGAGGCACTCAAATCCAGTATGCTTCAAGGGGACCATCCAAGCATTTACTGGACAGTATAGTGCTATGGATGAAAACCACCTGGTGCATTTTATGTAATCTCATGGAGAACTGGCTACATTTTCAATGCATGAAGGGTAGATGTACTGTACAGTACCTGTAAAATGGCAGCTGCCTCTTTGGGCTCCCATATTTCGCTCTACAGCAAGAACAGCGAGCAGAAATGAAGAGGAGAAATACAGAAGCTATGTTAGAGGGGGATACAATGGCATACTAGAGTGAGGGGACTTCATAAACATCTATTTGACTTTATTTAATAAAGGTGTAAATATTAATTATTTTCTTTTCAACTTTAGTAAGGACATTTAGTGTTAAATATAGTCAGCATATAGAACAACACCAACAATTTTGTCTGGACTGGTTTCGTTGCAGGCTAGTACTTAGCACACTCTTTAGGGTGAATGATTCACCCATACCTGTGAGAAGGTTCTGCTTACGTGTAGTTGCCGCCTGGGGAGCCAGTCTGCCGGGTGGAGAGATGAGCCGGGGAGTCTGTGTTCGATTCAGGGTACATGTAGCCGTAAGGGTGGAGAGACCTGATGCCAGGTCTCACTCGCAATCACAGCTTCTGCATATAACAGAGACAAGTAAATGTGCCAGTCATTTAAAATAGCACTTTCAACAGTGAATCAAGTTACTCAATTAAGTTTCTTTGAAAAGTTGAGCTGTAAGAATGATATGGCCCTCGTTAAAAAACATCTGTCACGACTCTTGCCTTAAAGTCTCAAGTGTTTTTTTTGTTATTGTTGTTTTTCAGAAATGCATGTGGCGAAACATAGGCCCTATATGGGATATTTTGAGCAGCAAAACTAATATAAGCAACAAAATCACAATGTTTCTTCACATTTTGGTTACAGGTGCAGCTTTACCTAAAAGACAGAGATTGACTCAGGCTTATCTATGATGCTGCAAGTCACAAATACCTTAATGCCAAAGTGACCAGCAAATTGATAATTTTGTATTTTTTTTTTTTAAAGACAAAATAAAGTGTAATGGCCACAAATAAGTATTTATGGCCATTAAATGTTTTCAAATCACCCACCATTGGCAAGTAAGGAAAAATTTAGTTTTTGGACCCTGGATACAGTTCATCTGTGTGAGTAGCCAGTTGCAGCCAGCAGGTGGCGCCAGTTACTTGTTACACACACTGGAAAACCACCAAGTCGTTTATATTTAGCCTACATCTTCTCATTGCTGATTTGCCTGGATTTCCTCTCTCAAATCTTCATTTCATTCAAAATTAACTTGTAAAATTTAAAATGAACAAGAGAAAATTAAGTGATAAATTGTTGTCTTTAAAATTTTTGTTTTACAAACATTCATCATACAAACATCTCAAAGACAGGCCTATATATATATATATATATATATATATATATATATATATATATATATATATATATATATATATATATATATATATATATTAAACAACTACATGACAATGAGGTCAATGATTCTTTGAATAAGAAAAAAAAAGATTCTTATCCTGAAACTGCTTACATGCAAACTACTGCACGCAGATATTGCAGAATTCCTAAAAGAAATTCAGCATTTGCACAATCTGCCTTTTCAAACAAGGCAATTAAATAATGGAATAAGCTACCTGATGTTCTTAAAATTTGTGTAGATTTTTATACGTTCTCCAGAAATGTTAAAAATTGGCTTTTAGTACTTCAAACTTGTCGTCATTTATCTTGCACGATGTTAGTATTTTACTGTTATTGTATATGTATGTATGTATGTATGTATGTATGTACATACATTTTCATGTTTTTTATTTGTAGTATTTTATTTACCTGCCCAGGGACTGCAGAAGGAAATTAGCTTGTAGCTAAATCTGGTGCAAAGCATATCTTCACTTGTGAGATTAACGTATTTTGTGCATGATCCCTGACAAATAAATTAATAACATAAATAAATAAATAAACAATACAAGAAAAATAAACAAGATTTAAGGGCTAATAGACTGGAAAAGCAAACATTTTGTTTTAATCAGTAGTAGGACTCAACAACCACACCAAATTGCAACATGAGGCATCAAACTGTAATGCTTGTGAGTTATTTCCAGCATGAGTGAACTCTACTCCCATTAATACTGAACAAGCATGACTCTGCTGTTGAAAGACTGATGAGGTCCACCTGCTGTCTGCTCTCACCACATAGCACAATGGCCTGTCTCCAGTCAGGCAGAATTTTACCAGCATTACATTAAAAATTGCAGAGATGATCTGCAAAAAATTTGGTCAGGAAAGAGAAGCATTAGAAATGGGGTCACCACTTAACACAGCTCTGTTTGGCAGGTGGAGGACTGACGGTACTGCACAGCGATACAGTGTTCCAGCAGAGAGAGAGAGAGAGAGAGAGAGAGTGAGAGAGAGAGAGAGAGGGGGAAGAAATAGACTGTAAGATTGTAGACAGTTAACTAATGCACTCACATGTTATCACAATTTATACTGCTCTCTGGGTTTAGCAACTGACTGTACCAATTTTGATCTACTGTACTTTAAAAGGTACAGTTACAATTTTAAAGGAATAGTTCACCCAAAAATGAAAATTCTCTCATCATTTACTCACCCTCATGCCATCCCTGATGTGTATGAGAGTAAATGATGAGAGAATTTTCACTTTTGGGTGAGCTATCTGTAAAGGTATTAATGGAAAGGAGGAGACGAGAACCGGCTCGACAATATAAATAATATTTTAATAAGGAACTTAAACAAAAAGACAAACACACAAAGGTGTCGGGAAGCTGCCCTTAAATCTCTCTCTCTCTCTCTCTCTCTCTCTCTCTCTCTCTCTCTGTCCCACTGCAGTCTCCAGTTGGCCTTTATCCCTCTCTGAGGCTTGATTAGCCTGATTAGGAGCCGGGTGTGTAGCATCTCAACCCGGCCCCACCCTCCGTCCTGTCACATTCCTCCCTCGTTCTCTCAGACTGGGGAGCCCCCGGCATGACTTACATCCCCCCCTTTACCTGGGGAGGGGCGATCCTAATGCCCCATCTGCCGGCAGGTCATCCCCGTCTACCTGGATGAGGGAGTGGACAAGGAGAGGAAAAAAAAAATGTGGCACCTACACACCGATCATGCCAAATTAACAAAAACATTTTAAAAAAGAGAGGGAAAGGCCAACACAGAGCAGCAGAGGGAGAAAGAGAGGAGACAGAGATAGAGAAAAAACAAAAACCTCCAATGGATGACAGCCGCAACTCCCCAGATGGATCAGAGGTAGTCTTCTGGCCCCTGGCGAACGGAACGCCCCGCCGTGTTCTCTGGAAACAGAACGGGTCTCCCCTGCCCCTGGCAGCGGTTCTCCTGCTCCAGGTGGTCGGCCAGGAGCCCCTCACCACTCGTGGTTAGCGGTCTCATACCCTGCCACATTTCAGCAGCTGGTAGGGGTCTCCACCACCACAGGCAGTGGCCCTGACCGCTCCAGGCGGTCGGTTAGGAGCCCCTTCTTCCTTTGCAGTCGGTGGCCGTATGTGTACACCCCCTTCTAATGAAAGGGTTTTCCTATTCCGGTATTTTTGGTAAAAAAAAAATTATTTTATTGCTACAACATAAAATACTGTGTACTGTAGATCAATAAATTTCAGCTTTGACATGCAACTAAATAAAAACTTGAAAGTGTAATCCAGGATCACACAACAACGAGCCTAAATCAATCTCCAGAAACATACACCAGCAATTAGGTACGTTTTACCAGTCTTTATCCCATCACATCTTGCAACTCTTGTATCAGAATACGTCTCATTTCAACAGTGGCCTGCTGATACCTAAAGCTGTGGGCTACTGGTTAATTCACCTTTAGTGTAATGACTAACGCTTTGGTTTTAAATGTCTTTGTACAATCTGGCCCTTAAAATGTTTGCCTGCTGAGTGGCCAGATGGCATGAGCTCGTAATCACCCTTCATGACCTGACCACATTCTACTACACTAAACCACCCGTGAAACTGCTGAAAATCATGAGCATCATTGAGAGAGACTATATACACATTACCAGAGTAGACTTGTCACATAGAAGTGTAAGAGTACTCTACTGTATGTGGCCAAAAATTTGTGGACACCATATGTGCTTGATGAACATTTAATTACAATAGGCATTAATTCCCCTTTTGCTGCAATAACAGCCTCCACTATTCTGAGAAGGCTTTCCACTATACAGTATATAGTAATGTGGCTGCAAGGATTTGCTCCCATTCAGACAGAAGAACATTAAGTTCGGGCAATAATGTTGTGGCACATACTGTGTGTTACTCACCCCTTCCTGCTATTAGACTTTCAACCCTTGTGCAGACCTCTGTTTTCTGTGGACTGGAAACACCCTATAGCAGGTGTCCAGATGTGTCGTGGTCACCACAGATGCCCCTCAATGGGGTTGTGGCACCGTGAGCAATGGGCATGCAGCCGCTGGTTCCTGGATAGGGCCCTGGCTGCATTGGCACATCAACTGCCTAGAGTTGCTGGCTGTATTCCTTGCCGTGCGGAGGTTTCTCCCACTGATTCGGGGCAAGAACATCTTGATCCATTCAGACAGCACTGCGACGATAGCATACATAAATCGCAGAGGCAGCGTGCGCTTTAGTCATATGTCGCAACTCGCCCGCCATCTCCTCCTTTGAGTCAGCAGCAACTCAGGTCACTGCACGGCACTCATATCCCCGGCAACCTCAACACGACAGCGGACGCGCTGTTGGGACAGGTTTCGCCCACTGGGGAGTGGAGGCTCCACCCCCAGGAGGTCCAGCTTATTTGGGACCGGTTTGGCATGGCACAGGTAGATCTCTTTGCCTCATAAGACTATTCCCACTGCCCGCTCTGGTACTCCCTGACAAAGGCCCCTCTCGGGACAGACGCATTGGCACACAGCTGGCCCAGGGGGCTGCCTAAGTATGCATTTCCCCCCAGTGAGCCTTCTTGCACTGGTGCTGTGCAAGATCAGGGAGGACAAGGAACAAGTCACCTTAGTGGCCCCTTACTGGCCCATTCGGACTTGGTTCTCGGATCTCACGCTCCTTGAGACAGCACCTCCCAGGCAAATTCCCCTGAGGAAGGACCTTCTTTCCCAGGGAAGGGACACCCTCTGGCATCTGCGCCCAGACCTCTTGAACCTCCACGCCTGGCCCCTGGACGGGACGCAGAAGATCTGGGTGACCTACCACCTGCAGTTGTAGACACAATCAACCAATCCAGAGCTCCCTCTACCAGGCAGCTTTACGCCCTAAATTGGCACTTGTTCACCAATTGGTGTTCTTCCAGGTCTGAAGATCCACAGAAATGCGCAGTTTGGCCAGTGCTTTCATTCCTGCAAGAGAGGTTGAAGAAGAGGCTGTCCCCATCCACCTTGAAGGTGCATGTAGCCGCTAATGCACAATAACGCAGTGGACGGCAAGTCCTTGGATAAGCATGACTTGATTATCAGGTTCCTTAGAGGCGCCCGGAGGATGAATCTTCAAGCCAAGCCTGTTCCCCTCCTGGGATCTCTCAGTGGTCCTTTTGGGCCTTCAGAGACCCCCCTTTGAGCTGCTTGACTCAGTTGAGCTCAATGTCCTCTCCTTGAAGACGGCCCTCCTGATAGCGCTTGCTTCCATTAACAGGGTTGGGGACCTGCAAGTGTTCTTGAATTGTCTGGAGTTCGGTCCAGCAGATACTTATGTCATCCTAAGACTGCGACCGGGCTATGTGCCCAAGGTTCCTACGACCCCCTTCAGGGATCAGGTCATGAACCTGCAAGCTCTGTCCCGGAAGCTCTGTCCCTGTTTCGTTGCTGTGTCCGGTATTTGATTTTCATATCTATTTGGATCGCATGCAGAGTTTTAGATGTTCTGAGCAGCTCTTTGTCTGTTTCGACGGATGGCGGAAAGGGAACGCCGTCTTCAAACAGAGGTTAGCTCACTGGGTCGTTGACACTATCTCTCTGGCCTACCAGACCCAGGCCGTGCCCGCCCCCTTGCGGGTTCGAGCATACTTGACGAGAAGTGTGGCATTCTCGTGGGCACTGGCCAATGGCACCTCCCTAGCAGACATCTGCAGAGCAGCGGGCTGGGCAACACCCAACACCTTTGCAAGATTCTACAATCTCAGGGTTGAGTCGTCTTATCCTGTGTTTTGTCAGGTCCGAGCCGGTAGAACTTGGTAATACGGAACAGCCGACCTGGTGTTCCGCTTGCACCTAGCGCCCTTCACCAAGTTGATCCAGTGTGCTTTCTCTCCCAGGTTAGCCACTAAGCTCTCGCTTCCTGGATGTTCTTCCTCCCTAGCCTTCTGGTCTGCAAATTCAGTGGAGGAATTTGCAACCAGACCCACTACAAGTTCCCTCTTCAGGCAACTCTCTGTGATGTATTTTCCGTGGTGCGGTCCCCCCGTCGGCGGACCAGCATCGCCCTTGGGCAGTCGCTCTGCCCCTGGTCGCTGTGTTTGTTGAGCTCCTCCCTCATCAGTTAGGACCAGCCACCGTGCCACTCCCACGTGTGGCTTGACAACCCATGTGGTGTATTGGCCACATATCACCTCCCACTAATCTGGGCAGGATGCAGTCTCCACAGGGTCTTTTCTCCCTGAAAGAATAGGATCGGGAATGATCGCCTTCCCCAACGCATTTCATAGCATTAAGATACCAGACGCTTACGCTCAATGCAAGAAACATAGAGAGAGAAAAAACTGCAGCTTGCTGGCTTGCTCCCATTATGGTCATGTAGCACCTGTTCCCCCTTAGGGGTACTGGGAACCTAAGGTCTGTATAGGACACCTTTTTTTGGGGGTGTTGGGGAGGGTTACTTGCAGCCAATAAAGTTGCTTCTAGCACGCAGCAGCCTGCTTGCACCTGTGTCAGCAGTTCATGTAACATGGTCTAGTGCATGACGCTTTGAAATGGGAACCCTTGTGTAACTACATTCGACACAACATCGAGTGAGTGATAGAAGGGGAACATCATGGTTACTGTTGTATCCTCTAATGGAGGGAACGAGACGGTGTGTCCCCTTTCCCTGACACTAGACCTACCACTGTAAATGGCTGTACCTAATACTCGGCTCCTCAGTGCAGAAATCTTACTGACAGATGCATGTCCGCTTCCCTTTATACCCGTACGTCGGGGGTCGGGACATGCAAATTCTGTCTGCCAATTTCTCATTGGCCTTTTCTCAAGTTCAGAGGTACACGAGGCTCACAAGAAAGACCCCTTGTGTCACTACATTCGACACAACGTCTCGTTCCCTCCATCAGGAAACGGAGGTTACAACAGTAACCATGACAACTTTTCTCACATTTTCTGTGGTGATTTTGGGGGAAAATCTGAAGTAATAAATGTTAAACAGAGCTGAGAGTACTATTCTCAGTCTTAATGATAGCTGAAAGCTTAACTGAATTAGACCAATTATTTAATAAACAAATAATCTGGAAATGTGTGGAACTTTATGAAGGACGGGCACTGAATCGAGTTAAGTTTACTTGTAACTTCTTAATGTTATTTAAAAAAAAATAAGTTAAGATTACTTAAGCCAAATAAGTAAATTCACTTATAAAGCATGCTAAATGATAGCCTTCAAAAAATATAAGTATGGTCAATTTATTAGATTTTACAGTATAACAGTTGCTGTAAGTCATTCACCCAGTAGATACTTGCATTGTGTGAGCCATTTTAAAAGGGAGAGAGAAAAAGGAAAGAAAGAAGAGGAAAAAGAGGGAGAAAGGGGATGATGTATAGAATCAAGTTCACATTTCTGCTGTCTCATGCTGTTATGGGTGGCGCAGTGCGGGGGGAGGATATAATCGACTACAATACTCAGTCAGGCATAAGCACCACTGCTACACACACAGAGGTCATTTCCAAAACAAAACAAAAAAATTTCAGTGTATCTTGAGAAATGGAAAAATCGTGATCCAGGAAAACATATTCAACATTCACCCAAATATTGCTCTACAGTGTAGTTTAAAGGGATTGTTCAACCAAAAATGAAATTCTGTTATTATTTACTTACCCTCATGTAGCTTTAAACCCAAATTAACAAAAGGATATATTTTAAAGAATGTTAATAAATGTGGATGATTGGTTGAGCGTGTCTCGTGACAAAGCGTCACTGGCACAAGAACCAATGAGGTTTGATATTTTTGACATGTTGCCATATTTGATTTTGGCTCTGTATAATTGTGTTGATCAATGATTTGATTTGAGAGTGAAAAACAACTTAATTTTTTATTAATCATATAAGTTAGTGCCCCTAGACTTGGAATATGAGGCACAAGTCACATGGAATACTTGTAAGTCCCTTTTGGGTGCTTTTTTAAGCTTTAAAATGAGTCACTATCAACTGCTATTATATGGAAATCAGCAGTCGTGTCATCTTTAAAATATACTGTATTATTTTGTGTTCTGCAGAAAAGAGAAAGACATATGGGTTTGGTACGACATGAGGGTATATAAATAATAACAGAATTTTCATTTTTGACTATTCCTTTAATTGATTACTTAAATTCACATAGTAAACTGTAGAAGAACTCAGTGCTGAATCACTGCAGTGAAATGAACCAGACAAATTAAACCATATACTGTAAATTGCCCCTTTATTAAAGTGATTCTTGTGAGACTTAAATGACTTGCAGTACAAACAAGTTAACATATTAATTGGCCAGATCATCCATGTATGTTCTCTCGCTGATTTAAAAATGGTAACAGGTAATAAATAAAAACACAGAGAATGATGCATCCCCCCAACAGAATGCATGAGTTTATGTAACATCTTAGCTGGAACAAAGCGGAAATGATCTACCCTTTGGACATATGGAGTGAGTCAGGTTTTGACCTGGTCAGAAAGAGAAAGAGAGAGAGAGAGAGAGAGAGAGAGGTGGGGCAGGGTTTGATCTTGAGATCATAATGCAGTGAAGCCTCACTGTTGCCTCATCATGATTCGGGGCTGCTTACTGCATCGTCAGCATGCTCTCATTCCTTTCACCTCTCTCTCTCTCTCTCTCTCTCTCTCTCTCTCTCTCTTTCTCTCTCTCTCTCTCAGTGGCAATCCTTCAACTGCTCTACAGGGCTCTGTGTGGTGGCTTCTAACTCTGCTGTATGTTAGAGATGAGTTGAGTGGTGGTCAGTGTCCATTGTAGAGAACCACTTACCCAAGGGTTTTTAAGAGCAACTGAACAAGACAGAAAGAGCTGGCTGCACTCCTGCCAGTTTTCATTAGGCATGCATCCAAGATGTTGTTTTTCTTTTCTGCCTCTCTCTCCATCAGTTAACTACAAAATCAATCATTAGCGCTCTGTTACAGTCTTTGCTAATTCAAAAACCAAGAAAAATGATGGAAAAACAATAAGAATTCAGTTATTTAGTTTTAGTCAGGCTGTTTCATCTGAATTGGATTAAAGGAACGTTCTAGGACCAATACAAGTTAAGATCTGTACTCTGTACTGTGATTGTGGTTACTTTAAGGCACTTACAATGGATGTTAATGAGGCATAAATGCTAAACTAAACAGTTTCAAAAGAATAGCCACAAGATATCAACATTATGTATGTTAACATTATTTTAGATTGATAAAATCGATTACTAACCTTTTTAAAGTTATATTGATAGTAATTGTTAATACCAGGATTACAGGGTTTCGTTGACATGAAAACAATGTTACAATATATTCCTTTAAAAGAGCAGAATGGAAGTTTAGGGATTATCTCTTGAAAATAAAAAGGTTTAAAAAGTGTCAAACTTAAGACTTAAACTTACATTAGGCTTCATTATATAAGTCTAAAAAAAATTAAAGCATAGTGACATAAAAGTGTCTATTCATAGATATACAGACAATGACT
This sequence comes from Moxostoma hubbsi, assembly GCA_032164185.1. NCBI lineage: Eukaryota > Metazoa > Chordata > Actinopteri > Cypriniformes > Catostomidae > Moxostoma > Moxostoma hubbsi. Next base: position 20,086,442 of record JAVLUX010000020.1, on the reverse strand, counting down.
TGTACCAAATTGATTGTAATGGGAGCAAACTAGATTTGCAGTGCTTGCTTGCAGTATACAGTAAATTGGGTTCCCCGTCTGTCGCTCACTTCGACGTTGTGTAACGTTGTGGAAAAGGGACACCCTTCTCCACCCGTCACAAAGCCTCTTGCTCATCCGCTCTCACTGCCCTCGACGGCGGAGTGGCCCACGTGTACACGGCGGTCCCCCCAGGTGGACAGAACTGTTGCGATCGACCTGTGCCCCGAGAACGCCACCACCTGGTGGGGTCGCCCTGTGCTCCCCTCCAAGGCCTGTAGGATGACGACTTCACTGACCGCCAAAGCCTACAGGTCCACCGCACAGGCCGCTTCCACCTTGCATGCCATGGCCCTCCTGCAAGTCCACCAGGCCATGGCACTTAAATATCTGCACTTGGGTAGTCCTGGTCCTGACGTGCTGCAGGAACAGTGCTCAGCGACTGACCTCGCCCTCAGGGCCACGAAGGTCACAGCGCAGTCACTCGGGCAGGCGATGGCCACTCTCGTGGTTCAGGAACAACATCTGTGGCTGAACCTGGTCGAGATGCGCGAAGTGGACAAGACACGCTTCCTTGACGTTCAAGGAAGTTCATTCTTTTCAGCGACACCGTTGAGGACTTCGCCCAGCAGTTCTCTGCAGTGAAGAAGCAGACGGAGGCCATATCACACATCCCGCCCCACCGCAAAACTGCCGCCATGCTCCGTCTGCTCGCCGAGGGCATCCTCCTGCAGCTAAAAAATATGCAGCTCTGCCTCAACCCGGGCCCAGCTCTAAGCCCCTGCATCAAGCGCCCCGCAGGAAGAGTATGCCCAAGCGGTCCTGAGATGCCCAACCCAGATACTAAGACGTTCGCTTTACGGTACCCACATTCTCAATAAAAGAGCTATTTCCTTTGTCTCTGGGTCACCTGGCCTGCAAATGCCTTCTCACGGCACTCTGCCGCCACACCTCAACAGTCCCGGCTCGCTGGACGCAGACCTCTCGCCTTCAGCCCCAAGACTGTTTCCCGGCCGGCTGGTTCTGATGAGTCCAAAGGACGCCTCCATGGGACCTCCTCCTCAGTCACTAACCTGACCCCTGCTGGGTGTGTGCAGCAAGGTAAGTGCTTCGAGTCTTCTCTCAGCACTAGAGCCTCGGGACGCACCCTTGCATCAAGACGCCGCATTACCTGCTCCGCCCCGCCAGGTACGTCAAAAATAACTGTCCCCTTAGTGCCCCTAGCTCGGAGTTTGGACGCGTAGCTCCCACTTCCCAATCTCTCATGCTGGCTGGCCAGGACCAATCGACTCAGTTATGCAATTCTATTTGCCATACTTTTGCCATACTGCATCCGCATACTCAACTACCTCGATGACTGGTTCATACTGGCCCACTCCCGAGAAGTTACTATGCGCCCACAGGGACCAGGTGCTCAGGCACCTCAGCCGTTTAGGGCTTCAGGTGAACTGGGAAAAGGGCAAGCTCGCCACGGTTCAGAGCATCTCTTTTCTCGGCATGGAGTTACACTCAGTCTCAATGTCATCGCGCCTCACCAACGAGCATGCGCGGTCAGTGCTGAAATGCCTCGCCGCCTCCAGGCCGGGCACAGCGGTCCCTTTAAAACTTTTCCAGAGGCTCTTGGGGCATATGGTGTCCTCCGCGGCAGTCGCACCGCTGGGGGTTGATGCATATGAGACCACTTTAGCACTGGCTCAAGTCCCGAGACGAGCATGCACCGTGTGATCATAACCCCGCCTGCCGCCAAACATTCAAACCCTGGACAGACCTCTGCTTTCTGCGGACAGGTGTCCCCTTGCAGCAGGTGTCCTGATGCGTCCTGGTCACTACCGATGCCTCCAAATTGGGTTGGGGCACCGTGTGCAAACTCAAGTCGCTGCGTGCCACTCACATCCTGGGCAACCTCAACGTGGTGGCGGACGCGCTATCATGACAACGCTTGCCCAGCGGAGAGTGGAGGCTTCACCCCCAGTCGGTCCAGCTGATTTGGGAATGGTTCGGCAAGGCTCAGGTAGACCTGTTCGCCTCCCGAGAGACCTCACACTGCCCGCTCTGGTACGCCGAACGGAGGCTCCACTCGGGGTAGATGTGCTGGCACATAGCCGGCCGACGGGGCTGTGCAAGTATGCATTTCCCCCAGTGAGCCTTCTTGCACAGGTGCTGTGCAAGGTCAGGGAGGATGAGGAACAAGTCACTCTAGTGGCCCCCTATTGGCCTACTCGGACTTGGTTCTCGGATCTCGTACTCCTCACGACAGCCCCTCCCTGGTGAATTCCCCTGAGGAAGGACCTTCTTTCTCAGGGACAGGGCACATTCTGGTATCCGCACCCAGACCTCTGGAACCTCCACATCTGGCCCCTGGATGGGATGTGGAAGATCTAACTGATCTACCACCTGCCGTCGTAGATATGATCAACCAAGCCAGAGCCCCCCTCTACCAGGCAACTTTATGCCCTGAAGTTGCGCTTGTTCGCATATTGGTATTCTTCCCGGGCTGAAGACGCACAGAGGTGCGCAGTTTGGTCAGTGCTCTCATTCCTTTAGGAGAGGTTGGAGGGGAGGCTGTCCCCCTCCACCTTGAAGGTGTATGTAGCCACTATCGTGACCCACCACGACACAGTAGACGGCAACACTTTGGGTAAGCACGACTTAATTATCAGGTACTTAAGAGGCACCCGGAGGTTAAATCCCTCCCGGCCAAGCCTGTTCCCCTCCTGGAATCTCTCAGTGGTCCTCTCGGGCCTTCAGAGACCCCCTTTCGAGCCGCTAGAATCAGTCGGACTCAGGGCCCTCTCCCTGAAGACGGCCCTCCTGATCGCGCTCGCCTTCATCAAGAGGGTCGACCATCCGTCCAAATTTCTTCCTTTCATATTACATATAAAAGTTTTAAAAAGACTATCACAACTGTCTCAGAATGAGTGTACATATTTGGATTCAAAATATTTTTTTCTTAAATGATGTAGGTTTAAGTACTGCTCATCTGTTTCAGCTTCAATATGGAATGGAACAACATACAGGTCATCCTGGCTAATATTGTACAGTTCGTATTTGCAAGCATGCAAACCAGGGGATTCCTATGCCATACCAGCAATGATGCGCAAATCATGTCAGTTTTGGCAGCTATTCCTGCTCCCGCCAAATGATAAGGGCAATGGATTTCTTACACACAAACACAAAGGTGTTGGGTGTTGCCCAGCCTGTTGCTCTGCAGATGTCTGCTAGGGAGGTGCCATTGGCCAGTGCCGATGAGGATACCACACTTCTCGTAGAGTGTGCTCGAACCCGCAAGGGGGCGGGCATGGCCTGGGTCTGGTAGGCCAGAGAGATTGCACTAAGGCTGACTCATTTTAGCACATTTTCATAGGGCTGTCGATTTAACGCGTTAATTCAGTGCGATTAATTTAATTAAAAATAACGTCTTTTTAAAAAAATTAACGCAATTAATCGCAATGCCCCTGGACCGTAATAAGGAAGATTCCTGAGAAATGCTGTAGTACCACCTGTTTACTCCAGATGGCAGTATGTGAAACTTCAGCGGTATGGTAGCGGTAAAAAAAAAAACCTTCAGCAGACACACAACACACACATGCGTTACGTTCTTGCGTTCAAAACACTTGATGGACCGCAAATTTTAACTAAGAGATCTCAAGATGTGTTCTAAGTATTAAACTAGCCCTCATAATAAATCTCGAACTGATTGACAAATTCACTTGTGAAATGGATTGCTGTGAACTGTATGCCAATGATTGAATTATGTTCAATAATATGGTAGTAAACAATACATTGTAAAATAAAGTCACTTTTTGTATCGTCTTATCAATTATTAACTCTTCTACCACAAGAATGTAATGCATTATAATTATCTGAATATTTTGTATTTTATATATATATATAAATATTTAAAGATAGCTGTGTATAATTATTTCATCATTATATATTGAATTATTGTTATATGAGGGGCTTTCTCAGCAAATATTTGTATATCCGATTAAATGTGATTAATCACGATTAATTATTCGGGACACCATGTAATTAATTCGATTAAAAATTTTAATAGATTGACAGTCCTAATTTTAATATTAACTAATGTTAGCTAACCTAGCTAATGTGATTTCTTTGTGGCTCTTATTACCTTCAAATTCTCAGGTTCTTGGATAATGAGAGCATCTTCACAGCTGTAAGGTATAAATTCCACTGTACTTTAATGTTGTTTCGCTTTTCTCTTTTAAAGAGCGAATATTGCATCTTCTTCTGTGGCCATCGCGATGAAGCAGCTGTTTGCCTTGAGAGCAGAGTGCTGATGTGAGACAGGTGTTTGCACATAAGACAGTAGGAGGCGCTCCAGACTCAAGTGAGTCATGAGAGAAAACCCGAAGAGAACACACATCTAAACCATCTCTCACTCTAAACAAACAGCTGTCTTTATCACTTTATGTCAGGAAAATTCACTATTGCTTTTGTCAGAAATTTAAATTTGTAAACCAATTTTTTTTTAAACATAAATGTAATCTGATTACAATGTTTTATGTAACATCAACGGAATACAGTTACCTAATTGTATCGTGATTACCTAACACCGTTACTAGTAATCCGCTACTCCCCAAGCCTGCTCACAGAAAGCTACAATGTGCCTGCATATCCCACACCTGAGAGATGCACTGGTGTACAAACAAAGATGAAACACATGTCTCCCCCTAGCATTATTAGGCATGGCATCTGTTACATTTTCATTACATTTAAATGTATCCATTTAGCAGATTTTATCCAAAGCGACTTGTAAAAATACTTTCTACTGAACTAAATTCTACTGAACCAAGGTAGTGTGCATTAGTGGTCGGTCTATAACCTGTATTAATCTAATAGTAAACTCACTGCTCACTTGACTGTAAAACCAAGACATGGTAGCATTTTCTTCAACAAACAGTATGCTTTGCTGTGTGATGTTGGACCTGAACATTATACATTTTGCCTTTTGATCCAAAAATGAAGAAGGATACAAATGTTAAGGAGAAGCAAAGATTATTTCCCATAAAGGCCCTATACATGCAACAATTACACACATGGGACACACACACACTAATGCAGTCTATTAATATAGAACAGATAAAAACACATATTGCAGGTCTACACTCACTGGTGTCTTGTGCTGAGTTGCTGCCTGAAAACTCCAGCTTGGCTTTCACTGTGGAAACACAGATGGACTGAGCAGAATCCTCTCTGAAAGGTGTAAGATAGAGAAAGGAAGAGAAAGACAGCAACGAGAGAGAGAGAGAGAGAGAGAGAGAGAGAGAGAGAGAGAAAGAGAGAGAGAGAGAGAGAGAGAGAGAGAGAGAGAGAGAGAGAGAGAGGAGGAGTGTGCTCAGGATGTTGCCAATGCTTTGGTTTGCAGTAATGTAGTCCTCTCTAAACTCAGCGAATCTGCTACCCAGGCTATGCAGATCATCAACTGTGTGTGTGTGTGTGTGTGTGTGTGTGTGTGTGTGTGTGTGTGTGTGTGTGTGAAAGAGAGAATGTCAGTGTCTGCAGATGAAACACACAAAAACATAAGAAATACTGCTGATGTGCTTATTTGAGTGCTGAGTAATCTAAAGAATAGCTATTTAGAACAGCCATGTAGAAAGAGACAATTTGACATAAGACATTTTTACAGTAATGACAAATAATAATACAGTATATACATTGAACCACTTTGTATTGTATGTCGGTATTATAGGAGCTTATATATATATATATATATATATATATATATATATATATATATATATAAAACCCCAAAAACATTCACTCACTCACTCACTCACTGTCATCTGAACCAGAGTCAAAGCAAAACTGAGCGAGAGAGATTGAACGGCAGCCAGAGAAAATAATACAGTGTAGTTTTGAGTTTTAAACTTCAGCATTCAGCATGTACTGTATGCATAGTATCTAATAATGCATTGGCAATGTACTCTCAAGTTTCTCTTGCCAATCAAGTTTGATATAAATTACATCTGTTATTCTTCAAAAATCTAAAGTCATGAACCTCTGGCCTGGTAACCTACAAACCTTTTTTTCAGTTACCAGACCAAATGAAACAGATTCATGAGCTATCATCTTAAGCAAGGCACATAACCCTGTAGTCAAAAATGTATTGTATGTCAATTTCAACAAGAAAACATCTACTAAAAGAAGCATAAAATAAGTGTTTAAATGCTATTTCATACCCTTCAAACACAAGGTATGTGTGTTATCATGCCTCATTGTCTTATCTGTCAAGTTCTGCAAGGCTAAACTATCACTTTGCTGCCAGGGATCTAGAGATGAAGTCAGAGGTGAAGGAACATTTTCTATAGATAAGCTCTAGTTACCGTCTGGGCTGTATTATGTGACGCTGCATCACAGGGTTTGTTCCATCCAACTAAACATTCAACACCTACTGAAACTCACCCAAAGCTCAAGGAGCATCACTGGAAATAGAGGTGCTAGCCAACTCAGCTACAGGCCCTGTCCTTGAAGTACACAGACAGGAACATTTCCATCCTCTCTGTCCCTTTGGGTCTAAGAGTTACAATGACAGACTTGCTTGAAGCAGTTGATGTCAGAGCACTTCATGCAAATACGGAATGGTGTGAAAAAAAACAATCGTTGTTAAGAGTTAAACAAAATACAGTATGTATTTAACCTTTACAACAGCTTACCCATAAAGGAATAGTTTACCCATAAAATAACATTTGTCGCCATTTACTCACCCTCATGTCTTTCGAAGTCAACAAAAACTGTTTAAAGTAGAATGTCCAAGCTGCTCTTTTACATATACAATGAAAGTGAATGTTGACCTTGGCTGACAAGCTAGATTTCAAGGCAAGATTTTTAGTGAATTATGACTTAAATTTCTGAGCACTTTTCTAGTACTTTTTGTCCCCCCTTTCATTGTGGATCTTGACAGCCCCAGTCCTCACTTTTTGCTATAGCTTATGCATTTTAAAGGATATGGGGTGCTAAATGGACAGTTACTGTAATTTTATCTGCTTTCTCTGTAACATTTTTAAATAAGTGTCCTTTAACCAAGGTCAAAAGTGTTGAGCCGAAAAGCGATCACTGGCAATATAAGTGTTTTTTTGACACTGGAGATTCACTTCTCCATTTACATAACATCACTGGGATCTGTCATTCAGGCACATGGTTTTTCCTATCAGTGCTATGCCAATGACACACAACTCTACCTATTATTCTAGCCTGATGAGCCTAATATATTGCTGCACAGATCTCAGCCTGCCTCATCGTGCTGGATAAAAGAATGCTACTGTGGCACACAGGTGGAAGTCATTCACCACTTATCTTGCTCACCACAACTACCTCCAAATCAGTCAAGCAAAGTCAAGCAATTTTTCTAGCGAGCCCAGCAATACAACATAACTTCACCATTCTGCTAGACTCGTCAACGATTAAACCATTAAACCAGAAATTTGGGGATAGTGTTTTATGATCAGCTGAACTTCACGGACCACATCATAAAAACAGCCCAATCATGCAGAACTGCACTGTACAACATTAGGAAGATCAGACCTTTCCTTTCTGAACATGCTTCACAATTTCTTGTCCAAGCTCTTCTCGTCATATCTAGACTGGACTGCTCCAATGCTATTCTGGCAGTACTTCCTATATTTAAAGTTAAACCTTTGCAATTGATCCAGAATGCTGCAGCGCATTTGGATTTAAAAGAGCTCAAGAGAGCACATGTCATGCCTCTCTTTTTTAACTGCACTGGCTGCCAATGGTTGCTTGTATCAAGTTCAAGACATTGATGCCACTGGTTCCACACTGCCCTATCTATACTCACTACTTCAAGTCTATGTGACCTTCAGAAGCTTTTCTGACTTTCATTTCTACTTTTTCCTCGCTGGAGAAATGAACTCCTAAATTCCATCTGATTCTCTAACTACTTTAAAGAAACATCTAAAAATGCTTATTTTTCATGAGCAATTGACCCAATCTAAGTGCACTTAGTGTCTTCCTTCTTCCTAAAAAAAGGTCTCACTCCCTTCTTCCACCACTGTCTCTCACCTTCCTCTCTGCGTGTACATCTCTGAGCAATTTGAAACTTTGTATTGCATCACTTCTAATGTTATTGTCTCCTTAAGACAAATTACTTCTGCTGTAGCTATTCCTTATTTGTAAATCCCACTGGTTAAAAGTATCTGCTGAATGAATAAATGTAAATGTATATGTAATGCTCTAAAATCTCTTTATAAAACTAGATTATAAGTGGCCAACATATAACTGACAGACATGATTAATTAGAGTTAATAGGTAGATGGTTAACCTATACAATAAGCCTCCAGCTATATCACAGAGCATATAGTGGGCATACAGTATAATATAATTTTAAGGACGCATGAAATGCGATGATAAAATACAAAACCAATACAAAAGGCATCAAAAGGTAAAATGTATAATGTTCAGGTCCAACATTTGGTGAAGAAAATTCTTCCATGTCTTGGTTTTACAATCAGGTGAGCAGTGAGTTTACTATTAGATTAGTACAGGTTATAGACCTACCACTAATGCACACTACCTTGGTTCAGTATATTTTTTTACATTTAAGTATTTTTATTTGCAATATGCAATGGTTAAAATATGCAATGACTATGCAAAAGCTGGAGAAGCCACTTTGGCACTTAATATGAGACAATTCACAATTTGATGGAATAACAGATAAATGTTGAAATGCTCACTCATGTGCAAGGTCAGGTCATCACATCAGAAGTAGCACTGGAGCATGCGCAGTGACCAAAACGATGCTCGGTCGACCTACATCTTGTGCATTACTTCCGTATACTTTCATGAACAGAGTTTTTACCAAGGCTCAAGTTTTGATTTGTCCTGAAAATGGAGGATTGCACAGTGTTGTATTATAAAATAATTTTTTTGTACACTTCTCCACCTTCACCAATACAGTCTGTCTGCAAATATGTGTTCGCTCACATATTTGTGTTCTTGTGCACGAGTGCTCCCTTACCTCTAGTAAACACTCAAAGGAATGCAAGTTCTCGCTGTGAGATGTTCTCAGGGAATTCCTTGTGCAAAACAACATCAGAGACATGGGCCAAAAGACAATACCTCCTGCTGCTCTCACCTCGAGACCAAGCCCATACGCCACAAACACTCGTGAACGGTGCAGGCAAGCAGCTGTCATTGGGCATTAGAGGTAAATACGGTAGCAACTGTTTAGGTTGCCATTGATATTCATTGATAAGTATTGCCAGTTTACCCTGACTTACTGAGCTGTTTTCCCATTGCCATGGTTTCTTGATTAATTTTATGACCATTGCATGTTTTTCTGAATTTACTGAGTTTTGTATTACCCTTTGTTTTTTTTGCCTGGTTGGACTGTCTACTTGGTTTATTGGATTTATCTGCCTGCTGTTTGGATTGTTTGCTTTGTCTCTTTTAATAAACATCCTGCACATGGATCCTAACACCATCTCCATGGCCAGTTTGTTACAGAATACTTAACCTACCATGGATCCAGCGGAAGTCTTGCAGCTCCAGGCTGCATTTGCACATCAGTGCAAGGTTTTAAAGGGTTATCGAGACCAGCTGAACAACCTACAAGCCGCCAACGAATATTTGACTGCCCCATGCTAAACCTATAAGCTTTGCTCTTCCTGACAATTTTGACGGTTCTACTAAGAAATGCTGGGGGTTTTTTTATGACAGTGTAAAGTCTATTTCTCTAACCAACCTGAATAATTTGATCAAAACGCCAAGAAATGTACCTTTTTATGATGTCTCTGCATACTGGTAAAGCACACGATAGGGCCGCTGCTCTTTGGGACAATGATCCTCAAATCCAGACCTCATTTGACTTTTGTTCAACAGATCCACAAAGTCTTTTGAATATTCAGCGGGCGGTCAAGATATCTCTGTTCAGCTGCTTCATTTATGCCAGGGCCATCGATCTGCAGCAGACTACACAATTGTGTTCTGAATGTTAGCGGCTCAAAGTGGGTGGAACAATGTCGCTCTGAAAACAGTTTTTTTCTGCGAGGGGCTTCACCAAGAACTCAATGCGGAACAGATATGCAAGGGTTAGGGTTCTACACTGTCTGAATTCATTACCATGGCTATCAAAATGGATAACCAGCTTAGAAATGCTCCACGGCCCCAGTTTCAATCCGCTTCTACAGTCTCAGTACAGGTACAGGCATCCACTGAATCGCCCGAACCTATGCAAGTTGTATACACCCGTGTTTCTATGGAAGAACGTCAATGTCACCATAACAAAAAACTTCGCTATTACTGTGGTGAACCAGGTCATCTTACTGCTGCATGCCTACTCAAGAAATCAAGTTCCCATGAATCAAAGCTGAAAGTGAGAACCACGAATGTATCACCTATCCTTCACAATTTTTGTTGCCTGTAGAGATTTCCATTGGTGATCATTTATTTTTATTTTGTTTAGCTTTAGTGGATTCTGTGGCTGCTGTGAATCTCATAAATCAAGAGATTGTACTCCATTTACTCACTATTCAATGTATTCCAACAATTAATATCACCACAGTTGACAACTTTCCCATTGCCATTACCAATGGATAACCCAACAGACTGTTCCCATAACTATCAAGATTGGACTATTTTTATGTGGAGAACTCACCCAATCATGCTCTTATACTGTGTCATCCTTGGCTAGGTATCCACAACCCTTCTATATCCTGGAACCAGGGTAAGCTCACGCAATGTTCAAGTTTCTCATGAACATTGTCTCCATGTTGCTGTCCCCATGCCTTGTCTTACCACCAGCATCGAAAGCCCTGAATTCCAAACACTAACCATGATTACCGAGGAGTATGCAGAATTCAATTACGTTTTTAGTCAAGTCAAAGCTATTCGACTTCCTCCTCACTGTCCATGGGATGCACCATTGAACTTCTGTCTAATACAGCTCCACCAGGAAGCAAGGCTTATCCATTGTCATCCCCCAAGACCCCATCTATGGAAACTTACAACTAGGAAGCCCTTGCCTCAGATTATATCCACCTCTCCAGCAGCTGCAGTTTTTTTTTCTTTGTGGAGAAAAAGCACGGAAGTCTAAGACCATGTATCGAGTAGAGGCCTGAACTCGGTCACCTTGAAATACTGTTACCCACTGCCACTTATCCGCTTAGCTCTTGAACAACTCCACAAGGCTAAGATTTATACTAAGCTCGATCTAAGAAGTGCGTATAGCCTCATCAGAATCCGAGAAGATGATGAGTGGAAAACTGCATTTATCACCACCTGGGGCACTATGAATATCCTCTGTTTTCCAGTCTTTTATCAATGAGGTTTTGAGAGACCTACTGAATCAGTGTGTGGAGGCACATTGTGGTACATTGACGATATCCTCAGCTACTCTCAAAACCTTGAACATATGCAGCATGTCAGGACAGTCCTATCATGTCTCCAGGAAAGCCAGCTTTTTTTCAAGGCAGAAAATGTGAGTTTCATATCTCCCATACCACGTTCCTAGGTTACAATATCAGCCACCAAGTTGTGGAAATGGATGTCTCTAAAATCACAGTAGTAACCGAATGGCCTCAACCTTCCATAATGAAAGAACTTCAGCAGTTTCTGGGCTTTGCCAATTTCTACCACTTCTTCATCAGAAACTACAGTATCATTGCAGCACCACTCAAATCATTGCTCAAGGGGAAAACCCAACAAGTTGCCATGGAACAACGCCACATGCTAAGCCTTCGTCTCCCTCAAATCAAGCTTCACGACCGCTCCTATACTGAAACACCCTGACCCCAATGTTCCTTTTGTCGTTGAAGTAGACACCTCTGATTTTTGGATTGGAGCAGTCCTGTCACAATGTCACAGAACCCCAGGAAAGCTTTACTCTTGTGCATTTTTCTCCAGAAAGTTATTTCTGCTGAACAAAACTTGTGGGGAACAATGAATTACTTTCCACAAAGGCAGCACTCGAAGAGTGGCCTCGCTGGTTAGAGGGCACAGTCCACCCATTACAAGTTATCTCTGATCAGTACCTTGAATACATCAAGGCAGCCAAGAGACTGAATCCATGTCAAACCTGATGGTCATTGTCCTTCACCAGGTTGGATTTTTAACATCACTTACTGCCCTGGTAGTAAGAATAGCAAAGCAGATGCACTTTCACGCAGGCATGATCCACACCACATCCAACCTTATCCTGGATCAATCCTACCACCATCTGTCATCATTGCACCAATTAGTTGGGATATAATGGAAGAATAAAACGAGCACAACAGCATGAACAGTCACCGCCTGACTGCCCCCCCCAACCAAGTACTTTGTACCACAAGCTCTGTCTGAGAACTTTCCAATGGGTCCATACTTCATTGAATGCAGGACACCCTGGCATCCAAAGAACAATAGTTACTAACTATGTGAAATCTTAAGTGTGTGCACAATCTAAGACCCCCAGGGAACTGCCCATGGGATTACTCAAAACACTGCCAATACTCCAAAGACCATGGTCCCACCTGTCCATCAATTCTGTCACCGACATGCCAAACTCCAATGGATACACCACCATACTGGTTATTATTGACCAATTTTAAAAATCCTGTAGACTTCTCCCTCTCAAGGGTTTACCCACAGCTATAGAAACTGCTAATACTCTATTCCACCAAGTATTCAGAGTCTGTGGATTACCAGAAGACATTGTGTCTGATGTCACATCAATGTTAGTCTCACCTCAGACTATCACCCTCAAGTCAACGGAGAGGTGGAACATTTAAACCAGGAGATTGGCAGATAGCTTTGGAGCTACTGTAGCGTGAACAGAAAAAGTGGAGTGACTTCTTGCCCTTGGCCGAATATGCATGGAATTCCCCCATTCATACCTCTATGGGGATAACCCCCTTCCAATGCGTGTTGGGCTACCAACCCCCGATGTTCCCTTTGGTCGGGAGAACCATATACAGTGCCAGCTGTAGACGATTGGATTAGGCGGAGCGAGAGGGTGTGGGACAGTGCACGTGTCCGGCTACAGCGAGTGGTCCCAGCGCAACTTTCAGGCTGACTAGCAGAGGCGCCCTCACCCAAACTATCAGCCTGGACAGAGGGTCTGGTTATCCACAAATGATCTCAAGCTGTGGCTACCTTGCAGGAAGCTCAGTCTAAGTTATGTGGGTCCATTCAGAATTATCAGTCAAACAAACCCAATTACTTATTGATTAGAACTTCCCACTAACTACCGCATCTCTTCTTCATTCCATGTGTCCTTGCTGAAACCAGTCCACCCGGAGTCTGGCCCTGGAATCACGAATCCCGAGCCTCCGCCTCCACTGGAGGTTGGAGTATCGGCATATATGGTTAGAAAGATTATGGACTTAAGGCAATGAGGGAGCCAGATGCAATACTTAGTAGACTGGGAAGGCTACGGACCGGAGGAGAGATCATGGGTAGCCGCCAAGGACATACTGGACCCATCCCTCATCCAAGAGTTCCACCAAGCCCATCCTAATCATCCAGCACCAAGACCAAGAGGAAGTCCCTGTAGAAGAGCACCAGGAGTTGTTCGTGGGGGGGGGTTCTGTAACATCTGAGGTTGTTACCCATCCTACCAACCACAAGAGGGAGCCCTTTACCAAATACAGATCTTCATCGTGTGCGGGCGCGTGTCCGTCTGTCCATGAGTGCGTGCAGTTCCATTGTTCATTGCAAAGTATTGCCAATATACCCTGCCTTACAGAACATTTTTCCATTTGTTTCTTGATTCATGTTATGCCAATTCCCTGTTTTTCTGGATTTACGGCTTTTTGGATTACCATTTGTTTTGTTTGCCTGGTTGGACTATCTATTTGGTTTATTGGATTTATCTGCCTGCTGTTTTGGTTTGTTTGCTTGTGTCTCTTTTAATAAACTTCCTGCTCATGGATCCTAACACTGTCTCCATGGCCAGTTAATTACACAGATAAGGTTTGAGGTGAAAAACTTTTGTTATATTTTAAAAATTGTTTTAAATCTAAACGTGTGTCAATTTCGTAGTCATGTAATAGGTTTCCAATTTGAATTCATACATTTTGAAAACCTTGATGGTATTTTCTACAAAACATTGATTTAATGACTTCAAAAAAGTTTGCACCTAAAAATACACCTGAAATACATGAGAATGTGCACAAATTCATCATTCATACATATATTTTCCAGCATACTGTATTTTTCAAGGTCAATGTATATTTACAAATACGATTAAAAGGTTACACCATATGACCAACAAAATGGGCCTTTTCATTAAAATATCAAAAAAAAAATATATATATTTTGTCAAGCCTTTTTGTTTTTCGGCAAATGGAAACCTAGGTATTGGTTACACCACATGACCACATGCATTTGGACAAGCTTTTCAAATATTTATATTTTGAAACTAAATTGTTTCACTGCTTTTTATTTTGTGTTAAGAAATTATAAAATATTAGTCTGAAGTTCACATGCCAACATTTCTTCAAAGCTTTCAGCTTTTTCCAGACATTGATATCACATGACTTTTCATCACATGAAAAATATCTAAATGGCTTTGAACTTAGTATTTAAAAACATGTTCATCATATAAGATGTGTATTCAAGTCACTGTTTTGTGTGAAATGCATTTTTATTTTCATTTTGAATAATTTAATAGATCTGGACAAAAAAATGAGCGTAATGTCATTGAACAAAAACTATTAAGCCTAAAATAATTTGGGTTTAGCCCTTGTCAGACAGCCTGAAATATACTCCTTTGCCTGCCAGAGAAAGAATAATTAAGAAAAGTATGCATAATTAAGAGAATATTCAGTTTCTGACTAGATACATTGGAAGGTGAACAGGCTCCTCTTATATATGTGTTATTGAATTATCTTGAAATTATCCAGTGATGGCATTCATTAAATGTTTGTTGTTTTTACTAATGTTTATGGCAAGCTAATTGTACAGTTTTATATATATATATATATATATATATATATATATATATATATATATATATATATATACTGTATATACTGTATATACCAATGTGAACATGGATTATTCGTTTGCATGTCTCCTTCCAAACATACTCAGTGTTCATGCACTACACTTGGGCTTTTTTCCCGAACTCTGACACTAGATGGTAGTATGTGCTTGGTTAATAGTGTGGTGTTGTGTGCTTGCTAGATTATGTACAGTAGGCTAATTCATACAAAGTGTAGCTAAATAAAATTATTAAAGTTAAAAAAAATGATGTCAAAACTATGAAGATATTATATACATTTATTTTTTTTTATTTGAGAGTGTGTATAAAATCAAGGTCACACCACACAATTTAGGTCAAGTTGGAATGTAAGAGATTAACTGGTCACAAAATATCAAGTCTGTAACTCAGTATACTTAATTGTGTACCCCAGAACTTTTCAAAAACATTGATTGTATTATGTTACGTAGATATATTTGGTAGCTGGGTGCCTTAACAGCACTCATTGAAACAACGGATTAAACAATGATTTGGGTAGCTTGAGCCAGCCGATTTTTTTTGTGAGTCTGTGCAAATCCATCAGCCAATGGGGTGATTACCAAAACATGCAGCTGGGCTTTGGGGTCTCACCGCACAGAGATTCACCATGCAGCTATTTCCTCTAAATAGGTATCTGAGTGTTTTTTCTTTACTTCATTTTATTTCTCACAAAAGGATCGGTGTGCATATGATCATAGTGAGGTAACGCCTATTAAACTTACTTGTAAACCAGGTAGCTTCATAAGAATGGGGATTATATTCAGAAACACTAACAATGCAAATTCACCCGCTGTGCCATCTGTGAAACTTGGAAAACTTAAATCGGCCATAGCACAGCATCCTCCTAAACACCCAACTTTCTTTTCTTGCCCTCTTTGTTGTCGTAAAGCAGGGTAAAGGCGCTACAGAAGCAAGGAGGGAAGGAACAAAAAGCCTTTTGTTAACTAATTACACTCTGAGCTATTCTTTTCCCTCTTGCAAATAAAAACATGTTTTTTATGATCAATTCAGAATTGTTCTCAATGAGTCTGAACTTGCCTACACAGCAGAAATGAACAATCAACTGTATTATTCAGCATGGCTATAAACTTCTTTATTTGAGAATAAGGAATTTTTTTTTCTGAAGTTTGTCTTCTTTGGACAATAATTGTACATTAACAGTTAATCACCAAAATATGGAGTCCCACTAAGACATTAAAAGAAATAACTAAGATAACTATTCACTCTGAGTCTTGGATTTAAACATTTTGTAAAACAGCTTAACAGATTTATAAACTAAACATCTGAAAACATTAACCTTCTGAGACCTGAACATGGCTGCTGCATGCAATTTCCCTTTTTGATTTGTAACTAGTAGCACCTAATTGGTTGTGAAATTTTAAATAATACTAAGCTATAGAAAGTCAGATTTTATTTTGTATTTATTTATTTTGATCAAATTGATTATTATGTTTCCAGGAGTTTTGGTTTTTCATGTTTTTGAGACGTTACAGACAAAACAACAGAAATTACAATAATTAATTCTGAATCAAAGTAATGTACAGCAACATCCAATCACTGTCAACTTAACCTCCAATGTGCTGTCTGTCTCCACTGCTCTCAGAATAGTTCAGATGTACATTATTTTAATTCTAACTCCATATAAAGCCTCTGACAGATTTTGGGTGAGCCCATTGATTCTCAATGTAATAATGCAAATTAAATATTGGGTTAATAAGGAAAAAAAAATGGCTAAAGTACACATTTGTGTACATTGTGTTTAGCAGCATGGCATTTTGGATAAATTGCTAAAATTTAAAAAATGGCATATCAGATGATACTAGACTCAATCTTTACTCTAATCTATGAATCTAATCAGACTCAAACAGGTTTTAGTGTGAAAACTTAATTAGGTTTCCAAGTATTGGTGTTTCTCTCAAAGACAAACTCCACTGTGGTCGGTGGCATGTTGTTTTGTCACATGACTCAGTGCGTCGAAAGTTTAACACTTCACTTACAACAGAGTACTGAGAACTGAGATCAGTCAGTTTAAATTCATTTAAACTGCACAAGGTTAAAGAAGGGAAGAGGATTTACCAAAGCCAGCACACAGATTGCTTATAGCTGATCATGGCTGTTTTGGCATTCTTAGATTATGAAAAAATACACAGAGCTAAGTAAAGGTGATAATCTGTTCCCGATTATAATCTAATACCCACATAAAACTTTTCTAATTGGACAAATGTCATCCTCTGGGATAACAACGACTGGAAATGTTATAAGGTGTATTTTTAAAGCTATATTGGAATGTAATAAACATGTCAAGACTAAAATGGGTTATTGAAGTGCCCTATATGAATAATACTTGATACAATATTTGATGATGTGGATATTCACGCTTTTCAAAGTTCCGTTCTGGAAGTAATTTTACATGTTGACCAAAGACAAATTATTTCACAAAATGTCATCATACATTATACGTATAGAACTATTATTATAAGAGAAAAGTATTTATGCAGATGCAACATGTAAAATTACTCAATCAAAACTCTTCTAACTCTCCAAATTTGAATCCAATATGTGCTGTCTGGTTTCAGGTCAGCTAAGAATGTGAAATGAAATGAAAGCTGACAAATAAGTTAAAATGCTGGAAAACATAACATTGGTTTACAGGGTAAATTTAGAGTATGTTATGGTTACATTTATTAACTTTTTGCATTGGTAGTTCTGGAAATTTCACCATATTCCTCATCTCCTTTCCATTTGCAAAATACTCAAACATAAGTAAAACTGCCTGTAATTTCAGAGCAAGAGTACTAACCAACGTGTAGCTACACATACAGTACATAACTGGGTGTTTTTGTAGGCTTTTAACATGTCTCAGATACAATATGCATGGCATGTACGCCTGTAGAGGTTTTCTAGTTTCTTCTCTCTCTCGACCAACCCCACGTGCCTTGTATCACTCTCACCTCAACGTTAAATCAACACCTTCAGCAAGCTACCCTCGGCCTCCATTACACCACCCATAGGAAAGAGCCTCCTCCCGCACAAAGACAACTGATCCTCCGGCAGCACACAGCTGTTGGAAATGTTGCCATACAATGTAATAAAGACACAGGGATTAAAGCAATGACTCACAGCTTCATCGCTCACAGTGTCCCTCCTTCCCACCATCATGGGTGAGACTGATGTCTTTATGAGGCGACGGTGATGAAATGTTGCATAGTACAATTCTTTCGAAAGTGAAATCAAGAGGAGCTATTGAGTGGTAATCTGAGGAGGGCTGGATAAGCCCGTGATTTACAGACGGTGGTGGTGGAAGAGGGAAGTTCTCCGGTTCTTTATGAATTAGTTAGATTTCCGCTGAAAGATGCAACACAAAGTCATACCATAGATATGAACCCTGAGATTGTGACTCAAACATGGTTCAATTCAAGGAAATGAGTCAATCATAGACTTTAGAGAATATAATTTTGTAGAAAGCCTGAGTTGAAAACCATTTCTACCCTACAAAGGCAAAATGCAGTAACTTCAGTACACATCTTGTCAAAATTGGGTTATGACTGAAATCAGGTCCATTAATCTGTCTTGTGATAGACAGGTTTGGCTCAACTATGCTGAATTTCAGTGAAAATGGAGTGAGATCCTTATATTATATATACTCCACACTGACTTTGAAACCATTTTTCCCAGTTTCAGTGTATTTACTGCGTTTTGGTTTTGTAGGGCCGATTGGTACAGGTCAGAGACATATACAAATATGCTGCAAAAGGCATGAAAGATAGCAATTTCTTCCCCATGTTTTACACATTAGCTTTTGTACAGGCTGCTTTTGCCTTCATTTGTTAGCTGGCTCAGGTTTTGCAATTGTAATGTCACTTACAGAAGACCCTGAACTCCATCAACATATGGAATCCATCGATTTACTATCCCATTCCTCTGAAAACCTCAAAATCCCCTTACACACGGGAGATTTACACCCAAAACATCATGGTATAATGTTCCTCTCTTGCTTGCTGTACTCTTTCCCTGACTTTATACACTGCCAACATGTTTGCATTTGGGCTGTTGGTCATGGTAGTGTGTATTCACATAGCAATGGAAATGGAGAACAGAGGTTTTTCTGTTAATACTCGGCTTGGTTTACATGTTTGTTCACACCTCATTAGCCAGAAATGAGTTATTGCTCTTAACATACTGTAGATCATACTGTATATTGAATGAAAGAAAACGCACCTATTAATAGAATATTCCTGTGTCAATACAAGTTAAGATCAATCTACTGCATTTGTGGCATAATGTTGATTACAACAAAAATACATTTCGACTCATCCCAACTTTTCTTACAATGGAAGTTAATGGGGCCAAACAGTAAAACGTTAAAATACTCACTGTTTCATAAATATCACCACAATACATAAACAATATGCCTGTTAACATGATTTTAGTGTGATAACTAACATTTTCTGTGAAAGTTATATCCAATTTTACAACTTTGTTGCCATGACGATGTAATGTCAACAAACCCTAAAACGACTGAAAAAATTATGATTTAAACAACTTGTTTTAACAGAAGAAAGAATTTAAGTGCTTTTATAAACTTATAAGCTTCACATTTCACTTGAAATCCTCCAAATATTGGCCCCATTCACTTCCAATGTAAGTGCCTCACTGTAACCTCAAAGGACATACGAGTCAAAATTAATTTATGTGGCAGTCAATATTATGCCACAAATGCTGTCTATTGAGCTTAACTTTTATTAAACCCGGAATAGTCCTTTAACATATGAGATCATAATTTATCACAGTACAGTACTGGTTTTGGAATGTGAATGTTTGCAAAGAGGCTTGAATTATTCATCC
This sequence comes from Moxostoma hubbsi, assembly GCA_032164185.1. Taxonomy (NCBI): domain Eukaryota; kingdom Metazoa; phylum Chordata; class Actinopteri; order Cypriniformes; family Catostomidae; genus Moxostoma; species Moxostoma hubbsi. Next base: position 20,066,599 of record JAVLUX010000020.1, on the reverse strand, counting down.
TTGACATATCTTGTCCTGACTTTTTGCTGTCTACAAAAAAAAAAAGGGGGTTTAATTATTGCAACCTTGCTCAGAATTTAAGATATCAGTGCAAGTTAATATTTCTGTTAAGGTATTGCACACACACTGTTAATTCTTTGTTTTGTTTTTTTAATTATGGCGTCGGCAAACAGCTGCTGTATGTTTATGCAGGCAAATTTAGAGAACACTGGTGGTCTCAAAAAATGTGCTGTCAATGGAATTAATATTTTTATATTTAGACTGTCTGAAGTCTGAATTAAAATCTATTCAACAACTAAAAATTGAACAGTCCACAAAACAGGTGATATTTTAATGTGACATTTCTGTACACTAAAAAGTGAGGTTCAATGTCCACTGAAAACACTAGACTGTTAATGTCACTGGACAACAGCAATGTTGACTAAATTAACTCTTTGTGCAATCAGAGCAAATTCACTCATGATTTCAGGTGTTTCATATTGTTTCCACTCTGATATCACAAAAGTAGACACTGCAAAATTTCAGCATAATAATCAAAGACCAAGTGAAGCCATACTTCCTCTTCATACCTCCTCTATAACCCATCAGGATTCAGAGTCTCAGCCTGTCTTCCTATGTGAAAGGCTCACTTTTTTACTCTGAACACCAATGAATTGAAAACAAATGTGCACTGAGAAACTGTTTTTCCATAACGGAGATAAGATAACAGTTGATGCACAGGACAGATGTTTCCTTATCTACAACCCTCTCTTGGATCCTACATGTCATTAGAAAAGCCAAATTTGTCAAATCTATGTCTTCAGTGAGTCACTCACCATCACAGTGAGCCGAGCACAAACATTCATCTGGCTACCCAGTAAGTTGCATCATAAAGATGGATGTCAGTGGGTTGATCCAGAAAATTCTATGTCCAATGTTAAGTTACATAGTTGGAAAGGCTTCCAAAAGAACTCAAAAGACGAAGATTATTCACTGATTCAGTTTTGAACAGATATTTGTCCCTTTTAAAAGGGTGAAAGATTTATGTGTTAAAATGAAAGTATAGTCACTGTCCATGCATCACAGCTGGAGAGGCTGGCTGAACTTTTTTAAAGCAGGTTAGTGTGTCCATCCTCAGACCTCTCTCACACAGCATGCAAAGCAGAGCATGTCTGTTGTACATGCAGTCAGCTATGTGCACATTGTGGGATGTTGTGGAAACACAGTGTAATTCAGCTGCCAACTCAGGCTTGTGCTGTGCATGGCGCCTCCGCTCCCCCAGGATTTGCTCACCCAGTTGCTTCCTGATGTCTGCTGTGGGCTACTGTCAGTGATTTAGCATTACACGCTTGTGCTGTGTCTATAACTTTGACTGTGAGAAGACACCTTAACTAGGAGAAAAAGACATTCAAGTCTATAAGTTAAGTGTGGACTTAATTAGCATGGCAGCTAGGAGAAAGGCCTACATGGAGCACAGCAACGCAGATTTCAGAATACTGACAACATAGTCTAGAACAGTCTACAACGGACAGGGTAAGAAGGGTTACTTTTTAAATGTATTCCACTTCGGATTACAGAATAGATGCTGTAAAATGTAATTTGTAACATATTCCGTTAGGTTACTCATGGACAGTAATGTATTCTAAATGCTTTGGATTACTTCTCAATCAAATCAAATCAAATCAAATCACTTTATTGTCACACTACCATGTACACAAGTGCAACAGTAGGTGAAAGTCTTGAAAGTCTTGAAAGTCTTCTTCAGCACTGGTAGATTTTTTTACTTGTTTTGACTATACAAACTCTGCCAGAACAGTAAGACAAAATACACATGTTAAAAATACATTCTCTAAAAAACCCAAATTTCTTATGCAGTGTTGTTTCTAAAACAAGATCAATCAAATTGATATTGTTTTATAGATTTGTAGAAATTTTTACAGGAAAACATAACAAAAAACATCAAGAATATGATTTTTGCCCTAATATCAAAGGTCTTAAAAGAAAAAAATTAATTATGATCCAACGTGAATTTTCTTGATAAAAAATATATGATCGTGTCTGGTAACATGTGCATGTAAAATGACTAGAAATAGCATTTTAGCTTAGCGTAAAGCCGACAATTTATAGTTTGTAAAGGTTTATTTCTATTTTTCTGCTCCAAACTTATTTCAAACTTACTTCTCTGTCTGCTCGTATGAATGTAACACATCATAAGAAAGTGTTTCACCGCTATTAAAAATATTATATGAAACAAATGACAATAAAATGCAAAGTAATCTCTTCAGTAATCAAAATACTTTTTGAATGTAGCTGTATTCTAAATACCAATTATTTAAATTGTAACTGTTGTGGAATACAGTTACTTATATTTTGTATTTTAAATATGTAATCCCATTGCATGTATTTTGTTACTCCCCAACCCTGACAACGGATGGGTCACAACCCAAAAATGGTTCTCTGGTCTGTTATTATAGAGTCAAAGACAACAAGGATAAAACAATGCTAAAAATTAAAATGAGAAAATTAAATGTAACATTTTAAAATAAGGTTACATTGGTTAACAACATTAGTTAGCATGAACAAACAATGAGCAATTCTTTTAAAGCATTTATTAATCTTGGTTAATATGAATTTAAACATATATATCTAAAAATAAAAATTATCAGAAGTTGTAGGCCCTATATGAAAACATTAGTTAATGCACTATAAAGTAACATGAACAAACAATGAACAATTATATTTGTATTAATTAACATTAACAAAGATAAATAAATGCTGTAAAAAAAAAAATACAAAAAAATAATACTATTGTTTATTGTTAGTCACGATATTTAATGCATTACGAATGGAACCATAAAGTATTACCAATACAATCAAGCATATAATTATCATAGTATTCCCATATTTTGTTGATGTCCAATCAATCTCTACGAACTTTGACGCAAATTCTTCCCTCAATTGATAGCTAGCCAAATTAAACAATTAGACAGACACCAACAGTTGACTAAAACAGTTGCAATGCAATATCATGTCAACAGAGGGCACCCTTATCAATTATTGAGAGCTTCAGAGTTTGCTAGTATCCAATGCTTGTGCAGAGGATATGACCCAAATATGATCGACCAGGACTGAAAAGTCCATATTGTACTAAAAATCAAGATGTGTCTTTTTTTAAATGCTCCCTCTTCTTTAGGAGATTATCTTTTGTATTGTGTTTACAGGATTTCCTATAATGCAGGTTCAATCCGCCACATTTAGGCTACCACTCACCTCAAACTTTCCACTGGGCACAATGGCTCTTAAAGTCCACATTTTCACAAACAATGTGTGTGGTACACATTTTCCACACATAAAATATGTTACTGGGTGATCACAGGGAATTTACAATGCTAGAATGACTGGCAGAAACAGCTGCAGTTAAAGCAGGTGTTTGGACAAACGCACAGTACATTTTCATTGATATTGTGCCATGAGAATATCCTTCACACCCTCCCAAGCCAAAGACACAGATACAAACACCCCCAGCCCTCTGCTTTTGAGTGACAGAGATTGAAACCCTGCACGAATCCTCAATGCAGCTTTGCAGGCGAGGCGTTGGGAGCAGAGGGCTATCGACAAGCTGCTTGTCTATCTTTATTAGCCAAATCCAACACAGAAAAATGGATCCCTTTGCTTATCCGCATGGTGCTCACTGTGGCCACTCATGAGCCACAGGTCAGAGACATGACACCAAAGTATGAGCAATGTAGAGTTATTAAGTTGATGGAGAAGATGAAGGAGAGAGAGAGAGAGAGAGAGAGAGAGAGAGAGAGAGAGAGAGAGAGAGAGAGAGAGAGAGAGAGATGGGAGGGTGGTGGGGTTAAGAGGATACTGAAGATTAGGAAGGGAATTGCCGCAGTACACTGGCTGCTTTTGTGAGCCCAGTGTACAAGGGGAAAATATCTCCTGGGGCATATGCAGCCTGCCACAAAGCACTAGTCCTATTATAGATACAACAACTTGTTTTCAGACTCCTCAATGTGATATGGCAGGTTTTGAGTGGTAGTTTGCAGACGGGCCATCGGAGCAAGGTCATGTAAAATCATTGTGGGACACAAATAGATCTGGGGTATGGTGTTTATAGACAAAAAAAAATCCCCCAAAAATGTGCTGAATGGACATTGCCAGTGCTGCATGCCAGGGCTTTGTTAGGAGACTCACTCATTTATCTGACCAAACATATAGTAGTAGATGAGTTACTGTTTAGCTCCATAAACACCAAAGATCATTTGGGTTCTATTTTAACACAAGAAAGCTGTTCTTGCCACCCAAAAACAGATTGCCAAATAGTGGAAAGACCCAATTTGTATGAACAAAGCCCTACAAGTTCTGGCAGCCCTTAAAGCATATCTGGAGTGTTCACAACCTAAATTCTTTGGATGATGTCTTAACCTTAAGCATCAATATGGAACAGAATATACTAGCTTCCACAAACAGTGAAACATGACATAGATACAACAACTTGTTTTCAGACCATGCAATGAGAGATGGCATATTTTGAGATTGGCAATATGAGCAAGGTCATGTAAAAACACAGAAACACTTATGGACAACAAATTGATGACATGCGCATGGTGTTTGTTTACTGACAAATTCAGTTAAATTACCTAAAAGATTCCCAAGCTCTGTATGTTAAAGGTAACAGCACTGTAACAAGACCTTTGTTTTTGTCAGACATAAAGCACAGGGATAATGGTGTTTAGATGGTTTTGTTAGCCATGTCAGCAGCAATTTTGGAGCTATAAATGCCCTAATACGTATAGGTGGCATGAGGCAATGCTAATGCATTAAGGAGGTATTACATTTAATTTTCTCTTTGGTTTATGTTTTTGTGGACATCTAAAATGGTTGAAACAATTGCTGTAAAGTCAACATGAAATCAAAATTGACCAAAAATGTGACAGAAAATTCTAAATGCATGTTCCTGGTCTTATTGTGATAAATTAATTGGTGTATTTATTTTCTGCTAACATCTCTTAGGCAGGTTAGGTTATTGGTTAATGTTAGCCAATTGTCAAAAATAAATTATTTAGCAAACTCCCATTGAGATCTTGCTCCATTCTACTATTGAATGCCAATCAGTCCCGCACTAAAGTTTATTCTTATTGAATGTCCTGTTTGAGCCAGAATACATCACATTAATGACTTGGGAATTAATGCTGACTTTAAGTGGATTATTAAACAAGCACTAAACACATTGACACTGTGTGTGATTTTGGAGTCAATAACGATCAATAACACATCCCCATGCTCACTGATTTGTCCATGAAACAAAATGAAAGGTTTTCTAATGTAAATAAATTGTATGTATACGTACATAACATACACAAGACAGACAATGCAAAAGGTTCTATTACTGAAAATCACATCTATGAGTCTACGACTCTATAAGTCACAGTTCATAGAATGTAATGCCTTTTCTCTTTAGCTCCATTGAGAGACTCATCTCTCTTATTTGATTGCAGTAATACCCCTCTTTCCCTAATAAGGACTGGAGGGTAGCTCACAGTCTCAGGAAGCAGCTTTGTAATGCCCCACTTATTAAAAAGCAGTGCTAGGGTCCCTGAAGTGGCTCTATATGTATGGTCAATGCACACAGGCACAGAAAGGGAGATGTTTGGTTTATGTGGTTCATATTAGTGGTGAGTATTCGTACTTGTATAACGAAGATTCAGAGTTTCACTCAAACAGTGGGGTCATATCAGACATCACAGCTCTGAAAATACTGGATATAGATCTATGGATTCCCTTCTAGTGCATTCTCTATAAGTGCAGGCTTAACATTCAAGGTAAAGCCCACTCTTTACTTGAATTCCTCAATTTCCTGAATAAGCTATAAAGTCCCTGCATTTTTTAAACAGAATGATGTGCATAGTTGATAGTATGATGATCATTAGGGGGTATACACCTACTGTATGCTATAAAAACATCTAAAACTCTTACCAGGAATAATCTACTGGGTCCCATAAAGCAGTGGTTCTCAAATGGTGGGTTGCGACCCAAAATTCTAAATGGAATTAAATGTAACTAACCATATTCACTCACTGAGCACTTCATTAAGAACACTATGGTCCTGTTGAGGTTTCATTACATTGCATGCCCTCATCCTCAGAAACCTTGAAAATGGATAGAACTAAGTTGAAAAAAATAAAAATGTGCTTACTTTTGTATTATAAACAAATTCTGTTACTGTGTTGCATTGTCACTTGACAGTGATGTCCAAAGTAAAATCAGAGTCCTGAAGCAAAACCGACTGCAAACCTGCCATAAAGTAACACTAGCAAATTTTTAGCTAACTGAACCATCACTTTCATGTCACTTTCTTCTATGGAAACTTTAATAAATTATACAAAAATGCACTTTTTTTCCTTATTATGGAAGGTTCTCAGTCCTTATCATTGTGCCTAACATCTCCTTTTGTTTTCTGTGAAGAAAAGAAAGTCATACAGGTAAATTATGACAGATTGTTCATTTTTGGGTGAATTTGCCCCTTTAAACTGACTGCCAGGAATGTGAGCTAACTCAAGTATGAGATTAATCCAGTAAATTAAGTATGTTTCAAACAGCAGAAGTGAAGGAAAATCCACCCACATCACCTTATCTGACTACCAACTCTCCCTCACACTCTCACACTCACTGTGTTGTCTACAGGGGGCCAGCTGCCCTCTGGTGACATCACACACCCTCCCAGCTGCAGCACTGATGGTGATATGAACAGATGTTGGCTTTTGGGAGACCCGTCTCCGACAACCACAACTTTCTCTCGCCACCTCCAGTTGCATGGTACTTTTGACATCTGCTCTCAGCATTTCACTCATAATAAAGCCTTTGTCCAGGACTAAATTTGCAGGAAAACACCCTCCAGCTTGCCACATCCCATGAATTTCATATTTTTATGTCATGAAACTGTCACTATAATGTTACGTTTGTTCTCATGATGCATCCCAAAATGTGTTTAAAAATCAGAGGGATTCAAACTATCAAGAGTCACATGGCTCAAACTGATATTGTATGTAAAACATATAAATCATATTATCCATATTAAGAAAACAAGTGAGGATGATTTGTTTTCGTTTCAAGGTTTGACCTTGTTCCATGTTTTGACATGTTTTGGACCAACTAAAATTACATTAAGCAAATGTTAGAAGCAGATGACTCTTTGTGTGTCTTCTCTGTCCCCTGCTAAAAAAAATTATAAATAAATAAATAAATAAAATCCTACTGTGTTAAGTGGGAATGAAAAATCACAAACAGGATTTTCTTAAAGGAATAGTCTAATCCTTATCCCATCACCAACTCATTTGTCTTTCCTTCTTCTGTGGACCACAAACAAAGATTTTTTTTGAAGGATATATTATAGGATAAGATAAAATATAGGATTTTTTTTTTTTTTTTTTTTTTTTAAGGATATATATTATTCTCCATATGCATGTCAATGTGTGCATAAGTGCATGTACAGTGCAAAAATGAAGTGCAGGAAGTGTATAATTGCACAAAGAATACTAGAGCAGATGTCATGATGTATAGTTAATAGGAGTTATATTTTTTTATCTGTTTCTTTTCAGAAACCAATCATATCGCTTCAGAAGTAGTAGATTAAACCTTCGTATTGTCATATGGATTACTTTAATGCTCTCTTCATTGTCCTTTTGGAGCTATAACATTTTTGGACCCTTTGACTTGCATTGTATAAACAGAATTGGACAAACAGAAATCATATCTCCATCAGAATATCTTAATTTGTGCTCTGCAGAAGAAAGAAAGTCATTTGAGTTTAAGACAGCTTAAGGGTGAGTAAACAATGAATTATCCTTTTTGGGTGAACTATTCCTTTAACATTCCAATTGCTTATTTTAGAAATCAATAAGATTAAATAGAGAGCAAATTGAGACATGTTCTCGCCCAAGAAAAAAACAACGGTAAGATCACATGTATCCTCCAGAGTTTCGGAAGAGATTTCAACAATGTCTCAAACTATGCTCACATTTGCCAAAATGCCAAACTCTAATCAAAAGTCCAAGTTTTTAATATTAACTAAAACATTTTGTATCAAATTCTCCTTAGACCAAATTGTTTGAGCACATTCATTTTAAAGTTCATAATGAATCCAAATGTCTCATTTATGACTATTTTATTTCTCCAAAAGACTTTTTGAAGAAACATTTATGACAAAGTTAAAACTTCAACAAAGTTTTAAAAGTCTTGAGCAATGAAAATGAATCATCTGAGCCATAACATTTTTCTCTTAGATGGCACCACAAGCTGCTCTGGGCCTTTTTATAGAATCCAATCAAGACATGAAAAGGAAGAAAATGATTTTGACATAAAATCAAAAGACAATAACTCCTCTTGCAGAGATAACACTAACCATTAGCATGTCAATCATAAACAATGTATAAACTCAGTGAAACAGTGAAGATGAACAAACCAGTGTAGAAGGGATGCAGCTGTTCAACCAGTCTCTCTTTGTGCATGTAGGAGAAAAAACATTAAACAGGAATGGGCATTCTCCCCACTTTTTTTCATTACACAACTTTCCCCGTTCTGGCAGAACATCACAACTGTCTCTCCCTCACACACATCTGTGGGCACAATGAGCTGTTCTGGCCTAAAGGATGGGGGAGGAAGGAATCTCAGCTGTTCAAGTTGTCAGAACCCTGGGAAAGTGCTCTCTCTCTCCCCTATTTCTCTCTTGCTCGCTCTTTCTTTTCCCTTTCTCATGCCTCTTATTTGATGCCCCTGAAACCTCAGACCTTGCCACTGATAATAATTTTAAAGACTCATTTGAAGGAAAAAAAGAGGTACCAAAGGGCTTAGAGGAACATTTAAACTGAGGCACGAGATCCCTTTAAATTTTATTTATTGCAAGTTCTGCTTGGGGTTGTGATGTTGATCCCACATCAGTTTGAACAGGCAGATCTGCTTGATGGTTGTTACAGCTGTACACATTTTGTCAGTGTGATGTCTTACATAGCCAACACAAGAATAAACCGGCCAAACTTGACGAGGAGAACCAGAGCTGGCGTAATGACAATAATAATAAATAATATTGAATCCTATATTTCTATAAAGGAAATTATAACTGCAGTTTGAATCACATGACTGAATTTGTTTCTTGCCATGATCTTAAAGACTTTTTGATCTTAAGGCCTATGCATAAATTCTTGAAACAGCTTTTTTGATTCATATAAATGGTGCCTATATGAATTTCTTTTTAATTAAATTTCTTGAATGAATGGATGGATGAATGAGCTGAACTTTTCAATACAAAAAGTAGCCATATTAAATCACATGGTCACAAAAACACATGCCACTGCAACAATACAGACATACAGTATATGCAGTACCAGATTAAAATATACACTCACTTAACACTTTATAAGAAACACCTGTACACCTCATGTGATTATCTAATCAGCCAATCGAGTGGCAGCAGTGCAATGCATAAAATCATGCAGATATCGGTCAGGAGCTTCAGTTAATGTTCACATCATTCATCAGAATGGGGAAAAAGATTGATCTCAGTAATTTCCATTGTTAGTGCCAGATGGGCTTGTTTGAGTATATCTGTAACTGCTGATCTCCTGGAATTTCCCCACACAACAGTCTCTAGAGTTTACACAGAATGGTGCCAAAAAACATCCACTGAGCGGGAGTTCTGCAGACAGATACGCCTTGTTGATCAGAGAGGTCAACAGAAAATGGGCAGACTGGTTTGAGCTGACAGAAAGGCTATGATAACTCAGATAACCACTCTGTATAATTGTAGTGAGTACAATAGCATCACAGAATGCACAACATGTCAAACCTTGAGACTTACTGGCTACTGCAGCACAGTGTTCCTAAGAAAGTGCTCAGTGATAGACCATTATATAATATCTTATTAAATAAAAAACTAACTGTATATGTATTTGATCAATACATAATTCCTATTTTCCATGTTATATTTCATGAGTTCACATGTTCATGTGATAGTAAGGTAAACATATGTGGCTCGCTGTCCATAATGGAGGGCTCAAGCTCGAGAATCGACCAGAGACTGAGGTACCTCCCAAAACTGCTGACAATGTCGATTGCTACTGTGGATAATAATCAGGACAGCGAGCCGGAAATATGATTTAAAGTGATACTGTGGATTGCGGCTATTGGTTTCTTGAGCCACACCAAAAGTATTAGGAAGTATTTAACAAATTGAAGCCATGTGGGCATTGGATAATGATGATATAAGGGATGGAATGCTCCTTAGGGAGCTGTCCAGTGCTGAAAGGGGGTAGGGGTGGGCTTCAATAGATGTTTGATGGTGGCAGATGCATTTGTCAGTACGCATGTGTAATGGAAGCCAGCTGACTGACTCTAAGGGCTGTAGTCTTTAGCCTCCTTGTTAGCGCACCCGCCTCCCATGCCAGAGATGCTGTTTCGAGTCGCGTATGGAGTGGGTAGAACAGGAGTGTCACACATGCCTACAGTATACCTCCAGACATGGAACTTTCGAAAGGGAGGGCTCGTGCTGCAATCCGAACGGGAGCTTGCGTTGCAAATGGGAGAGTGTTCTTGCTCACAGAATGGGTTAGCACAGCAAGCAATCAAATGGGGGACCCTCACCGCGCTCGAATGAGAAAGCCCCCTCAGCGCTTCGAAAGGGAGAGTCCATGATACAAATAAATAAGTTAGATCACACTGCCTTCAAACAGGAGAGCCCACAACCGAAGCTTGAATGCTCAAACAGCATTCGAACGGGGGAGCCCACAGCCGGAGCATGGTAACTCACACCATGCTCGAACGGGTGAGCTAGCACAGCACTAGAATGACAGAATTTAAAGCTTTCTAGAGGCCCTGCAAAAAAGTGGAACCTAAAGCTATGACAGGCAGCTGAATTTACATTGCTTAAATGTATTAATGAAGTTATATATTCATTCATGTATTACTAAATTCTTACGCATACATGCATTTGATAGATCTGTGCTGTCCTCTGTATATGTTCTGTATATAACTTGACAGCCAGGTAAACTCTTCCTAACATCAAGACTCTGAAGACAGTTAGCTCCTTGTCCACAGGTTTATTGACGTTGCAAGGAAAGAGTGAAACTGAAACATACAAAGGCATAATCAGCACTAAGTTTGCCCTTTAACAAGCACAGAAATACATTAACTCAAATTATATTAATTAAATCCCAGAGTTTTTATTGTTACAAGTTTTAAATATTTAGTAGACATTTCTGTATATAATATAACAATATATTTTAACCTTAAGATAATTATCAAATCACTTATTTATCTGTACTTGTAATATGAAATTTCAATGATCTAGAAACAGCACATCCATTAGCACATAAGGATATGAACATCAACATCAGCGATGCAGATAGTAAATAACAGACTTCTAAAGGTTAACTTATGAAACGTAACAGAATACTTGAAGAATGGAAACAGTCTTCTAACACATTAAGTGGTAACAGAAGATCTGCATACATGCATACCCATAAACGAACGTACAAGCGACATGCGCATATGCCCTTTCTTTGTCAAATAATGGGGGTCCCTGTTTTTCTCCACCAAAAGCTTTAATGAATGAAATTCCCACCAATCTGCCTCCCCACTTTGAATCTGCCCCTTTGGCGGGGGACAGGGAAAAAGAGGAAGAAGATTACGATGATGATCGCCTTTTGGATGACGATGGCGAGGAGGATGAGGATGATGCTCTTTTAAGTGCTCATTTTTGGCCAGGCATTGCGATGGACTAGTCCCCCCCCTCTCCTGTCCAGGGAGAGCTGTACCTGGTTGATATGTGTAGAAATGGGTGGCAGCCAAACTCTAAATTGACTGGCCATCAGAGCAGGTGGGCCATGATGCAGAGAGAGACCTATATGGCGATGCTTTTAGGACAATATTTTTTCTCACAGAGTACCTGTTAAAGGTTTCTCTAGGCTGGATGGTAATATAGGAATGTCCAGCCCCCCTCCAGTTGAGGCATCGGTGGCGAATCACCTGCTCCCCGATCGTCGAGCGGCTTTTTCATCCCCTACCCCTTCATTGCTGGAACAGACAGAGAGAGACTGTCTGCCTCCATATTTCAGAAGATCCACTGATCTTCAGCCTTAGCCTTAAGGGCTCTTAATGCCACCTCACTCAAGAGCACAGCAATGTGTGAAAATAAACACATAAAGCTCCCAAGTAATGTCCAATTTAGAGCAGCAATGTGCCACAGCACTATCAGTGAGTGAGAGCTACAGCGGGCCCCTCTCTGCTCACGTATAAATGTAAGTGTCTATTGCCTTCACCCAAAGGAGGATAGCCATTAGGGTTTTTACTCCATTTATTTCATCATCCCCAAGAAAGGGGGAGGTCTCTGTCCCATTCTATATTTATGGAACCTCAACAAACACCTCAGAAGGTACAGATTCAAAATGCTCACGCTCAAAAGGCTCACAATTTGTTCGTCCCATAGACTGGTTTACGTCAGTCGATCTTGAAGACGCATTTTTCACAATGGCATTACCCGTCACACAGAAAATTCCTAAGTTTTGCTTATCAGGGAGTAGCCTATGATTTTTTGACAGTGCCTTTTGGACTGCAAGCATATGGAAGCATCACAAACAGCGCTGAGATTAATTGGTCTCAGAGTGTCTGCTTATCTATATGATCTACATGTGCTCCATCGCGGAAGCAAGCAGAGATGGATATGAGAGAGCTGGTGTCTCATTTAGTGAGCATAGGTTTCAAAATAAATGAGTCAAAGTGTTGTCTGGTGCCCTTGCATTAAATAATACCTGTATATCTGGGTCTCAGATTAAACTCCAATCTGTATTGTATCGTGTTAGCGTTTCTTTGAGAGAGTGCATCAGATCGAATTGCAGCTGATTGTCCCTTTTTCAGAGAGGGAAAAACATCTCATTCAGACTGTGTCTACGCCAAATAGCTCTGATGGCCTTGACGGTGTTAATCATTCCATTAGGACTATTGCGAATGAAAGAGTTACAGCACTGGAAAGCAGCACAGTACTTGTGTCCTCACTGTCACTTAAATCACAGGGTGACTGCAACTTCAGAAGGGATGTTCGCTCTCCGTCACTGGAGAATACCAGCTTTCCTTCACAGGGGAATCCCTTTGGGGTGGTCTCTCTGAGGAAAGTGGTGACGACAGACATATCACTCACAGGTTGAGACACAGTGTGCGAAGGCAGAATAGTGAATTGGGTTTGACCCACATCACCCCGACCTGGCCCATGAGAGGCTAAATTTGAGTGTCACAGGTTTACCCCCAAAGTTATTGAAACGATTCAGAGTGTAGGGCTCTACTTTTAGGAGCGGGTTTGGTTATTAGCATTAATTAATTATTATCATAGATGATTATCAATTATTAAATCAATAGAACACTGATTAGAATCAATGATATCTTTTTAATCCTTTAAATCAACAATCATCAGACAACCATCAATTATCAAATTCAATAGAATATTAATTATTATCAAAGATTATCATTAATTATTCAAATTAATGGAACATTGATTAGAATTAACACTAGCTTATTGAGCCTTCAAATTCAACAATCATCAAAGACAATTGACAATTGCTACAAGTCTAACTACGTTCATCATGCATAAACATTTCAAGTTATAGGTAGGCACAGCATTAACCGTAACACAATCCTTGGTCATAACACAAAATCAAAGTAGGACCTGACAATGGTTACTAGGACCAAAATGTTAGAGGAAAGGAAAGGAGGGTTAAAGGTTCAAAGTCTTGATTGGGGTTAACCTGTGGAATGTTTTCAGACTGATGTGTAAAACACAGCTGTACAAGGAGGAGGGAGTCCAGTCTGGCCTGTGGGTGTTGAATGTAACTGCACATGGCATGTGCAATAATTACCGTGATGATTCAACCACTAAGGAGGAGCCCAAGGGTAATCTGCTTATGTGACTAGTAAATATAGTGGTCAAGCCAGTCATTTTGAGACTGAAATTCACTTATTTTGTCCCTTCAGCCTGAAGCTGCTTTTGAAGGGTGTCATCAACGGTGAGGCTGAGACCTCTAAATGTGTCTGTAAGAAGAATGAGGACACGGAAGCAGGGATAAACTCAAAGGTAAGGCTTTTTAATTCTAAATAATAACGTGCACTTGCTGAACACAAACTCTGTCTTATAGAACAAACAAATTAGTTTTCTCTCTGCTTGCCAACACTGGACTGGCGTAACTCTCTCTCTCCACTTGAGGTAGTGAAGCTCTCTTTTTATGCCATTCTCCATAGAGACAGGTGTTAGACATAATTTAGCTCAGGTGCAAGGGCCCTTACTGCTTTCCCTCTCCGGACGGGCGCTTGCCCACGCCCCCGCTGCCACATACCCCCACCGCCCGACTCAGGCCGGGCCGTTATCCGGCCTGTCTACCACCCCCATCCCCCCCCCCCCCATTTCTGGAGAGGAAGTCGGTGACAGCCATCTGCACCCCCGGTCTGTGGACCACCTCGAACTTAAAAGGCTGGAGAGCCAGATACCAACGGGTGATCCGGGCGTTAGTATCCTTCATGCGGTGGAGCCACTGCAGTGGGGCGTGATCCGAGCAGAGAGTGAAGGCCCGCCCCAGCAGGTAGTAGCGGAGCATGAGGAGTGCCCACTTGATGGCCAGACACTCCTTCTCTACGGTGCTGTACTTCGTTTCCCTTAAGGAGAGCTTCCTACTGATGTACAGCACCGGGCGCTCCTCCCCCCACACCACCTGCGAGAGTACGGCCCCAGCCCTCTGTCTGAAGCATCTGTCTGTAATAGGAAAGGGAGAGAGAAGTTAGGTGAATACAAGAGCGGCCCTCCACAGAGTGCGGCTTTAACCTGTGTAAACGCCTGTTGGCACTGCTCCGACCACTGGACCGGATCTGGAGCCCCCTTTTTAGTGAGGTCAGTCAGCGGGCTGGTGACGTCCGAATAATTAGGAACAAACCTTCTATAATATCCCGCCAGCCCCAGGAACTCCCTCACCCCCTTTTTGGTCTTAGGTCTAGGGCAAGTCGCAATCACCGTGGTCTTATCAATTTGGAGATGCACCTGGCCATGACCCAAGTGGAACCCCAGATACCATACCTCCACACGCCCAATCGCGCACTTCTTGGGGTTTGCTGTGAGCCCTGCCCGCCGCAGCGACTTCAGGACCGCCCTCAAATGTTGTATATGCCGCTGCCAGTCATTACTATAGATAATAATATCATCTAAATAGGCAGCGGCGTAAGTGGAGTGCGGGCGGAGGACACGGGCCATCAGATGCTGGAACGTGGCTGGGGCCCCGAACAAACCGAACGGAAGTGTCACAAATTGGTGTAATCCGAACGGCGTGGTGAAGGCTGTTTTTTCTCGGGAAATTGGTGTCAAGGGGATCTGCCAATAACCCTTCGTTAAGTCCAGGGTCGAATAAAAGCGAGCAGTACCTAACCAATCGAGCAGTTCATCAACCCAAGGCATTGGGTATGCGTCAAATTTAGACACCGCGTTGACTTTTCTATAGTCGACACAGAACCGCACAGACCCGTCACTCTTGGGAACAAGAACGACCAGGCTGGACCAGTCACTGTGGGACTCTTCTATTACTCCCATATCAAGCATCGCATCCAATTCATCCCGAACAATTTTCTTCTTATGCTCGGGGAGGCGATAAGGGCGGCTACGAACCACCACCCCCGGCTCGGTCTCAATGAGGTGTTCGATGATGTTCGTACGACCCGGTAGAGGAGAAAACACGTCTGCAAACTCTTTTTGCAACCTGGCAACCTCTGATCGTTGGCACGGGGAGAGGTGGTCTCCACAAATGACCGGGGCATTGTGATTGTGCTTTGGATTTACCTCCGGTCTGAGCTCCGCCCTCTCTGGAACCACCGTGGCCAACGACACAGGGACCGCCTCCCTCCATAATTTGAGGAGATTGAGGTGGTATATTTGACGTGCGTCCCCCCATCGGTTCGCTTAACCTCATAATCGAGATCCCCCACTCGTCGTGTGACCTCAAAGGGCCCATTTGGAGCTTGATGTGGGAAGCAATACAAGAACTTTATCTCCTGGTGCAAACTCCCTTAGCTGTGTTCCCCTGTCGTACAGACGGCGTTGGCGTTCTTGGGCCCGGAGCAAATTCTCCTGTATTAGTTTCCCCAAAGTGTGGAGTTTTTCTCTGAGGTCAAGGACGTATTGAATTTTGTTTTTACTATTCGAAGATCCCTCCTCCCAGCCTTCTCGTATAACATCCACGTGGGCGTCGCCCATAAAATAGCTCAAACGGAGAGAAGCCAGTTGAGGCTTGCGGGACCTCTCGTACTGCAAACAACAGGGGATCAAGCCATCTGTCCCAATTTTTAGCATCCTCGTGAACGAACTTACGAATCATGTTCTTGAGGGTTTAGTTAAAACGTTCCACTAGGCCATCTGTCTGTGGATGGTACACGCTAGTGCGAATCTATTTAATGCCCAACAGATCGTAAAGTTCACGAAGTGTGCGTGACATAAACGTTGTGCCTTGGTCGGTGAGCATTTCTTTTGGAATCCCCACCCGGGAGATTATTTTGAAGCGCGCCCCTGCAACACTACGTGCAGAGATATTGCTTATAGGCACTGCTTCCGGATATTGTGTTGCTTAATCCACCAGGACTAACACAAAACGATGTCCGCGTGCTGTCCGATCTAATGGCCCGACGAGGTCCATTCCAATTCTTTCGAAAGGAACCTCGATTAATGGAAGGGGGCGCAATGGCGCTTATGGTGTGGCCGGCGGATTTACCAGCTGACATTCGCGGCATGCCGCACACCACCTGCGGTCGTCGCCGCTAATGCCCGGCCAATAAAAATGGGCTATTAGACGGAGCAGTGTTTTCCTTTCACCTAGGTGACCCGCCATGTGATTATAATGAGCCGCCTGGAGCAGCATTTCCCGGCGGCTCCGTGGAATTAACAAATGGGTTATATTTTCTTTCGTTTGAGTGTCCTGCGTCACTCTATACAGCCGATCGTTTATAATCGCAAAATAGGGGTATGCGAGAGCGATGTCTGGCCGAAGACGCTGTCCATCGATCGTTTTTACCTGATCGAAGGCATGCTTAAGGGTCTCATCCCGCGACTGCTCCAAAGGGAAATACACGTCAGGGAATTCCTTGCGAAGGGGAGGGGCGGAAGGCCCGCCCCTTCCCTCGTCATCCCGATTTGGAACAGTCGAGGATGGCCCCGGCTCCGCCTCCCCTGCCAAAGCATCACACATCGCACATCTCCCTATTTTTGTGCAGGACCCATCCTTACAAATTCCCCCTAATATTTCCCTAAATGCAGGCCAATCGGTCCCCAAAATCAGAGGATGGGTGAGGCGGGAACTAACCGCTGCCTCCACTTTATGTTTTTTTCCTCGGAATTTAACTAGCAAGGTCACCATCGGATAGTTGTGAACATCCCCATGCACACACCTCACCCTTACCCGCTTAGTCGTGCCCAAAACCCCGGGTTGAACCAAGCATTGATGGATGGTGGTCTGATTACAACCGGTATCCAGCAAAGCTTTGTGTGTACCCCCCTGGATTCTTACCGGAACCCGGTACGCTCCAGCCCGATCGGGGGCAGCATGTGGGAGATCGGAGACCCGAACCACCGTCCCCACCTTCACCAACGGACACCGTTCGCGGAAGTGGCTCGGGTCCCAGGACCTCCGACAGGCTGGCCCAGACACTACACCCGTACCTGCTTTGACGGACACCCCCACCTGAGGGGGAGAGCGGCTGTAGGTTGTGGGGGAAGGACGAGATGAGGCTGATGTCTGGGGTGTTGATCTCAGCCAGGCTCCTCGCCTGCGAGGGGCAGGAACAGGCCCTGGAGAGAAGACAGAGCGAGAGGGTTGAGGGGGATGGGAGAGAGCGGAAGAAAACACAGGGGGAGGGGGAAGAGAGGGAGAGAGAGATAGAGAGAGGGAGGGCTCTTCTGCCCTTGGGATCGCCGCCATGTGGTCCTCCGCTAGCTGGACGGCTGCCTCCAGTGACGCCGGGCGGTGGCACTGGGCCCACTCCGCCATTCTCCTGGGCAAGCATTGGACAAACTGCTCCAGCACCACCTGATCGACGAGTCCCTCGACGTCGCGGTCCCCCACTAGCAGCCACACCGACAGGCATCTCGGAGCCGCTGGGCAAAGGCGAACGGGCGGTCGGATTTCTCCAGCTTCATGCCCCAGAAGAGCTGACGGTTTTCCTCGGGGCTCCGACCAACCTGCTGCAGAATGGCTTTCCTTAAATCAGCGTAGGCCAGGAGGTTAGTTGCCAGCAATTGTTGAGCCGTGAGTTGAGCTTCCCCGGACAGTAGAGGAACAAGGCGGGGTGCCCACTGATCCAAATTTCAGCGGTTCGCTGGAACAAATCTAAAAATGCTTCTGCATCATCCGCCACCCCATCTTCTGTAACGTGGGCAGGGGTAGCGTGGCACGGGTGTCCGGGGTCACGGCTGTGGCTGGAGCGGCCTCTTGGCTGAGGAGGCTCCGGATGGCCTGTCGATCTTCTGCTTGGGCCTGCACGATCTCGCAGAACCGCCGATCTTGGTCTTGCCTTAGCTCAAGCAGGGACTGTTGATGGCTCTGATGTAACGTAGCGAGGGACAGTAGGACTTCGGCCAGCTGGGAGGACTCTAAGGGACGACCTTTCTCCATGGTTGGACGTATAGATCCAATTTTCCTTTTTTTCCCGGGTTTCGGCACCAGTGTAAGAAGAATGAGGACACGGAAGCGGGGATAAACTCAAAGGTAAGGCTTTTTAATTCTAAATAATAACGTGCACTTGCTGAACACAAACTCTTTCTTATAGAACAAACAAATTAGTTTTCTCTCTGCTTGCCAACACTGGACTGGCGTAACTCTCTCTCTCTCCGCTTGAGGTAGTGAAGCTCTCTTTTATGCCGCTCTCCCTGTGCTCACTGAAATTAGAGACAGGTGTTAGACATAATTTAGCTCAGGTGCAAGCGCCCTTACCGCTTTCCCTCTCCGGACAGGCACTTGACCACACCCCCACTGCCACAGTGTCCATCATCTCAATTTCTGCGTCATGTTTTTCAACATTGAGATGGAGGGCAATATCTTCAAAATGCACGGTAGCTCCTTGGGAAACCGATAAGAACACCTTTTGATTGTTAGCCTTAGTTTAGTGGCTGTATCAAGGCGGTTGTATGACATTAGGACAGTGATGGATGGAGCATTAACGAGCCAGCGATTGCCTGCTCGCTCTACCCTTGTCTCTGTTCCTTCGTTTTTGACAGACATGCTACCTTGACACTTTTGTTCAAGGGATTTGGCTCTTAGGCTGCAGAGGTAGTTAGTCGCCTCTCTAACAAAGGGTTGTGTTTGGACAAACCCAATGAATGTCCTTTGTGTTGGTACACTTGTTTAGGTTAGTTAAGGTAGAGCGAGGGGTTCCCATAATTGTAGGCAAGTGTTGGGGGTGTTTTGAGGTGAATGTGTGTTACATCTGAAAAACAATATTCAATACAGACTTTAGTCTGTCTATATATATTCAGCATTTCCATGATGGGTAGATTGAGGATAAATCCTATTTTGAGGTTCTGAGGATTTACATGGATTGGAATTACACTGCTAAGACTATATGCCAGGTTTATCTATGAAGGTTGCACAACAGAGGTTGATCTGAACGCAGATCTAAGGATTTGTTCCACAAGATCTAGGGAGACCAGGTAAGCTGGAATCCTTCAACCACTCAGACTGTTGACTGAGGAGCCAATTTCCTTGATGAGGTCCTGCATTAGATCTCTAACGATACGCACATAAGTTATGTCTTCTCTGACAACATTCTCTGTAATTGTTCTTGTTGGAGTCTCTGCTGGATTTCTGGATGATGGCGACTTGTCCATCTGAAGTTGGCAACAGTTTTCTGGACCAAGTGGCCTCTGTGTGTCAACCTGAGCCCACGTGTGTCCATGACGGCAATCAATAAGCAGAGCAAGTCAGTTAAGTAGGGCCTGGCCAATTAACAGTGGTTCCGTATTAATGGGACATTTAAACAGGGTGTACTAGTGTAATCCCTTGAAAGGTAATGGTGATCCATGCCCATTTTGTGATAAACGACCTATCTTGCATGTAGCTTGTGATGCTTACGTTGCAGGTCTCTGTCTGTTGCTGAGGGAGAGCATTGCTCTAGCCACCACTGCGAAGGTGATGGAACCCATTAGACTTATTTCGGAACCAGTGTCGAGTAGTGCATGGGAGCTGATGCACCCCACTACCACAACTGATGTATATATGTGTCGGGCGTTGCCCTTGTGGTACAGATCGCCCAAGAAGGTCAGAAAAGGAGGGTGTGTCGTGTTAGGAGTAACTGTTTTGGGAAGCAACTTAGACTCCCCTGTTCCCCTTTTCCCAACAAACAAAGTAAACTTTGGCTTTAATAGGAGGGGTTCATCGACTCATCATGCTGACAGGGGTTTAGCACCGTGTTCTTTTGAGGAGTTGGCAGACCTGGTGAATAACGGATGAACGACAAGCTGCGTCATTACCTCAGTCAAGCATCTCCTTATATCCTCAATTTCCTTTCTCAAATCTTGTTCTCTGAGGGGGTTTGAAACCTTGTCTACCCACTAACTTTTTTGTTTGGGTTTTCATCTGAACCGTACCTATCATTTCTGTCTGCGAACAGTTTGTCGTTTTGGCTTGGCATGAACCTGGGGGTGTGTCTGGTACCCCCCTGGTTCTGTTGTCCACCCTGATGGTGGTTTGATCGGCACCTCTGAGGTTCTGTTCTAGAATTCACCTTAACCCAAGGCATTTTGTTGCCTTCAAGTGCAAAGTCTGCACATTCTGAGGCTTGGATCCCCAGAACTCTGGCATTGCCTTTGCGCCCTCGAGCAGGGTGCACATGTGTCTCCCATGCCAGATGCACATACCTTCTGATTTCCTGCATGGTGGTGTTGCCCGTTCTGCAGTGCATCATGACATCATATTGCACGCATGACCATACTGTGGTCCTCGATCAGTGACAATATCATCCGGTAATCCATAGATTCGAAACACTTCATTGAACAGTACTTGAGTAGTCTCCATGGCAGTGGGTATACCCTTCAATGGTATAAGATGGCATGATTTGGAGAAGCGATCAATAGTGACCATGATAGTGGTGGATCCTTGAGAGTTCGGCAGATCAGTTACAAAGTCAATAGATAAGTTGGACCAGGGTCATTGAAGTATGGGTAGTGGTCCTAATAGTCCTGCAGGTAGTTGACGAGGTGTGCGGGATTGTGCACAAGTCTGACAGGAACTTACATAGTTCTTGACATCTGTGGATAGTGTGGGCCACCAAAAGGATTTCCTGACTAAAGTGGTCGTACGGTTAATTCCAGGATGTCCAGAGGTGAGTGAGGTGTGAACACATTGAATTATTATTTTGCCAGTGGGACATTCAGGAGGGGAAAGCGGATGGGTGCGATGATGATGGAGGAAGGTAGAATTCTCTCCGGAATAATATTTGTCTCAACAGATTCATAGATATGTGAAAAAGCATCAGCTTTACTATTCTTACTTCCTGGATGATATGTGACTATGAAATTGAACCGAGTGAAGAAGAGTGCCCATCCTGCCTGGCGAGGATTCAATCTCTTGGCTTCCTTGATATATTCCAGATTTTTGTGATCGGTGATGACTTGGAATGAGTTAAGAGCACCTTCAAGCCAGTGTCTCCACTCCTCTAGAGACGGCTTTGATAGATAGTAGCTCCTTATTGCCGATGTCGTAATTGATTTTAATTTCCGAGAGAAGAATGCACAGGGGTGTAGTTTGCCTGGGTTTCTATGATGTTGGGAAAGGACAGCACCAATACCAGTATCAGAGGTGTAAACTTCTACGATGAAGGGAAGTTGAGGGTCGGGATGCTTGAGAATGGGAGCAGAGGTAAAACTGGACTTGAGTCTATTGAGGGTGGTTGATGCTGCTTCTGTCCATGCCAACCTCTTGGGTTTTCCTTTAAGAAGAGAGGTGATGGATGCAGCAATATTACTGTAGTTACGGATGAACCTACAGTAGAAATTAGTGAAACCTAGAAATCGTTGTAGTTTCTTTACCGTGGTGGGTGTGAGCCAGTCAATGACAGCTCTTACTATGTTGAGATCCATCTCCACTCCTGAGTGGCTAATATTGTATCCCAAGTATGTGGTGGAAAGGACATGAAATTCACACTTCTCTGCTTTGATGAAAAGATTGTTCTGGAGTAGACATGACAAGACATTTCTTACTTGGTAAACATGTTCCTGCATAGATCGTGAATAAACTAGGATGTCGTCTATGTAGACTATCACATATTGATTCTAGAGGTCCTTGAAGACTTCATTGATGAAAGATTTTAAGACGGAAGGTGAGTTGGATAATCTGTATGGCATTACCAAGTATTTGTAGTGCCCCCTGGTGGTGAGAAAGGCTGTCTTCCATTCATCACCTTCTTGTATCCTGATGAGGTTGTAAGTGGACCTGAGGTCCAGTTTAGTGAAGAACTTGGCCTCTCGTAATTGTTCCAGGGAAGAGGGAATCAGTGGAAGTGGATGGCGGTTTTTGACAGTAATTGAGTTTAGTGCACAATAGTCAATATAAGGTCTTAAGCCACCATCTTTCTTGCCAACAAAGAAGAATCCAGAAGCAGCTGGAGAAGTAGAGGGTTTAATAAATCCATAAGATAGAGCCTCGTCAATGTACTCCTCCATGGCCTTGGTCTCTGGGATGGACAATGGATAAACACAGCTCTTGGGTGGAGAAGTGTTAGGAAGAAGGTCGATGGAACAGTCGCAGGATCGATGAGGAGGTAACTGTGTGGCTCTCACTTTACTAAAAACCTCCACCAAGTCAGCATACACATTGGGGACATTGTTTGGCAAAAAAGGGGGTTCCTTGCCAAGGTGAGTTGTGCAGACCATAAACTTAGGTGGTAGTTCCAGACAGTGGAGAAGACAATGAGGAGACCAACAAATTAAGTCTTTGTTCTTCCATGAAAACTGGGGTTCATGAACGAATAACCAGGGGTATCCGAGAATCACTGGGTTTTGTGGGGAAGAAATGACGTACAGAGTGCTCTCCTCAATGTGATGCAAGCAACTTGGAGTTTTATGGGAAGAGTTTGATGAGTAATATGACCCTTCCCGATGGGACCATCATCGACAGCTGTTACTGTGATAGGTGGTTCACACTTGGTTGTGGGAATGTTCAATTGATTCACTAAGTCTTGATGTATTACATTGGCAGCCGCTCCTGAGTCTACTAATGCCAAAAAATTATATTTTTGGTTAGCTATGGACAAAGTGATGGGTAGTGACAAGCCTTGACTGATAGTTAGAGGGTTAAAGATGTGACTCACTCGATAACGTTGTGAAGAGGTGGTAGTAGGTTTGACGGGGCAGTTGGAACAGTGATGACTTGTTTCATCACAGTAGAAGCAGAGGTTATGGAGTAATCGTCCTCTACGTTCATCTGGAGACAACCGAGTTTGTATTAGTATTTGCATAGTCTCCGCAGGTTGCTGTTGACTTGGTGTTGGGACAGTGTTCGTAGATACAAGACATGGCCAGGAGGTGTTGAATCATGGTTGCGATCGTAAGAGATTGTCTAGTTTGATAGCAAGGGTAACATACTGAGAGAAGCCCAGGGAGTCATCTCTGCATACTAATTCTACCTGGAGTTTGGCAGACAAACTAGAATGAAAGATGTGCTTCAACGCGATGTCATTAAATCCGCTTTGTGCTGCAAGTGTGCGAAACTGTATTGCATGGTCAGAAGCAGACTTATTGCCTTGACGTAACTGAGTAGCTGCATCCATGCCTTCCGTAGGATATTGAAAAACATCTCGAATTAATGTAGTGAAATGGCTGTAAGATTGTTGAATACGTGCATCTTGATCCCAAACAGCCATAGCCTACTCTAATGCCCTCCCAGTTAGTAAAGTCATGATAAATGAGCATTTCAGCGTATCTTGGTTAAACACATCAGGTTGGGTTGAGAAGTAAATCAAACACTGTTGTAGGAAACCAGTACAGTTATCAGGAGAGCCGTCAAACTTATCGGGAAGAGCAAATCTTACCGGATCATGGCGTGGTGCTGGATGAGATCGAATATATTGAGTTAGCTGGTCATTAGTGGCTTGTAGTGTTGGTAGCTGGTGTTGAAAACCCTTGAGCACCTCATTCTGATATCCGATGGTTGAAAGGAGTTGAGAAACATCTGCTGGATCCGAGCTGGGCGAAGTATTCTGTAAGGATGACGTAGGCTGAGCGGATTCATTTGCGGATATTTATTGGAAGGTTGAACAAACAACACAAACAGTATTCCTTAAGCGTAATCAGGTCACAGGCTTGGGTCAAAACACTGATAAATCGGTCCACAGGCAAACATATCCAAAACAGTAATCCAGAGAGGTAAATCCAGTAAACGTACGCAACTGTCATAAACAATAGTCAAACAGGCAGAGAAACAAACGCTTGGTAAGGTAGATAACTGGCAATACTTCGCAAGGATAAACTATGGGCACATGGCTTATATACAGGAAGTGACAAAAGTTCAATATTCAGGTGAGGGCTCCCTCTGGTGGACGGGAGCCTGTTCAGATGTTACAACAAGGGCCAAATATGTTATCACTTGACCACCCAGTCAGACTCTCATCATTTCAGATGATGGATGTACTTCTCCAGTGACCAACAATATCTCAAGACCGAATGTAAAAGATGTTCAAATTTATTATGTGAAATATTTGTTTTAGAGCTTGAATTGATCATCAAAACTGACTGTTCATCAAAACTGACAATTTAAATTAAAATATTTTACGAGTGCTCCTCGTTGCTGTGCGACTTCAAATAAATGCTGTGTAAGAATCTCGCGAGACTGACGAGAAAGGGATCCCTTCTACTCACAACCAAGCGGCGGTTTATATATGCTTACTCCAGTATTTGGTTGGATTAAATGAACATTTACTGAACTTTTGTTAAGAACTCAATTTCATATTTTTGTTGACTATTACAACTCTAAAATGTGAACATTATTAACACTTAACCAGTCACTAAAAAAAAAAAAAATGTACAATTCTTGTTGCACTTAAATCTGTTTTGTATACTATTCTGATAATAGTGAAACTTTGTAGTATGGCACTTTTCGTACCACTGTCTCCTTATGATGATTTGCTTATGTTTTTCTTCTTTTGTAAGTCGCTTTGGATAAAAGCGTCTGCCAAATGAATAAATGTAAATGTATAATTAACAATGTGTATGATATAAAAGAATGAATAATAAAGAAAGAATAGGTTTGTCCTTTTTTACAGGTAGTGTATGTGAAGAAAATTTTTAACAAATGTCTGATGTTAAAATGTTGCTGAGGTGTGCACAAATTTAGTGAAGTCATGTGACTCTTTCTCTCTCTATATATCATTTTCATACATATTAAACATGTTTGATGATTCAGTGTTCACAGTGTGCTACTATATGCAAGCTCTAAGCAGTTCAGCTATGACTCTCCTTTAAGAGGGTGAGCCATTTTGATATATTTTATTCTTTCTCAAACAAAACCTCTGGGATTGAGCCCCTCATTCTTTAAATGTACACTCTCAAATCTCAATGATCCCACTGTGTTCATCATGTACAATCTGACTGATCTCAGTCACTCTAATCCTTCAAATTAAAATAGTTCTCCCCCTTCTCTGCTATTCTCAGATCAGTACCAAATCGTCTGACTGTGATGAGGAGGGGGAATTCTATAACTGATATAAGGCCTTGTAATCCCACTCTCGTCAAGATGTTAAATTCATTTGTAATTGCCCATTTCCCAAACACAGGTCGGTTTCAGATGTGCGCTATTCCCCTGACTGCATGCCGGGACAATGAGAGGGGGATTTCTGATTTTCATCCCAATGAGACTCCAGAGAGCATGATAGATTTAATACAGGTGCTGAGCATAAGAGACAGACAGCAGCTGATTTGCCGTCTCAGGGATTAACATGTACTCAGAAAGTGATGGACAGTCCCACAAGTCATTCTAAATATGTTTTCATAATTCAACAGTAATTACTGCTAAAAAGAATTAAATAAATTGATAGACATAAAAAAAAATAGAAATAAATTGAATGTTGCATAAAAGACTGACTAAAATGTTATGGATTTCCCCACCAAGGGATGGACTGGCCATCAGGAGCACCAGGACTTTTCCCATTAGGCCGGTTGAAGTATTATTAGTGTGGCACGAGTGCAGATGGGACCAATCTCTCACACATTACCATACCTTCAACAACAATTCCCACTTCGACCACTAGGGGCAGTGATTCGGATTTTGGTAAACACGGATCGATTTCTTGTTGTTGTTCATTATCAGTTCTAGTTTGTCATTGGTTAAAGTTTATTAGTCTTGTTATCTTGTTTATAGTTCTGTCATTTCATTGGTTAACTTGTTTGTCTTGTTCTCCCATGTCATGTATTTAAGCCTCATATTTGCCATTGTTCATTGTCAAGCAGAAAAACTTTTGACCATCTGTTGCCAAGCTCACTAATGCTGCTTTGGTTCTGTTTAAATGAAATGCAGCATAAATGCAGCCTTAAGCTTTGTCATTGTCATGACTGTGCATATATTTTATAAAGTATAATCTTTTATTTTTATTCATAGTTATATTTAATATTTTTTTATGATGACGTTTTTTTATTTATAATTTCATACTTAATATTCTAATTGTATAATTGCAATTGTAATTTCTGTGTTAATGCCTTTATACTGTCTCTTTTCAGCAGTCTGTATAAACACACATTTCCATGCTATATGTGACACACAAAGTATTTGCACATTTGTTTAATTTTGTTTTTTATTATTTTTACTATTAAGTAGGGATGTGCGAAACTAATTAGTCATTCAGCATATCTCTACTATTAAGGTGATGATTATCATTTATGCTAATTTCTTTATGGAGAATAATTTAAGAAATTTGGAAAACTGTTGTTCTCTCAGTGAGGGACTTTTATTTTAACATTTTCACATCTGTCTAGGAATTTCCGGAGATTGCCAGTGAAGCAGGAGTACTCCTCAAAACAACTAATGAGTTGAGACAAATGGACCCCTTTTCTCCTGTCTCCTTATATTTACCAGACTTCTTATCTGAGTCAACCTTCATATACATATATAAATACTGTATATAATTTGTATATGCATTTTAATGAGGTGGCCCTCAAGGACTGTTTCCGATTTGGAATTAATGAGCCCATCTCTTCTCTGATGCCAGGAGGTAAGAGTTCAGAGTTCCTTGACATGGCCGCCGAATCAGAGTTCCATGACATGGCCGCCAAATCAGAGTCCCACGTCATGGTCGACGAGCCAGTGTCCCATGTCATGGTGGACGAGCCAGCATCCCACGTCATGGTCGATGAGCCTGCATCCCAAGTCATGGTCGATGAGCCAGCATCCCACATCATGGTCGACGAGCCAGCATCCCACACCATGGTTGTAGAGTCAGCGTCCCACGCCATGGTCGTCAAGCCAGCATTCCACATCATGGTCACGAGCCAGCGTCCCACGTCATGGTCAACGAGCCAGCGCCCCATGCCATGGTCGTCGAGCCAGCGTCCCACATCATGGTCAATGAGTTAACGCCCAAGCCTGCCACGGCCAATGAGCTGAAAGCTTCGTCCATCCCAGAGCCATCGTCGCCAGCCTTCTCCATCACAGAGCCTGCGCTGCCAACATTGAACTCCCGGAGGTGGAGGAGGAGGAGGAGAAGAAAAGCTTTTGTTTCAAAGTCTCTGCCCATGTACACGACCACGGAGGTCATTTCCAAGTCTCTGCCCATGTTCATGTTCAAGTCGTCTCTGAATCTCTGTCTATGCCCACAATCACAGAGGTTCTCCCCATGACTCGGTCCATAACCACCACAGAGGTCGCTCCCAAGACCCTGCTCATGTTCACGACCACTGAGGTCTTTTCCAAGTCATCTAGGACACTTAGCTTCCAGCCTCCAACAGCTCCAGTGTCACAGCCAGAGTTAGCTCCAGGCTGTGTCACAGACACGCCAGAGTCAGCTCCAGGCCATGTCACAGCCAAGCTCCAGACTGCTCCTTGCCATGTCACAGCCAGACCTCAGTCTGCTCCATGCCATGTCATAAGCCTGCTTCTGCTCCACGGTCCAGGCCGCCTCTGCTCCATGGTCCAAGCATGCCTCTGCTGCGAACCTCTCATGGCTCCACCCCCCACGGGCTCCAC
Source organism: Moxostoma hubbsi (assembly GCA_032164185.1). Taxonomy (NCBI): domain Eukaryota; kingdom Metazoa; phylum Chordata; class Actinopteri; order Cypriniformes; family Catostomidae; genus Moxostoma; species Moxostoma hubbsi. The sequence goes on along the minus strand of JAVLUX010000020.1, from coordinate 20,038,385 downwards.
TCTGATCCCATGCTCCACGCCCTGTCACGCCAGACCACACTTCACGTTTATGTCAAGCCTTGTTCATGTTCATGTTCATGTTCATGTTCATGAGTTAGGGTTTTCACGTATGTAAATAAACTGCACTTGGGTTCTCCATCTTCACGTCATCGTCTTCGTCATTGTCAGTGCCAGCAGCTACGTTACAGGAACACTTCTATGAATCTCTGGGTAATACAGTCTTTGTTCCTTAAGGATCAAAACAGTTCAACGCAACACATTCTATTCATCTGGATTCATCTAAAAAAGCAGATGAGAATCACTAGCTTCTTGACCTTTCAAATTCTACCTAAAGTTAACCTTGCTAAAACTGTGTATTGAAATATGTGACAATTCTGTGTGTTTTTCTTTAAATATTCACCAGGATTTCTCTTTGGAGACAAAATATTAAAAAATCTTGGAGATGTGGCCTTAAAAGCGTAGATATTAGGTGTCGAGGCGGCAACACCCCATCCCAAACCCCCCCTCCAATAGTGTTATTTTGAGTTCACAGAAAATATTTTTGTGCCTTCAAATTATCATTTTGCACACTCAGAATATCATCTTGTGCGTGCAGAATTGTGGCACAAATATAATGCAAACACGCAAACCTTTGGCCAAAAAAAGGTTTCTGAAAAAAAAAGAAAGAACGTGCAAAAGAAAACTACAACAGAGAGACATTTCTGAAAGCTGGTCACACCAGGGGCATTTCTAGTGTCAATGTATATTCAGGGCTCAGCCCAGACCGGTTTTGGATACGCAAGGTACCTTTGAGAATATAGAAATATAAAACACTTTATAATAAAAGTATAAAATGTTACATCTTGAGGTGTCATTTATTGATATTTAAATATTACTGAAAGTAAAGAAAAAATGTCTCACTGAATTTTGTCTCAGATATGCTGCTCAGAGATCAGAAATGACATGCATTGCGTTTACTATGCGTTTTAAAAAACACAATTATGTCCTTTTTTGCCTTTCCGTAGTTCACCGCACATTGTGTACAGCTGATTGTCTGATGTTTTTAACTTAGAGTATAACAGGCTGTAAATATGCTAAAATGTGCTTATAAGAAAAAATATTTTCTAGATTTTGCAATGTTTTCAAGGTTTAGAGTGTAAAAAAAAACAAAAACAAAAACAGCTGCTTTAACAGAAGACAGAAGAAAAATACTGTTGTTGCCCGGAATTCTCAGCATGGTTAGACAACCGTGCTCAACTGTGCTGGTGAAATGCCTGTAGTGACATCGTGACTCATGATTGATCACTTCTCAGTTGCCAGGGTTACTAATTTTTTCTCTGTAACTGGCCAAGTGCACTATTTGGGCAAAGTAAACACACTTCTCACATGGTCCTTAAACTCTTGCGTTACCAAGGTAATGACTGACGTATCAGTCTAACTTGCATGCAGATTTGTTTAGAAGAAGATGCACAGATTTCAAAGTAGCTGCATGCTTTTTGTGATGTCTCTAGTCATACTCAGTGAAGCAGCTGAAAATCCAGAGGAAATAGAAGCTGTACAGCACTTTAACAAGACAGTGACTTTTAAAGATGGATGCTACCAGGTTTAGTTACCATGGAGACTAAATAAACCAGATCTACAATTTCAGGGTAGCTAAATGTTTGAGAGGCTGCAGAGAAGCCTAAAGGCTGATGTAACCATTTATGTTTTCCAAGACTACTTACAGCAAGGCATTTGTGAGGATGTTCCAGTCAATGACTCACAAGTAGAGAAAACAGATACTGTAGAATACTACCTACCGTATCATGCTGTACTTAGAGAGGACATGGCAACAACTAAACTAAGAGTGGTGTTTGATGCATCATCACACAAGGAGGGCTGCCACTCTCAGAATGATTGTTTGCTCACTCGACCAAATTTGAATTCTAATTTAATAAATGTGCTCAAAATTGCATCAACTGTGGACATCACCAAGGCGTTCTTGTAGATAGACTTGGCAGAGAGAGACATAGATGCTACAGGTTTCTGTGGCTACATGGTCCTCCAATGGATGAGAATAAAAATGAGTTGCTCATTATGAAAATGTGTAGAGTTGTTTTTGGAGTCTCATCAAGCCCATTCCTCTTACCTATTAGGCATCATATCCAGCAAAAGGAGACAGAACAGCCTAAGGCAGTGGAGGCCTTAAGAGAATCGCTCTGTGTAGATGATTTCATAGCAAGATCTCATGATGTAAAAGAGGCATTCTCCACAGGAACGAGAGACATTCTGTCAGATGCAGGCATGAACTTGTGTATTTGGGTGACAAATTCAGCAGAACTGGAGGCATGATGGGCAGAAAATACATTGGAGAAAACCATAGAATCTGATACCAAGAAAAAAAACACAAAAAGAAGTGTGCTGCGAACATCATCCCATATCTTTGATCCCATTGGTTTCCTAACTCCCCTTACTGCTAGAGTGAAGTGCCTCTTTCAGGAAATGTGGGAAAGGGGAATTAGTTGGGAAGAGTAGTTTCCTCCAGATTTGTCAAAAGTGTGGAATCAGTGGTGTTATGAGGTACCACAGCTTCACTTGGTGGCCGTGCCAAGGTGGTATAAAATGGAGTTCTAGTCAAATGTTCAGTCACACAAACTGCGTGTGTTTTGCGATGCCAGTGAAAGAGTGTACAATGCAGTTGCATACCTGCAGAAATAAAAAATAAAATGGAGAAATTATAAAATGTTTTGTAGCATCAAAGTTGAGGGTTGCTCCGCTGAAAAAAATGACTTTGCCACATTTAGAGTTGATGTGAGCCCTTTTTGGAGTTATATTATATATATAAATAATATAAATAATTATATATAGAAATAATCTGCTTCAGCCATTTAAAATGGAAACAAATCAGATGCACATATGGACAGATTCGGTGATAGCTTTACACCGGATATGTAGCTCAGCACAGAAATGGAAGCCATTTGTCACTAATATATATATATATAAATATATATATATATATATATATATATATATATATATATATATATATATATATATATATATATATATACACATATATACTAATCACTGTCACTCCATCTCTCAACAAACAGGTCTAGACTCCCCAGTCTTCTGTTCAGTGAGCCGGCTGTTTATGAGTGCAGCAGATGATGTAATCATTCCATTGTCCTGCAAAAATACAAAACAAACTCCAGCCAACAGGAGGCATAGGCACAAGGAACAAACAGATACATCCACAACTGTCTCAAAGGACTGTTATTCCACAAAACAAACTCCAGCCGCTATGCAGAACCTTTGGAAATTGTCCAGAATTGATCGGGGCCTGTTTCCCTCAGCCGATCTGTGAGCCGGAACTCTGTGAGCTTGCTCGATTTCCAGCTTATGGCTGTTATGTCAAGCAGACTCGGGAAGAGCTCATCTAGGAATTTTACCATATCTCTGCCCTCCTCATGCTCAGGAATTCCAACGTGTTCCAAATCAACTTTGGTTGCCAGCAGATTATCAGATAATTCCCGATTATTCCAGATAATCGATACATCTGCCACTCTTGTAACCAACTCAGAGAATTTTGTTACCATCGCTGTAATCAATCGACATATTACAGCGAGATCCTCCATGTCAGCAACAACTTTCATCAGCATCACAAACATGTTGGACAGTTGAAGCTGAATTTCTTCTCCCACCGCGCTGTTCAAATTGATTCCCAGGTCAACAGGCTCGACAGAGGTTTCATCTTAAGCATGTAAGTGACTTTTAATGCCTCCAGAGCCTGAGAATTTTGACTTCTTTGCCATGTTTACCTCACAGAATAAATATGTAACTGGGTGTATTGAATCTCACTGGATTATAACATGAAAATAATTTTAACATTAGAAAAGTGCACTGAGCTGTCAATCACACGTCTGCTCCTCGCATGGTGTCACCCATGACCCCTTTTTCTTCCGTTTTTTTAAGGAAACATGAAAAGATGACATCCATCTCCTGGCTCATTATTTAATACTTACATTATCTGGTATGGAACAACATGTTAACCCATGCCCAAGCACAAACAGTCTACCTGTGTCAGGTGAATCTTCTGGAAGGGGCTGCAGCTGTCCTAAGGAGGTTTATACTGCTTCTTTTTTCTCATCTGATGACTTTGTGTGGTGTGCATTTTTAACACAAAACATCCTGGTTACTTCCGTAACCTCCATTCCCTGATGGAGGGAACGAGACGTTGTGTCGATGAAGTGACACTAGGTGTCACTCTTGGGAGCCCAAGACACCTTCTGATCTTTGATAAAAGGTTGTTGGGAATTGGCAAGTGGTATTTGCATGCCACTCCCCTGTGGCTTAACCTGAATATTGTAGAACCTCGCAAAGGTGTTGGGTGTTGCCCAGCCCTCTGCTCTGCAAATGTCTGTTAGAGAGGTGCCACTGGTCAGGGCCCAGGAGGCCGCCACACTCCTGGTAGAATGGGCTTGCAGCCCTGCGGGAGGCGGCACGTGCAGGGCGTGGTAAGCCATAGCTTTGGTGTCAATGATCCAGTGGGAGATCACTCTGCTTGGAGAAAAAACAGTATCAGTCCAAGGGCTGGGACAAAAGGTCGAGCTGGGACACTCATTCTGAACCCTGATTGGGGTAAACAAGTGTGCTGGGGAATGGGAGGTCCATGGGGACTTACCCGGTGGAGGTGGTCCCATTGAGGTCCCCAAATCGCCCCCAGTGATAGCCGTGCTGGCATCAATCCCATAGGTAGAAGGCCCGAGGCAGGGAGCCGTTGGGGTGGCTTGCTTTCTTACGAAGGCAAGCCGCGACTGCAACGTTGCCATGGTCATGTTCTCACAGTGAGCAGCTTGGGCAGTGCCCAGGCACAAAAGACAGCGATCGTGGACGTCAGAAGGTGAGAGATAACGAGCGCAACCAGGAATAACACACAGAAGGAAAGGCATCTTTAAAAAGACGCATCTTTAAAAAGACGTTTCAGTGTGTGCTGCTCTTTTAGAATATGCTCTTTTAGGAATTATACTCTTTTAGAATATACTCTTTTAGTTTGTTCTGCTGAAGCACCCAGGGGCGATCTCTGCAGTGCACAAGTGCAGAGAGGGGGAGAATCTGTTCTAATGCGCCATCAGAATCCAGCAGAGGTGAATGGAAGCTGTGGGAATTCAGCTAGAGAAAATCTGAATGAGCGGTTCGCATGCCAGCTCCTTTATACCAGTATGTATGCAAATACCACTCGCCAATTCCCATTGGCCTTTTATCAAAGATCAGAAGGTGTCTCTGGCTCCCAAGAGTGTCACTTCAGCAACACAACGACGAGTGAGTGACAGAGAGGGAAATGTTGGATATCCATTTTTTATCATCTTTTGTTTCCAATACACTCCCACTTTCCATCTCTCATTCATATACGCGAGAGTGATGGATGCGTGCTGCAGTGTCTCTGTGTGGAATAGCATACTAGCATACTACTCTTACTAGTTTGGCCATATCTGTATATTGTAGAAACATTAAGAGTTGTGTGATTGTCTGCTTTTGTGAACACAGGCACTGAGTCAGTGCGCCGGCAACTTTCTGCATGTGTTAAAATGGGGGAGGGATGATGCAACAGCTCCTTTCAACCATAGGCAAAATATAGATGCACGGTACAGGAATGAGGGAGAAAGAGCTCGGGGCTAGAGAAAAATTATTCTGGGCTATAGCCCCAAAAGCTATATAAGTTCCTGGGTCGCACAGTGAACAACTCAACAATACACAAAGATACTTACTGTAGTCTCCACAAAAAAATAAAGATTATGTCTTTAAATTTTAAACAAGAAAGCTTTTTGTATTATTCATGTGTGTGAGAATTGCTGTGCTCAAGATTACTTGTAAGCCTCTATTCTTTATCTAATATTTACACAATCAAATAAGCTTAGGAGAACTTCAGAATAATGTGGCTCAGCAAGAAATGTGGACTAGAAAACATCGACAAGACACTGAATAAAAACATACTTAAGACTTTTCATCTCTCAAGACTGTGGGTTTTACAAGACTAATGGGACAACCTCATCATAATTATTCTTCCTTCCATTCAAACTTCCTCCACAAAGGAAAAACACACTCATGTGGCTTGCAGCACTTGGGCAATGCCATTGGCCCCAATGTCCAAGAACATGTTGGTGCTACACACAATGCTGTCCCTCCAGCCTGATGTAAAGAAAGACAAGCCTCCAGTCTACAGAATTAGATTGTTTGCACTGGCAGAAGCTTACTGGCACAGCACAAGCACCTTTCATTACCGTCATGATTAATGACCCGCAGTGCCACAAATCTGAAAGGAAGCTTGTCTTCTTATTAGGGAATTAAAAAGAGCAAAATGATGTCCAAAAAGAGCTCAATTAATAACAAAGTGGGCACAGCTCTGGGATAATGAAACAAACAAGGCAGAGCATCAGTCAAATGCACATACATGTTGGATAAACAAATGCTTGATTCATTTCTGTAGCCCGAAGGGACTGCTGATTAAATTAGAAAGCTCTAGAAGCGACAATCAAAATGCTTGAGGATACACAATGGTAGTAAGCAGCAGAAGGCAAAACACAAATTAAACAGAGACATTCAGTAATGTTTGACACAGTTCTGGAGCTCCAGTTCTCTCAACACTAAGTATAAAACTCAAAATGTACAGTATATAGAGTAAAAACAGGGAAAATGTCCATCCCAATGTACATCAACAAAAGGTATATGGATTCTCTTCTCATTCTATATGTTTTAAAACAACATAATGCACAGACAATTATTGGACAAATTGACAAATTTCAGTAAGTATTTCAGAATCCAAAATCACTTGATATTTGTGTCTCTTTTTGTCTTTTCTGTGTTGCTTGTGTAATAACAGACATAACAAACCTGAATTGAAAAAATGGTGAAGTGTTCCTGTAAGACTGTAATTGTAATTGATAAAAAAAAGTGTTTGCCTTCATAAACTTTCATTGAAATGTAGTAAGCCTTCCTCATTTTTGATTATTCAGTCAATTCCCAGTGGATAATCAAGTCCTACCCTACATATACTGTATATATTTATTTATTTTAATTTCGTGTTTTATGTGGAAACACGTTACATACTGTTTTATAGAAGTAACGTGCTGCAAATGCCTTTTAATATTGACTTCAATTTTGAAGGTCTCATATGTTATGGTTAGTGACAATAATTAATCAACAAAATAATTCATTATAGATATGATATCAATAAAACATAAAAAAGCAGCTATAAAGTAATTTACATATTTTTCCAATGTTCAAGCCAAATCAATGCCCTTGCGTGATTTGCTATACGTATCGCAGCACTTTTCTGGTGAAATAATTCCAGATTCCTCACATAAACGCTATCTTATGATATCTAAATACTTTTACTATAGTGGATGTGTTTGAAGATACATTTAAATGTTTATTCTACATTTACAAGCTTAATCAGAAATGATCAAACTTGATAGACCTGCTTTTTATGACACTATTGGTTAGGTTTAGGTTTATTTATTGATTTAAACTCAATAGAGTATAAACCTTAAAAACTATAACTCTCTTTTAACACCCCATAGTGGATATTTCACTTAGGGACTGTGTAATAAACCACGTAATATAATTTTGCTAATGTCATACAGTCACCTAATATTCACAGGATCTGGCTAATAAGAGCTGTTTTTAAATGTATGTTTGCCATCCATATTTCATCAACATAATGTTCATTGAGCATTCAATTAGGTTTGTGAGGGATTGGTGACATTAGTGTACAATGCAGTTCATCCTATAGAAGAAAGCTGATTTTGAAGACTTGTGACTTGTGAAGGTCATGACTGAATCAGCACTGGTCTTGGTAGGATATAATGGCAACAGAACTGTAAATTGTTTTGGGGGGAGGGTTGGTTATGGTGATGGAAATTTCCATTGCTCACTGATAACACAGTCAGGGACACTGAGGAATAAAATAGATTTTCTATCTCAGTGTCATATTAGATTTTCTGAGGTGCTAAATGACAGGTGCATGTCATTAGTAACACTTTAACAATGTAATTAACTTTTTTGTTTATCCATCTCAAAGCTCAGGAATGCAGCAAGATCTGCTTCACTGCAGTACCTACATGATGTGAATGGAGGAGAGTAGAGCAATATTTAGTTCCCCATCTGTCGCTCACTTCGACGTTGTGTCGAAGAAGCGACACTAGGTGTCTCTCTTGAGTGCCGAATATGCCTCTGATCTATGAAAAAAGGCCAATGAGAAGTTGGCAGACAGTATTTGCATACCCCGCCCCCCGGGCATACGGGTATAAAAGCGGGGAAATATGTCAAGTTCATTCAGAAATTTTCTTCGGAGCCGATGTTTGTACTGCAGCGAGCTGCGAGTCATACACTCGTTCCTGTTCCTCTGATGCTCTCAGCTGTTGGATCTACGGTGCACTACAACAGCTTTCTCCTTCCTTGCACGGCAGTGCAGTTTGCCCCTGGGTGCTTCAACAGTGCTGAGCACATTAAAAGAGTGATATTTCTTATAAAAGAGTGTTTTTCCTCTATTAGAGCAATACACAGTGGCATTGAACGTCCTTTTATGGACGCGTCTTTATAAATATGCCATTCTGCCCCTGTGTAGTTCCTGGATGCAGTAGAGTGCTCTCCGCTTCAGACTGCCACAGGCGTTGTCTCGTGTGTCTGGGCAGCGATCACACCGAGGCAGCGTTTGTGGATGGTTCATGCTCTCACTGCGAGGGCATGACCATGGCAACGTTGCGGTTGTGGCTCGCTTTCAATAGAAAGCACTTCTTCCCATGGGATTGAGGATGATGCGGCTGGTGATGGAGGTGATCTGGGGATGGCAGCGGGTGCAGCTCCGCTGGGTAAGCCCCCTCGGACCACCCACCCCTCAGCATGCTCGTTGACTTCAGTCCATGCTCGAGGCAACAGCTGCTCACCTCACAGACAGCCTGCTTATCCTCTGGAGCTCGAAGTGGATGAGCTCGCTGCTGCATCGGAGACACCAGCGCCTGACGCAGATGATTCCCCTGGGCTGCCACCTTCGGGCCAGCACGTCCAGGCTGAGGCTGACGCTCAGATGACTGACATGCTTTCCCGGGCCGACGCCAGCGTAGCCTTGCACCTCCATCCTCCCCACAGCCATCTCGGTTGGATGACTGGTTCCTTGGGTCCGGTAGCTGCTCATAGCATGGCTGCATTCCCAGAGGTGCATGATGAGCTGACGTCATCGTGGAGAGCACCCCTCTCCACTCGTCACAAAGCCACTCGCTTATCCGCTCTCACTACCTTCAACGGCGGAGCGGCCCATGGGTACACGGCAATTCCCCAGGTGGATAGGGCTGTTGCACTCCACTTATGCCCCGGAAACCCTACCACCATGCAGGGTCACCCTGTGCTCCCCTCCAAGGCCTGTAGGACAACATCCTCGCTGACCACAAAGGCCTACAGCGCCGCCGGACATGCCGCTTCCGCCCTGTACACCATGGCCTTCCTGCAAGTCCACCAGGCCAAGGTGCTCAAAGATCTGCACGGGGGGTAACCCTGATCCCGATGTGCTGCAGGAACTGCACTTAGCGACTGATCTCGCCCTTAGAGCCACGAAGGTCACAGCGCAGTCACTATGGCAGGCGATGGCCATGCTCGTGGTACAGGAATGTCATCTGTGGCTGAACTTGGTCGAGATGCGTGAAGGTTCGCTTTCTCAGCGCCCCTGTCTCCCAGTTCGGCCTCTTCAGCTACACCATCGAGGACTTCGCCAGCAGTTCTCCGCTTCGAAGTAGCAGACGGAGGCCATATCTCACATCCTGCCCCGCCGCAAGCCTGCCGCCATGGGCCATGCCCCATCTGCTCACCGAGGGCATCCTCCTGCGGCTAAGAAAAACCCTGCTCCGCCTCAACCCGGGCCCAACTCTCAGCCCCAGCATCGAAGCAGACGCTCCCCCCATAGGAAGCAGACACTCCCTATCTCACGGACCCCCTCGAGGACCTGGAAGGCTCCCAGGCGCTCCTGAGATGCTCGGCCCAGAGCCTGAGATGTTAGCTCCAGAGCTGGTAAGACCACTCCGTCCCCCAGTGGAGGGCCGGGAGGAGAATCTTTTGTTGAATTTATTTCATTTGCTGCCCCCCCTACACAGGGCTGCGGTACCCACATTCTCAATAACAGAGCTATTTCCTTTGTCTCTGGGTCACCTGGCCTGCAAATGCCATTCTCACGGCACCCTGCCGCCAGATCTCTACAGTCCAAGCAGGGTGGACGCGGACCCCCCGCCTTCAGCCCCACGACTGTTCCCCAGCCGGCTGGTTCCGACAAGTCCAGAGGACGCCTACACTGGATCTCCTCCTCAGTCACTAACCCGCCCCCTGCCGGGTGTGCGGAGCAAGGTAAGTGCTTTGAGTCTTTTCTCAGCACCAGAGCCTCGGGATGCGCCTTTGCCTCCTGACGCCATATTACTTGCTCCGCCCTGCTGCGAAGCCCCGCCGGGTACATCAAAAATAACCGTCCCCTTGGTGCCCCTAGTGCGGAGCGTGGATGTGTGGCTTTCACTTCCCAACCCATCACGCTGGCTGGCCCGGACCATTCGACTCTGTTACGCAATTCAGTTTGCCAGAAATCGCTACTCTTTTACTCAAAGACGCGATAGAGCCTGTCTCTCCAACCGAAACGAAGATGGGTTTCTACAGCCCTTATTTCGTTGTACCCAAGAAAGGCGGCAGCTTACGACCGATCTTGGACCCGTGAGTTTTCAACCGGGCTTTGCTCAAACTCTCGTTCAAAATGCTCACGCAAAAACACATCTTAACTTGCGTCCGGCATCTAGATTGGTTCGCAGCGGTAGACCTGAAGGACGCATACTTCCATGTCTCAATTTTGCCTTGACACCGAGCCCTTCTATGGTTCGCATTTGACGGCCAGGCGTATAAGTACAAAGTCCTTCCCTTCAGCATGTCTCTGTCCCCTCGTGTCTTCACGAAAGTCGCAGAGGCAGCTCTTGCCCCACTCCGAGAAGACGGCATCCGCATACTCAATTACCTCGATGACTGGTTTATCCTGGCTCACTCGCGAGAGTTACTATGCGCTCGCAGAGACCAGGTGCTCAGGCACCTCAGCTTCTTGGGGCTTCAGGTCAACTGGGAAAAGAGCAAGCTCGCCCCGGTTCAGAGCATCTCTTTTCTCGACATGGAGTTAGACTCAATGTCAGCACATCTCACCAACGAGCGTGCGCAGTCAGTGCTGAAATGCCACGCCACTCTTAGGCCAGGCACATCGGTCCCTTTAAAACTTTTCCAGAGGCTCCTGGGGCATATGGCATCCTCCGCGGCAGTCGCGCCGCTGGGGTTGATGCATATGAGACCGCTTCAGCACTGGCTTCAGACCTGAGTCCTGAGACGAGCATGGCGCCGCGGCACGCACCATGTGACAATCACCCCACCAAACATTCAAACCCTGGACAGACCTCTGCCTTTTACGGGCAGGAGTACCCTTGCAGCAGGTGTTCCAACGCGTCCTGGTCACGACTGACGCATTCAGATTGGGTTGGGGTGCCATGTGCAATGGGCACGCAGCCGCGGGCCCATACCATATTCGGTGCTCAAGAGAGACCCCTAGTGTTGCGTCTTCAACACAACGTCTTGTTCCCTCCATCAGGGAACGGAGGTTACATCCGTAATCTAGACAATTTTTATATACATGTAACTGTATTTTCTGGGAATTTTCAGAGTTAATCAAGAAATTTCTTCTCTTAAATATTTTATGTTCTCTATTAAAATGCATGTTATTCAAAGTGCATTATGATTTTCTGTACAAATATCAGGGAATTTTATAATTGTCATTTACAGGCCTGGAAAAGTAATTGAAATCAATAAAATCTTAAATGAAGTTTCTAGTTATACTCTTCTTTAAAATATTTTATTGTCAAATACATACATAAATAAATACAATTATTTGTGACCGTAATCTCTAAAATTATTTTTAAAAATCCTTTTCTATTAATCTTGAAAGGTGATGGAAAAGTCACAGAAAGTCTTTGGTCAAAAGGTATGGGAACCCTGTTCATTATTAAAGGGATAGTTCAACCAAAAATGAAAATGATCTGATCATTTACTCACCCCCATGCCATCCCAGATGTGTATAACTTACTTATTTCTGCTGAACACAAAGAAATATTTTTAGAGGAATTTTTCAGCTCTGATGGTCCATACAATATAAGTGAATGGGTGCCAAAATGTTGAAGCTCCAAAAAACACATAAAGACACCAGTGGTTCAAACCATATCTTCAAAAGTGATATGAAATATAATATATATATATATATATATATATATATATATATATATATATATATATATATATATATATCACTTGCACTGTATGGACCTACAAAGCTAAAATATTCTTCTAAAGATCTGTCAAAGTATGAAGATAAAGCTGAATTTCAACAGAAAGCGATCAAAAATATTGCTGGCCTAAAATTGAAGCTCACAAAGCCTCGCCCTGTTTTTAATACCTTGTTTCTGATATGCCGCAGTGCTGTGTTCTTCTATGCTCTCTTTAGCCCTCTGGTCCTTGAGTTGTGGTGGTCAGGGGCTATAAGCCTCCAGCAGGAGGACGTCTGCATTCCTCCAGCTCTCAGCAGCCCTGTGCTTCACCCGCCCTCTTTGTAGCTCACAGTGGGCTGGGGTTAGGAGACTGCCGTCTGAGCTGGCTGGAGCCCAGAGCTGCTGCCTCAGAAAACTTCAATGTTAATTTCCCTTTCATCTTGTGTGTGAAATTGCTGCTGGTGTGGCGCTGACCCCCAGCATTATGAGGTCAAGTGTTGAAATCTGAAGTGCTCCTCTCAGGCAGACAGTGCATAGAGATAGATAGAGGAGCAGGAGGGGAGGTGTGGGTATGGGGAAAGTCTTTACAAGTTATCTCCTAGCATTGTTAAGGGCATCATCATGCATGAAGCAAGCCTTCACATGTGAAGAAGAGAGAGGGCAAATCCGCTCAGATACTCCATCAGACAAGTGCTGCTGTTTTCCCTTTCCAATGTTCAGATTTTGCATACAATGTCAATGCTATCAAGGGAAGGATGTAAGGTCAGCAAGGCCATATGTTGTATGTGTGTGATGCTGTAATGAATGTTTCAATTTGTTTGGAGAATACATTTTTGCAGAGCACTATCGCAGAACACTGATTTCTCTGGAATGGTTGCTCTGAATATAGATGAAATGTATATATATACTGTATACTGCATATATATATATATATATATATATATATATATATATATATATATATATATATATATATATATACCCTCATGTAGTATATCATATTTAGATGGAAATACTAAAGTGTGTTGACAAAGCCTATATTTGGGTAGACACAAAATACTTTTGGAAAGTTGACGTGTGACAAGCTTTACATCATGCTTCAAGGTTATTTGTATTTATACTTTTTTTATTTTGCTAAATCTTTTAAAATTATTTTACACACAGCTTCATGATCTTATTAACTGAGAAACAACATGGACTATTTTTACTTTTAAAAATTAACTGACGTTGTCACACCGCAGGACCATATAAATTGAAATAGTGAAGTCAGAATTATAATTATAAACATGTTGATCAGGACTTTAGATATATATTTCCATTATACATTCATATACATTTTAAACTGAAATCTTAATGTTAATAAAAAAATAAAGCCCATAAACATGTTATGCATCAACTACCTATTTTCATATACCACCTGGTCATTGGCATCTATCCTATCATCCTCAGAGGCTTCGCCTCAGAATTACATGCCTCTTCTTTTGTGCCACCTGAAATTCACCATAACTTTCCAAACAAAATGCACAAGTTAACATCTTTTCTTCTAAAGATATTCATAATCTTAAATAAATGCAATCTCTGGCAAAGAACAGAGAGGAAGGGGCAGAGAGGAGGGAGACAGAGAAACATCTGAGTAGATAACCATTAGATATGATTTCCATGATAAGACTGTAATTTGGGCTTTTAGAGATAACTGCAGGGGCTGTCAGGCTGAACAGTGGCAATTTACTGTTTGTTTTATTTTCCCCCTCCATCCTTTTTTTACACATTTTTATCTTTCCTGTTGAAGGGCTTTTGAACTTCCATGATATTCACTCTTTTTTTTCTGCGTTAGCCCCAGAAGGTGAGATCAGAAGTTTGAAGCATGCAGACAAGCATGTTTTAAAGCAATGGACAAAATACAAATATTTGAGAATCTATTTCATGGTAATTATGTCAGGTTTCATGGCCTGAGCGGTGCACTGAGGCACCGCCTGGATGCTTTAATTTGTATAGAAATTATAATCATTTGTTCATTTCAAGGTGAAAATTGCTTTTTTTCCATTTAAATTGTATCCTGCGTGATAGGCTATTATCTAGAAGTATAGTCTTTGTGTATTGGAGTCTATACCTGTGCATCACTCTTGTTAAGAGCTGACTGGATTTCAAAAAGAATGTTTATGTATGTATTTCAGTACACAATGCAGCAGGGCGTGCACATTATTTTCATTCTGCAGTGTTTCAGCTCTATTCCTTTTTAGACCATTAATATGAATAAGTCTGGAAGCTGACTGTAGCTGACAGTTTTAAAACCTGTAAACAGGGGCAATGACTTACTGCCTCTTATCTCTTGGATTTATAGCTACATGTTCACCTTGAAATCCCTCCTTTTTCTCCTCAATGAGGTGTGATGGTACAGGGGGAATAGAGAGAAATAGACATGTAGGACATTAAAGGGAGATATGTGTGAGACATATTGGTTGAAAAAAAGTGTTGACTGCTTCAAGACTTTTTTTCAATGGAGTGTATTGAGAGCCTTTGAGAGTGAGTGAGGTTAAAATGACTCCCAGCTCCCTTACAGCTTAATTTTGCAGTGATGCTGGAGAGGGGAGATTAGAGACTTGGGGCAAGGAGGGGCACACAGAGGCTTGAATGAGGGATGCCAGGGTTACTATGGGGGACTATAATCTTTTATTAGGTGCCTAGAGACAGCAAATGAAAGACTAGGTTTAAAAAGGGAAACTTCATATGAATTGCAGGGAGAAATAAAATTGTTGTACCCTATTGACATCTGTACTGGAAAAAAAAAATCCATTTTAGTAAAGTATAATGCTTCCTAGAAACAGAATATGTTGAACAATGGAGTCTGTCAAAGGACACATTCTTCTCTCTGTAACAATCTTCTGCTAAGCGCTCTACTTACCAATCCAGGTTATTAGGCAATCATGCGATCTGTCTGTGTAAGCTGATTGTAGGAATGTGGAATCCCTTCGGTGAAGATCAGACACCCGGGCTCAGGTACATAATGTATCCTGGAATAATTATGGGATTTAAGGAGATGTTAGGCTTTGTAAATGCTTTCTTTGTTACGTTTTCGAGAGGCTGACACTGCAGAGTTTCTAAAACATAATAACAGCTGGAGGAAGGAGGGGGCCTGGTGGGGTTGATGGTGAAATTCTTCAGACATGTTTTAATCAGTCTGTACCTCGTGGCATGTTCTTCCCTCAAATTAAATGTGAGTGACCAAAAATACACATTATCAGGAATGCAATAGGCCTCTGAAATTCTTTAAAAAAAATTCCATTGGGCAGTCAATTCTGCAATTTAAATGATAATATTGGACAAATATTTATCTTGACAGTCGTAGTCCTCATTCACTTTCATTACAGTATATGGAAAAGAGTGGCCAGAATATTCTTCAAACATTAACTAACATTGGGCATTCTAATGGGAGAAAAGGGGATAAAAATAAACATATACCTTTTAAATATATGGGAGAAAGAAAGTCATACGGGTTTGAAATGACAGGAAATTGAGCAAATGACGTGAATACAAATTTTTGTGTACAATATTCCTTTCGGGGTGGGGGCACACACATTCTAAATCTCATAAGCCTTTCTCCCCAATTTGACATTTTTAAAGATTTTTTAAAAAAAAATATGTTTTTAAGAATATGTGGTATAATTTGATATTAAGCATATTAAATGAACTTTAACAAAATATCAGCATTTGTTTTGATAGAACTTTAATAATTAGAACTGAAATTAGGTAGAAACCATGTATTAATGAAAATTTTCATATTAAACAAAATAATTATCATATAATATAATGACTGTCAAACATTTCGAACATTGGTCCAGTCAGCCAGAACCAAAGAATCAAAAGCACACATAAAAAAATCCTTAATGCCCGTGCCAGTATGATCTTACTTGAACCATTTCAGAAACTTGTCTCACATTTCTGCCTACATCGTAATTATACATGAGATATTATTGGTCATTCATTCGTTCAGTAAAAAGACAATAAAGAGATCAGAGGTTTAAAACTTGCTGAAAGTTACCAAAATGTCAAATGTTTTCATCTGTTTAACAAAATTAACATACAATAGTCAAAGATGACTTCTCTGTTTGCTTAAGTCTTGTCTCAGGTGGGTTGCAGCTCAGTGTCTGTCTACTAGCAGGCAATTAATTTCTATTATTAATTACTATTACTATATTAATTACATTGTCTAGGTTCACTAGAACTGATTTGCTGAATCAAAACGTGAATTGTGAGCGCTAGCCAATAGGATTACCACTTTCGGGTTAGTTCCGCCCACTGCCAAAGCAACCTGCAGGCAGAGGCTTCTGCTGGGTCTTAAAGTCTATGTTTCATAACGAGTTTACACTACATGATTTTAGGCCCGGTTTTCACTCGCTGATAGTTTTGTGGAGATCGCCGACAAAAGTCAGAAATCATAGGCAAATCAGAACTCGCTCCAGTGATCTACGAATGCAATGCATGAATTATCAAAGATGCGATCTGAGAGTAGCGTCGATGCGTCACCGATATTTGCCAGATATTCAGCATGTTAAAAACTGGACCTGTCTGCGATTCCAAATCATGCAATGTGAAATGTGTTTTGTGTTTTTGAAATGCAGTGTTGACCTACAATAGAGCCAATGAGAGAGTAAGAAACGGGGCACGGGAGGTTTCAGTGGGAGGAGTCCTGATGTACCTGCAACAGAACATCAGCTAGCATGGCTGCGGTATCAAGAAAATCTCATTGGACCGAAGAAATGGAGGAAAAATGTGTGCAACATTGGTAGGAGCACCAGCACCTATTTGTTGTTTCATCTGAACTGTACCACAGTGGAGAAAGAGAAGAATTGGAGAGAAATTGCCAATTCTCTTGGACAGTCAGATAAGAAAATACTTTTTGTATTTATATAATTGATATCTATTTATTTAAATGTACTTTTTCATATTGTAACCAATAAAATATATGATGTCTTCACACATTATGTAAAGGCGATTATAAATCATATTCTGAAATGTATAACATATGATCATGCATTTATTTTCGTATGATCATGCATGTACTGTGTGTATTGTGTTCACCCCTGTTACCGATTCCTCGTGTAATATGAAAACGCTACGACTTCCATTACAAGACAGACAGCTGTGTAATACGAATGGTTCCACAATCCGACGTCTTTGAAAATCGAGTAGTGTGTAGGAGGCATTAGGCGAACAGCTGCAATTTTTCTCCTTGTACTACCATTAAGCAAAATAAACGTATTAAAATGTAATTATTATTTCTCATGTCCCCCTCAGTTCTAATGGTTCCTACGCCCCTGATTCATTTACTATTTGTCATTTCAAGTGAACAGTTCCCCTTCTGTCACTCACTCGACGTTGTGTCGAATTAAGTGACACAAGGGGTCTTCCTGGGATGCCAAATGTACCTCTGAACCTGAGAAAAGGCCAATGTCAAGTTGGCAGACAGAATTTGCATGCCACGCCCTGGACAAAGGGAAGCAGGGCAGCGAGTGCCAGTCAGAATTTGTCTTCGGAGCCGAACGGTTGTGCAACAGCAAGCTGAGTTCACCACTGTTTCACTCACCTCTACTGGCGATAAGCACTGCTGTTGGATCTACGGCGCATTTCCAGCTGGCGTTCTCTCTCTCTCCGCGCTGTGCAGTCCACGCCCCTGGCGCTTCGACAGCGCTTTCATTGCCTGAAATATTTTTTCTCCTCCTAAAAAAGAGTTTATTTCCTCTAAAAGAGTTTGAGTTCCCACTCATTAAAGAGCAATACACAGCAGGCGTTGAACGTCCTTTTCAGGACACATCTTTTTAAAGATGTCTTCCGCCTCTGTGTAGTTCCTGGATGCGGTTGTTTTCTCTCCACTTCTGACGGTCATAAAAGCTGTCTCGCGTGCCTGGGCTGCGATCACACGCAGGCAGCATTTTCTCAGTGCGAGAACATATCCATTGCAACATTGTGGTCATGGCTTTCTTTTCACACGAGAGAAAGCCACTTCAGCCACTCCCCGCGTCGGTCCTTCTTCCCATGGGATTTAGGACGACCCGGCTAGTTATGAAGGCAATTTGGGGATGATGATGGGCTCGGTTTCGCCGGGTAAATCCCCATGAACCACCCGCCCTCCGGCACGCTTGCTTGCTTCCGTCCGAGCTCGGAATGAGTACAGCTCGCCTCGCTGCCAGCCGGCATTCTCCCTTGAGCCCCTGGAATTGGATGACGACATCGCCGCTGCATCGGAGAGTGTCATAGCGGCGTCTGATGCTGATGACTCGTCTGGGCTGCCACCTTCGTGTCTGCTCACCCAGTCTGAGGCTGATGCACAGATGTCCACTATGCTTTCCCGGGCCGCCATGAGCCCGAGGCTGGACTGGAAACCTCCGTCCCCCTCTCACGGCTACTCGATCGGTTCCTCGGGTCAGGCCGCCACTCATAGCCACGTCCCCCCCACCCCCCCCCCCCCCCCCCCCCCCCCCCCCACCCCCCGTGCATGACGAGCTGGCGCGGTCATGGAGGGCACCTTTTACTGCCCGGAACTGACCCCTCCGCTCGTCCGCTCTCACTATCCTGGATGGCGGGGCGGCCCACGGGTACACGGAGGTGGACAGAGCGGTTGCGATCCACTTGTGATCCACTCCCCTCCAGAGCCCGTAGAATGACATCATCCAGGGCTGTATCACGCCAAAGCGTGTAATACACACGCTGGTCCACTTGCGGATGCGTGTCAGTGTCACGCTTTGCCTCCTCTAGGCATGTACATGACACGCATGTGTGTAGTTAGAATACCAGCAGGTGGCAATCATTTCCTCAATGCCAACAACTCTCCACGCACCAAAGAGAAAGCGATATATTGCATTCTCCAATTCGATATTTCAGGATCGAACGCTGCTTTCTGTGATTAATTAATTAGCCAATTAATATCAATTTCCATTAACGTTATTGACCACAGTAACGTTAACAGCACCATAGATTAAACATCTCCACAGCCCACACACAAATATAACGTTAGGCTACAGTAACGTTAGGATTTCTTAATGACAGCACCATAATGAACAAATATGTCCTGACCGACCTGAACGACGCGGGAATTGGAGAATGCAATATATCGCTTTCTCTTTGGTGCGTGGAGAGTTGTTGGGATTGAGGAAATGATTGCCCCCTGCTGGTATTCTAACTACACACATGCGTGTCATGTACACGCCTAGAGGAGGCAAAGCGTGACACTGACACGCATCCGCAAGTGGACCAGCGTGTGTATTACACGCTTTGGCGTGATACCGGGTTGCATCATCGCTGATCTCAAGTCTACAGCGCCACCGGACAGGCCGCCTCTGCCCTGCATGCCATGGCTCTCCTGCAAGTTCACCAAGCCAAGGCACTCAAAGATCTCCACCTGGGTAGTTCCGATCCCGACGTGCTGCAGGAACTGCGCTCTGCCACCGACCTAGCTCTCAGAGCCACGAAGGTCACAGCGCAGGCACTCGGGCAGGTGATGGCCACCCTCATGGTCCAGGAGCATCAGGACCATCCAACTCAGCTTCCTGATTCAGTTCGCCCGGCTCCCACCTCTTTTCAGTGGTGTTCGCTCCACTTTCATGCACGGCGAGAAAGCCTGTTCCTTACGAGCAGAGATCACGACCCTGCTCCTCAAGGATGCGATAGAGCCCGTCCCTCCAGCCAAGATGGAGAAGGGTTTCTACAGCCCTTACTCTCAACCGGGCCTTACACAGACTCCCGTTCAAAATGCTCACGCAGAAACAGATTCTTACCTGCGTTCGACAGCTAGATTGGTTCGCGGCGGTAGACCTGAAGGACGCGTACTTCCACGTCTCCATTTTGCCTCGACACCGACCCTTCTTACGGTTCGCGTTCGATGGCCAGGCGTAGCAGTACAAGGTCCTCCCCTTCGGCCTGTCTGACAGCGTCACTCCCTGGATGTTCTCCTCCCTAGCCTTCTTGCCGGCAAATTCGGCGGAGCAATTCGCGTCCAGACCCACTATGAGTCACAGGTGCTCTGTACTGGGGTCGGGCTCCACGGGCTTAGTTCCCTTTTCAGGCAAACTTTTCCCTTGGGCAGTTTCCCTTGGGCGTTTCCCTTGGGCAGCCCCGCTGCCCCAGTCGCCGTGCTTGTTGAGTCCCCCTTCATTAGGCTGGACCTACCACTGTGCCATTTCCCACGTACGGCTTCACAACCCTCATGGTGTATTTGCCACATGTTACCTCCCCCTAGACTGGGCAGGATGTGGTCTCCACAGGGTCTTTTCCCCCTGAAAGAATAGGACAGGAAAGACCGCCTTCCCCGACGCATTTCATAGCATGAAGATAGCTCCAGCCACTTCATGTCCTATGTGAGAGACATAGAGAGAGAAAAGGCGTGGCTGCCGGGTTTGCTCCCAGGCTAGTCATGTAGGGCCAGTTCCCCCCCTCAGGGTTGCGGGGAACCTACGGTCTGTATGTGACACCTCTTTGGGGGCATTGGGGTGGGCTATGTGCAGCCGACACAGTTGCCTCTATCATGCAGTAGCCTGCTTGCACCTGTCTCGGCAGTTCACGTAACACGGTCAGTGAGTGGCGTTTTTATATGTGACCCCTTGTGTCACTTAATTCGACACAACGTTGAGTGAGTGACAGAAGGGGAACATCATGGTTATTGTTGTAACCTCTGTTCCCCGAGGGAAGGAACAAGACGTTGTGTCCCTCCTGCCACAGCACTAGACCTACCACTGTAAATGGCCGTAACTTATTTTCGGCTCCTCAGTGCAAAATCCTGACTGGCACTCGCTGCCCCGCTTCCCTTTATACCCGTATGTCCGGCCAACTTGACATTGGCCTTTTCTCAGGTTCAGAGGTACATTTGGTGTCCCCGGAAGACCCCCTGTGTAACTTCATTCGACACAACGTCTCGTTCCTTCCCTCGGGGAACGGAGGTTACAACAGTAACCATGACGTTTACGTTTTCAATAATATTTTTACTTTAGGAGAAACACCCCAACATTGACCCACCTCACCTTTCTGAACTGCACTGTGGCAGCAGTTGAGTCATTCAAGTTCCTGGGCACTACCATCTCACAGGACCTGAAGTGGGAGACCCACATAGACTCCGTTGTGAAAAAGGCCCAGCAGAAGTTGTACTTTCTTTGCCAGTTGAGGAAGTATATTTGTATATAAACTTATATTTTCTATTGGATTTTTTATTTATCTATCTATTTATTTATTTATAATTATTATTATCTCTGTCTTGTTGTTGTATTGTAAAGCTTCTGTCACCAAGACAAATTCCTTGTATGTGTAAGCATACTTAGCAATAAAGATGATTCTGATTATACTCTCTCTCTTTCTTTGTCTCTCTCTATCCTAAAATTCTACCTATAGGCTAAGTATTTCTCTCAAATAAACACACAGTATATATAGCCTCTCTATACTGTATCTAGGCCTATATTCAGTTGTGTGCATACATTTGCACTCCCCTTTTGTCTCATAAGTTTGCATACCTTGCAGAATTTTTACAATTATAAGAGATAAAATATCTTTTTTTTATTATTATTATTATTTCTTTTGAAGCTACATAACATATATTTCGATATATCCATAAAGACAAAATAATAACAATCTACATAAATTGTCCTGTTCAAAATTGTACATACATCTAGCATCAGAAAATGCTGGAGAATGTGCAGTACCTGGAGGATTTTTCTTAAAAACACTGGGTGCTTCACTGCACAGGACTAAGCAGGGACTCAACTATGCACAACTATCACAAGAGATGCAAACAGTCATTGACCATTGAGGAAACAACACACCATATCAAGAACCAAGTGGATGTAAACTTTGTAGAGAATCATTTATGTATATTCAGTTATTATTTTGTCTGGTGGAATATAATATGCAGTTATGTCCAATAACTTTTTACTCTAAATAAAAAAATGCTATTCTTATGATCCCTCTTATTTGTTTTTAAATTATAAACATCTTGCAGATTCTGCAATGGATATGAAAATGTATGCACTAAACTGTATATATAATAAAATGAAAATAAATTAACAAAAATTTGTAAAATAAGTCTTTTTAAATCACCCAAGAGGCATGCCTGGTGGTTTTTCAAATCATCCGAGCAGCTGCTTCACATATGGTAATATTGCAAATATATGATATGACATCACATAGCATTGAGGACAGCTGAATCATAAAGATGGATTCCTCCAGAGGCATTTCCTCACTTTGTGCATCTACTAAATGAACTTGGATGACCATACTATAACTAGTTTATAATGGCTATTAATGCAAAGGTCTTAATTAAAGAGACAAGTTAGGTTATATCCTCCATCGTATAGGTGCTCATTTAGAGGGGGCGAGCGACACTCGCTTGCATTTTCCTCATCTTGGATCGTTAATGCCATTATACATTGGATGGTATTCCGTGCCCCATAGAATGTGCCCCCATGGTAGGAACTGTAGTAAATTCCCTCAGGCGCTGCAGCTCTGACACAAGCTCTCTGTGAATACTGTGCTCTGAGAGTCTCTGTTGTGACACTGCCTGCAACACTCCACTCTATTCATTTACAGCGCAACTCAATTACTGGAAACTGATATTTTTAGTATCTTAAATCACCACAACTGTCATGATGGTCTTGACTTCAAAGGGGCTTTAAAAATACTGCATTGTTAAAATGGGGATTAAATCATGATTACAGTTGACAGGGACATCAAAGCAATGAAAAGAGTGTATGTGATAAATGCCAATAGATTTTCATGTTTTAAGTATTACTGAATATGAATATTTGAGATTAAAAGCTCTTTATGGGGCTGTACAAATTTAGCACTAGGTGGAAAAACAAGCCTACAGTGCATGATACTTCAGGGCATGTATCATTGCTGAATGATCTATTATGTGCTTAATACAAATATTTGCATGTTTTTAACATGAGAGCCGTGTTCAACATATGCCCTGTAAACATAAATTATTAAAAGGATAGTTCAGCCAAAAATGAAAATTCTGTCATAATTTATTTCAGAAGAAAAAGTCATAGTGGATTGGAAAACATTAAGGTGAGTAATGATGACAGAATTTTCATTTTGGGGTAAAATGTCATTTTAATTTGTTTTAAGAACATAATCAAGAGTGTTGAGAAAGAAATTTGTCCAGTTTTTAAGCTTTAATCCATAACAGATATGCCAGTGCTACAGTAAAGACACCAACAGGCTGAAGGAAGTAAATGCCGATACAAGTTCCCACTATGCTAGTATTTCATACAGCTGAATAAATTATGCCATGATAATATACACACATGCTGAACGGAAATATATCAAAAGAAATTACATATACGCAAAAAAAGGTAAACAATGAAAGAATAAAGAGCGACTGAGGTTGGAAAGATACTTGGAAAAGGTGCTTTGCCGAGTGCTTTAAATATCCCAAAGGCAGATTAATGCTTGCATTAGAAATAAATGCTATACACTAAAAAGACATTTTTTCACTTTTCTTTTTTGTCTTTTTTATTTACTACAAAATGTGTTGTTTTAAAATGGAAATGTCCTCAGTCTTAAGTTGGCACATGGTCATGTGTTTTTTGTTGTTGTTGTGTGTTTTTTTCTTTCAGTAATTGTCCTGAATATATGGCATCTTAGGGCACCACCAGTGACAGTTCATCCTTGTCACATAAAGTGTCAGTCATCACCTCTTAGGTTAAGAACTCAGCTGAGATCATTTGGGAAAAGTTGCCATGGTTGCAAAGAAAATGTAAACACAAAAAGCTATAAATGTGGTCATATATCTCTCAATTAAAAATCTTGGAATTCCTGTAAATTTTTACGGTCTGACATTTGTCATATGTAAAGGGTGACAAAAATGCTGCTTTACCTCAAATATAATGAATTTAAATGTAACAATAGGAAATGCATTAAGACTTCAAAAAGACCCATGATTTCATTTCTCTCTATGAACTGTATGTCCTAAAAACATTTAATTCCCATTCTAAAGTTCAGTTTATAAAGTTTCACTTTATTTTACATTGACCACAGAGACAAATAAAGATCCCCATCAATAAGAAGTGCTACCATTTAAGAACATCATCTCTATAAGTTGAAATGTGTGTTTGCAGATTGCTTTTCATGGTTGTTTTTTGATGTCATTGCATTTCAATACTTTGACAATACTTGACACGAATAGACGAGAAGCATAAGGGAAAGTATATAAAAAGCTGTAGAATTCCATAAAATGTTGAAATGGCTGCCCTTAAGGGCTCTTGACAATTTAATTGAATTTAATTAGAGATATTAATGGTAATTATAGTGACACAGAGGACAATTAGTCTGTGTGCATTCATACTAGAATAGACATGACATATTTTTGAGATTTGGTCATCATACTAGAATAACGTATGTTTTTTTTAAGACAAAATGATCATAAATAACATTGATTATTTACCCCTGAATGCTTAGGGCAGATCGCAGGCTGTTGCCCTGACCCATCTATAACATGTTATTCTAAATTGCCATAATGATTTAGAGTGGCTTACTTATCAGATAAAAGTGAGGATAGTCATTCTCATAAGATTCCACCAGTCCAGAAGCCCCACTGACAGATCTTTTGGAATGTCAAGCTTCTAAAATGAGAAAATCACATGCACTGCAGCTATGCAAAGAGCCTGCAAAGCTATCAGTGTCTTTCCATGTACTGTGGATCTCCATCAAAAATGTTGCAAAGCAAGGCCTTGTGGTTAAGATAGTAACATAAACTAAACATGAGAAAAAATAAAAATGCAACATGTAAACAAAGAGATATTACAATAGTAAATGCAACAGCAATAGGAACAACCACATTTATAATAACATATATAATTATAATACCATCATTTTCAGTCCTATAAACAACATGGTCCAAATAGTTTGGAATGGTCAAGTGGCTACAAATGTTGCCTATGTGTGGTATCATTGGATGCTGTTGGGCAGGGCTTTCGTTATTTGTGCTCAGAAAATCGATGCTAATGTTTTAATGTGAAAGGACGAGGAAGGAGATGGGGCACAACAATGTCAATATTTTTGTGGAATGGCTTTTGTATTCACGCTGTCTAAGACTGCTTGTGATTTCTCTTGGTCGTGTACACTCTCAGTCAGATCGGCCATAAGCGGGCACTGCAGAAAGATGGAGGGATGCTGGTGAAACAAATGGGTGGATGTTCAGTTAGAGCTCCATCAATAGGCCTGTCCCGTCTCCACCTGCAGCAGTCCGAGCACAGCAGAGTGATCTCCCAGCTTCATCCTTCTCTGCGTGGACAAGCTCACATTCTTGGCCAGGTAATCCACCGCAGCTGCACACAGAGAGACAACAGGAACCAATTAATTTCTCAGACAGATGTATATGATATATAAGCAAACTAATATGGTTTTAGTTTGGGTTCAGTTTCAGAGCAGATGTTATGATATTACTGATGTGAACACTTCACATCACAGTGGGCTGATTTCAGAGACATGGACATCTGTTCCCCAATGTCACTCGTTCCTGTCGCAGTGAGTCTTCCTTTGCATATTACTCATTATGTAATTTCTTTTCTCTGAATTCCACACATTTCCCTCATATATATTACATTGTGTTATGCCAGTCTATTCCATTTTATTATTTTAATGAAATAGAATAAAATAAATAAAGTTAAAGGTTATGGTAAATATGTCAATATTGCATTTATATATATATATATATATATATATATATATATATATATATATATATATATATATATATATATATATATAATTATTATCATTTGTTTTTTTGTGTGCTCCTTGGGGCCTGAAGAAAATGTATGGGGCATGTGGTGGCTGAACACCCCAGGGTTTAAATAGTTTGGTATTTTAAATGTAGTAATAATAATTTAGTTTTAATTCTATTTTATATTCAATTTGTTATTTAAATTTAGTTTAGTATTCATTAGGTTTCACTATTTTCTGTTAGTTTTAGCTTAGTCTGCTTATTCTAGTTTCAGTTTAGTTAGTTTTAATTTTAGCTTTAGTATTTTATGGCTGCCAAAATTAAAGCATTTACTGATATAATTTAAAATGTCTAAAGCCATTACATTTCCTCGGGCAGTCTTGTGTTACCTCCATCTAGTGGCATTTTCATGTTTAATTAAGGTGAACTGTAAATGTTTAATTTTGATAAAATAGGGTGACGATGGGTAAAGTGGGAGAGTTAAGTTTGATCCCCATTGTATCCACATGCATTTCTTTAAATGGTTAAAACATTATTACTAAACTAATCTTTGGAAAGTAAACAGTTAGCTTTTTGAGGGTTTAAATTATGATTTTATATCGGAATGCGAGACAGATCTCATATCATGACCACCATCATGTTGGAAAAGCAATAGTCAAGAAAATGACAGAAGTTTGAGGTAAATCTTTTTATAAAGAAGTACAAGTTGACTTAATGTAAATGGTTACATGTGATGATTTATGATGTGAAAGTGTATAATACATTCACACTCACTTCACCAGTACTGCCTGAAAAAATCTGGTATTTGGTCAAAAGAGGGTCTTTAAAAGTTCTCCTTCCCAGTTTTGAGTACTTCTTCATTTTTGCTTTGGTAGGACACATCCTAAGCTTTTATAAAATTATAATGTCAGGTTATGTGGCATTTGAATCATAATTAAAAGTGCCAAGAAAAGTAACATATTCAAAAGTGTCCCACTTTGTATTAGTTTTAGTTTTTGATACACAGTAGAAGGAATATGTGCAATGTTGTTTTTATTTTATTTTAGTTCGTTTTTGAGTTATGAATTTTTTTTTTGTTTAATTTCATTATTTTTTTCAATCATTTCAGTTTTTATTTTTATTTCCATTAATGACATTTTTTTTTTCATTTAGTTTTCATTTTAGTTTTTGTTAACAATAATCACACTGCTATACCCTTGATGCCACCTGACCTAAAATATCATCCAAACTAAATGGATTTTTTTTTAAAAAAAGTCTTTCTAAAGTGTCACAAGTTCTTTTGTGCATTATCTTTAGCAGTTAGGGAGACAAAAAAGACTGTACTGTGTACATTTGGATAATAAGTCCACACAATTTTATATGCTTGTGAAAAATGTTAATGCTTATCAAGATATGTATCTGTATGTCTGCACAAAATGCAATAGCATGCGGGAGAGATGGCATAAGGAGTGGAGAGATTCCCACCAGATAGGTGTGACACACAACACGGTGTGACTAACACAGAGGCACCTGAGGGCACAGCTCTCATTGGATTGATCTGGAGTCTGGCTTGGCTGGGAGATCTTTATCAGGAGCACGTGTTGGCTCTATCCTGCGGGCTAATCTGGGGTCAGAGGGCACCCCAAGTCTTGCTCACAACTCAAGACCTCAGCATTGAAGTGCCTCACATCACACGTGGTTTCAATTTAAATACATAAAAAGCTAAAGACATTAGAGGACATTCGATTGGTGGAAAAAGACAGTGAATCTGGCTTTGGGTTGTGAGGACAAACCAAGGACAGGACAGGTAGAAGTGCGGCACAGGGGCATAAACGGGGGAATCTCCAATTAACCACTCTAGTCCCAACCCTTTCAAAACAGAAAACCAATCCAGACCTCCCTTGCCGTTTTTGCCCGAGTCAAACTGGAATTGGCAAACTTATTAAGTTAGCACTGGGCTAGTTGTAACCTTCAGGTAATTATTTGCATATAAATGTGCCACCCCCACCCTCATAGCCAAAATGGAAAAATGGAAGTGGAAACAGTGAAGCAGAGGAGGTTATACCTGAGGGCTTTGCATTTTCAAACTGACAGGATTGAGTTTTGTGTAACTTGAGCATTTCTTTAGAGTTAGCATTGCAATCAGGGCAACACCTTTTCCGACAAGCGGTAAACATAATGATCAAAATGTCAACAATAATGACAAAACGTACAATTTGAAGCTCATGACAGAGACATCTATGATTAATGGATATAAAAAAGGCTCTGAACGTGAGCATTAGCACACTGGCATTAGCTGCTGGCATCCCTCTGATGTTTTTTGGTCGGAGGCCCTTTGATTACTTGGGCTGAGGGGGTGTTATTTGAACCTCTCCTTCCTTTATTCATCATTAGCAGAAGTGTTGAGGTGGGGCAAAGCAAGGGTGCATACGGACGGTGCCAGACATCAGTCAGTGTGACAGTAAGCGCTGCGCGTTAGCGTCTGTAAGCAACAGCAGAAAGGAAGCTGTCAGGTAATGGTGGCATGAACGGTAGAAGCCGCATACCTGTGGGTGGGCTAGCTGTCTTTATAGGAGACACTCGCGCTGACAGCTAGCAGAGAGAGTAATCACAGCTCATTTAACCTCTCTCCCTCAGGATGCCGTTTGCTCCTGTCAGCCCCATTTGCTCCTTAAATCCCTCTCAGACTGACTCTCTGCATTCCTTCTCCCACTGAATCTGCTCTCTGACACTCACAGTCATAGCAAACACATGCAAACACACCTCTACAAAGTGCACCCTTAAGCTGTCTACTGAATTGCAATGACATATAAGACAGGTGGGTTAAATCAGTGATTCACAACCAGGGGTGTGCATACACCAGGGGGTACTAAAAGGGATAGTTGACTCAAAAATGAAAATGCTGTCATAATTTATTCACCCTCAGGTTTCTCTAAACCAGTATAATGTTTTATTTTTCTTCTGTGGAGCACAAGAGAAGAAATTTTGTAAAATGTTGAAGAACGTTGCACTTTCTTCCATACAATGAAAGGTGAATGGTGACTGAGGCTAACATTCTACCTAACATTCTCTCCTTTTGTGCACAATGGAAGAAAGTAAGTCATATGGGTTTGGGGGGTGAGGGTGAGTAAATGATAACCAAAGGTTTATTTTTATATTTTGCTCTGCGCTGTTTTTTGTTTTGTCTGAACGTCCTCTTATAAAGACTATGATTTTGCCTTGTTAAACCTCTTACTATAGTCTTTGTTTTGTGTAAGTCATGAGCGTCTCATTACAATTTGTACAAATGACAGTGTATTCATTTGTGGGTGATAATTCATACATGTTTTGCTCCTATGGAATATAAATTCCACCATACAAAGAGTGCAAATTATTCAGTGTGTCCATTAGCAGAGAGGAAGCTACTTGGTGAGTCTGTTTTCACCCAAAGTATTGATTGTTTTCATTTAAAAATGAACTTTCATAATACGGCGGCACGGTGGTGCAGCGTGAAGTTCGTGGGTTCAAACCCCAGTTGCCCCGGCCTTTCTGTGTGGAGTTTGCATGTTCTCCCTGTGTCTGCGTGGGTTCTCTCCGGGTGCTCCGGCTTCCTCCCACCGTCCAAAGACATGCAGGCTAGGTTAATTGGTGTCTCCAAAAATTGCCCTAGGTGTGGATGTGAGTGTGAGTGTGTGTCTGTCTATGTGTGGCCCTGCGATGAACTGGTGACCTGTCCAGGGTGTACCCCGCCTTTCGCCCAATGTTAGCTGGGTTAGGCTCCAGCCCCCCGTGACCCTGTACACAGGATAAGCGGTTGACGATGGATGGATGGATGGATGGACTTTCATAATACTAAAATTAAAGATAATGCTGAATGATACCCAGTATGAGTCAAAAGTAACACATTCAATTAAGGTATACTTGAGCCATAATAAGAGTAGGCATACCTAAGACAAATAAAAGTTGGACTAAATGATATAGCCATTTATGTACACTCACTGAGCACTATATTAGGAACACTATGGTCCTAATAAAGTGCTCGACGAGGTCTTCCACTGATGTAGCCCATCTGCCTTTCTGTCAGCTCATCAACAAGGCGTTTCCATCCGCAAAACTGCCGCTCAATGGACGTTTTTGGTTTTTGGCACCATTTGGAGTAAATTCAAGAGACTGTTGTGTTTGAAAATCCCAGGAGATCAGCAGTTACAGAAATATTCATACCAGCCCGTTTGGCACCAACAATCATGTCACATTCGAAATAATGTTTTCTCATTCTGATGGTTGATTTGAACATTAACTGAAGCTCCTGACCCATATCTGCATGGTTTAATGCATTGCACTACTGCCATACGATAGACTGATTAGATAATCGCATGCATAAGTAGGTGTAAAGGTGTTCCTAATAAAGTACTAGGAATGAGAGAAGTACTCACTCTGGCCGTATTGACTGTATTGGTATCCTGCAGTGACAGGGTCCACACTGTAGCTGGTGGTGCTGTACGTAGGGTGGCAGTAGGACTGAGAGGAGGGGAGGCTGTCGGCAGTCTTGATAGGCTCTGGGCGCTGACTGCAGCTGGCTGAGATGGGGTTGGAGACCTCCAGGCTGCTGTGCAGGGGGGAAATGGAGAACTCATGCTGGGGTTGAGAGGCCACAGCACTTGGGTTGCTAAGGATGCTCATCACCTGGTGGGCAGAGTAGGGAGAGAGTGTAAGTCAAGACATGGAAAACACCCCTGCTGAAAAGACCAGCATGAATGTCCACGCTGGTCCAAGTTTGTTTTATGCTGGTTAGTGTTGGTTAAAAAATTAAAAGCAATCCTTTGTACCTCATATTATCAGTAAATCTATCAAATTGCCATTTATTTTTGGTCACTGCATGCCACGTGAAATAAAAAACAAGGAAGTCTCCTTTATAGGTGTTTAACATCTTCACAACTACCCCATGGCTGCATCCCAAGGGAGAATTTACTAGCCTGAAAACAGACTAAATAAGAGAGACAAATATGGTAGACAGAAGGGACCAACATGGGGCTGGGTGGTGGGGGAGGGGGGGATGTTTAGATAGTGCCAGGGTTGTAGGTCCTGAGGCTCCCAGGGAGAATTTAATCTGGAGCACTCAGCCATCCCACAGTCTCAGCCCTCATGAATGATTAAAATAATAAACTCTCATATTAGATGCCCCCAGAGATTGAGAGATTAGACACTCTACAATGTCTGTCCTTGCTTCGTGCAGTGTTGTTTAGAGCATAGGTACTCATTTGGTTTTACTTCAGGACCCAGGTTTTGCATTGCACATTAAGTAGCGACCCAACATTGTACCGCAATTGTTACAACAATAGCAATCCAAAGTGTTTTAAATGTTGTCAAATCATAAGCAACAGCTGACACATGGAACAAACCACCATAGTCTCATAGAACCACGTTTCTATACCTACATTTTTGCTAAATAATTTTTACTGTACATGGCTTGTTGTACGTATTATGGCACTTTACTGGTCAAATGAACACTAGAGGCTTCAGCAGCCAGTTCACCCAGTAGCTCAAGAGTGGTTGACTACTGAAGCCAAGCCTGGTCATTACCTGGATGGGAGACCTCCTGGGAAAACTAAGGTTGCTGCTGGAAGAAATATAAGGGAGTCCAGCAGGGGTTGCTCACCCTGCGGACTGTGTATGTCCTAATGCCCCAGTCATTAATGGGGACACTATACTGTAAAAAGGCACTGTCCTTCAGATGAGATGTTAAACCAAGGTCCTGACTCTCTGTGGTCATAATAAATCCCAGGACAATTCTCGAAATTAGTAGGTGTGTAACCCCGATGTCCTGGCCAAATTTCCCCCATTGACACTTATCAATCATGGCTTCCTAATAATCCCATCCATTCATTGGCTGTATCACTCCACTCTCTCCTCTCCACCAATAACTGGTGTGTGGTGAGCATACTGGTGCACTATGGCTGCTGTCGCATCATCCAGGTGGTTGCTGCACACTGGTGGTGTCGAGGAAAGTACCCTGTTCACTGTGTAAAGCGCTTTGAGTGTAGTGTTAGAAAAGCGCTATATAAATGTATCGTTCATTCATTCAACAAATACATTTATTCTCTTTCACACAAACCATGAGTAAATCCGCAGATTATCGGTTCATAAACACTCCCTTTTCACCCTGTTCCTCACGCAATGATATCTTGCACATGACATTATAGCACATGACTTGGAAGGCAATACATTTTATCGTTTGCATTACAGAACCAACTACATTTACACACTTGTTCAAGGGCAATCAAATTGTGCAGAGACAGAGAGTTGCATTTGCGATGCAAAGGACCAGGGTATGAGTCCTGAAGAGCACGCGAGTCGACACTTGAGCAGTAAGCATCAAAGAAGCACCAAAAAAAAATTTGGTTTCTTCAGCACTTGCATTTTCAAGTTACATTTGCTTTTATGACTCTATCTGTTAGGTTTAGGTGTAAGGAGGTCATTTATTTTTTATTAAAATCACAATAGAGCGTTTAAAACCCTCATCTGTTTAGGAGAACATTTAGCACCACTCATTGGACATTTCAGCGTGGAAAGTTTAAGGAACAACGTAGCATCATTTTGCAAAAATGTTACCACAGTTACGTGGTTAGTTATTTCCAAAAATGTTATTAGTATAATCCATATTACCAAGTAACACATTAATTTGTGCTAAAATACCAATAGTCTGATAGTATGAGATATGGGAAGTGTTTTTTCTTCCCTTTTAAAAGTTTTAAAACCTTTGGCTTTCTCAATGGAGCTCTACATATAATAAATATATTATTTATACATAGATACATACTGTATATATTTTAGGGCATAATTTACAATTAATTTATTCATCAAACTGCACATGATGACCACAATAAATTACAGACATTACAGCTTCATTTTCTGTTAGAGCATAATTTTCTGTAAAGCTGCTTTGGAAAAAAATGTGTTGTTAGAAACGCAGAGAAAATATGATTTGGGAATGAAAAAAAAAGAGGCACAGAGATGCTGCCTGCAGTGGTTTCGTTGCCTGCCACATGCTCCCCATCCACTGGCTGAGACAAAGCATCTTCTTGAACATCAGTTTCACGTTGTGGCTCGCTACACCCTACTGCCCTTTGGCCATCTCAGGATGTGCTAAACCAATTAGCCCATCACAGAGCTGCTGCAAGTGAAATCAAGCCCATATGCACCACTCCAACAACATCCATGGGCTATTTGTTGAAGTCTGATACAACCCAGGAGTTGACAGAGGACTTGAGAATGGTCAACTGCATGTTGTGAAATAAATCAACTCACTCCAGCATGGCATTAGCCCAACAGTGTGCATACATGCTCCAATTTATGGCCTAAACAGATAAGTGAATTTAGACTAATATCCTTTCCCCGACGCTTTCAGGAAAATATGCAGTATTTGAAACATATTAAATATTTGAAAGGGCACTTGAAACAGAGCATGTTGAACTGTGTGGAAAGTCCCTTTGCTGTGCATGTGATATATGATATAAGCAAAGAGACCTTCATGGTGGAGGAGAAAAAGAAAGGGAAATGTGTTAATTTATGTGGCAGCACACGGCGGGCTGTCACGCTGCTGAGCACTGGTGTAAGACCCTGGACACGGGGCGCTGGGTCAAGGGCAAACCGTATGCCTGACAGGGGGCTGAATGGGCAGCTGGAGGGGAGACACACTTAACAGGCGCTTAATTGAGGCCTGATTATATTCTGCTTCCTCTGTTAAATTAAAAGCCTCTCACAGGATTGTATGCAGCACCATTGAGTTAAATGTGGTATGCACCTTTATTTAAACAGTTAGACGTAACACCATATTTAAATGGCATTTGGCCACAAGACATGAGAGAACCAATGATGTATGATGTTTAACCTGCGCCATATTTGATTTGAGAGCATTGGAAGGATTTCAGTAATAATGGCAAATTTGAGTCTGTTCATCACACAAAGCTATCGTATAACTTGAAAAGACAGCAAATGAGTTGTATGGGCCACATTTATGGTGATTTTATGGGATTTTTTTGTCCTTTTTGGAGCGTTACGGACATGCTAACTATGAACTGTTGTTGTATGGAAAAGAGCTGTGAGAAGATTCTTATAAATAATAGCATACACAGGTTTGGAATGAGGAAATAATGACAGAATTTTTGCTTTAGGGTGAACTATTTCTTTAAAGGATTATTCCAGGTAAAAAAAAAAAAAAAAAAAGCACAAATCTGGGTACCAGTGAGGCACTTACAATGGAAGTCAATGGGGCCAATCCATAAACATTAAAATACTCATGGTTTCAAAAGTATAGCCACAAGATATAAAAAATATGCATGTGAACAAGATTTTAGTGTGATAAAATCACTCACTAATATTTTCTGTGTACATTTAAATTCAACTTTACAGTTGTGTGCTTTTAGAAAATTATATGCTTCACATTTCTGCCTGTAAACTCTCAAAAAACTGTCCCCATTCACTTCCATTGTAAGTGACTCACTTTAACCTTGATTTTTGCTTTTTTAAAGAAAAGGAGGGATGAGTCGAAATTAATTTTTGTGGTAATCAACATTATACCACAAATGCTGTCGATTGAGCTCAACTTGTATTGAACCCGGAATATTCCTTTAATGTTTTTATTTCTATTCCATTTGAACTAGCAGTGAACTTCCAGCAAACTGCAATGAAGTCATAAAATTCCATAATCTGCTGTATTTCCCTATAAAAGACATTTCACTGTAATATGAGCAAATTTGAGCTAATATTATAGCCTGAGCCTATGTAAGTTCAGCATCTCCCCAGGAGTGGAGTTTAAATCAGATGAGCAGGGGACGCAAACACAAGGGGTGTCAGCCCAAAATGTGGGCAGAGTGGAGGGAGAGCGCCGGGTGCCTGACACCTCCATTCAGCCCTGCACTTAAGCAGCCTGTAGCCTGGGTGATGCCATTATTGTGCTGGAAGACAAATTATTCAAATCTTCAAATTTAGCATAACCTTATTGACGTCAATTAAAGTGGCAAACAGAGAATATTCCAGCACGGTGAGAGGTAGAGCCTGGCCTTTATCAAGAGAGGCAGCACGTGGTGAAGCTATTGTCAAACCAATCCTCTCGCTGCATAGCGCACTACGGAGAGAGGCCTGCCTTAAACCACTGTGCACAGCCAGCTGTAATTAGGACATTCAACTTATAGGGCACATGGAGCCACAACACAAACACTAACAAACAGCAGGACTGCCTGTGAACTCTTTACATGGGCTACTGCACTCACAGTGGGACAACCATCAAAACAGAAGGGGTAAAAACGGCAGGGTCTGGCTCCATTTAAGCAAAGAGGACTCAAATCTTAACAGTTTTGACACAGAAAGCTTATATTGCTTTAAAAATGAATAAACAAATGTGCAAAATATTGCAGTGGCACTACACAATAAATTTGTACATGTTAATACGGTAACACTTTAAAATAATATTATTTAACTACATTAGTTAACACGAACTAACAAAGAACAAAACTTTTACTGCATTTATTAATATTGTTTAATGTTAATTTCAACATATCGTAATCCATTTTTAAAATCAAAATTGTTAACATTAGTTAATGCATTATGAACTAACAATGAACAATTGTAATATTAGTAACTAACATTAACAAAGATGAATAAATGCTGTAAACAATATTTTGTTAAATGTTAGTTCATGATACCTAATGCATTAATTAATGTTAACCAATGGAACCTTATTGTAGTGTTACCAAAAACGTTATTAGTATAGACATAAATTAATATTAATCAACATCGATAAATTCTATAAAAGCATATTGTGTAAATAAACATTTAAGATAAGAGATTCTGTTAAAGGGATAAAAAATCATAACAAATAATAACTTAATAATAAGTACTTAAGACTATAACCTAAGCTATGAAGACGTTGAGTGAGCGGACTCCACAGCCCAGCCAGACGCAGAGTTGTAATCTATTATTTCCTGCATACTACCATTGCTAATTAAAAATCTATATTCTTGCCTTTTTTGTAACTGATACAGCTGGTGGGGAGGAAGCTGGACTATTTGCCAATCACTCTGGCTGACAAACAACATCTCCAGATAGTGTGACTCTCCAGGCCCACCCTATCAACACCAGAGAACACACACTTAACTTTCTTGAGCCCTTTCAAAATATTACTCCCCCCCACCCCCCCAACACACACACACACACACACACACACACACACACACACACACACACACACACCAACTGTTTCCTCTTTCTCTCTCCCCTTCTCTTTTTCTTTCATTCTGTGAAGCATCCCCCCAGTAGCTAGGCTTTCATTTGTTGTCGGTCTGTGTGAGAGCTGCTACAGCAGATAATACCAGGCAGGATCCAGTTTAAAGGACATAGCTGCAGGCATTTCTCCTTTCCCTCGCTCCTCTCTCTCTCTCCTTTTCACTTTCTGTCTCTCGACAGATAGATTACTTTATAAATAATAATAAAACGTAATTAATTCTCTCAACTTCAGAGCCCTCTAGCCTGCAGCGGTGTGAATGTAAAACTGGAAATTGATACAATGTGCATCCTTTCAGATAAATAAATTGTGCACAGGCAATAAAAAAGGAAGCCTTTCACACTACCATAATTTCCTTAACTGTCAAATTATATTTTTTGTCTGAGTAAATGTTTGACGTGACGTGGCTCTTTGTTGGAGTTTTTATTTATATTTTTTTGTCGGAATGGAACCAGGCTCATGCTAAGCTGGAACAAAACTAAAATATGATGACAGTGATATCTCTCTCTCTCTCCCTCTCTTAAAGGGGCAAAACAGAGGGACTAATTTAACAGAGCTGGAACTAAACACTTACATAGATGATGGCTTAAAAACACTACACTGTATTCCAAATGTGATATATCAATACAAGTCACAAATATCTCACACCTCACTTAGGTGAAAAAGGAATATTAAAGAGAGGGTTTTCGTGCTTATAAACAAAATTATTCCATTGTCTTGTACCATTGTAATGTAATATAAAATAAGTTTACACTTTTCTTAAATGACACTATATACCACAATTCCTTGAATGGATGAAATTAAAGCTGAAGTGTGTAATATTTTCAACGTTCAATGTATTTTTAATGTTACAATGACATTATATTACTGTATAAGTAACACATTTGTGCAGTAGATGTAAATATTGTGGCTCTGTGGCACCATCAAAACGTTACAAAACAAACATGTCCAGTCTTGTCTTGAATGGGGGTGTGCAAAATTACTAATTTTCATTATTGACTAGCTGGTTGGTTGTTTGAATGACTAGTCGACTAGTCGGTTTTAAAGATAATAATGTATAATTAGGCTGAGTTATGTTCATGTGACCCCATTGAAATGCCGGATGCTTGACGCAGCACTTCAACATGGTGACTAACAGATATCCAACAAATAAATAGCCTAACTAACTAACTAACTTTATTTCATAAATCTAAATGTGCCAATATAGAGTGGCACAAAACTGTTTATGCACATCTGAATACAGAATGATGCTCTTCAATGTAACCGGAGTGCTTCAGGCGATCCTTGCTGCGCATTCAAAAGAGCAGAGATGCAAGATAATATTGTGGGTAAACAACATCTAATTCACGACATCAAGCAGTTTAAACCTTTTTTACTGCAACTATTCATTTGAGCAGTGTCAGACAAAATCAGCGAAAGACTTTAATCTCTCCACAACACCTCACAAATATGACAGTATTACTAACAGCACAGCATTTAATGTCCGACAGTGATCGTCTTGTAATGTATTGCTGATTCTGCGCTTTGATTGCTGCAACAGCAGCACATAAAAGGACTAAACCTAAAGCATTAAAGAGACGAAACTTCCTGCAAAGGTGTTAGCTGTGTTGAATATTATTCACTTTTATACACAGCAAGATATAACTATGCAAATACACTCTCTAATAAATTGCTTTAATATTAGCTTTAACCATATATGTCTATGAATAACAAGGTTTTGCTGTGAGTTTAACTGTAGGTGAGTCCCCTGCAAAGAGCTGTAGTATAATAGCATTAATATAAAAAGACACTCAGAATCCCTGACAATACAGCCCAGAATCTGGCCTGTCCACCTGCTCTTAGAGAGAGAGAAAACAAGAGAGAGAGAGAAAGCAGTAGGGCAAATATGGGTGGACACTGAGGACAGTGAGGGTCTGTGGGCCAGTTAACAGCCTGGCATCTGTACACACGATCAGACACAATTTCTCTCTCTTTCCACATACACACACCCACATACACACTCTCACACACAGCTTAATCGGTCCAAGTCTGGATTTGCTGGTGCGTAAGAGACCAGCTCTCATTTCACAGGAATATAGGCTACACACGCAGATGTCTGCATGTTGGGAAAATGTCACCTGTGCAGGGAGCTGGAATTACAAGAGCTGATGTCATAAGTCTATCTGCAAATCAAAAGGTTACATGTCCTTTACAAACACAGTCCCAGCACTTAGTATCATGCTTACAAACTGTAGATTTGCTATTGTGAAAAGATTAAAACAAGACACTGCTTCCAAAAATAATATTGGATTTTAGGATTAAGAAATAGAGCACAATGTTCTCTTGAGTGACATGAGTATAAAAACATCTCACTCACCGACTTTGGCATTACATTTTAAAGGCAATATATGATGCAATGCCACCGTAATTAAAGAAGCACTGTAATTCTTTGTCAGGAAGTCGCTTTTCAGAGAGAAGCCATAATCCTTAAAATCCTCCAAACACCCCCCACAACTGAATCAACTAACAAAAAATGTCAAGTGGCAAGACTGCAAACAGGCAAATACATACATAAAATATGGACATTTGAGCGTGATGTGATGCAATTCCACCCAGAATATAATCAGGACTCAATGCTGAATAGCTCATTAGTTACATTTCCATTAAATATTATATGGTGTGACATATAAGCGATGTGACATCCTCTAAAACTATTTTAAATATTTTAAACATTTCACAAACTTTTAGAATTAACAGTTATATTCATAAAATACAATATACAGTATGTATGACAATATATCCGTATATACTGTATGTCTATATGTATATATATATTACAATACTATTATTGTATTTTATAAACATCATGTATTTTTGAATAAATATAAAAAAAACATTTTTTTTTAGGATATATATTTTAAGATAATTCTATATTTATATAATACTACTATATAATAATATGATATACTTATAATTGGAATTATTATGAATGCAGCTTTTATGACCTCATATTAATTCATGTAATATTTGTACTTTAAAAAATGTTTTTGTCACACCGCAGGACCATTAATAAAGAATAAATTTTAGATTCTAGATTTCTCTAGATTATTATTATTTTTATTTTATTTATTTTTTTACATTTTTCTAGATTCGTAGGTCTTGTGGTGTTCTTCTTTACATCACAATATACAGTAAAGAACACAAGGGGCTTTGGATCAGTTCCGATATACCATCACCATTATTAGCTGACACATTTATTAATAATGGTTTCTCAAGATTAGAACATGTCAGTTTTCTCACACCAGAGAGACAAAATGTCAATTTTTTAAATAAAAATGATTGCATAAAATCAATTAGAGGTTTTGTCTCGGCTGAAAGCAGAGGTGGGTAATTAGAAGACCCATCTATTTACAGCAGGACCTTCTCTCTCTATCTCCTGCCCCCTCCCCTAGTGGCAGGGAGCAGATGACATTGATGATTTCCTCTCCTGGCTCTATGTCACTGCGTTAATTGGCCACAACACATTGATTGAAAGTGAAAAGAAGAGTCCCCCAAAATGACGAGGCTGTGGGGACTGCAAGAAGTGATGGCACATTCTGTGAAATAGAGAGGGAGGGAGAGGAGCGAAGGGTGTTTGGGGAGCCTTTAATTGTTTCAAATTAGGCATGTGATTGACAGTGACAGAAAGTGGGCACTAACAAGCTGGGTCCAGATGAGAACGATTAGCGCGCAACCAGACAAGCTGTCACCTCTTGCAACATGTTAGCTGTAGGAAATATTGCGCATATGTCTCTTTTAAACCTTGTATTGTAACCCCAAACTCTGATCTGTGAACAATGCAGAAAAATTTAAATACAGTAATCACATGGTTAAAACGTATACTGACAGACATATATATATCAAGGATTATCAACCAAATTTTTGGACTAACGAATTTCCATGACTTGCAAGACCTTTCCAGTCATTCAGTATTACTGATCAAATACTTCAGAGCAGAGCAAAACTACAAGAAGTATATTCACTATAGAAATTCCCATGACTTAATAACATTAAACTTATTTTCATGACTTTTTCAGGCCTGGAAATCACAAGTTGAATCCTGAAAGGGATAGTTCACCCAAAAATGAAAATTCTCTCATACTTTTCTCACCCTCATGCAATCTCACATGTGTATGACTTTCTTTCTTCTGCAGAACACAAATTATGATAATTTTATAAGACTATTTCAGCTCTGTTGGTCCATACAATGCTAGTGAATGGGTGTCAAAATTTTGACATTCCAAAAAGTGTGGGTGAGAAACAGATTAAGTAAATTTTTTTAGTCCATTAAGTCCAACTTCTTCCATCTCCCCAGGAATTGGCGATATGCATGAAGAATGTGAATCACCAAAAACACAAGAAGGAAGTGAAAGTTAAAGTGGAGATTGATTGTGCAGGTATGAGACTTTATACTAAATATTTACTAAAATATTTATCTGTTTCTCACCCACACCTATCATATAGTTTCTGAAGACATGTATTTAACCACTGGAGTCTTATGGGTTACTTGTATGCCGATTTATGTGATTTTTGGAGCTTCAAAATTTTGCCAATGCCATTGTACAGACCAAAAGAGCTGAGATATTCTTCTAAAATCTTAATTTGTGTTCTGCAGAAGAAAGAAAGTCATACACATCCAGGATGGCGTAAGTGTGTGTAAATGATGAGAGAATTTTCATTTTTGGGTGCACTATTCCTTTAAACACATACCTCGGGTCTTTAGTGACCCGGGACCTCATTCAACCCCCTGTACTAATAAGTTTACTATCATATTAGTACTATCAATTCCTTTGTTTATTACAAGATAAATTAGTACTATATTCATACAAATAAATACTATATCACATTGATTTTCTGTGCAACAATAGTGAATTATCTGTATCATATATGCATGTACACATAGTACATGCTATTTCTTAATCGAGGTGGCGCTGTTGTTTCAGTGATTGACTTGATTTACATTTGACATTGTTATTTGATGAAAAAACAACATGAACAGTATGATATGACTATTGTAATTTGGGTGTACTACTGAAAATATATAAGTTATGCATCTATTTACACTCAATAAGTGCTTGAGAAAATATTTATGTGTATCCTATGTGTATCTTATGTTATGTTATGTGTTGCTCAATATGTGTTTGACAGCCAGTTGCGTATCATGGAATTTCAGCGTGAAAGTAATGTATCCTATAGATTTGTTCTGATTTGTTGCTTCATCACTTTAGTATGAAAAATAAAAAATAAAAATGTATTTTATTCTATTATTCTTTAAATTGTCTTGAAAATATTAAGCCAATTTTACACTATCTAGGCATTTTGTAGATCAATTTGTGATAGATATATGTGCCTGGTCTCTAAAAACCTAAAAATGTTTGATGAAATTCCCATGCATTTAAGGGTTAAAATTAGGGGTGTAAAAATGCATCAGTGAAAGATTTATTCTTTCAAAGAAATTTCGATACATCGAGTATGAAATTTAGGAATGGATTATCATTACTATATTACACCCAATGTGACCCTCTTATATTACACTTATTTAACGGTTTACCTGCCTGTCAAACACATATTTCCAGAAAAATGTACAATTTACCTCTGTCACTCACTGTTAGGCTGCTCTAGTGTAATGCAGAGAAGGCTTTTCAATGCCTTTGGACCCTAAATATCCCAAAGTACTACAAGGCCTCCAGCTAACCAAAGGTTAATGCTTCCTGTTGGATTTATATAGGGAAAAGGTGTGAGGTGCAATCTGATTATTTTATTCAATGTTTGCGGATGTGCAAGATGGATTCAGTCACAAGGAAAAAAACCTCCCCCTCTGACCTCTCATCCCACCCGCCGGTCTTTTCACGCCTCGTGCTGCCGCTGCCTCTGCTTCTGCCAAATTAAACGTCTGCTTTAAATGATTTCACAAGGAGCGGCCCGGCAGCAGCTTTACGCCAGCCAAGAATAATGCAAGGTGGATCTGAGAGTTAGCGTAGAAGATGGGAGGAGGGAGCGCGGGGGTGTTTGTTTGCAAAAAACAGCAGGGAGCAGACCTAGTGAAGAATGTCAAGTCAAATTGTTCTTGACAGTGTTAATATCTGCACTTCATAGGGATAATTACATGTAAATAAATAGTGAAATAGCTCTCAGCTGGAGTCTGAGAGGAGCGAGCGGGGCAGTTAGTGTCAGCCAGATGGGGACTACAATGCTAAGGACGGTACGTGAGTACGAGGGAGGGGGAGGGGAAGGATACAGAGGCAGTAGCCTCCAAGATGCTGTAAAGCCACATCACAGTACTGTCAAACTATTGTAGCTTTACATACAAAATCCAAAACAATGAGACAAGCTTACAAAGTCCGTCATAAACTGGGCCCAAGTGGAGAGGTGCGGAGAGTGGGCGGGCGGGTGAGTGTCAGTTTGTGCTTTTGCGAGGCTGTAGTATTAATCATAGCTTTACTCTTGTCATACTGGCATCTGGAACTAACAGAAAGCATGTGCACAAGACCCCAGCCCCTCATCCTTTACCCACCCTCATGTTGCTCCAAACCCATTTTTTTATTTTTATATTTTTTTTGTGGAACACAAAAGGAGATGTAAGATTATTAAAAAGGTATATCACATGAATAAGATTTAACAACTAATCGCACGTTGTTTCAAATGAACTTTAGCTACTATTATTGTCTCTACCTTATTACAATGGCTCAAAAGAAAATAATGACTGAGGTCAGTCATTAAACAATTGATTCCCCAAATAAGTGCAGATAAAGTTCACTTCAAAGTACACTTCAGCTACACACATTCAGAAGCGCAAGGAACAATACATAATATAGAATGAGCAGGATCCAACTTCACCAAAGGGAACACTAATCACACTAATGGTGACTTTAGACAAACAAGTAGTAAATCAACATCAATAATACTAAAATATTAATGACAACTAATTAATTGCCCCCAAAAAAGTTCCTTTTGACCAAACAAACATGCTTAAATGATTCAAGCACAAGGGCTTATGGGTATTCCCCACAACCTCAGTTCTGTACTTTTTATAGATTTTCAAGCCAAAGTAG
Source organism: Moxostoma hubbsi (assembly GCA_032164185.1). Lineage (NCBI taxonomy): Eukaryota > Metazoa > Chordata > Actinopteri > Cypriniformes > Catostomidae > Moxostoma > Moxostoma hubbsi. The sequence continues at coordinate 19,995,089 of JAVLUX010000020.1, read as the reverse complement.
TTTAAGGAACTCACAATTATTATTTTACTTTATGTTTTACTCTAAGTTCACCTTGTAATTAATATTGTGTGTTGAGTTGAGTAAAAAGATGTGTCCCATCACCACTACCTTTCAAATCCATGTGAATAACCATTTGTAGCTTGGTTCAAGCTGTTCAGTAATGCTTCAAAATATAATAGCTGTAAATGCAGTACATGTAGTACTGAATATTGTTTAAGCACCTATAATATGTAAATATTTGAGGATTTTCCCCATTCATCATAAGAAAAAAAGATTAAAGATTTATGGAATCCATATTTTGGAAGAAAATATACAATCCACATGAATTCATAGGACAAACACTTTTTATACACGTTGTTTATGCTGAGCTAATATTAATAGTTAAATACTATTTTCCAATCTAAGAGTTAATTCTCCAGCATGGCACCATGAACGCAGTGTGTGTACTGGTCTCAGCCATTCTCACTTAAATCTCTTGGGATTTACTGAAATTTATATTGGCTGCCTCTGCAAGATAAATGTAAATCACATTCCCTTATATTTATCTTCATCAGGATGCAACAGCTCACTTTTTGCAGGAAAAAAATATCTCTCGCACACCCAAACACCCATGAATTTAAAGTGCAATTTTATTGTCTGCCATTGCCTTTCATCTATGTAAGAGAAAAATATCCCTCTCTGTGTAGAAAGAGGAAAGATAGAGTAAGAGAGTGTGAAAGAGAGATCAGAGATGCAGTTAATGAACATTAGATATAGAAGCGCAATATTAAGGTTCTGTGATGTGGGTCAGAGAAGCAACTGCTTCACTCAAAATGATGATTCACGTGCATTCTAAAGGCAGTGGTGATAGAGGAGACCGGGGCTAGTTGTCACACTTTTTACTTACCAAGTAAAAATATGAAACCATTATTTTGGCAAAAAGAAATACTGTAATTTATAAATTGTATACATTTAAAATAACATGTGACTTTTATGGGGGAACAAATCAGCCTTCCAATTAAAATCTACCTTATTATTATATTGTTGACCTATGCTTGAATGTACGTAAATCCAACAAGCAAAAAATATTATAAAACGTATACAATTTTAAATTGATTGTAATTTAATTTAGACAATATAATTCACAAACATTATTCTAATTTGAGAGGGTTTTCAATCCAACATACAAATCCACTGGTAGAGATATCACACATATGTGTAATTTGACCTTTGATTGTAGTGACTAAGATACTGACTTTGTGGCAACTTCCTCGCATGACAACTAGTCCTGATCTCCTCTATACATTAGTAAGGAACAAGTTAGGCAAAATGAAATTCATCTTAGTCATTTTTCTTTCTCTACGAATAGGGTTATGCAGCAGACCTTATTTTACAGCTGCAGCTCGCCAGCAGGGGCCATTGAATATGAAATTTACATATGTATCTGGGTGACCTAAGAAACCTACTATGTTTCATTAACACATGCACAAGACTCCAATTTCAGTCAGCCTGCGCTAGAGAGAAAAAGATAGGAAGAGAAAGAACGAAATAAATTAATGGAGAAAACGTTCTGCCAGTGGATATGATTTAAATTCCCCTGATTTTCTTGGCAGCTTCTGAGTAGGTCTCATCTTTTTTTTTTTTTAAAGCCTCTTACTTTTTAACTCTTGCCAAATTGAAACAGCATCTGTATTTAAGACGGGTTCCAATTAACAAGTATTTTGCCTCTGCTCTTGGAGTACGGGGGTGATGTAAAAATGCATTTATTAAGTCTTTTGATTTGTTGATGGTGACACGTGCCAGCTGACACCATGCCCAGCGTGCAGCTTAATACTGCAGTCTTAATAATAGCAAAGACGACACACAGATTCACTCATTGATATTCAGGTGCACAATGTCTTGTCAAAAAGCTGCAAAAAGTAGGGAAAAGGAGTGAACCAAAACTCTTTTTCTTTTGCCCAACCCCTTGTTCTTCTTCTCTCTCTCTCTCTCTCTCTCTCTCTCTCTCTCTCTCTCTCTCTCTCTCTCTCTCTCTCTCTCTCTCTCTCTTTCATATAATTTTTTCTTCTTTGGCAACCGCTGTGCAGGCTTCTTTAAATGTAATTCATCCAGTTTAAAGTGGCTGCTGTGCTAATGGAAGAGAGGAGAGAGGTTGGAGTCCCCCCTCCCTTATCTCTAGCAGACAGTTGTCAGGAATCACTGGTGAGGCCTGAGTTTTGCGCGTGGCTCAGGCAGGGAGGCCTGGGGATACGGATCAAAGGGAGTGTTGGTGAGCACTGCTCTGTCTCTGATCCCCCAGTGCTGAAACCCAGCCTATTCGCTCTCCCTTCCTAACATCAAATGCTAGCCAGAGTTCCTTCATTCCAAAACACAAATCTTCCAAATGCAATGGAGAGAGGGGCAAAAATAAATAAATAAAAAATACATTTGATGTTTTATCCCTTTTACTTCAGTTTATGGATGTGTTTGTTTTTCATTGTTAATACTTTGGTTTTTTTTTTGGTTGGCGAATTGTTTTTTCTGCAGTAAACATGTCTGTGTCCATAGACCACAGGCATGACTGTTTTAAATACTCATTTAACACATAAATATATATTTCAATATGTTTATTAAATGTTTATTAAATCAAACCCGACATATTTCAATATGCTTTTAATGTTTATTAAACATATTTCAATATGCTTTTAATGTTTATTAAACATATTTCAATATGCTTTTAAACATTTATTGATTTTTTTATTTGTTTGAATTTAATTTGTTATTTACATTTATTTAATTCATAAGATCATTACATTTGATTTATTTATGTATTTATTTTTATTTTTATTTATAAAGAAAAACAGAAAGAATTAAATGAAATAACATTTGAAACAGTGATAAATACTCTTTTTTTATATTATAAATAAAGCTACATTTTAAAAAATGAATTTTACATTTTATGAAATTAAAGAAAATTAAAAAAAAAAAAAAAAAATCATTACCAAACTCAATGGACAACTTTGCCACAATTTGTTTTATTTATATAGTATATATGAGGAATTGCTCGTGTTGAATTATTTGTCATTGTAACTCGCTCTGAATAAAAACATCTGTTAAAAAGAATACATAATTACAAACCTAAATGTAAATGACTAAAATAGCAAAAAAATCTAATTTGTTTTCAATAATTCATTAACGATATAATTACAGTAATGTGGGCAACGCAGAGGCACTTACACTGAAACATTTGCACGCATCATTACCTGACACTGACAGGTTAATCAGTGCACTACAGAAATTTCAGTAATGCTCATTAGTACTTGGACACTGGAATTTGTGCTAGATGACTGTAGTGCCTTCAGCTGTGGTGTTGTTGCTAAAGGGCCCAAAACAAAAGCATGACTGATTATACTGAATAGTTTGTTTCACTAAAACTTTGCTCTCCAGTTACAACTAACAAGAAAAAGTGCACATATCAGGCACACCATACTTGAACATCTTCCATTGTAAAAATCAATCACTCGCCTGCAGAAAAAGCATCTGTTGTAGGAAGAGTGATTGTAAGCAGCCTACAGTTTTATTACTGCATTCATCCAGTTTAGACTGGTCTCAATGTCCACCAGAGAATGAAACATAGAAAAGACAAGCAGTCAAGGCCATTGAGATCTGTCTATAGCTCTGGCCTGGTCCAAAAGTGGTCTTAACAGAGATTAGGACTGGCATTGCATAATTTTCATCTGAACTAAAACTATGCTGTTTAATGTGTTTTCCAGAGGTGCAGTGTGAAAGTGCTCTGGTTCTACTGGCACATGAGGAGAGCAAGAGCAGGGAGTGCACCTGTTGGTGTTGTGAACCCAGCAGGGTACGATTTCATTCTGGCAAGCTGCCATTAGAGCACATTTTCTGAAACCCACAAGTTTTCTCTACTTGATAGTGGCTGTAAAACAGCCTATTTGCACCATGAATTTTTACATGTGCAAATTTGCATATGTGTTGCACTGCAAAAATGCTACTACAATAACATTTTCTTAAACAATAAACAGTGGGGTTATTCCTCCCCTTAATATTTTGAATACAGTTTTTAAATCATAATTTTTAGATGGAAATCATATTAGTTTTTATCACAATATCGCAATTATGTGAACATATGGGTAAACTTTAAAAAATGTCACTTCTTTTGTTTGAGAGAATGTTTCCATGCCAAAATAGATGCCTGAAAATTGAATGAAATATTCAGGCATTTTATCATGTTTTTCATTTTCTCTAATTATTTAAAAAAAAAAAAAAAAAAAAAAAAAAAATTTTGAAAAGATTTTTTAATTGGTTATTTTTCCTATGGCTTCCATATAACTTTTCGTCCTATTAGTCTTTTTTTTTTTTTTTTTTTTTTTTTCTGTAATTGTAATATAATTAACAAAAGTCATCCTTCAGGAAGTTGTCATTTTTGGTGGGAAAACAACAGTATAAACATGAGCACATATTCACAAGATTTTTTTCTCTGTGATCTGACATGTTCCATCCTGATTGTATTACAGAAAAACATATGATAATGTAAAATTTCACAAAATTGTTAAAAAAACATAAATGTAATTGATTTAAACACATTAAAAAATATTTAATATTTTTAAATTTACACATTTTAATTTAATAGCAAAATGTCCATCAAATTGATATTTAAGTTTTCTTAATTTCATTTTGTTAAAGATTACACGATTGCATTTTATATATATAAAAAAAACATTTCATGAAATTGAAATGAATAAACCTTAAAAATTGGTTAAAATGTTTGAGTGAAGTTGATATCCTTAGCTATATAACTGTTGTTGTATTACATTATTATTATATATGATTTATATATTATTATTTTTATTATGTTACCATAATATAGCTCTACTCTCAATGCCTCACTGAACAATTGCAAAATTTAGGTCTTTATTTTCATACAGTCAAATCAAGTGGCGATTGATGCTACATATAAAAACCTGAAGTAAATTGAGGTGAACACAAATGTGTCATAAACGGAAAAGAATAAGCAGGGATTATTTTAACTGTCTTTTAAATGAGTCACAAAGAAGCACCAAACATTTATTAAATTCAATTCAGCAGTTTCAATGAGGAGTTTGTCCAGCAAAATCACAGTGGTCTATTGTACTACTATATGACAACAACTTTAAGCTTTAAATCTTTACAAAATGGCTTGTTAAGGAGCTTTCCAAAGCATATAAATAAAGCAAAAAGCTCCCTTTACTTGCTGTTGCCCACGGTCCACTACAATTTGACAAGCAGTAGGAAACATCATTGTCAAAATGAAAAACATACTGTACACTATTTGTGTATTCCCTTTGTTTAAATTTGCAGGTCATGAATGGTAATTGTGCTAACCTTTGTAGTAACAAATTACACTCTACATATCCATACAGGCTCATTTAGCACACACTAGCATATTTGCATTGATTTGCATGATTTATCTTCATTGAAGATGAAATTAATGTGTTAAAATAAATTACTGGAGGGGGCAATATAAGTAAAAGAAAGAGAGTAGATAAGACAAATGATGGAGAAAATCGTGATGCACAAAAACAAGCTTGTAAGAACTGCCATGTGGGCTCTCTGTAGCTGAAAATAATGGAGGGGGTGGGTGTGGGGGGGGGGGGGGGGTGCCTTGTGGGGCACTGGCGGCTCTTTCATGGACATTGAGGCACAGTGTGATTCTGGGGTTGAACTATGATACTCCTGTCAAAGAGAACATTAATTTTTCCTACAATAAGGGCCTAATGGAACAGCCACATGTGACATGTGGAGCCGGATGAGAGGGTATGGACTGAGAGGTTAGGGGCCTATGGAGGGGTCAGATATGGAGGGAGAACCATTTTTATTTTTTAGTGCAAGATTCATTCAAAACGTATGGAAAATTTGAATACTTCAAGCTGAAAATGTTCTATGACATCAATTTTAGCACAGCTATAATTGCTCTCTCTCTCATCCCTTCATTTAAATGTATAAAAATACATTGATGAAGATGTGCAGAATAACGTAAACAATATACACGTATTTCTTCCAAAGCAAGGAAATTTTGCGATATGCCTTGGTAAAAAATGCATGGATAGACCTTTTCAGTAACAAAATGGAAATCATTTGAACAATTTGCACACTTTTTTTTAAACACATTCCTTCTGTAAAATTGCCAAAGCAAGGAAATGCTGCAACATGCTGTAGCAAAAACATGCCTGGGGAGCCTCCTTTAAGTAAATAAATTGATATAAAATTATGAATATGAATTAAACAAAAATTGTGAATGTAATCTAAAGTGTAACACAAGAAAGAGCTGTTATTTTCTATTTTATTTCTGTAGCAGGCTGCTAATAGTCACTGAACACAAAAAAGCGCCAGACATGTTCTATGTTATTTATGCAAGTTTGCAGCAAGAGCATTAGTACTTAAAGCCCATCCACTACGATTAACAATCAAACATGCTGAAAAATGCTTATGTTATCCCCCAACTCTGAAGCACAAGAGAAAATCTCTTTTTTGTCATCAAATCCGTAATTCTTTCCTCTCTTTGAAAAAAAAAAAAAAAAAAAAAAAAAAAAAAAGAGTAATACCAGTTTTCAATCTACTTTGAGAAATATTTGGTGGGGGGGGGGTCATAAAACGTGTGAACAAGGGGGTAATTGTGGATAAATGCAGTATTGAATTTCATTTTCAACTCCTTATGCACCATTTCAATCTTATTTTCTGCCTGTTAGTCAGATCTTCTTGGTTATGCTGGGCAGAACTGCCCACTATTGGTGAATAATTGCATGTAATTTACTCTTCACCAATGATCTGCATCAATAGCACCCATTTTTCAATAGTTAGCACTTAAGAATCAACCTTGAGCAAAGAGCCTTACAGTATTTTTCCTCATTGTTAAAGGTAGCAGGCAAGAATGGGAAATTCATATCTTAATGTAGATCCTTTACGCAAAAACACATTCAAATACAGACATGAAATGTGCTTATTTCATACAATATATCAATACGCAAGAAAAGCATGGCTTAAACTGATTAACAATTTCTTAAATCCAACAGAACTAAATTAATTGGAAGACGAATGATAACACCACAATGTTCAACATCTCTCACCTTTCTGCATTGACTAGACAGAGCCACACATGAGCTTCAAGACAACCATACTTGTTGGTCTTTTTCTAGTTAATTAAAACATTCTGAATTGTTTAAATGTCTGTTAACTCTTAAAAATTACTTCTTGACACTTAAATGTGCAGACCCATTAGTTTGGTGAGATTACTATTTCTTTTCTCAAATAGGAATAATGCTACCAGCTCTTTGATTGGGTTTGTCTTACTGTGCAAAGGATTTGTTCTCTTTTGGGTATCCTGTATTGTATAAAACTCAAACTCTAATTTTCTTTTAATCAAACTATTAAATCATTATTTTAATTGGGTGAGTGGGAGAAACAAAAGGAATATTAATTAAAAAGCATTATCTCATATGCACTTCAGCACCACAAAAGGGTAAGACAATTTCTCTAATACATGTCAGCTCAGTACACATGAGACACATCTAATCACCAAACATACATAGTAGCAAACAAAGAACATGCTGTTTTATCTTCAGAGAGGTCTCGTAATTCCACTTGAAAGCCTTCTTGACATCTGGCTATAGAAAAGAGTATTTCAATACTGTGGCCATGGAACCTTACTGACCTGTGGAGAGAGCCCATTGCTCACAGGATTCATGTGATTGCTGGATGCTGATTGGCTCATAAAGGTGTCAGTGTAGCTGGTGAAGCTGTGGCGATTGGAAGAGAGGCCATAGGCAGAGCTGCTGTCACTGGAGAGCCCGCCCTGATGCATTGTAGAAGGGGGCAAGGGCTGTGGCCGGTGCAATGTGCCACAGCCATCTGGAAAAAACAGCACATTTAATTGCATAACAAAACTGTTCTAATATGCATGATGAGAACATTTTCAAGTCATATTTGTATTTGAGGATATTTGTAAGATGTGTTTGCTTAGTTGTGCTAAATAAACATGGAAACAGGGTGGAATTCTTCACAAATATATCACATTAGTCATGATAAGATTGGCTAAGATACCTTGTTGTAATGTTGCTGATGGGTAGGGGGATTCAGGAAGCTGATATGTTGATAGAGTGGGCATCCCTGTGGGTGCGAACCCGCCAGGTAACAGGTGGTTAAATGCAGCCAGTTGATTGGCTCCAGCTTGTTTACGCCACCTGGCTCGTCGATTGCTGAACCATACCTGGAATTCACAAAAAAAAAAAATAATAAAACATTAAAAATTAAAAAAATTATCAAATGTAAAAGGAACAGAAAAAGAAGAGATGGTAACACTTTACATTAATGTTCCTTTTGTAGTAAATCATTTACAAATGCATTATAAATCATTGAAATGTTGTTATAACATGAATACAAATGATGACTTTTATACAATAGTTGCCAAATAGTGAGCAATTTTACTTGCATGCTACAAATGCTTAATAATTACACTTATTAATAATGTACTTTATTAATCAAAAAGTTATTCATGGGGCCTGGGTAGCTCAGTGAGTATTGACGCTGACTACCACCCCTGGAGTCGCGAGTTCAAATCCAGGGTGTGCTGAGTGACTCCAGCCAGGTCTCCAAACAAATTGGCCTGGTTGCTAGGCAAGGTAGAATCACATGGGGTAACCTCCTCGTGGTCACGATTAGTGGTACTCATTCTCAATGGGGCACGTGGAAAATTGTGTGTGGAGAGTAGCATGAGCCTCAACATGCTGTGACTATTCGCGATGTCATGCACAACGAGCCACGTGATAAGATGTGCAGATTGACAGTCTCAAAAGCGGAGGCAACTGAGACTTGTCCTCCACCACTTGGATTGAGGTGAGTAACCGCACAACCACAAGGATCTACTAAGTAGTGGGTATTGGGCATTCCAAATTGGGAGAAAAGAAAAAAAAATCCTTCATGCTCAAACCATCCCATCTGGCACCAACATTCATGCCACAGTCCAAATCACTGAGGTAACTGATGGTTGATGTGAACATTAACTCAAGCTCCTGACCCGAATCTGTATGATTTTATGCACTGCTGCCACACGATTGGTTGATTAGATAATTGCATGGATGATTGTTGGTGCCAGATGGGGTGGTTTGAGTATTTCTGTAACTACTGATCTTCTGGGATTTTCACACACAACAGTCTCTAGAGCAGGGTTGACCAACCCTGCTCCTGGAGAGCTACCTTCCTGCAGAGTTTAGCTCCAACACACCTGCCTGTCATTTTCAAGTAATCCAAAAGACCTTGATAAGCTGGTTCAGGTGTGTTTGATTAGGGTTGGATCTAAACTCTGCAGGAAGGTAGCTCTCCAGGAGCAGTGTTGGTCACCCCTGCTCTAGAGTTTACTCAGAATGGTGCCAGAAACAAAAACTTCCAGTGAGAGGCAGTTCTACGGTTGGAAATGTCTTGTTGATGTGAGAGGTCATCAGAGAATGGCCAGACTGGTTTGAACTGATAAAGTCTATGGTAACTCAGATAACCACACAGTAAAATGGTGTTGAGAAGAATACTATCTCAGAATGCTGGGTTGGCGCTGTTTTGGTGGCACGAGGGGGACAAACATAATATAAGACAGGTGTTTTTTATGTTGTGGCTATAGTGTGTATATATATATATATATATATATATATATATATATATATATATATATATATATATATATATATACATACATATAAAATCAACAAGACATCCTTTATTTAATATTTGTCAAAATTAGAAAAGAAAGAATGTGGGCAAAATTCCTCTGCCACATTAAGACACATTTTCAAAGTATCATTCTAATGTGACTCATTGAAAGGGGGAGAGTGGCAAATAACCTGCACCTCTCTGGGGCCAAGGCACTGCCCCTGTGTATGCAAAAGAGTGAATGACATTGATCTATGCCTCAGAGGGGCCATTCTTCAGAGTTTAATACACTTGCAGTGCAGTTAATCTACTGTTGTTTTTCAAATGGTCTTCACTATTGTGAGTGGAAGTGAAAGAGGAGGACAATGGCCCTTCAATGAATCAGACCACAAAGAGAGGGCGTCCCTTTTTAAACAGCTCCTCAAGAATGACGCTTTCAGCCTGGGCATTGATCAAGGGGCTGGCGTAGACATACTGTATAAGTACACACTCTTTCTCTGCTTCTCTCTTTTATCCTCACAGGCTCCCCTTCAATCTTTGCACACAAAAGTAACTGAATGAAAGATAAAAAGTCAGATTATTTTTACATAATTTCTAAGGCTAATTCATTTAATAGATTTTAAGAGGTCAAAAAGAGCAGCACCATTGATAAATGAATCACAGCCCATTCATTCCATAAAATATGTTGTCAAATTATCATGGGGTGATAAATAAAATGGATAAATCATACAATATTTAAGAAATTTAAAGCAAAATGTGTCCATGAAACAAAAGCAAAAACTATGACATTTCTTTAAAACCTTCTCGTTCCAATCCCTTATTTGAATAAAGGCTATAGAAAACACCTATGAGACCCAGGAAACACTTATAAGACCTATATAATTATGCTTATTGACACACCAGGGGACTAATTTCTGCTTTGAACATGGTAAGCAATTGTTTACTAAGCATGCCACAAACACCCAAATCGAAAGCTAGACAACTGGATCCTGTTTTTTGAATTTAGTTGTTTTTAATTGAAGCTAATAAAATCTTTTGAAATTTAAACTCAAAATCCCAGTTCAACAGCACTCCACTTAGCACTACACCATTAGCTGCCCAACACTGCTCCTCCAATTCTACTGCTACAATGTTTCAATGACCCTTCACATAAACCACAAGTCCCAATGACACAAGCCACATTACATTACATGTCTTAGGTGAGGATGGCTTCTGGCATTAGCCAGAATGGGAGACTAGCACGAGGTATTAAAAGGCGCATATCTCAGTGTTAGAGGCTGGAGTGCCTGTCGCCCCACACTCAATGGATGGATCTCCTAAGAGGCTTGCTGTGAGCAGGGGCTTCTGAATGCACCATTCTGCAACCTGATGGCAAAGGCACCTTGAGCAGGGATTTTCTCTCTGCTGCTGTTCTCTCTAATTCCCCACTCTTCTCATTTCCCAGCTCAAGCGGAGACACAAAGCACACCACCCAACCGAGATGGCTGACTTATATCGTATTTCAAAAAGAGTTAAAAAAAAATGTCCTTAAAAATGAATGGAGACACTTGGCAAAATATTTAAGAGAGGACAATTCATCTGAGTGTGGCTGAAGGAGCTGTTGTATGATTGCATTTGTTTTTGAGAGAATGGAAGTTGAAAATTCAATATACTCTCCATCTCCAGTGATGCACAACAGGGGGAATGACAGAGACAAAAGGAAGGGAGGTAAATGGAAGACAAATCTGATTGTGGACTGTGTCATGATTTCACAATCCACTAGAGAGATTCGAGCTAAGGAGAGGCCAGCATCTTGCGTTCTCATCCAATATCAATCATCCGGGCCACCCTATCAGTTCCTCTTCTTTTCTTTTTTGGTGTTTCTCTGACAATTATTGTTATATGTCTTCCTTGGATTACCGTTGCCATGTGCAGGGTGGTTGGTGAGCAGACAGTAAGACGAGGAGTAAAACCTGGATACGTGATTGAATTTCACAGCAAAAAGTAGAACATAACAGTGGCTGAGAGGCGTAAAAAAGGCCAACATCAATCTCAGGGGCTCCATGTAGAGGGCTGCTGGGCAGGGGCTGTAGGAGTTGGGATGGGCAGTGGGAGAGGATGGGTGAACAGACTGGACAGAGGCAGGCTGGAGTGGACCCTGAAGGTAACAGTGTTTTAAAACTCTGTGAAACAGGGGCCCTCTCCAGAAACATCTGCAAAATTCAGCTGCTACATCACTTAGATGTCTAGGATGGAGTGAATAACCCTGTTGGGTGCATTCACATCATCTTCTTTGCTTTTAAAATCATAAACATATAAACATAGTGGGTCTGTTCTAAAACTTATCGGGCTGCCTTACTGGCTCCTGCCTATATAGGCAGCTGTCTTCTATGGCAGCATCCTAACCAGAATGGAGCCTCATGAGAGAACGATTCAAAAGGTAACAACTCCACGCCTCATTCAAACAGTGTTTGACACTCTACTGACTTTAATACAGGTGACAAGAGAGGAACAACGAGCCACTCTAATGAGCATAAATTGTGGGTAAAATAGTCATTTTTAAATGTTTCTTTTTTAGATTTATTTCTCCATACAATTTTCTTGAATACATTTGAGTATTGAATGGATTATAAGTAGAATAAAAAAAATATTACTCTCCATCCGCCATTTTAGATTTATTTCTCCGCCAATAGATGTGACATGCTGATTAATCACGCGATTAATCATGGATACAGATTAAAACTCAGTTTGAAATAAATTGCATTATTGTGGCAGATGAATAAAGCATCGAGTAGACAATAGGCCTACAAAAAGTGGCTTAAGAACTCAATATATTGTTTGTTTTATTCTCATTTTATTGAGCAAGCCTACAGTTGACAGTTAGTCTGTGTGCCCAGTAGTTCTCACAGTATGCGTTCTTGCATTCCGTCTGCGCTATTTTTCATTGTCGCTCTATTTACATGTGTGTGCCTCAGACGGACGCGTTTGGAATGTCTCAGCTTAATAAAGTTTTTTTATTCAGATATATAACGTCGCATTTTAGAATGTTTTGTCAAGTTAAAAGTAGTGAAAACTCTCAAAATCAAGTCTCAATGTTCTTGTATTCTGTTGTGTTTAGTCCACCTGTTGTTCTTCCTCAGTGATTCCTCGGTTCTCTATCTTTGGATATTTTGCTTGTGAGGTTTGTTGAGGTGGGTTGCCACCTATTGACGTGGCTCGTAAAACAGATGTACTTCAAGCTTGAAAAAGTGGGTGATTTCACTTGCTGACATTGCCCCTACAACCATCTCATGGATGTAATGAAGTTGTAAGATCTCTCTGCCAACTTCCGGCTGGTATGGAAGGAAAATCTGTATTTTTATAAGAGAATTTACGTAGGCTATGTGTCAGGGAGCATGATTAATTGTGTATATTTTTAACATGTTATATTTTATATTCTGTAATTAATCGTACTAAATTAACACATTAAATCAACAGCCCTAGTAAATACATAAATATAAAACCCACACAATGTCATCTATTTACTGTATTTGATTTATTGAAGCTCTCATTTTCTGTAAGGCATGAGTGTAAGTGTGGAGCTTGTATAGAATTATTGGATCCAGACTTTGCTGGGATCAATTGCAATGCATGCGATATGACTCCACAACACTTGTGGCCTGGAAGTCTTTTGTTTCCAGATTGGATCAAAGGGTGCCAGATTAAAGAAAGGATGTGGAGATATCTCCAAGTCTACTTTTGTGTAACATGTGGAAGGACTAACTCTCCTCGATAGCTGCTGACAGAGTTCATAAACTCCAAATCACACAGGTCACAGAGGGTCATGTTTAGGTGGATAACCGTTATTCATAAAAGGACAGAGGTGCATGTTGAAATTAGGTCATAGTATCTAGTTCTGATACTATGGACATGCATACTATGGTTCTGATTCACGGACAGCAAGGAAAAACAACTAGGTGAAATACAGTTTTAGGATAGCAAAATGCACAAGCTTATATACTTTTAAAATGAGAAGAACACTTTTCATATATCTTTTGTTACTGTTGTGTAGCAAGTCAAACTCTGTGGTGTTTTGATGCTAATTTATCTGTCACTTGGTAGAAGCTAGCTAAATTATCAGATGTCAACATGGACTGTTATAATAATAATAATACAATATTAGAATACCTATATAAATATTTTGTTTACATATGTACAATTAACAGTTTTGGTACTGTGTTGGGTCACCACTTGATGACCATTGTAAAACCTGAGTCCTGAAGCAAAACCATTTGAGAACCACACATCTCAAATGTACGACACAGTTTCCTTGAGAAATATTTTTTCCACAGAGTTGTGTTAAGATTAAACCACTTCTACTGAGTGTCCATCTGTCAATCGTCTCATATTTCAGAGTGGTCGTAGCACAACCTCAAACATGACACTTAGCACATCACAAACATGATTACTTGCCACAATAACTGTTTGGGAAATTACATAACTGCCATTCCCTCTAAAATGAACTGTAAATCAGCATTAACTCATCATACAGTATCTCCCTCTTGTCTTATAAAAAACAGTGAACCAAAAGACAAGCAGCGGTGCTGTAAGACCTGTAAGTCAGATATGGAAACATTCCTGTGATTTGTCATAAGGGGCAATAAAACAGTGGTATTATGAGTAAAGTGTCTTTGCTTCAGAATAACTACACAGTGATAGTGCTCAAAGAAGACAGATGACAGCTAATAGAAAAGCACCAAAAACATAAATACGCATTTGGAATGAATTTCTTTGACATCAACACTGATCCATGTCTGACTTCCTCTCTTTGGCAGCAGGAATACTCCACCCCCTCTCCTCTCTCTCTCTCTCTCTCTCTCTCTCTCTCTCTCTCACACACACACACACACACACACACACACACACATCTGGATACTGTGTCAGCGCAGCTGCACTCAAGTGGGTTGACACTGGGGCCGAGGGGTCTGCCAAAAGCCAACAGGGTCAGACACCTTCCCCTCTACAAAAGCAATGATCCCAGAGCCCTGGCATCTCCATCTGAGCCATCTTCAGCCAAAGCGCTGACACACACGCAAATACACACTCACACACATCATCTGCTCAGCCTCTCAAGAACCAACTGCTGGGTTATGACAGGGTTGAGAAAACAAAACATGAGCTCTCAGGCTAAGACATTGAGAATGGGGTGGTTTCGTATATGCCAGTAAGATTTAAAGGGGTAGTTTATATGAAAACTATGTCATAATTTTCTCATCCTCATCTTGTTCTAAACCCATATGACTTTCTTCCGTGGAACTCAAAAGGGAAATTTTTAAGAATTAACTTGTTGTTTTATTTCATGCATTTACAAAGAATAGGGACTGCAGCTTTCAAGTTTCAAAATGGAAGCAAAAGCTCCATAAAAGTATTATAAAAGTCCATAAGTCTTGTCCATTATGTATAAGTCTTCTGAAGCCATACAATAGCTTTGTGTGAGGAACAGACTAATATTTAAGTGCTAAATATCTCCTTTTGTTTTCCACCGAAGAAAGAAAGTCAAACAGGTCTGTAACCACATGAGGGTGAGTAAATGATGACAGTTTTTGAAGCAAATTTTAACCATTTATTCATTATCTTTTACATTCTTGATTAAATTCTAAGTTTTTCAATATATAATTCTTGCTTGAATCGTGCACATCAATCCAAATGTTCCATCAGAACCAAATTTCACTTTTCAGTAATGTTTGTCCACTTGTCTAATTAGCATCAGTTTCCATAAACACACAAAAGGGCCAGATGCCCCATGGGGATCCTTTCAATCACTAGCATGGCAGAGAAATCAGCAGGCTCTCTGACACTGCCATTGAAAGGTCCTCTCTCTGCTAAAAAGCCTTCCACAAGCCCATCATGGCCCAACCATTTCTAAATAGAGCTATGCCTCAATGTTTTGGATAAGTTTTTATCACTTTTTAATTTTGTCTAGGCACAAACTTCAGCCATGATTTTCATTTCAATTTTGACCCATTCGAACAAGACATTGACCATTATATTGAGTGGTGCAATTACAGAGAGTGAGATATTTGGCAAGAGGGTGGTAAAAAAGCTTCCTACAAAATTGTCTCACACCCAAAAATGTGGCTGAGGGGCAAAAGGAAAGAGCATTTCAATTATGCAATTATGTCAAGCAACTTGCAAGCATCTGACATAGAATGTACATATAAACAGAAATGTCTTTGTATCACAAAATCTAATAACCAAGGCCAGAAATGGAAACTCAAGTTTATGATATCCTACAACTAGATGGAATCATAGAGGGTAAGAATTTGGAGTCTGTGCCGATCATATACTACACAACCCCTAATCACAACCAAAATCTGCTGAATGAAGCCAACTAGCGGCAACTAGGACCAAATCTGCAAATCAGGGCTAAAGAAATATAATCCAGCCTTTAGACTTGGACATGAGTCACACTTAAGCAATTGGATTGAGACTGGACTTGGACTCAGAAACAGAGACTTGGGACCTACAACCCAACAAGGGGAAATATATCTCTGAATATTGCGACACTGTTTTGATAAAAAGGAGCCTCATAAGAGACAGATTGATCTCACATGTTTGCTGTACTTCACTATTTTACTACAGGCCTGCATTATTACATTAATATAACACCCCGCCTGTACCACTGCAGAGGTAAAACGTGCAACAGGGCTACAGCAAGTGGTCATATTTTTTTACAAGTTCTTGATTGATTAATGTTACTGGTGGAGAGGAATTCCCAGGAGAGCATGTGTGATGCTCTCTGATATGCAGCAACTTTTACAAGGGGCAGTGGTGGGAAGAAAAGATCCCAGCCAAACACAGAAGTGAGAAATCTATCAGGAATGCACTCTCGCTCTTTTTATCCCCCTCCCATTGCTCCCAACAGCTGCTGTCATAACTCTACTGTATTTTCCCTCTCATTGTTTCAACTATCCACATGGTCAACGAGCTGTCAGGACCAGTGGTGGGAAGACAGTATTGAGGGCCCTTAAGTGTAAATGTTTGTTTGTTGTTTGTTAGATGCTAACAAGTGGGCCTATTTGTAAATCAGTGATTTAGAGGTATAATTTTGTCCCTCAGAATTTTTGTGAAAAATTTGTGTTGGTGAGTTATTTTTTTTATGTTAAAATGTTCTTCTTTTGAAAGAAGACACTTTGGGCTTTATTTCCCAAAGTTTCAGAATTAATATATGTTGTTTTACAACATGAATGCTGCTCAGATTGCATAGTTTGTTGACGAACGATGACGAGAGGTAAATCTTTCAGGCGAGATCTCATGTAAACATTGAATGTAAAAAAAGATTTATTACTTTTATGGACTAAAAGTGCTATTGGATGTTTTTCAATGAACACTTGACATGGACAATTGACCAAAGTGTGGCAAACTGGATCACCTGGCAATCACGTTTTCATAACAATGGTATGAAGTCCCATTTTGATATTGCATGTTTTCATTTGTACTCCTGGCACAAATAACTAAATAGTTTTTTCTGGAACATTGCTATCATGAAACAGAGATCGGATATCAATGTTGAACCCTTAGACCTTTGAAATTATGTTTAATTTCTTAACATTAATTACATTTAGAGACGGTAAATTATATATTAAATGTAAGCAGTGTGACGTCACCACCGTGTGCGGGGGGATTGCATATCAACAGGTTAACACATTTACCATTAAATCAAAACATTGCTCTGCTTGTTTAAGCATTCCAACCAGCCCAACACAGCAACACTGGCTCAAACAATCATTATACAGTATTTCCAATTTCCTTTGGTAACGATATTTGCACAAAAATGACACACTTCAACTTTAACTTAATTGCCCCAGGTAAGTTATGCTGGTCTTCTACAAATTGTACATTTAGGTCAGGCTAATGCTTTTCAATAAATGTACAAATTCAAGGTGGTTCAAACCAGAGATGCCGCAAATATATTTTTACTATTAACCACGATTATAAATGTCACGGTTAATTTAACCGTAAGAAATTAGAATCAATGGTTAAATATCGTAAAATGTTTTAAGGTGGCAAAAATATCACATATAATGTATAAATATATAATATAAAAGAGTTATTCAGAAGATTTTCTAAGACTAATGTGAAAAACTCTTGTGTCTGTGTGGGTACTGGAGCTGTTGCTATGGTTACGGATGGTGGCCATGTGGTGCTTGATGACCAGCTGTCGTGGGCTGAACATGAACTTTCAATACACGTGAAAATGGGGCTACAAACAAACTCCAAAATAAAACAGAGGAATTCGATCTACCAGACTCTTATCCACCAAAAAAAAAAAGCAGCTGTTTGGGAACATTTACATGACTGACCAAACACGACGGGTATAAAACATGCAGAAAGAAGTATATAAGATAAACATCCTACAAATGGGACAGGATTGTCCAACAACAAACTAGTAAGTTTAATATTTTTTTAATGTGGTGATTTTAAAGTGATGAATTAAAAGCTGCAACTTTGTAATGTTTAAGCGTGCTGACAGTGTGGTGCATTGCATGTACTATCTCCAAGTTTGAAAAGTTGCGTCTTAATTCCTCCTCATTATTTAAAGCATTGCTTGTGTATATTCACGGCATTCAACAATAAATGTCAATTTTAGAAATTATCGGACTTTAAATAGTCTACAAGTTTTTTGTATGATGTTGTGGACAGTATTCTTATAGAGTCTTTTGCCGATTCTTTATGTTGGGTTGTCTGACTGACAATGGAATTCTTTACTTACTGAACTGCTGCAGGAGAAAATAACTGTTCGATGATGTGAATGTTGCACACCCACAATAATCTTACACATCCACTTTTGAAGCACTCAGGTTGCATTACCCACATCACTGAGCTCGGGATGCGCATAAGCAGTGTCGTGCCCTAGATTGGAGCGTCTCTAATTATATACCTCCTATTTATTTTTTGTGTATTTATCAGTTTTATTATTATAGGGCTGCCCTTAGCATCCACATATCCCCCAGAAATACATCCACTAAGATGTTCAATTGTGATATGATGCACATTTTTTGCATCAGTGCTAATTTGCAAGTAATTGTAAAACCAATTAACCAGATTTTTTCAGATGGTAATCAAACTGTCATAAACTCACACCGCTGCATCTCTAGTTCAAACACTTTTCATCCAAAAGCATGTTAACAGAAGAAATGCCATCGTGTGAGCCACCTGATTCTGTTTCTGTCTTCATGGCCGTCCACTGAGATATGGCTGATAGGAAGAGGCCTACTGTGTTTTTCTAGGACTCTCTTTGAGATGAACCGTTGCATTGTTACACACGTCATCAATCAGAGGACCTTAGTCCAAGAGATTTAGTGACATTAGAGCTCTATAGAACTCACTGCTGAACTTTTACTGAGCTTTCATAGTGAAATGCCATCCACATCTCCAACAGAGACCTTCAGTCTTATGCATAACATACTTTCTCACCTCTATGTAAACTGCATCCACAAGCACTAATAACCGTTGATTACTTTTATACAGTTCTTCAAACAAAAAGGAAGTAACTTATTCTTTAGACATATTACGATCAGTTAATTTTGTCACTTTTGCTCCGTCAACAAAATAGCTCCAAAAGAAGCCAAACCATGATCACTGCTGCCAAGCAATACAGTTTGTGAAGTGATACAAACTGTGAAGCATTCCAGGGCTAGTTTAAGAAAAATCAGCACTTTTGGAATGATGATTGTCCAATTAAATTTACAGAATTTACTGTTCTAACATTTAAAGTCATTTTTAACTGTAATACAGTGTAATTGCTAAGGATATTGCCATTTAAAGTGGTATCATACCTGTACTCTGGCCTCAGTAAGCTTAGTTCTCTGGGCCAGCTCCTCTCTGGTGTAGATATCTGGGTAGTGTGTCCTCTCGAAGGCCTTCTCCAGCTCCTCTAGCTGTTCGGCTGTGAAGGTGGTCCGACTGCGCCTCTGCTTTCTCTTCAGGGGCAGGTCCGGTTCAGACTCCACATCGGAGCCATCATCAATTCGACCTATCATAGCATAGTCAGAGGACAGAGAATGTGCAAACTAAGTCAAAGTGTCTACTTGACCACCACTACATAAATTACAGGCAACTTCTGTACTTTTCCTACAAGACAAGTATAGCTGTCTGGTTATTATGAATACTCTCATATTGATTTTGACATGTATGCATGTCAGAATGAATGTGTGGACCCAAAGAACTGAAATTATATGGATTTATGTAGCTTTCAAGCAAATATTATTTCAATGCATGGCTAAATACAATACCACATCAGCGCACATCCTAGCTGGCCCTGAGGCCATGGAGGGAAAGTGGGGGGATTTAATCTCTGCAGACCACCTTAGCAATTCACGTACCAGTATTCACCATTAAAATGAAACAGAAACAAAACTTGCACTATGGAAATAATTCCAGTATATTACTGTGTTCATTTAATTAATTTGCATTTGCGATACACTTTCACGTGTTCTGATGGAAACCAGAGGTGTGTGTATTTAAATTAAAGTAGCCTGCTGATGAATTGAAGTAGTCTAGCCTCAGAGATTAAATGTAATGTACTCATCTTTATATTATTTAAACCCCTTATTTCTTTGTTCTGTGGAACACAAAATGTATTAGGCAGAATGTTAGCCTCACACACCATTCACTTTTATTACATGGGGAAAAATGCAATGAAAGTGAATGGTGACTGAGACTAGCATACTGCCTTACTCCATTTGTGTTCCACAGAAGAAAGAAAGTAAAATTGGTTTGGAAAATAATGAATAAATAACTGTCAGAATATTAATTTTCCCATTCTTTAGTCACATCAAGACCATCCACCTTCACCACAAATGGCAGGGAAGATCTTACATTCTATTTTTATCATTTCATTCGAGTTGATTCCTTATTTATTTCCAGTTTGGCTGGCTCTGGGCTGATCCCTGAAAATCCCTTTCAGTAACATTAGGGGCCTAGCTCTGCAGACACTGGCCTTAATCCAGGCCATGACTTCCCCCTAAATTGAAGCAATTCTACATTAGTGATGGCTGAACCCTGGATTCCTATTGGCTAATACTGGCGTGGGCTTCAAAACTGCCTCCTCTGAACACGCTTTATTATAGAGGAGCCTTGTGGGCCCATTGCTGCCACAGTGTAGGCATACCTCACTCCTCCACACCAAACTGTCGTGGGCTTATACTCTCCCACTCCACCTCTCTCTCTCTCTCCATCTTAACCCAGAAGCCAAGACAGACACACATCATTCTTTGTGCCAGAGTTATCATAAAAATACCCAGCTGATGAAGAGTTCAGGAGCCATCTACCCATAGATTTCGGGGAAATGATTGTGCCAAAAGAGACAGTTTAATTAATCTGGTGATGAGATGATGGGCATGACCTTATTTGACACTTCCTCCTCATTCACTCTGCCCTGCCTCCATGCCAGTTAGCCCTGGTTTAATAGCCCAAGGCGTGAGAGGCATTTGAATGAGAGGTATTAGCAGAAGCAAATGGTGCTTAGAGTTTTCATTCCTACCTACAAATCAATAGTTAAGTTCAGGACATACATTCCACATACTAAACATCTGATTTTTAATAGGGTCTTATAGGATCCTCAGTAAAGTCAGAACAGTTTTTTGCACTGCTGCCACATGATTGGCTGATTAGATAATCACATGAATAAGTAGATGTACAGGTGTTCCTAAAAAGTGCTCATTGAATGCATTTCAAATATTCAAATTCTTTTCACATTCAAACGCTTTCATCTGTTGGAACTGTTTTTGACAAGAAACGAAGTCACAAAAAAATTTTCATATGTACAGTAGTTTGCTCATGTTTCTCTTCAGATTGAAAAATGTTTACTTTGGCACCGGCACCTTTGACATTGCTTCGGTTATTACAGAAAATCCAAATTAAGGGCAACATCAGATGATGGTTTTTATCTGTCTGCTTGTCTCTGTTTGTGTTTTTGTTTGTGCAGATAAAGAACTGGACAAAAAGTTCTAAAAGTAGCCTCCAACCAGAAGCACAACAATGAAAGAGCCATTAAAGTGGCTCAGATGGCCAGCTCTGTCTTTTAATTAAACAAGGAATTATGGGATTACAGGGA
This sequence comes from Moxostoma hubbsi, assembly GCA_032164185.1. Taxonomy (NCBI): domain Eukaryota; kingdom Metazoa; phylum Chordata; class Actinopteri; order Cypriniformes; family Catostomidae; genus Moxostoma; species Moxostoma hubbsi. The sequence goes on along the minus strand of JAVLUX010000020.1, from coordinate 19,973,362 downwards.
GGTTCTCATTACAGGACACTTGAGGAGTCCTCTGGTAGATGTATTTTTGTCTCCCAGAGCTCACGCTCAGGAATTCTCAACGGATTACATGTGGCCGTAGGACATGAGGCCGCATTAATTAAATCAATTCCTTTTCTTTTCATTTAAGATTATTTTTCCCCAAATTATCCCCTCATCCCAACACTGTGGTAAAAACTCACGCAAGTATACATATATGTTGCAACTCATGTTCTTTAAATCCCTTTGTTGTTTTTGGGGAGATTGTGACAAAGTGGTTTGCCTTTGACCTGCTGTGACAACATTTGAGATGCAGTGGACTATACAGATCGTTTCTAAAGAGACCTCTGAATCCTAAAGTGTGGCTGGCACTTTCATTTCAGAGACAGCATGGAATTTATTTGCTCTCCCCTATGCTGCTAGACTTGAAAAGCAGAAGAAAATCCAACTATTCCCAGTCCTTCTTTTGCTTCATACACCTGCATAATGGACTCTTTTTACATTTCCCAGTTTGGAAAGTGGAAGTAAACTATACTGGCATAAACCTCTATAGTGATGAATGGAAGACCACAGCAAATATTATTTTTGTGTTCCCATTTGCTCATAGAGCAAAAGAAAAAAATCCACTATTACATTTCCATGACTTTCCAAAAGAGGAAAAAAATATAAAGAGGTGGATTATGGCAGACAAAAGAGAGAAAGATGACAAATTTACTGTCACCCCCTCAGCAGCTGTATTTGAAACCCCATTGCAGCAGTCTTTTTTAAATTAAAGGAATATTCCAGGTTCAACACAAGTTAAGCTCAATTGACAGCATTTGGGGTAAAATGTTGATTACCACAAAAAATTATTAAAATAAAATTAATAATCATAACATGAATTTAGTGTGCCAATTTTACAAATTTGTTGCCATGACAGCATAATGCTTTAAACCATTAAAGGGCTGTAAAAATGATGATTTAAACAACTTTACAGCTCAAATAATCCATGAGTTTTAAGAGAAAGAAAGTAAGTGTTTTTATTAAATGATAAGCTTCACATTTCTGCTTTTAAACCCTCCAAAAACCTCAATTTTTGCTTTTTTTTTTTTTTTTTTTTTTTTTTGGAGAAAAAGAGGAACAAGTCAATTTCATTTTTTAGTAATCAATATTATGCCACATATGGTGTCGGTTGAGCTTATCCTGCACTAAACCTGGAATATTACTTAAATGCCATAATATAACACAAGAATAATGTTATTCATTTACATTAAATAATAATAAATATATATATATATATATATATATATATATATATATATATATATATATAAAGGAATTACACGATTTTCACTGCTAAATTAAGGCAGAAATGCATCATCAAAGTATGTGAAAAGGGTCCATTATCAGAAAATATTTCTTTAGGAATCAGAGGTCCGTAATCAACAACTTTTTGGATCCCCCTGTATTTTCCCTTTGGACAGAAAAATGAAAATCAGAGGGACAAATCTAAGCAACACAATATGAAATGCTAGAGGCTTGATGCAGTAGTTGCGCATGTATGACTGATGATTATGTATTCTGCCACATCCCATTCTGCCCTCGTCACAACAATTACAATGTCATTTAGCAGCCTTAACATACAACCCACAAGCTGCTTCTCAGCCAGCCCTGCACAGACAGATAAAACCAGAATAAGTTTGACAGCACTCTCGTTGTAAAGGTCAGCATCTCTCTCTCTCTCTCTCTTTCTCTCTCTCTCTCTCGCTCGCTCTCTCTTACTCTCTGTATAATGAAGATAGGATTATGGAAATGAAACAGATGCAGATCCAGATACGTGTCTAAACCTGGACCTCATCTTTGTCTCTGTGAGATCCACGATTGACATGCTATGTCCCATCAGACAAATGTGACCATGGTGTGTACCCAGATATGTCAAATGTGCTGCAGCATAAATATAATTTAGTAAGACACATTTTCTCTGAGATGGCTTAGAGCAGACACCATTGAGGATGGGATATTTGCTGTAGCAAAATGGTAAATGCTGCAAAACATAGCATTTTATATTTGTCGTTAAAAAATATTGATAGTTCATTGCCAAAAGCACTCACCAGGATAAAACATGAACATCTCAGTTACAATAAGATGACATTTTTAAATCTATTTAAAAGTTCAAGGGACGTTGATCAAATTTGATTAATTAAAATTTCATGTGAAAGCATTATTCCATTATTCGTGTATTCCTCCAGGGTTCATAGACATTATTTTCTGAGCAAGATAATCTGACAGTAAATGAGCAATGATTTCTTTCTGACAAGCTCTGACAACTACTGAATACCTAAATCTATTATTTTCCATACTTCAAATTGTCTCTTTGCATCCTATCAGTTATTAACCTCACGCAACCCCACATGCACATGAATGTACATTGTATTTTGGTTTTGCTAAATGCAACACATTATTTTAATTAATTCAAACTGACTGAATATTGTTCACAACACTTTAGACTGTCATTTAAATGTTAAACTTCTGACGCACCGAGACACATGACACATCAGCATCCACGAAGAGCTTTTACAGGTGCAGAGCCACCAAAATTGCCTCTGGTAAGAAACCTCTTTAGGTTTCTTTTTTCTTTTTCTTTTTTTTATCACTAATTTGTTATCCTATTGTATGGTTCTATTCATCAACATTAGTAAATGCATTTCTTTTCATAACATGGGACAATGGTCTTTTATAATGTATGATTTTATTTTAACATGGTTTTCAGTGATTGGATGATGTTGGCCATTACTTTGAATCAGAATAATTTATGCTAATTTCTGATGTAATGTCTGTAATGTCTCAAAAACATGAATAACCAACACTTCTGGAAACATAATACACAATTTGATTAAAAGAAAACTGACTTTCTATAGCTTGGTATTATCACAAATTTCACAACTTAGTCCCGCTGTCCACATATGTGGACAATGTTTATAAAAAATATATATATATATATATTTTCTTTCTCGTTTATTAGGTGCTAGTTACAAATAGGTTAAAAGAGAATGTGCCTCATCGGATCAACCTGATTTATTGCACTCACACATCAAAGGCATTTAAGCAGGGCAGATTTGCCCTAATTTATCTAGAATATGAATTTGATTGAAAGCCCTTTGGTAAAACTTGTACGCAATAATCAAAACCGTTGTTACAGTTTTGAACTGATTCACAGAGCTTTATACAACCAACCTGACAGAGCTTTTGTTAACAGCTGGGCATAAAAGTCTTTGAGAGAGGCTAAACACAGGACAGTGATTAACTGCTGTGGATGAAGAGTGACCAAGGCCAAAGAGGAGCCCTGACCACCCAGCATAAGCTTTTCTCTTCTGTCCCTGAAGACCATATCACTAGTAAGCAGATGGGATATTCATCATCACGGCCACACTCAGACCTATTTCTCATTTCTGTTGTCTTTTTATTTTCATTCCCTCTTTCTTGGTCTCCCTCTCCCTCTAACCTCTCCTGCCACAGTCCCAGAGTAAAAAGCTAAATGGCCTGGGGTAAAGTGGCCTTCCACAGCTGCACATTCCACAAAGCTTAGCATGGTAGCAAACATTTACACATTTGTCTTCATCAGAACTGGCACTCAAAACAACATTACTCTCAGGTTGTTTCACGAGTTAGATGAGGCACACAACTGGCCTCCTTGTTTCCAACACATTTAGATTCATTTGTGTGGTATTAAACAAGGCAAGGTCCTACAAGACAAATTGGTAATCAATATAGCTGTTCTATCCTTCAAAAGATTCCTATTTGTTTTAAAATTATTCAACCTTAGTGTTATTGGCAACCTAGTCTTTAATAAAGCACCATTCTCTGTTTTAAATTGCCCAACGCAAGTTGCTTGCTTAAAACGTTGCTGTTTCTATAGAAATGTGCTTTTGTTTTTGACTGCTTTTTTATTTCATAATAAATTAACAATTCATCATAGGCTACTAAAATCAATGTACTGTAGCTTTTAAATCCCCACTATCTTTTAGTCAAAAATTAAAAGAATCACTGGTGCAATTATTTTCCTGAATGGACCTTCAAACTATCAACATATGAGTTTTCATTCAGACACGTTCATACACTCTCTGGTCATATGGATGAAATAAGGTATAAATATAATAATCTCATATTTTACATCATTTGCACCTGCTTCTGTGCAATATAATTTCAGGACCTCTCCTGCCATGATTTACTTATTAGTGTGAAGCAAATCCTCACAGAGCAGAAGAAATAGGGGTCTAGCACAAAGGGTCCATCGAGAAAATAATTAGGATCAAAATAATAATAACTCCAAAAATAGGTATAATTTGAAAGCTTAGAAGCTCTTATTATTATTAGTGTATTATTAGGGTATTAGTGGGGGTTGAGTATTGATTCTTTTTGTATATGTTTTGCTGTTCTTTATGAATCAATACAAAAAAAAATAAATAAAAAAAATTGCCATATGTCTTTGGAAAGCTCTCAAAGAGTAAAATAAAACCAGCAAATTTTATGGGCATACAAAAATATAGTGAGTAATAACAAAGTACGTGTTAAATTTAAACAGGTGTTGCTTATAAGCCATTTTTTTACTTTATATCTTCACGAAAAACAAACGGAACATAAAATATTGCATAACATTAGGAGGGGATTTCCATTAAAACGAGCCCACACACAATGTAATGGAATGCATAGATCATTAGATGATCCACACGAAGCACAATGTACACACAGTACATTATGTGCTATCTGGCTAAAGACATGTTAGCTTTCCTGGATCAGATGACTTCATCTGAAATTATGTAGTACGTTGTCCAGCATCAATGGAAAGCTAAACCAATCGTATTAGGATTAAAATCGCTGCAACCAGTGATGGAAGTCATCCATATATGGGCTGAGAGGATCGTTCTCTGTAATTACATAAGGTCACCAGAAGATGACACAATCTCAATGATGGCTCAGATGACACAGAATGGAACTGAATGAGATCTCGCTACTCATGCCTGCATGCTTAGGAGAGAGAGCATACCTTTAGTCATTGTATTTGCATGTGAAATTAGTTCTTATGTACAAGTATTATGTTTTACTTGTTTATGGAGGCTTATGGAAACTTGGAGATGTTTTTGAAAACTATGATAAAATATATTTGTACTGCTATAACTTTTGATTTCTTTGTCGTATTAACACAAACTTTTACTCTGTTACAGGTAATATGATTGGGAACAAACCAAAAGCAGTTTTTCGGATCTACATTATTTACACCCTGAGATATACAGTATAAATTTCAAATCAGAAAAAAAGACAAAATAAAAGTACATTTCGGCTCTAATTTCTTTAGTTTTTTTGAGTCTCATAATTTATCATAACTTTTTTATCCCATTTTCTCCCAATTTGGAATGCCCAATTCACACTATTTAGTAGATCCTCGGGGTGGTATGGTTACTCATCTCAATCCGGGTGGCGGAGGACAAGTCTCAGTTGCCTCCGCATCTAAGACAATCCGCGCATCTTATCACGTGGCACATTGTGCATGACACAGTGGAGACTCACAGCATGTGGAGGCTCATGCTACTCTCCGCGATCCACGCACAACTTACTATGCACCCCATTGAGAGAGAGAACCACTAATCACGGCCACGAGGATGTTACCCCATGTGACTCCACCCTCCCAAGCAACCGGGTCAATTTGGTTACTTTGGGGACCTGGCTGGAGTCACACAGCACACCTTCGAACTCCCGACTCCAGTGGTGGTAGTCAGCGTCAATAATTGTTGAGCTAACCAGGCTCCATAATTTATCAAAATCTATATAATTTAAAAATGTGAAAGGTTTTGTTTCAAATTATACCAAACAATTGACTCTCTTTGTGTTTTTTATAGAGTTATAAGCCTTTAATTTTGGGGTATGCCACTGAAACAGGAAATCTTTAAAAACACCTTAAGAGCATAAAGGCTTAAAAAAAAAAATATTCCAAAAACGAATCAAAATCAAATACCTGACAATGCTGAAAACCTGATGATGCTCATATTGTAAATAACTTATCATTTGGGTGCTACTTTTCTTTTATAGCACTAATTCTTTTTAAAAAATAACATAAAAAATATCAAGAGAAATACAACTCTTAAGCATAATAAGCCTGAGCCAGATTTGTTTTCGAATAAAGGCAAAGGTTGTATACAAATCACAATGGATCTGTGCTAACACAGGATCTGATCCAATTCAGTTTCTTCTCCATGTTCATTCATTTCATTTCATAGGGTAGAAGAATTTCCTTGAAAAGAAGTGGCTGCAGTTAAAAACAGAGAGACTGAATGAAAAAGGAGGGAAAGCACCATTATTTTGGCTGCCACAACAAACAATTAGCTCTCCTTTCTTTTTGTAGCACTGAAAAACATTTAAGAGAAAGAGAGGGAAGATGCGAAGGAGAGGTGATGGTTGATGCTCTTTTATAAGTCTTGTCATGTGCATGAAGGCTGAGCAGGCTTTTTGTCCACTGTGTCTGTGTGAGAGTGTGCTCACCTTAAACAACAGAGAGACTCAGGGGCCTCCATGGCTTTTCAGCCCCAATAGAAGACGTACCTTAGGGGGCCATTTAAGCCTGAAAAGAGGGTTGACAACCCTGTGCAGCTCTGTGGGGCATCAATAAATGCTGACATATTGACTCTCTGTGCCCAAACGCCACTGGAAAATGCTGCCTGAATATGAATTCATTTTAGAGCAGTGGAGAGGGGGTGGTTGCACAGAGAGAGAAAGTGAAATGGAGCTAAGGATGGCTTGTGCTTCTTGGGTTTTGAATGTAGTCACTGAAAAAAAGTTCTGACATTGAGACTATAACTAATGGCAGGTAGGCTAAACAACAGGGGGAAACTATGAACAAAGAAAAGGTTGGGATAATAAGACCTACTTCAGGAAAAATTCAGACATCATGTTAATAAAATCTTCAGTTTTGCTGAAGTTATCAGATCTGCTCAAAATGTGAATATTAATATCAAATCTGTTCTACTGTATGAGCTCAATTTCACTACACACTATTAAGAAAGACTCCGAAGTGGTTCTTAAATTATCTTTCGGCAATTAGGGGGGAAATCCTTGTAGTGATATGTGCAGTGAGTTGATTTGGTAGGAAGTGCTGACTTAACTTTGACAACAGAAGCTGGAGAGAAGTACTAATTCAGTTCCTGTGAGAAACCGAAAAGGTGTCCATTTATATCCAGTCTTATTCTTTCTTTTTAATGTTGAGTTTTCATTTCCTGGGATTGAGATCTTGCTAATTGAGGTCAAAAGCAATCAGAACCGTGGAACTTAATCTAACATCTAAAAGGTGAGAAATATGGCAAAATCAGCTGTTTAAACTAGCATGCCTATAGCTTATTAAACTTTAATATGTGTGTCAGAGAAGACCAAAAGACACGAGCATACTCCTTCAGCAAATTTCAACTGGGGCAAGAGTCTGGTGTGTAAGCCTAACTGCTTCAAACAAAAGACATAACAAACATATCTGAAACAAAATGCACAAACACTCCGCCTTTGTTCATTTCCATTGCATTTGTTGCTGTAAACATTTTAAATGGTCTAAATCTGTTGAATGACAATTACACAATTGCACAAAAAAATACGTGCAGTTAAATATCTATTTCAAAAACAGTAATTAAAAAAACATACATTAACACTTTACAATAAGGTTGTATTCATTAACATTAGTTAACAACTTTAGTTAAACCAACAATGAACAATACTTTTACTGAATTTATTAATCTTAGTTAATGCTAATTTTGAAAATATAATAATTTTAAAAGTTGTATTAGTTAAGATTAGTTAATGCAATATGAACTAACATGAACTACCAATGAACAATTGTATTTTTATTAACTAACATTATATCAAAGAATAATAAATGCTGTAAAAATATATTGTTCATTGTTTGCTTATGATACCTAATGCATTATCAAATATTAATGAATGGAACCTTGTTGTAAAGTGTTACTGATAAAAAAAGAAACTGGCCATAGTTCCCTTGCATTACTGCAATAAAGTACATTTGTGGAGAACTTTATAATTCTTCATGTGAGGGTAAAACTGCTGCTGAACTAAATTCCATCCTCAAAAAGATGTTTGCGTTATCATGGCTTTATGTCTTAGCAAACTACCATTTATTACATGCAAAGCCTTTATCCGATTTTCCCACAGCGGTGGCGTGTGTCTCTTCTTGAGATAAAACAGTTGCATAAACCAAAAAATGCTGAGTGTCAATTTTACCACTGATTTAGCTTATGGGAAATAAATCTTAGTATATCAATGTGAGCTCTAAGTGGACAGCCTAAGGCTTAAATACGAATGCCAAAAGTGAAAATAAATAAATAATAATAAAGGCATAATCTTATTTTGAAAAGAAAAGCAGATAAGTAATCAGTTATTAAGAAAAAGTGATTCAAAATGCATCCATATAGTGCTTCTTAAGGAAGAGGCAAGCTTTTCTTCAGCAGTCGGTCAAAACGCAGCTCAGTGAAAAGCAACCCTTAACACAAATGAGGTGCCCTAATGTCTTTACGAGGCAACCCTGTAAACGCAATTTAATTGGGCCTAAGAACTAAACACTGCAACCAGAACAGTGCACTAATCCAGTTCAGTTGCTTTTAATGGCAAATCTCATATCAACAGATGCAAAATAGAAGAAAAGCTAGTCAGCAGTACTTGCTTTTGTATACTTGAGGGAGAGAGAAAAAAGTCAATGTGGAAAGAGTAGCCTGAAGAGAAACTAACAATGGCTGCATAAATAAGCCCATTAGTTAAAAATGTACGACAAGTGCCCTGTTTGAAGCCTGTGTGAAGAGAGGGAAGCGGGTAGACTCACTCACAGATGCCTGGCCCCTCCGCAGCTCTCACACTGCCCAGCACATTCACAATTTAAGTTGGTGGAAAAAATCTGAGCAAATTTCTGATTTGCAACACTCTAGGAACATGTTTATTGTCTTTGTGCAAGTGCAAAACACACATATAAATAAAGCTAATGAAGAATCAAGGGGTGAGGCCGCTAAAGAGCATAAAATGGGAAATTTTATGGCCATAAGTAGCGTGGGCTGATGGTGATTTTTAAGCCATTGGTCTATGTTGTTCAGCACTAATCACAGGACTGATGCAGCACATTACCTTCCCTACTTAACCACTGTTACCTACATGGGCCAAGCTTAAATTGTTATCTAAATTGGCCAAAATTTTCTGTGTATTTCTATTCTTGATGTATAATATGGCAATGACACATAACTTCCATCATGAGATGTTTTGTTAAATTTAATGTAAAAGGAATTTTATACTTCTTCAATCTTGTGCCAAACACAAATTAATTCTGTACTTCAAATTGTACTGAATTGTGCATAACATTGTGAAATATTGTGAAATAACAATGGTCAAATCAACAGTCTTTCACAGTGTTCTAAATACAGGTGATCCCAATGTTATTCATCAAGTTATTGCATTAATTTATTTAATTAGACTGTTGTTAACATTGTTCTGAAAGGAAGGTATTTTTACACTCACTGACCACTTTATAAGGTATACCTGTACATCTACTTATTCATGTGATTATCTAATCAGCCAATCATGTGTCAGCAGTGCAATGTATAAAATATTTCAGATAAAGGTCAGGAGCTTCTGTTAATATTCACATCGATCATCAGAATGGGAAATATGCGATCTCAGTGATTGAGACTGTGGCATGATTGTTGGTGTCAGACGGGCTGGTTTGAATATTTCTGTAACTGCTGATCTCCTGGGATTTTCACACACAAGAGTCTCTAGTTTACTCTGAATGGTTCGCAAACAGAAAGCATCCAGTGAGAGGCGAATGTCATCCTGTGGACGGAAATGTCTTGTTAATGAGAAAGGTCAATGGAGAATGACCAGACTGGTTCGAGCTGACAGAAAGGCTATGGTAACTCAGATAACCACTCTGTACAATTGTAGTGCGCAGAAAATCATATCAGAATGCACAACATGTTGAACCTTGAGGAGGATGGGCTACAACAGCAGAAGACCTCATACTTTATTAGGACTGTATTGTTCTTAAGTGCCCAGTGAGTGTATATATGATCATAAGTTCCTTAAAATCTTAATGGTGATTTATCCACCAAGCCTGATTTGCAAAAAACATGACAACAAGCATCATATTATCTGATGTCTAGCTGTTTAACTTAACAGTTCAATAATGATAATAGTGATGATAACATGGAAATTGCTTGTTTGTGCCCATCATTCTGTTTCTGAAAGACTTGTTGTCTAAGCTGACAATAGGAATGCCATTCAGTTACTAGTAAATTTCCAGCCAAAACTACATTACTTTTCTTCACATCTAAACAGAGTCTACATTGTGGGCCAGAGGAGAATGTAATTACTTCTCCTGTCAAAAAGACAGCAATGTGTGCTCTCTTTCACTGGTCTATTTGGTCCTCAATAAATAACTAATTATTGAATTATAGATATGAATAAATAACATATCTTGTAAAAAGCCAAGTAAATAAGTGTTTTTGAAAATAGCAAGACAGACAGCAAGAATGAATGGAAGTGCAAAACAAAGATAAAATTATAATGAAAAGGAAACAAGATGGTTTGTGTTGGGAAAACTAACAAAGTAGCAATTATTTTTATTTAAATAATGATCATCCTCAATTATAGACTCCACATAATGAAATATTCTCTTAACTTCGATCTGGTCCTCTATTTGATTCCACCTCTGACTGTCTCGCCCTGCCCTGGTAAACTATATCCAGTGGTAGCACCTGCCATGGATGACAATGTTGCCATTTATGTGGGTCATTTCTCTAAACATTTTAATTGTAGATGGGTGATCACAAATGACCTCACCTGTAAGAGAGGGATTTTGTTTCTTGTATCTTATTTATTATAATTATCATAACTGTCTGTTGTATTGCACTTTGAATTGTCATGTCATATTTATGATCATTCTTTTTGTGCTAGGTGTATTCACTTGTTATTTGATTTGACTCAAGTAGCTAAATGCACTCATGATTCTATAAGGGAAAAATATATACTTTTATCTTGGTTAAATTGACAATTTAAAAATAAAATAAAATGTTTTAAATAAAATTAGTTACAATTATTTACTTCTCACTTTTTTGTGCTTATGCTCTTTAAATTGCAAATTAGCATTTAAAGGTAATTTTGATTTTTACATTATTTTGAAAGATTTCATATTTTATTCAAGCAGTAGGCTACTATGTAACCAAAGATGGCTTGAAAGTTGAAAAATTAAACATGCCGCCTTTCTACATTTTAAAAACGTTAAACCTTTACATGGAGGCCCTGTAAATCCCATTGCCTGCATTGAGACAAAATCCAAACCCTACAAATAGCCAATTTCAAATCATTCACTTGGAAAATGCTCTGTTTAAAACGTCAGAAGGAGGGTGACTCTTTTCTTGTGCACTTAGATTACCATATTTCTCTCAGGCTTGTGACACCTGCAGCCTACTGAGGGCGTGCAGAACATAGGACTTTACTTCAAACAGCCCAAAGGCTGTGGGTTTGGGTATTGACTGGGCTCGTCCGGCTTGGACCCCTCCTACCACAGATGTACATTAATGCAGAAAAGATACAAATCTGTGCAGCAGAAAGAAAGTCCGTTTCTTTCAACATGCTGTTGTCTAGCTTGATCGTGTCAGTTTGAGGGAGCCCATTCAAAGGCATTCATGCATCTGCCTTAGAGGAACAATGGCAGCTAGTTTATAAACTGTCTCTTCTGGTTGCCTAAAGGCTTTAGACTCTATTGTTTTGCTCCTCTTAATAAACTTTTGGAGGAGTTCATCAACTTGCCTGAATAGCCAGTGCAGAGAGGCCAAAGACACAACATAACAGACGGTTCTTTTATCCCTATTCTTTCTGCCTTTTGAAGTGACAGTCTTTAAATCAGGAAAGAGGGCTGTCAGACATCAGAATAATTATTGGTCAAATAAAAAAGCAAACCACTGAGGGAACAAAAAGTTAATTCACAGAAGAATAGAGGACTTGACTTTTTAAATAAAACTGAAAAAGCTACACCTTGAAACAGATTAAAACTCTCCAACACCACATAGTTGATTTGTGCGTACAATAATTAATGAGCTAAATGTTAATTAATGGCCTCCATTACACAAATCTTGATGGGATTTTAGTCAGAGACGACACTTAAATTTAAATAGGCTGCTTTCCTTTTTATATATAACTATATAGTGTTTACAAATTGTTACTAAAAATTTCACCTTTCAGAAGCAAATGTGATACACTCCCCTCCAAAAAATATAGTAGCATCAAACTAGACACAACTTTTTATTAAAATTTTTTGACCAATTCTTAGATGCATGCAGTGAAGACGTTTGACAACATGTATTGTGTCTCCACTTCAGAATTTTCATTTTACTCTATGTTTTTTTTTATAAATGTTGTGAACATTGTAAATTACTGATTAAATCTGAATTTAAATCTGAATTTCCTTTGAAGGCTGCAGTATACCGAATGTCCTCCTTTAAACAAGTCTTGTTTAAACGAGACGGCCTTCGTAGGACAAATGGAAACGAAACGTAACATGGTTGCTATGATAGCACACCACTCTTTACCAAGTGCAAGCGCTTTGAGTGAGAAGGGAACAAAGTCCCTTTAGAAGGGAAAGTAAGATGTTAATTTTAGGAGAGTAATAATGATGTAAAGAGCAAAGAAAATAGGTTTTACAGGTGTACTTTTAGTGTAATACTTTATTTTGATTATACATAAATATAATTATACATATATACTCGGCACTCGTCTACTGAGGTACTTCAACTTTGGAATTGAAGGAGCAGTATTTGATTCAGAAACCCTTGTTATTAATGACACCTGTGGCATTAAGTGAACTGCAGCCAGTTACCTGTTGCTCGTGATAGCTGGACACACTCCATAAGCACAGGAGCTAGCATGGATCAAAACAAAGAAACTGAACGTGATTCACCGGCATCATGCTGACAGATGAGGTAGCATAATTAAAATTACACAGTTATGATTGTTTTACTACAAACTTTGAGACTGTATATTATGTTTGACTCTCCAGTGCTGGGACAGGGCTAAAACAAAGTGTGGACATAGGTCTGACTATGCGAGACTGTAGTTTGAAGTAATCCCTTTTATTTTCGTGATACATTGTCTTCAATTAAACAATAGCCTATTTCGGCATTAGCTAGCTAGCCAGCTTTATCAATAGATGTTAGCTAAATTTGATGGATGATGACAGTAGCTGTTTATAAATATGTTGACACAATTCAATATTGATGTGATTGCATCACAACTGTCATTTTGATATATTAATGCATGAAGGTTTTATAATAATAGAATGTATATATTTTCTGTATAACCAAGTTATGTTTCACTAATGAATGTCTAGCTTTCATTTCATATGTTATTTTAGTTCACCTTGCTGAATAATTACAGATTAACATTGACATTAACCTGAATTTTAGTATATATAGAAGATCGTTGAAATTATTTATAGGTAGCTTGCATTTTGTCAGCGTTAGCAGGCAAGATCAAGTTAGCTAAAATTACACAAATCATTCCTTATGGCACTATATTTCACATGCTTTGCAGTTATGCAAGTGTAACGGGAGCCAGCTGGTAGATAGCTGTGCAGTATGTAAACCTCACTTGTAAGCCTCCTTGGCACCTGCCTCCCACACCAGAGACGCCGGTTCGAGTCCTGTTTGGATCGGGGCGAGCAGGGCCGGTTACAATGGTGCCCTGACCCGGATGGGAGTGAGGTTTAGGGGGGTGAGTGTAGCGGGAGCCAGCTGGTATCTGTGCAGTGTTTAAACCTCACTCTCCTGACCTCAAGAGGTGCACTAGCAACTGACACTAAGGGTTGTTTCCTTTAGCCTCATTATTAGCGCACCTGCCTCCCACACTGGAGACTCCGATTCGAGTCCTGTTCGGAGCGGGGTGAGCAGGGCCGGTTACAATGGTGCCGTGACTCGGATGGGAGTGAGGTTTAGGGGGGTGAGTGTAATGGGAGCCAGCTGGTATCTGTGCAGTGTTTAAACCTCACTCTCCTGACCTCAAGAGGTGCACTAGCTACTGACGCTAGGGGCTGTAGCCTTTAGCCTCCTTGTTAGCGCACCTGCCTCCCACGCCGGAGACGCCAGTTCAAGTCCTGTTCGGAGCAGGGCGAGCAGGGCCGGTTACACAAGCTTACCTGTCCAATAAGAAGAACGTCAATTCAGGAACCAAGGTCCCTCCAAGAATCAAATGCCCTGCTGATGTTCATTCTAGTTTTCGCTCCACCACGATCACTTTTCCACTTAGCCAGGTGGGAGACACTGGCTGCCATAGAAAATAAATGACTTCCTGTCGATTTGACCCTTTGGATGCCTCTGGTCTGAAAGCACCATGAGGCAAGACTCTTGGAGCGCGCATAAACGTCAGATCCTTTGGATTTTCCCGGCAAAAGCGACCTGCTCCCTTCACATGAAAATCAGTCTACAGGCTTTAATAGGCAACCTAGGAAGTCTGGGAAGGGCTCATTTTTTTAAGTTGCATTACAAGCCGTTCACACATTGGCAAAAAAGGCAAATATCACATGTTACATATGTTACATATTGCACCTTTATCATTACTTGCGTTTGAACATAATATTTATGGGCAAATTGGCATCATTTCATTTAGACATTTCCATTGAAGCAAAGAAAAGTGGTGCCCAAGAAGTATACACCTCATGCATCCACCGAATTCCCGTGAAGGAAGGTTGCATTCGAAGTGTGCTACTGGCTTTTCTGACAACCTTGATATGCCGCTGACAAATAAGACCTCCGGAGGACACGTCCTTCCAAAGGAGACACAGCCTAAGTGATAAGCAATAAGATTTGTTCAAGTCTCCCGCCTTTCATCGAGAACGGTTCATAAGTAATATTTAGTCAGTTTCCATAAAGGTATCTTTTAAGTGTGATGATTGGTTACTTTGTATAACACTAGGCAAATGTAACTTCACTTTAGGCTGTTTATGAGCGCAATGAACCACGTTTGGCACTGCTGCTTTGTGGAAGGATTCCCTTTTGTTATAACTGATCAGTCTCCCATTGGGCCTCCAGACAGGATTCTTGGCATTTGTCGGCAAAATGAAAGTAGGATTAAGGGATGGCTACTGAACACTCCATGGTAAAGGAGTGGGCAGCAATTCCCCCAATCCAACCCCCCTTCCACTTTGGAAACTCCTCTTTTCGTATATTTGTATTCCCAAAGAGGCAATTAAAGCTGGTTTGAAAGCGATACGGAACAATAAGATAAAAATCAACAAGTCAAATCGTATGTTGAAGGTTTGCTAGCCTTTGCTCGTTTTCTTATATGTGTCCATAAATATGGGCAATTAGGCTTCGTACTTCATTCTTTATTAGGTAATTATATATTGTATGCCGAAATATGACTTATTTTTATCAGTTGGAGCTCATAAGAATCTTTATATTTTAAGACTAATTTAGTCGTTTGTTGATTTTATTCTCAACTCATTAATTAGCGTAGCTAATTTTTCTCATATAGCCAAATATTCTCTTTTTTAATTTATTTATTTTTTCCTTTCTTGAATTGTAAAATATTGACTGTTCCTCTACCAATTCCAATTACTAATCTTGGCCCAATGAATGACAAAGACATCCAAGTCTTTATGTGGGGTCACCAAGAGTTCCGTGGCCTTCCAATTTTATGGAGCAGTGTACAGCACTAAAGAGATGGCGAGTCCAGGGCATCAAAAACACTTTTGTGACATTACATAGGAAGCCCGGAGGCCAATACTTTTATTGATGCCAGCAGGAGTTTTCCCCAGTCGTTTGTTCGTTTTGTTCTTCTGCTCTAACAGAATGCCTCCCACTCCACAGCGCAGTACCAATCTCTGTGAATGGCATGCATTTTTGACCATCTAATTGTAGTAATTGTGCACGTTACAGGTAGGCTATTTCATGTCATAGCTGGTTGGGCTTAATTGAAACCTTGTGAGGTTAAATGTTATTTTTGGCGAAAACGAAGAAGTTATTGAGTGGGAATGGATTATGAGCTTGCTTTTATATGTGAAGAAAACATCCGCATGTCTTCTACAGAAGTTCACTAAGTATGCCGAAATTGGAGATTGTCCCTATAAAAAAAACGAGAAATCCATAAAGCCATTCGCACTATTGCACTAAGATAGTCCTTGTACCACATGGCGATAAATACTTTAATTAATAGACAGACAGTCTTGAAAGCAGTACTGGCAGTCTGTAATATGCTGAACTCCCATTGTCGTGGTGTCACCACAAATGTTTCCGATAAGAAAAAGCACCAAGGATCAAAGACTATAAGCCTCTCAATTTCCTCCAGACGCCTCTACTTTTCTGCACATACTTTCTATTTTTTTTCCTCTTTCTTCCTCTTTCCCTTAAACATCTGAAAGGCACCAGAAAATCCTCTTTATGGCATCTACAAGGTCCGCCCCAGGTTAACAGGTCAGAAAAGCTGTTGAAAATAATTGCAAATTAATAATCTGTGTAAGAGGACGAAGTCTTTTGGAGTTTTCAAAATGATTAATGTCGAATGTCACTTGATTGACAGTTGTTCTATTCTGTTCGGACACTTTATGTTCTATTCGGTTTTGTTCGTTCATTTAAAGGTAGTAGGCTATCCACTAAAAAAAATTCTAGAAATATATGTCGTCTTTCGTAAATAAATAATCCAAATAAAATATTAAATTTAGGCGTTAACCAAAATCGATTCAATAGAGCGATATAGCATAAGAATGAATAAAAGCACAGCGAAGCTGTCAAAAGAAGTAAGGAAAAACAGGAAACATGATTCGACGTTTTATTATAATTATTTGATTCGATCCACGAATTAAGGATCTGGATTTGTTGCAGGCCTAGTTTTATATGAACTTGATCCGTGGTGAACGTCTGGAAAATAAACATCTCTGGATTAGCAGCCTATATTTCACAGATGGTCTCATAGGTGATGCCCTTGCAAAGAGATGGTTTTACACACTAAGGACGTCAGACTTATTCAATTAATTTGTAGAATTGTTATTGTCCATCATACTACCAAAAGCGTAGCCTACTTTCGTCGTATTGTGTGTATTCTAACACTGTAAAAAAATGGTAACTTAAAAATGTATTATGTGGTAACGTATAGCCTAAATTAGGCTATCTTGTTTTAGTCAAATAAATATTATTTAGTACGACCGAATCAACATGTGCTGCGTTTCCCAATTTTAGAGTCTGGTCCCAAAACTCCCAAAAGTGATAACGGTGACAGTGTAGCGGTGCTACACAACTTGTAGTGCTGCGAGAGAGCCTTTGGTGTCAGAGAGGAAGACAACCTAATCTCATTAAAATCGTACATAATTTACGAGGTGGCTATTTCCTGTGAATGTCCCACGATTTTGTTCGCAAAAACTCGATTTCATCACAAATTCCCGGATGTTTAGAAAGTAAGTGTGTTTATCCTGCATGGGGGATCAAGGACATACTTATTAATTATACCCTTTCCCAAACCCCTTAGAATTAACCATTAGAGTGTGTGAAGCTGTTGACAGACAACCGGATCTCATGAATTTAGAAAAGTCGTTCGAATTTTGACAATTTCGCCGTGAGAGTGTGTTGGAGGAAGAGGAGATGAGGATAAAAGCCTCTGCCAAATGAATAAATGTAAATGTTGGATTATGAGCAAATAGGGACGATTTTAATGCAAGGCAGCAAGATAATTACTATTATATTCTCTCTCTCATATTAATATACACAGTTGTCTGCATCAATCATGCCACCACATTGTACCAACTTGCCCAACTAGTCCACACAAATAACTTCATTTGTTTACTAATTAATCTGTTCATCTATTTTAGCCTATGCATTTCTATATTATTATTATTATTATTATTATTAGACTTGACGTTTAAAATAAAAAAATATATAAAACACATATATCCTGATATTAAAGTCTCAGCATAAAGTGTAGATGCTCTTTGCGATTACTCCAGATCACTTGTGAATATACGAGCATTTTCAAGTACTAGCCTACTTATTACGATGCTTTTGGGAAACAGGCTGCAAAATTAAGATGAATCGTAAATTGGATTCTACGAACTATCGATGCTTTTGGGAAACCATGCCTTGCTGTATTAGGTTACACCAACTAAAGTAATTTAAGTGTTAAATCAAGTAGAAATAACCCCTTAGGTACCAGCACGTAAACACTTTTATGTAATTAATTCTATAATGATCATGTAGCTATATAATTACAAGACATTTTTACATTAACATGTTAATTTGTAGTAATCGATCAATTGTGTAAATAAACAGTAATATGAAAGCTATAATAATAATAAATTATTTCATATTTTCTTTACAAAAACAGGCCCTCTACACAAAATTCCGACGAAATGTGTTGGGTAGCATTGTGGGGAAAGGGGAGGTTAATCCGAGTTTAATACATTGATGCAGAGCGCAGGACCGTGGCTGTGATGATTGTGTTATCTCTTCCCAACATTTGGGTCTCCCTCAATTTCAGCCCAGCCAAATAGCTGCGAGAAAGTGCAGATGGAGTGACTCTCGATGCCTGAGGAAAAAAAAATATTAATAGCTAAATAACTTCCCCATACTTTTACTAAATCTCTCTCTCTCTCTCTCTCTCTCTCTCTCTCTCTCTCTCTCTCTCTCTCTCTCTCTCTCTCTCTCTCTCTCTCTCTCTCTCTCTACATTCCAGATGGATTTGTTCAAAGTGGTCTCCCGAATCATCCTATGGTCCCTTTTCTTTAAAAGAGAGTTATTTCAGAGTCTCACATATAACTTTAGTTTTTATACAAATATCTGGGAATAACCCGCGTGCCATCATTGATGCTTTTCATTTTCTCGATGTAATTGGTCTTTTGCGGTTTTCTCCAAACAGGTTTGTTCATTAAGCGGTATGCTAGATATCTCCGCCAAAGGCGTGCTATAAAATCATATTATTTCATTCGATTTTATTCGATGTGCCTTGTTCATGATTCTCTTAATATAGTGATATTAGTCTTCCCTTATCTCCAGCCATATAGATTCACATTCAGCGTGGTCTCTTAACGCCAGATCGTTGAATAGTTGAGGCGTTGTGCCACATCAGGTCTTTTTTATTATTTCCTAATCGACCACTCAGATCAGGAAACAAATTCAGATAAACGATTTGTTGCTAAAATGTGTGTCTTCTGTGGGATTAGTTGGTTAAATGAATCTATGTCAAATGGAGAATCCGTAAATCTGAGTTAATTGGCCGACAACTGTTTTTTTCCGCCCTCTGGACAAATGAGCCAGACGTTTATTGGTCGAGTAAAACATGTGGTCCACGCGCCTCTCTGTCTTCTGCCTAGGTGTTCTCAAAAGGAGAGTGCATTTCAGAACGTGAAAAATAAAAGCACAGCCAACAGCACAGAGACGCCAAATTTGTTCAATACAAATACATCATGACAGGTATATGCTTTGGGGACAGACCCTGCATTTCAGCTCATTTCAAAAGGATCACATGGACAAATAGCCCAATTTATGTTTTAAGCCTGCATGATTATGAAAAAACAGCAGTGATTTGGCTTAGTTAAGGAGCAAGGGCACACTTCTCTTTGTTCAATAATTTCACCCCCAAAATAACAATAATAAAACAAAATGCTCTATTTGTCCACAAATTGTGTGCATGGAGTCTCTTTCATTTTCCATTACTGTTTGTGCGTCAAATCAACTCAAATAATCCACAAAATACAATAAAACAATATTATCAAATCAAATATACGAATCCCTAACAAGTGTGAGCAAAACGTGAAATCTCATGAATTTGTGCCGTAGGCTAGTCGGTGAGGGCCGTAGAAAGATGAAAGCGAAGAGAAAGAAAAGGCTCAATTTAATCTGCTTTAAAACCCTTCAAAATAACGCTGTGCTTGAAACTCGGCGAGTAAGAGCTGATTGGGGATAAATAAGTTTCTACTATGCCTGTGAGCTATTACACCCATCTCCAACACAGCCGCTTGTTCAACAGACACGTTTTCATTACGAACTCTAATAAGTCTTAACATTATTAAATGCCAGTCGGATGATCAAGTAAAACAACCCCCGAGAAAAAATCTTTTAAGACTTGAAAAAGGTTGCATTAAAGCTCCATCGCATTTGCATGACACCGTACAGCTTAAAGAGTGGAAATACATATGACAATATATGTGCAGTGAATTTGGAGACTCAACGTGTAAATAAACATTATTCATTTGTACACGAATGCAATGTAGGCTATGTGTCGATGAATCCTGGCAGATGTCCATGCACAGTTTGAAAAACGCTTTTTCTTAATGCACTGTTTTGAAATTGATCTAGGGCCGTGGCAGAAATTCCTAATCGTGGATTGTCACTTCGTATATTCTTAATCCATTCGTCGTGGCTCCTGCATGCTGGCCTCTGAATTGTGCCAGTCGCTCGCGCACACCTTGAGCACAACGCCTGTCCACTGAGGTTGGTGTAAAAGGCGTTTAGTATGCCCGCACGCACACATTCGCATAAACAAACGTTGGCTCCAAGGCAAAACACATTTTAGATAAGTTATGCAACAAGCTATTTTCAATAGTGCACAAACGAAATACTTTTTTTGGAAACATTTCAGATTTGAAAACATTTAATCACACATTTGTCAGTGTATGTACAACAAGAAAGTACATTTACGATGAGGTTGCATTAGAACTCACCAAACGGATGTTTCAATAACACAAGCTTAACGACGAAACAAGCACCACACCTCTACACCACTTCTGTAAACTTCAGCTAAGAAACACAATAGTGATTCCAAAAAGAGCAGTGGGCAATTTCAAACAAGAATAAAACATTTGGTACCCTCAGAAATCTCATTCTATTCCAACAGACGATACCATAATATTACAAAACTATCTACCAGAAGGGTGTATTGAATAATTCATCCCTCTATAGTTCCCCTCTTGGCCTTTTGTTAAAAGTTTTCCCCTCCCTTTACGGATTTTTAAATGTGAAAGGATCCATCCCATCTTTCGAAGCCTTGCTTTTAGGCTTTGCTTTGTAGCACAGACTCTTTACTCCAAAAGAGCTTCAGTGAAGCAGAGATCTTTGGACTGAAGTTCATCTTCAAGTTTAAGAAAGACACGGGACAAAAACGGCAATGTTTACTGCTTAACTACGCAAACAATATGATTTCTCACTTTTGTATTCTTCTTTTTCCAACCAAAATGTTACGAAATTCTGGACACATTTACTACAAAATATTATATTCTGCATTATTTTATAATAGCGTACGATAAAAAATAATCCAGATGACAGTTTAGAGCATTACAACATTTTTACGGGAAATACTCTTCACTCTGTGCCAGATTGAAATGTCTGTTAACTTGCGAATAAGCGTGCCGAATTATCGCGAGAACCAGCGGGCAACGTTGAACTTATGGTCTGTAATTGATATTGATTGCCACATCGGTCATTTGTCAGTTACCGTTTCCTCAGCGTCAAATGAGTCTGTTGTACAAAGAGATCAAGGCCTAAATAGGCTACCTCCCGTCAGGGTCAATATAAATACCAACTAAATCAAATGACTAAATGACAGTTCAACAGGCCGAGAAATTACAAGCGTTTAGAAAGCACGGACACAAAAAGCGCACACCGATTTAACGTTCAACCATCTTTAAAATAGTTCACGTGCAACGTTTATTTGGACAAGCTTTTAGATGCTTTTTGCATGATGCAATCAGAAGAATACTTAATTTATTTACCTTTGTCTCCCAGTATGCCGTCAATGCTGTGTTTAGTTTTTTTCTCCCCACTGTCATCTTTTTTGTCGCAATCGTCCTCGTCGTCTTTCTTGCCAAACCGCGCGCGGAGAACCCGACTAATAGAACTTACTGATGAAAGATTAAATAAAAATAAGAAGACATTGTGAAATACGCCTAAATAATTAAACGAATTATTATTATTATTATTATTTATATTATTATTATTATTATTATTATTATAAATAGCCAACATCAATATTTCGCAATTAAAGTAGCTAAATTATGTCAGTAAATCAATAAGACCCAGAGGAGTGATTAAATGTTGACATGATAAAAAGAGGGGCTGCTTACCAGTTGAGGCCTCACCTGAGGGAACTGTACTTCTGTCACACACGCCGTCCTTCAAAAGTTTGTCCCGAATCTCCCAACTGAACATACCAGGATTTTCGCGCTTATATTCCTCTATTCGCTTTTCCACGTCGGGTGTTGCCACCTGCTTTTGTGTTTAATTGAGAGGTCAAGAACATTCAAAGATATGAAGAGAATGGGAAAATAGAGAGGATGGGAGATGGAAAAAGAGAGAGTAGAATACCTTTTAGAACATTATCGTGGTCGTGCTAAATATTCTATTTACTATCCTTACTTTTTTATTTTTATGTTTCCCCATTGAAAATATACTACTATATAATAATAATAATAATAATAATAATAATAATAATAATGTACTTACTCTAGGTTTACTTCCTCCTATTGCTCCTGGACGAATCGAGCCAGTTTCTTGATACCGGCAAAGGATTTTGGACACACAACCGTGGGAAACGCGAAGCTGTCGGGAGATCACGCAGGGACGGATGCCGTGGTGAGCCATCTCAACTATTTTGTGGCGGATATGATTTGGCAAAGGTCTGCCATTGATGAATACTCCGCCAAGTTGATTCACCCGACCTTGACCCAGAGGAGTTGAAACTGTGCGGTAAAGAAACGGGAATTAAATCTAACTTCACTGAAACTTCCGATTTCATTCATTACGACTCTTAAAAATGCGTACGACTTTTCCTCAAAAGACGGACTAAAATCTTCTATACAAATATTTATAAAAATTTTTTTTTGCATGTATCTTAAATCAAGCCCTGTTTTAAGAACACGAAAAACACTCAGTTAACTTAGAAATAGTGTAATTAAACTTTATAGGCTGACTAAACTATCTGTGTTAAAATAAACTGATTAAAAGAGCAAAATAATGGGTATCCTTGTAGGCTAATCAACAGAAATTCAACAAAAAATTATAAAAGCTTACATTTATCAAACGGAACTTGATTGATGGTCTTCCTATTCTAAACTTACAAGTTGTACAAAATTCTCACGCATTCGGAGATCCAACAACAATTGTGTTTTCTGTTAGTTTGATGAAAAGGTCTAGATTTATTTTGGGTTAATGAGCCCAATCGGCCGTCAGAAGCCGTGGACGCGTCCTGCTTCATTATTCGCATTCATGTTGTTCCAATATTAGTACAATCCTTTGATATGCATACTGGGCTCCTTTGCGCCACTAGACCACTTCAACAAATCCTACAGTGACATGCAGGCTTTGTTTCTGGAAGTTTATTTGAGCCACTTAAACACGAACCGTGTCTACCAAACAAAATGGTATTGGGGGAAAATGTATTTTATTATTGTCATTATTATTAGCTATTATTATTATTAGTATTCGGATGCACTAAATATGAAGAAGCAATTGTGTCATCAATGAAAAAAAACAACAACAACAACAAAAAACTTCAGTTTGGCCATTGAGGACATTATAGTCTAAATACAGCCGAGAGCGAAAGTGTATACAATACATTGAACAAAATGTACAACATATCAACCTTACAGTCTAATGTGTAGGCCTACCTGACTGCATATCAGTACAATATAATTGATACCAACCTTCCAGGGGGAATCCAGTGCGGTGATAGTTTTGTCCAGGAGCCGGTCGCATCATTCGTGGTACTGTTCCCGGTAAAGATGACATTCTACTTTTAATATCTGACGAGGCACAATACGGCTGGTGTTTAATCTGCTCAAGCAAGTCCAGACTTGATAAATGTTTCCTTGACTAAAATTGTTCTGGAGTCCTTCTTTTTTAAAAAGGGGAACATATAAAATTGTATCCAACCACACCTTTGCGGAGATGATAGACCTCATAAAAAATTAGGGGGAAAACAAAAAATATTAATACTTCTGTCTTCTCGTGCGAAGGGGGGCATGCGCGAAACAACTAGGAACAAGATGCAGCTCGCGCCAAGGAGGGGGTACTCCAAATGCTCTCGAGTGAACAAAGGTTACTTAATTCTTTGCAGTGTTTTCTTACAAGATCTGATAGTTTTGGATGACAAAGTCTGCTAAGGGGTTGGGAGCAGTTGAAGTGGACAACTTTAGCGCGCGGTGTAGGAGGGGTGTCCCGCGCGCCGATAGGCTCTCGCAGTCTTCTTTTATTCATGTGGCCATGGACAAGCAAGTTTTTTTCGACCAATCACAAAAAGTAGAGGGTAAGACAAACAGACACTTAGTGTGCCAGGCTTTTCATTCTCACCCCATTAGATTAAATTAATCAAAACATTTGTTCGATCGACTTCCATAAGGTCTTAAATCAAAATAAAAAGTGCACTTTTATCGAGATACTTTGTATAATTCCAAGATAATTGTGATTTTGTTGAGTATACAGTGCAGAGTAGTGCTTTTACAACTGAAATGCATAATGCATGCATATTCATAGCCTATGCCTTTTTCACACAACGCCAATTGTGCAAACCAATTTTCTGTTTTTCATAGACTGATCGAACAAAAACAGGCGCACATGTAAATTTGCCAGCTGCTCGATTAAAACAAATAATGTTTTACAGCTAATGTTTGTACGCTAATTGATTTATTATATTAAATTAGAATATTAAAGGTACATAAGTTAATGACTCTGCTAAGGCTTGGATACTTGAAATCAGGAATTGTTTGAGCAAATATTTTTTTTCTCGATATTATGTTTGTTTGCTTGTGAACTAATGAAGTGTCATCGTACACATTCGCGTTTTTCAAAACACAAATTTCATCCCACTTTTTCATCTTGACTGATGGAAAAGCAAATTAATAATGTATTACAGTTTTACTGGAAAACGGGAAAACCACGAAAAAGTTCTTACTATTTTTAAACGAATGTATTTAATTGGGAAATGTGCATGATAGCTGGACAATGACAGGACCAAAATATGTGTTGCGTGTAAGAGAAAACGTTAAATGTTTATGCCAGAAATTATCGGTTTTAAAATGTAATATCAAGATATATAAATATATATATATATATTATAATAACTTTAATAAATACAAAGGAAAACTGTAAAAAACTATTTTCAAACAAGATGGGTTGCTGATGAGTGTCACTTTCGTATATGAAATTAAATTAACATAATTTAGTCATTAGCCATAACAAAAAAAATATATATTTATACATAGGCCTACAGCATACATACAAACAAAAACTACTACATTTCATTATATCCATCTTTTTAAGCATTTCGGAAAAAGACATAATAAAGACAGTATTACGTAATGACAATGGTTAAAGTGACTTGCATCAGACTGATGTGCACAAATGTATTATTTATCACATACACTGACAGTCCAAATCACAATAAATGACTGCGTCAGGGAGAAATTGACTGAATAATATCCTAACTTTTACGGTCCTAATATAAGCCACTAACAAAACTCCACTTTAGTCATTCACGTGAACACATAGATTGCTTAGGTGTGCCTGTGTGTGTTTAAAAATAAACACTGGCATTCAACTATAAGAACAGACAGGCATAATGACTTGAAAGCTGTGCTTTGTTGTTAACAATGGCATTGTTAATTTGTGTACATATAGGCTATACTTCAGTGCCACATGACTAAGCATGTCACATCCCAAGGGACAAGTAGCTTGAATGCCTTTGTGGTCTCTTAAATGGACAGCGGAGCCCTTGCAGATGTCAAATAAAATGTTTTGGACACGAGTTTTTGGGCAAAGACTTCACATTTACTAAATCTCTCTCCACAGACGAGGAGGAGATGAATATGGTTTGTTTTTAAGGATACTGTAGATGCTTCAAAGAGTCGTATCTGTTTATAGTCTATATCCCTTTGATCCCTCTGTTTTCAGAATTTACTTCAGTCTTTGTTTAATTGGTATTGTCCATCCAATATATGACTCTCCACATTTTTTAAAGTATACCTTGTTGAAGGATTTGTTGAAATAGTGATACAAACAGTTCCATCATAAAAACAAATTGCAAGATTTTTTTCTTATAAGATTTCTTATAACATATAAGGTCTTATGTTACGTCTTGTAATGCATGTGCTCGCCGTAAAGACATTAATGTCTATAATGCAAAAAACTCAAGCACATATTCGCTTTAACCTAAATATCACCTGGACCATCATCTCTGTCACCTATTTCTCCAGAATCAAACAAGGAGATCTCCATGATTTTGCTGTTTGAGGGAGAAAAAGAAAAGAAAAAAAAATAGATGACTTGCCACTAGATGGTGTTAAAGAACCGAAAATGCAGTTTCTTAGGATTTCCTCCGTTATTTGATTCTTTTTAAATTTGTGTTTGGGATTCGTGTTTTGATTTGATAAAAGAAAGCAATGTTTCTTCACTGATGTTACAATGTCAAATGCATTTCAGAAATATAGCTGAAGCACTGATATTGTATTATTCTTTATCTTGAACAATCAATGGGAGAAAACATCCATCGTAGTATTACATTTTACATTTATACATTTGGCAGATGCTTTTATACAAAGTGACTTACAGTGCACTTATTATAGGGACAATCCCCCCCGGAGCAACCTGGAGT
The DNA here is from genome assembly GCA_032164185.1 of Moxostoma hubbsi. Taxonomy (NCBI): domain Eukaryota; kingdom Metazoa; phylum Chordata; class Actinopteri; order Cypriniformes; family Catostomidae; genus Moxostoma; species Moxostoma hubbsi. The sequence goes on along the minus strand of JAVLUX010000020.1, from coordinate 19,946,734 downwards.
TAAGTGCCTTGCTCAAGGACACAATGGTGGTGGCTGTGGGGATCAAACCGCCAACCTTCTGCTTAACAGTTTAGTGCTTTAGCCCACTACGCCACCACCACTCCGGTATATACATACCCTATTATTTCACTAAGAGAACATGTTCATACCTACAGTATACACCAATCAGCCACAACATTAAAACCACCAGCCTAATATTGTGTAGTTCCCCCTCGTGCCGCAAAAAACAGCGCCAACCCGCATCTCAGAACAGCATTCTGAGATGATATTCTTCTCACCACAATTGTACAGAGCAGTTATCTGAGTTACTGTAGACTTTGTCAGTTCAAACCAGTCTGGCCATTCTCTGTTGACCTCTCTCATCAACAAGGCGTTTCATTCTGCAGAACTGATGTTCACTGGATGTTTTTTTTTTTTTTTTTTTTGGCACCATTCGGAGTAAACTCTAGAGACTGTTGTGTGTGAAAGTCCCAGAAGATCAGCAGTTACATAAACACCCAAACCAGCCCAGCTGACACCAACAATCATGCCACTGTTCAAATCACTGAGATCGCATTGTTTCCCCATGATGTGTTGATGTGAACATTAACTGAAGCTCCTGACCTGTATCTGCATGATTTTATGCACTGCTGCCACACGATTGGTTGATTAGATAATCACATGGATGATTGTTGGTGTCAGATGGGCTGGTTTGAGTATTTCTGTAACTGCTGATCTCCTGGGATTTTCACACACAACAGTCTCTAGAATTTACTCAGAATGGTGCCAAAAACAAATTTGAGTGGCAGTTCTGTGGATGTAAATGCCTTGTTGATGAGAGTGTTCAACAGAGAATGACCAGACTGTTTCGAACGTATAAACTTTATAATATAAAGTCTACGCTACAGCTTTGTACAATTGTGGTGAGAAGAATATCATCTCAGAATGCTGTTCTGAGATGCTGGTTGGCATTGTTTTGGTAGCACAAGGGGGACCTACACAATATTAGGCAGGCGGTTATTATGTTGTGGCTGATCGGTGTATGATCACCATAAATCTTGTGAAACCCATTCACTACTGATGTATTAAAGGGATAGACCACCTAAAACTTAACATTCTGTCATTGTTTATTCCCCCTCATGTTGTTCCAAGCCTATTTGACTTTATCTTCCATGCAGCAAAAAAGGACATCTTAGGCTAAAGGTAAACCCATCTTAAGTATGGGAATGTATGCAATAAAAGTGAATGGTGACTGAGGCTGTCAGTCCCTTACATTACACCTAACATCTCCTTTTGTGTTCCACAGAAGAAAGAATCTACATTCTTCATTCATACCAATTGAGCCCTGTGAAATAAATCCATAAAATTATTTATATATTTAAATTGGTGTTTACAACCCTTCTTAACATGTCATACTGGCTGAGATTCTGGTTAGGTATTAGTTAGATTAGTGAAAAAACATAGTCGGCACATGGTTCCACAATCATAATTCATTCTATAGCAAAAGCTTTAAAAAAATGATGACACACAATTGTCACAATAAATTGTAAATATAATATATATATATTTTTTTTTTTTTTTTTTTACAAATTAAAACACTTCTGTGCTGCTTAAAATAGAATGTTGCAGGACTCTTTTGAACAAGTTTTATTGTCTACTGATGTCCTGTGGACTGAAAGAAAGAGCTAGGGATGTGGAAGTGACTCTAAGTGCTGCTTAGAGTAAAAGCATCTGAAGAATGAATGCAAGAAAAGGAGAGCAGGCAAGGAGAGATAGAGGAAATGAGAGCAGGTGTATCAGATCACACAAAGCCCAGAAGACTACGGTTGAGTTCCATATGACACTTTTAGCACTAGGGCAGAATAACATTCCAGCTGGAAGCGTTTAAGCATTTAAATCACTGGCTCAGTAATGACATATTGTCCCCATATATCACTGAAAGCAAGCAAAGGAATGTCTGTGAGGTAGACCGATATTTCTCACAAGCATTCCTAACAATTATCACAGTAGTTTAGAATAATATTCAGTGTAAATATTGATATTTTTGACACTCAATATTTTGAGTATTTTGAGATACAGAGGTCAATAGCCCCTTTCAACCAGATAAATTACAGGAAAGTTGTCGGGTTGCCTTTACTGGTAAATGTACCATATGTGTTGTTCACACATACTATCAATATGGTAATTTAGCTATAGGCAGTGATAAAACTCTCATAAAGGGAAATTTACCAGTATTTTCAAAAGGATTGTGTTCAAACATGACCTCTAACCTGAACATTTCAGATCATTTTCTGGAAAAGGCTTTATGTGTGAATGGGGCTAATAACTTGCAAAACAGATGTATATACTGTGTGCTGCATGCAGGAGAAGATAAACTGGTGCACAAATGTAGCCAAGCCAGTTTTTCAAGCCCTTTTTATTTGAGGGGTGACTCAGCTATTACAGATGTAACAAATCCAGGCGTTAGAGGTACTAATGAGTTATTTAATCATATTTAGCCAAATTACCTAATATGTCAAATACAATATATAAACCTTCATGTTCTATAGAGTGTGATTTGTCAACATTCCAGATATACAAGCTCACAAAAATATTTAATAGATTTTTGTAAATAGCTTATAACTTCCTCCAGGTATGGCAAGCAGACATAGATAAATTAAAAGGTTTAATAAAACAATAATTCGTATGATATGGTGAGATCGCATGATATCATATGTCTTGGCTCATATGAAAAGGTAGGACTAATCTTCTTATTGTGACCAACCTATTAAAAAACAGTATTTCAAACTGATACAAGACAGGCATACAATTTTAGCTTATCTCCTTTCCACACGTTATTTATAAAGGAATAGTTCACCCAAAAATGAAAATTCTCTGATAATTTACTCACATCTGTTATTCCAGATGTGCATAGCATTCTTTCTTCTGCTAAACACAACATTTTTGTAAAAATGTTTAAAAACAAAAAACACTTAAAAAAGATTTAAGCTCTGTAGGTTAGTACAATGCAAGTTAATGGTGGCCAGAACTTTGAAGCTCCAAAAAAAATATGTGTAAGTGTGGGTGAGAAACAAATCTATATTTAAGTCCTTTTTTACTATAACACTCCACTTTCACTTTCACATTCTTCCTCTTTTGTTTTGGCGATTTGCATTATTTGTGCATATAGAATTTAGTTTTTTAAAAGAGTAAAATAATGATCTGGTCTCATCACCCAAGCTTATGAAGATATGGATTTAAACACTGGAGTCTTATGAATTACTTTTATGCTGCTTTTATGTGATTTTTAAAGCTTCAAAGTTCTGGCCACAATGAACTTATGTTAATGGACATAAGTTACATATGGACTCACAGAGCTGAGATATTCTTCGAAAAATCTTTGTGTTCAGCAGAAGTAAGTCATATGCGGGAGTGGTTGTGGTGTAGTGGGCTAAAGCACAAAACTGGTAAACAGAAGGTTGACGGTTCGATCTCCACAGCCACCACCATTGTGTCCTTGAGCAAGGCACTTAACTCCAGTTGCTCCGGGGGGATTGTCCCTGTAATAAGTGCACTGTAAGTCACTTTGTATAAAAGCATCTGCCAAATGCATATAGGATGGCATGAGGGTGAGTAAAAGAGAGAATTTTATTTTTGAGTGAACTATATATTAAATGTGGTTACTCATTCCATATTTAAGCAATTACTGATGTAATTTACCTGGAATGTGCTTCCTTTGTCTCCTTCCAAACCCCAATATTTAATTTGTCTGTGCTACACAAAAGTTATTTTCCTATTAAAATTATAGGTTTTGGGGTGTTCAGTTGGTTAGGGGATAAACTTTACTCTATGGGAGTAAAAGTCAAATGTTTTGAACGAGCCAACTCCATTTCTAACATACAATTTTTCATGAAAAAACTTCTGTGAATTAAACTATTGAATTAAGGTATTGATGAATACACTGCATGGCTTCTGATGTATGGGAAACACAAGGATGGTAATATGTTAATGTCAAAACATTTAAAAGTTAAACATTTTCAGCACCGTTACATTTTTTTTTGTGCTGCTATTTTTTTGCGCTGCTATTTTTTTGCACTCAACATTGAAAACAATGCTTTTACAATAAAAAAGGAATTTCAAGGACAATATATTATTCTCTCCCCTCCCATCATTTATTCAGACATTAAATGTGCCATGAAGACTCCAGGGATGCCTCCATATGCCAAGCATGTGATCTAGTCAAGGAACACCAAACCACTGCACTACGAACTCTTGTGTCTCGTCCGCTCACATGATACCTCTCCTTTTGTTGAACTCTTTCATGGGTTGGTGAGCACTGTGAAGTCTGATCTGGGGACAGTAGGAGCGTGAAGAGGTCATGACCAGGAAGGTCATGCAGTGTAGGGTGTTGCTCTTTGTTCCAAGGGACTGTTAACTCCTCACTACATACAAATCAGGGATCACGTGCTGACAGTTTTCATGTAAACGAGTTGATTTGAGATCAATTTGTGCTACTCATAACAGGTAGACAGTGGTCTTCTGGCCCTAGAATAACACACTGACTCGGTCCAATTTAATGAGGGAGAGAGGGAAAAAAAAAGAAGTCAGTTCAGTATTTTAAGGGCATCTAATACTTTTAGTGCACACATTTTGGATGGACTATTCAGTGGTTTTCAACTGGTGGGATGTGACCCAAAAATGTTCTCACAGGGTCATGGACAGCCGGGAGAAAACAATGCTAAATGCAAATAATTATATGCAACTAACCATTATAATTGTATATAGTTATGTAATGAACACATTTTGCAGAAGAGTTTAATGAACACGTGAATGTAATTCCAATAAATAGGCAGTAGATCATAACATGAAACAGAACGAGATAGCAACAGATAAACGCTTGGTAAGGCAGGTGAACTGGCAATACTTAGCAAGGTGTGAGTGAGTGTGCATGGCTTAAATACAGAGCGAACTGATGAGGCAGGAAACAGGAAGTGACAGAGTTCAGTATTCAGATGAGGTGGACGGGAGGCCGCTCAGATGGTACAAATTAGGACAGCTGAGTAAATAGACTAAGTCAACAGTCCAATCAAACCCTATGGTATTTTGGCACAAATTCATCTGTCACTTGGTAGAAGCTAGCTAGCCAAGTTTGACAGATGGCAACATGCACAGGTTTTGTGTCACAGGGTAAAGAATACACCCAAACTATAAAAAATACATGTTCACTAGCAAAAATGAAAAATATGGTTTGTGCCAGACACAATGTGTTTTATTGGGTAATTTATTGTCTGAAACCATCCAAACCAGCCAAATTTCAACATTTAGAAACCAAACACTCAATTATGAAGGCTATTTCAAACTAAAAGAGTACACTTTCCTATTTAACCGGTCACGTTAATAATAATACATTTAATAATACATTTTAGTGTTTGATTTTAAGTAATATTATCAACACATACAATTACATTTATCTTTTTGTGCTGTTCTCTGAAAAATTAGACCAATTTTTTGCATTTAGTCCACAGTATGTGTGAATGGTGAACTTTAAAATTAGAAGCGGCAGCCCAAAAATGCACCAGAATTTAAGGGGTTAAATGCCAAATTAGCCAACCTTGTTGTTGAGTATGTATTTTCCATTTCATTGTCAATGTATATTCAGCCACTTTGCATTATGCCAGTTAAAAAGACAAAAAGCAACTGGAATCTGTCTCGGCAGCCTAAATATTGATTTAATGCCCATTTTTACCCTTATTAGTCTGAGTGAGCTGGCAAGCAGGGCATCAACAATGAGACGAAATTAATCTGCAAAATTTGTCTGAACTTGATGTATTTGTGTTCCATCAGCATGGAGGTTACAGCATCACAAATGTTAACACAAACTGAAACACAAATGTTAATTCAATTGATAATCTAATTCTTCAATAAATGTTATGATAAAATATAATCTGAATCAATGCTGTGATTATCAGTTTAGTGAGGGAATTTCAAATGGACTGCTCAGTGGCATGAGCGAGAAGGTTAATAAGACATTTCTCGAGGTTTATCAGCATGTGATGGACTGGTTGTTTTTTGCTTTAATCAGTTTGTCCGGACCTTGCCAGAAAATGTCAGAGAAGAAAGAGGTCTGTTTAATGTAGATGAAAGTAACCATCTCAATATTACATGCTGCCCCAATTGGTTTCACTAAATCAATCTGAAAGACTAGCACATGAAGAGAATCATTTGATGCCCCTTGTGGCTCTCCTTAACTCTGACTTTTGCCCCTTGTGTGTGTAATTATGAAGAGCAATGAAAACAAAGAGGATGCATATTCTGGTGTCCTGTTCAAGTTTATCATGTTTTATCACTCCGTGTCATTGTAACTTAAAAACTTTGACTTATAAGTTTAGAAACTTCACCATCCATGCTACCTATCCATCAACATCTATATGAGGTTTGCGCTTACAATTTACAAGTCTCTGTATACATTAGTCAGGCAGCTCAGGTATCATTGGATAGCTTAGAATCTGTACTTTTCAGAGATAATCATCACCTCTGCATTTATGTTACTTAAAATAACAAAATAAGGCCTCAAAACATTCACGTTGAAAATTAGCCTATTCAAAGTGAGATTGAGTGAACAGAACCAGAATTAAATGTTTACAAAGTTTTTCGTTTGCTTGTTTTTTTCTCAAAAAATATTTTTTGGTTTATCATAAGATTATAAACACATACAATAATATTTATGAATAATTTGAGTCTTTTATTTGGGCGGTTCACTAAATTGTTTTAGCATTTAGTCCACAGTATGTGTGAATGGTGACCTTTTAAATTTTAGTGTGAAAAATTGCTGGCGGCATCCAAAAATGCACCAGAGTTTAAGGGGTTAAATGCCAAATTTGACAACACTAGAACCTTGTTGTTGGATCTGAAATTTCCATTTAATTGTCAATGTATATTCAGCCACATTGCATTATGCCAGTTAAAAAGACAAAAAGCATCTGGAATCTGTCTCGGCAGCCTAAACATTGATTTAATGCCCATTTTTACCCTTATTAGTCTGAGTGAGCTGGCAAGCAGGGCATCAACAATAAATCAAATGAAATTACTCTGCAAAATTTGTCTGATCTTGATGTCATTTATGTTCCATCAGCGTGGAGGTTACAGCAAAACACTGAAACACAAATGTTAGTTCAATTGATAATCTAATCGAAAAACAGAAATTTCCCATTGAACTCAACAAGGCTTTTGTTCTTATATAAGAGATGGGAATTAAGAAGGTATCATGCTTTGTTTGTGTGTGTGTGTGTGTGTGTGTGTGTGTGTGTGTGTGTGTGTGTGTGTGGACAATCTAGACAGACCGTAGGAATTTAAATTCTGAGATATTTGACTCTGAGATGGTGGTAAATTCTTCATTTAATACAATTGGGGAAATTAGATATTTAACTGCTGGTAAAAATGTAACTTGTTTGATAAAATAGCATTCGATTTACACAGCTATATTTGTAAAGTAAAATCTCTCTATACCATTCAAAATATTTAACGCTGAGCCTTTGAAAGTTGAGGATGATCTGCCTTATTTGCCTTTTTGATTTATTGATATTGCAGGCATATTAAAATCCTGCTTTTATTTTAGGCCCCACATTTTGATATTTTATCATGTTTTTTTCAAACTGTTTTGGCAAAATAACCAGATGCAATGTGAATATATCAATCATATGCCAAAATGCACTTTTGCTATAATAGCCTACTAAACGCAAAGCCTTGTTTTTGAAAACATAGTTTAAACATAGCTAATTTATTACGGTGAGATTTGTTTTGCACTTCTTGGAGTGTTATCAGGTCATCCCAGCATCTCTAACTTGTTTTTCATAAACAATTATGACTGGAACAGACAGTCTTGGAATCCAGAGGAGCATGAGACCTTCATGCGGGGTTGAGCCACCTCTGGGATCAATGTTGGCATTTTGTTGATCAAGGACTGCAGATCCACCATGCAAGATGCATTTTGTTTGCTAAATAATTATCTGAAGTCTCTATTCATTGGAAAATTTTTCACACAAGACCAGAATGAATGATAATGACGTTGTATGAGTGAGTATGTATGAGTGAGAGAGATGGCTTCTGGTGATTCAACATGTTGCATTGAATTTTGACTCCTATTTATTCTTGTGTTCTTTCTTTCTTTCTTTCTTTCTTTGTCTATCCATTCACTGCTCTATCAGTCCATCTATCTATCTAGTTTAAATATGTTTTAGAAGATTAAAAAGGAGGGGAAGCCACTCTAAGGAATGGACATTCCAAGCAGGGTCCAAATGTTCGCACATTTGTTTGCACATTGTCGCACAACAATCCAAAAATTTTTTTTTGGATTGTTTTCTCACGAATGTTGCTTTCATCGAGTAATGCCATACTCTCTTCAGAGTGCCCACATCAAGAGCTCTGCACTTCGGAGTGAGTAGGGCATTGGGATTATCATTATTGATTAGAATTTCCCCAATGTATGTAAAAGAAAAGTTCTGGACTAGAATGCTTTTATTATTAATATTATTCGCTTTGGTACTATCCTCACAAGTAAGTGCTACATTTTCAAAACTCTAATATCCCAACAGATCATCACAAATTCTGTTTTTGAAAACATTTCAGCACAAAGCACATTTGAGTACAAAACAGATAATCGGTAAGTAATGTAATCACCACAGCAAATAAGTGTTTCATCTATATACAGTGGCCCTAAAAAGTATTTGGCTGCTTTAGCTGAACATATAAATCAACAAATTACTTTGCTTTTGAAAACAAAACATCAAACCAAGTTGCATTTATTGTAATGAAAGATAACATAAGCACACTTTTCAAGCAAAACATTTTACAAAAAGAAGCTTGTTACATTTTAAATTATGCAACAAATATCTTCTTCTTCTTTTGGCTGCTCCCATTAGGGGTCGCCACAGCGGACCCTCTATGATCTGCAGATTTGACTTGGCGCAGGTTTTACGCTGGATGCCCTTCCTGAAAGTTATAAAACAGATATATGGTTTAAAATTAAGACAAAACATTATTTGGAGAATTCATAATGGCTTCATTAAAGATTTCTCTGTATACTTCAGAGTTCATGATTCCATCAATGAATACAAGCTCACCAACACCACTGTAAGAGAAACAGCCCCAGACTTCTACATGTTTACATCTGTACTTTAAGATGCCCTTAATGCATTGTAGCTGGAATTCTTCCTCTGTCATTCTCCACACAATTACTCTGCCTTTACTCCCTCTGTACCCATTTACATTTACATTTATTCATATGGCAAAAAAAAAATAAAATATATATATAATGCAAAATTATCAGTTTCTCTGGAATGGGTTTACTATTTATAGGTATGTGTTTGAGTAAAATGAAATTTTTTACTTATTCTATAAAATACCGATCACATTTCTTCCAAATTCCAAATAAATTCCAAATAAATATATTGTCATTTAGAGTATATATCAGGGCCAGCCATGTACCTTCATGGCCCAGCTCGCCCTCCTCCCCACCTTTCTGGAGCCCTGGGAGAGACGAGGGGAGGGAAAGGTGAGAGGGAAAGAGTGAGGCGGGGTGACAGAGAGAGAGAGAGAGAGAGAGAGAGAGAGAGAGAGAGAGAGAGAGAGAAACTTACTCAGCAGCTCCTGGACATGCTGTCGCCTGGTCTTCAACCGCTCCTCTACCCTCTTTTGGACACCAGCTTGCTCCTCTCCAGGCGGATGGCAGGGAGTCCTCTGGCCCCTGGTGGACGGAACAGCTACTCCCCTTCTTCGGCAACCGGCTGCTCCCCTGGCGGATAGCAGCAGCGAGGACTCCACCACAGTGCATCCCTCCTCCCTCCCAGGTTTCGGCACCATTGTAACACATAAGGATGGGCAAGGAGGAGGTGGGAACCGGCTGAACAGTAAACATAAAGTTTAATGGTAAATTTAAAACCAACATAAACAAACGTGCAGCGCGGCCGCATGCATCTCTCTCGAGCTGGCACCTCTGGCTAGTCTTTAAACTCATTTGTATATACCTTTCATTGAAAGTAACTGCCTTTCATAATGCTATTAAAATCACACTTTTCATTTGCATCAGATCTCATTCAGTTTTAAAACATTTCAGTATAATTTCATCCAACTGATCCAATACTCACAAGTCCCCGGCTGAGTGCCGCTATGTTGGAGTTTACCCCGGTGGATGAGGTTCGCCTACGGGTTGTGGGGGGGAAACTCTGACTGTTGTCTGTGCATATGCACTGAACAGCTGTTCAGAGTATTCAGCCTTCTTGGAGACCCTGAATGGAGTCCTGAATAGGGCCCCAGTAGGGGACTCCATAGTGATGCTGGGTGACTTCAACGCGCACGTGGGAGATGACAGGGACACCTGGAAAGGCGTGATTGGGAGGAACGGCCTCCCCGATCTGAACACGAGTGGATGTTTGTTATTGGACTTCTGTCATGGATTATCTATAACAAACACCATGTTCAAACATAAGGATGCTCATAAGTGTACGTGGTACCAGAGCACCCTAGGCCTAAGATCGATGATCGATTTTGTAATTGTGTCATCAGATCTGAGGCCATATGTTTTGGATACTCGGGTGAAGAGAGGGGCAGAGCTGTCAACTGATCACCATCTGGTGGTGAGTTGGATCAGGGGGTGGGGAAAGACTCTGGACAGACCTGGGAAGCCAGTAGTGCGGGTGAACTGGGAACGTTTGGAGGAGGTCCCATCCTGGCCGTGGAATGACGGACCAGATCTTTACTCTCGCAAGGATTCTGGAGGGGGCCTGGGAGTATGCCCATCTTGTCTACATGTGTTTTGTGGATCTGGAGAAGGCGTATGACCAGGTCCCCCGGGAGAGACTGTGGAGGTGCTTCGGGAGTATGGGGTGGGGGGGGTCCCTTCTTAGGGCGATCCAATCCCTGTACGTCCGAAGCGAGAGCTGTGTCCGGGTCCTCGGCACGAAGTCGAGTTCGTTCCATGTGGGGGTTGGTCTCCGCCAAGGCTGCGCTTTGTCACCAATCCTGTATGTGGGATTCATGGACAGGATATCGAGACGTAGTCGGGGTGGGGAAGGTGTGCGATTCGGTGAGCTGGGGATCTCATCTCTGCTTTTTGCAGATGATGTGGTCTTCATGTCATCATCGGTCCGTGACCTTCAGCTCTCATTGGACCGCTTGGCAGTCGAGTGTGAAGCGGCTGGGATGAGGATTAGCACCTCTAAATCTGAGGCCATGGTTCTCAGCAGGAAACCGATGGAGTGCGTACTCCGGGTAGGGAAGGAGGTATTGCCCCAAGTGAAGGAGTTCAAGTACCTCGGGGTCTTGTTCACGAATGAGGGGACAATGGAGCGGGAGGTTGGCCGGAGAATCGGGGCAGCGGGGGCGGTATTGCATTCGCTCTATCGCACCATTGTCATGAAAAGAGAGCTGAGCAGGAAGGCAAAGCTCTCGATCTACCGGTCAATTTTTGTTCCTACCCTCACCTATGGTCATGAAGGTTGGGTCATGACCGAAAGAACTAGGTCGCGAGTACAAGCGGCCGAAATGGGCTTCCTCAGAAGGGTGGCGGGCTTCTCCCTTAGAGATAGGGTGAGGAGCTCAGTCATCCGCGAGGAGCTCGGAGTAGAGCCGCTGCTCCTTTGCGTGGAAAGGAGTCAGTTGAGGTGGTTTGGGCATCTGGTAAGGATGCCCCCTGGGTGCCTCCCTAGGGAGGTGTTTCAGGCATGTCCAGCTGGGAGGAGGCCTCGGGGAAGACCCAGGACTAGATGGAGAGATTACATCTCCACACTGGCCTGGGAACGCCTTGGGGTCCCCCAGTCAGAGCTGGTTAATGTGGCTCGGGATAGGTAAGTTTGGGGCCCCCTGCTGGAGCTGCTGCCCCCGCGACCCGACTTCGGATAAGCGGTTGAAGATGGATGGATGGATGGATGTAAAAAAAAAAAATATATATATTATATTTAAGCAATATCACAAGAGCAAGAGTGCGATATGCCCCTACATCAGCACTGCTGTGATTCGGCTGCAATTGATATGTAATTACAGCAGTGCTGATGTAGGGCCATATAGCACGATTGCAAGTGTGATATTGCTTATATACAACAGTTCAATGAACTGTGAAAAGTACACTTAAAAAAATTATGAAAAACTGAGTACAGTCATAAAAACGCATTTGTGCATGGAACTACTTTATTACGCGACCGATCAGAATCTGCCGTTGCTGGTTCAAAACAAATGATGCATCCAAACCTCTGTTAGTAATTCAAAAATGTCACTTTAGAAATCGTATCACGGCTTGTGCTGTTTCTAACAAGTCATTGGATAAACAAGGTTAGATGGATGGATTTGTGTGTGTGTGAGAGAGAGAGAGAGAGACAGGGAGAGAGAGAGAGAGAGAGAGAGAGAGAGAGAGAGAGAGAGAGAGAGAGCATGTGCGATCACCTGTTGCCACACCCAATGAGAGATGCTGTCAGCTTTTTTAGTGGAAAATATATGTCCAAGTGGGGGTATTCCTCTCTATTTTGCTGTAGCCGGTGCGCAAGAGTCATTCACTATAGAAACAGCGATGTCCTCCACCATTTTAAACAGTATGTATTCAATGTGGAAACTCAGATAAAAGGTAAGCACATGAGTTCTGTAATAAATCAGACTGTTGTGTCTCTCAGCATGAGCCTTAATCCTGAAGTTGTCAGTTTAAAGCCGTTTAAAGCTATTTCCTAGCTTTGGTAATGTATTAGTAATACAAGCGATCACGGAGCACTGTTCTATGTAAACAATGACTAATGGCTTCACTTTATGTCACTAACTGGCTCATATTACATATTACTATCTTTAGCCACCACCTGCTGGCTAACATATGTAATTTAAAAAATAAAGACAGTAACTGTTAACATACATGTACTACACTTACACTTTGTTTAGAACAGCACAAACACAGAGTGATACACACAGTGAGGTGTCCAAGTGCTGATGCTGTCACACCATCAGTCCTCATGGAATATATATATATATATATATATATATATATATATATATATATATATATATACTCACACCTTTCAAAAGTTTGGGGTAATTTATTATAATTTTTCTTCACATTTTATAATAATAATAAAGTCATCAAAACTATGGAATAACATAAATGGAACAATGGGAATTATGTTGTGACTAAAAAAATCAAAAATAAATAAAACAAATTACATTTTAGCATCTTCAAAATAGTCACCCTTTGTCTAGAATTTGCAGAAACATACTCTTGGCGTTTCCTCAACTGACGTCTTGTGGTATCACCCTGGGATGATTTTTTAACAGTATTGAAGGAGTTCCCATCTATATGCTGGGCACTTATTGGCTGCTTTACTTTATTATTTGTCCAAGTCATCCATTTCAAAAGCATTTTTTTTAAATATATAATTATATATTCAGTATTATAATATTATATTTTTAGAATAATACAAATAGGCTATATTTTGATGCGTGTTCTTGCATTCCCTGCTGTACCAGTCAACAGCACAGAGAGCAAAAAAATTAGTGGATGTTTTACCGCCATCTGCTGGATAAAGAAATAGATACATCGATCTGCAAGTTGGCGTCATGGGAGGATATCCCAATGGCGTTGCACATCTTGCTTCTAATGTGCCCTTCAAGTGGACTCGGAAATATGTAATTACAAGTTCCGAGCACATGAATGACCCAGCGAAGTCGGAAGTTCAAGCGAGGACTATGAATTCTAGATGATATCAGAGTTTCCGAGATGGAAGGATTCTAAACTTTCAACATGGCAAAAGAGAGTACAGTTTCTGTAGTGAATGACAGGTTTTGTTCATTTTCTAAATACAGATAATTGTTAGCGCTTACCGTTTTGGCCATATTAATTTATGTATATCAGCAACCATTAGATGCATGTTGTAAATTTTTACACCGTGAATATATCTTGTAATTTGACCAAAATTCCATTATCGTCAGCAGGCTGACTGAGTGATAATTTTATTATGGTGTCAAAATAAAAGTTCCTTATGAATTAATTAAATATTAAATTAAATGTGAATTAAAACGAATTAAATATGAATGAATGAACTTTGTGTCGTCCATATTTCCCGTTCTTTCTGACAACAAAGCAGGTGAACACGACATACTTGTAATTACCACTTCAGTGAGAAGTAGGAAAATTCCAATAGCACACGAAGGCATAAGACCATCTTAACTAAACTAATATCTTAACATGTATCACAAGACGTTTCTGTCTTTAACATAAGCATAGTGTGTATGTTTAGCCTACTATCGAGGTGCTGAAAGTAATTCAACAGTAAAGCCTTTTCCTTAAAGGAAGGCTTTTAGAAGTTAAACATTTTCTCAATCGCTTTGGCTCAATTCTCAAATGAAAATGATTTTTTTCAAAACATTATGTTCAAATATCTGAACAATTAAATTCTTGTTGACACCAGATTTGAATATCTTATTCATTTAAGCAAATTGCACGTTTTGGCACGTGTGCAAAAGAGTACAATTGTCTACAATTTTCACAATATCTAAATGCACATGCTTGCTTATCAAAACTGATGAGTTGATTCTCAGTGAAATTGTCAAACTCTTTACAACGTCTAAACATTTTTTTATCATGAGAGCCATCACATGCAAAATGATCCATTCAATTATCAAAATCTGTCAGATATACATGTATATGGAATGTTTGTGATGTCTGCTAAACTTCTGGCCAGAGCAACAGGATATCCACCAACAAGATGGGATCTTGTAGTGTTACGTACTGTGAGGAGGTACAGTTTTTACAGAACTACTGCAGGTTTTTTCATTGTAGCTGGGTTTTCTTTTCTTTGTTTTTTTTTAATAAATTTTTTTATTGCATGGATGTCATTTTGTGGCAATTTGTTCACTATATCTAACTTTACATGTAAGAAATGTGTGAAAATGGGCACATAAATGTGATTTTTCTGTTTACACGTAACACATTGCTACAAAAATGTTTTACATTCAAATATGCATACTACTTCTGTGTACTACAGTATTGTACAGTATTGACTTTTCCTAGTGAACTTTTACCTACTTTTGAAATCGGTATCTTAAAAGTTCAGTGTGATACACAATAGCATTCAGCTGGACAAAACTGACATTCTTGTACATTACAGTAAGCAGTCGATGTCAACAAAAATGAAATTTGAAAATAAAAAACATTTCCAGGGATGAATACCATGGGGAAAAAAACTAGTACGGCTCACACGATGACAAAAAAGCTTTTCACATTGGTGGCATTGGCTAAATTAAAGACACAATAACTAGGTTTTGAAGAATGAATTGAATGTTTTGGGTGAGTTACTACATTTTGCAGACATGCAATAGAGTTGTGAAGTCCCATAAAACAGTTGTGACACTTGCTCTTACAGTTTAGAGAATGTTGTCTAAAGAATGAGCCAAAGCGATTGAGAAAAACTGTAATAAAAGTGACCCAATATAAACGCATGCAATGTGAATTCACGTGATGTGGATCATGTGGGCTCTGATGATATGTAAAGGGCCACTGTTAGGATTTTTAGGACCCTGGACAACTTTGTACTCAGGCCCCCAATATTATCGCAGCCCAGCCATTATAACCATTATAATTATTAATAAACACAAACATAAGCATGATTGCACATTCAATAAGAGACACTAAAACATCTTTAAGTTTGAATGATTAAATAGTTAAAATAACTTAAAATGCATTTAATAGAAATAACTATTCAAAATAACAATTATTGACTCTTGGAATATCTGAAGGAAAACAAAATAATGATTTCCCCCCTTATAATATAAAAACCATAGAGCAAAAAAGATTTTGCTGTTAATTAAATTAACACTCCTTAGGATTCATACCTCCTCACAACAGGAGTGTTAAACTAACACTGAGACAGTGTTGAAACAAACTACTTTAGTGTTTAATGTTGAATTAGCCAAACAGTTAATTTAAAAATGTGGTTACACTCTCCAAGTGATGATTGGCCATTGATGATACCTGGGGTTAAAGAGATAGTTCAACCAAAAATGACCATTCTCTCCTCATTTATTCACCTCATGCCACTCTATATGTGTATGACTTTCTTTCTTGTATTGAACACAAACAAAAGTTTTTAGAAGAATATCTCAGTTCTGTAATCCATAAATGCAAGTGAATGGTGGCCAGACATTTGAAGGTCCAAAAAGCACATAAAGGCAGCATAAAAGTAATCCATAAGACTCCAGTTGTTTAATACGTGTGCTCTGAAGTGATTTGATAGGTGCAGGTGAGAAACTTGGTGGGTATACTCCACTGAGACAAATAGATTGATTTCTGCTTTGCCAGATATTTCCCAAATCCTCAATATAGTTTGGGAGTGAAGTCTCCTGAATTCCACCTTGGTGGTTTATATATGCCACAACTGTCATGTTGTCTGAGCAAACCTGGACATGACAGTTTGATATTTCTGACTGAAAAGCCTTTAAGGCTAGAAATACAGCTGGTGGCTTTAGGCACTACGTGACACTTGCCCCAGCGCGACACCTCGCTGGTAAAATGCAGGAGCTGTCTATGGTGCTAAAGCAGCTATACAGCGGCGGGATATAGTGATGCGCATGCGTCCTTGGCGCCAAGCAAGTCGCGGCACATGGCGCTTCAGCCAGCACTGAAGAGGCCTCGTGTAACAGATTGTCAGGCAGAAAGTGGTGACCACGGATGCTTCCAACACAGGTTGGGGGGCGGTGTGCGATGGACGCCCAACTTTTGGCATCTGGACAGGTGCGAGGAGGATGTGGCACATCAACCTCTGAGTCTTGTAGTGTGGATACAGCTATCGGCTGTAATTCTATTAGCTGTAATTGTGGCATATAAACAGCCAAGTGGAGAATGCCCACTGTCCCCACTGTTATTGGAAGTCCCAATCCCCGCTGGAAAGGGACGCAATGGCACCCAAATGGTCGGCGAATCACAAATAAGCGTTTCCTCTGGTATGCCTGATTCACAAATGCAAAGTCCGAGAGGACAAGGAAACAGTTCTATTAGTTGCACCGAAATGGCCAACCAGCCATGGTTTCTGGAAATGATGGAGAGGCTGTACAGCTCACCATGGGTACCACTGAGGAGTGATCTCCTCTCTCAGGCGCAAGGCACAATCTGGCATCCCCTGTCCCAGTTGTGGAAACTGCATGTGTCCCCTGAACGGTTATTCTAGGCACTAAAATGGAAGGTGTTCACAAGGACCCAGTAAACTGCCGCATACATGAAATTCTAATATTACTTCAAGAGCAATTAGACGCAGGACTCACCCCGTCAACGCTATGTGGCAACTATATCTGAGTATCACGCACATTAAACCTGCGCCTCTATAGGCAAGCATGATTTAATCATAAAGTTCCTTAAAAGAGCAAGACAATTAAACCCACCTCGGCTGACTACAGTCCCGACTTAACTTTAATCCTAAAAGCACTCGCAGGGCCCCCTTTCGAGCTTTTGGACTCTGTTGATTTGCGCATTCTCTCCATAAAGACCACACTTCTGCTGGCTCTGGCCTCAGTAAAATGGGAAGGTGACATGCATGCATTATCAGTACCCCATACGCTATGTGAAGTTACCTCAGTTCCCTGAGATGAAGGGAACGAGACGTTGCGAACGCTAGCCACACTACAAGACTCAGAGTTCTTGAGGCACGAGCAATGCGCTCCTTGTTCTCAGTCAGAAATTCAGAGGAAATGGTGTCTGTGCACCTGTTTTATAGCGGTCAGTTCACGCCAAAACAGGTGGGGCTCAAACACCATATCCAATATTAGAATACTGGCATTATTGTAGAGAGGTTTCAAGTAGGTTGTGTATGAAGGCACTCCCATATGTGTTAGTAAACGCAAATGTCAAGTGGACTGAAGTCGTAAGGGAACGGTTTATTTTTTTAATGTAATTTAATGCATGCCCTGAAAACCATGAACAAAATTATGCAATGTAGAAGAAAATGCAACCTAGATTTAATTAAATTCAGGTAATTTTTTATACCGTATTGGGCCACCACTTGATCAACAATGTGAAATCTTGGCCGTGAATCAAACCAAGTTGAGAACCACTGGTCTAGCTTAAATATTTTAACCTCCATAAACTCCAACGCAACGTTCTCGTGTCAACATTTACAATCACCAATTTGAGAGTTTCGACAAGAGGTGGCGCTGTTGGCATTCAGACTAACTGAATGCCAACAGTTCGCCAATAAAACAATTAGCTAACTGTGCTCAGTAAACGGTGCAGCGTAAAATTTTATACACCCTAACTTATTTTGTTATTATTTAAATGAAAAACATTTACACACAGTAAACCTTTATATATATATATATATATATACACACACACACACACACACACACACACACACACACACACTTGAAGTTGATCTTGAAGTTCGGACTGCATGATCGGTGACTCAACGAGGGCAACTTTCATCTGAAATACTCACACTTCTCTGTAACATTTGGCATATTGGTGCGTGGGCACTTTAAAGGAAGCGACTCATGCGGAAGTGTCAGGAGTTTGACAATCGACTCATCACAGGTTTGAACAAATAGCAGAGATTAAGACATACTGCGTCCATAAAAAACGCTGACACCACCCCTTAAGCATATCGTGCATTCTAAGTCAATGCAGGAGCCTAACTTGGCTTAAACATCTAGGAACAAAAACTAATGTTTAGGTTTGCTGTGAACACAAAATTAGACATTTAAACTGTATGATAAAAAGGAGCATGATCAAATCAATACAGAGCTGAAAGAAATTCAGGACATCAGAGTATAAATAAGTTATTGCTTTATTTCTTTAAATAGACCATTATGGAGTGTAAAAACTACACCAATACTGTACATTTTTAAAAGATAGTGCATGTTCCTCTTGTTGAAACAAAGTCAGTGAATATTAGCCTTCACATAGAAACAGTATTTTTTTATTTGAAAGAAAAACATTAAATTGTAAACAGTTATTGGTTTGATAATTTGATCATAAACAAATAATAAATCACAAAAACTGCATTACTTGTGCTTAACATTTAGTTGGAAACAAACCGCAAAAGGCCAGGACCATTCATGGGATTTCATAATCTCCTTAATATCCAGTGTCCTGGTTGTAGACACCAAATACTAAATCAGTGGTGTTACGGCATGTGTGGATAAACAGACATGGTGGATAAAAAAAAAAATAAAAAAATAATAGGGCCTTTGGGAAAATGAAATTAGCTCCAACTACATGTGCCATTCTTTCAAATCAAATTATATATTGATTAGTTTGTCACATCTATATGGTCCAAAAAGCAACAGAGCACAAAAAAGGCAATTAATTTTCACATGGAGACTGGAATACTAACCTCTGTGCCTAGTCCTTTCCATTTTTACCACTACATAACTAACAACAAGTTCAACTTGAATACATCTCATTGGTCAGATTACATCATGTTGCGTAGTTCTCAACTTTGCTAGTAAAATGATCCAATGAGTCTTGCCATCCTTAGTCAATTGTTCAGCAATCAGATCTGAATTTATATAATTTGTATACAGGTTAATAGGAAAAACAAATACCTTCTTTAGTATTCAACTAGTGACAAATCAAAATCACAATAAGACCAGCTTATATTCGGGTTACACAACTGTTTTACAGTGTAACAGTTCATCCTATTCCTTCATAAAAGGATACTGCCCACTATAACTTAATACAGCAAGAAAAATAGTACAACAAAAGAACATTGACACATCATCCATAAAGAACACTTCTATCAAAGCTGTCCTGGAGTTTCCAGCAGTAGTAAACCAATTGTGTGTGTTTGACTTTGAGTCCGAGGACATACTGCCCATTCACAAAAAAATAAAAAATTAGTTTGGAACACTGCAAGTTTTATTCAAACAATAAATCAGTTTATATCTGGCCACAGTGTACTTCCTAGTTTCCAAGAGGATTTCAGATTCTAACGGTTCCACTAGGGTTTATAATCAACATGAGTCGGAGTCTTTGAAAAACCTCTGAAACTTCTCCAAGTACCCAGGCCTATGAGGGAGGAGAAAGTAATGGGTATTGCTGACTTTCTTGCCATCTTCCATAATGGGCAAAATGGGGGTTCGGGGAGCCGGTAAGCCCTCACAGCTCTGCTTGTGTTGAGCCTTGCTGACATACTCAGGATAAGGAGCAAAGCTTTGAGTAGGTGGCATTACTCCATTGACATAAATTGGGAGACTCTTTGGACTTATGGTACGTGGTATGACCTGAGGGATGGGCTCCCTGGGTGGAACTTTAGGGGGTTTGTCCACATCATAGTCATCAGTTGATGGTCGTCTACCATCTGTGCACTCACTCAGGCAAGGACGGGTTGGAATGCGAGGTGGGACTTCGGGTTTCTCCTGTGGGTGGTTGAGGTGAAGGCTGGCCGGCCTAAAGTTGGCAGCCTTAAAGGATCCAGCTGGGCCAGAAAGGGAGCGGTGCAGCCGGCGCTGGGGCCTTTCCTGTGGTCCATCTCTGTCTTGAGTTACTGTCTGCTCCCCCTGAGGCTTCACCCCACATACTTTCTGATGTTCTTGTATCTGTTCATAATAAGCTAAGTTTATCTGACCACTTACTCGGAAGCTGCGCCTGCCTGGCATGCCATAATTAAAGGTTGAGGTTTTAGAGCAGCGTACAGGCACCAAACATTGACTCTCCGAGGTGCTGGAGAAAAACTCCACTTCATTGTCCTCTGCTTCATCAGAGGACAGGTCGCCAATGTCTGGGAGGGGAGGGAGGGGCTTGGTGCTTTGTCTGGGTGAACAAGGGGGTATGTGCTCATAAACAGACAGTTTCTGTAAGGATGGAACCACCTGGTCTCCCCTAGGTGAGTGGCACGGAGAGGAAAAGAGAAGCTGTGTAGGATTGCGAGTCTTTGGAGACAGACATGGTGGAGAACATAAGCTAGATGTTCTTCCTGTGAAGCAAAAATACATAAAAGTATTGTAAATGAGTAAATGAGAATTCAAGCTCTTCTGTAAGTCAAGCCACCTACAACATATACAATCAACAGAGTCATATACATCACTGAAGCATCATCCTAATGAGGCAAGTAATCTTGCAAAGGCTCTTTTTCCTGAGATTGTGTCAGCCACAACACTGGGAGTTTATCAAAAGCTTTTACTTATCAGCAAAGCAAATGACAATCTAATAACTTCCTATAACCTTCTGCGCTTCCTGAGAAACATACACAAAATGCTCAGAGAACAGAGGGTGACCAAACTGATATGCACCAATAAGTAACACACTCACTTTCAAAGGCCACTGATGCAGAGTCTTGCTGATAAATTCTCAAGCTGTTATCCATGGACTCGGAACCAAAACCAAAAAACATCCTGCAAAATACAAAAATGGAAGGCTATCAGAATCTTGTGGTGACTAGAGTAAGAGTTTCCATAATAAATAAACATTTCAAGGAAGTTCACCCAAAATTTATAATTCTCTTATAATTTACTCACTCTTGTGTGGTCTCAGACTAACACATTTTTTTTTTTTCCTGATATGCAAAGGACATATGATGTCTGTTTGTACATGCAATGCAAGTCAATGCATGCATCAAGCCTAAAATTGTGATGGTGCCAAGGAACCTGCAGATGTCAAGATTTATAACGTGAAAGGAGGTACATTTTGGTTTGTTGCTCACCTAAAACTGAACATACCACTCCAACAGACATGTATTAAACCACTCAAGTAATGTGGATTACCCTAAAGCTGCCTTTATGGAGCTTTAATGTTTGGAACCCTGTTGACTTGCATTGTATGGACAAAGAAATCATATATCCTTTGAAATATCTTCGTTTGTGCTCCACAGAAGACAGACAAACGAGTTTGAGTTGGCATAAGGGCGATCATAATTTTTGGGTAAACCATTCTTTTAAACTGAAGATTCGATACACACTCACTTGTCCATGGTGTTATGGTCATGATGTTGATCCCAGTATGGCTGGGCAGAGGCCATCCTGTTTGAGAATGGAAGCTATTTCAGCCCTGCACCATTTTCAAATCTGCAGAACTCAAATCGTTCCATTACACTTCACTATAGTTGGCACAGGGAAAACCTGCAGGTAGAAAAAAAAACAAACATTTGAATATAGACAAAAAGGACCATTAAGGGTGAATTGGGTCACTGCAACTTGGCACAGTTTACCTCGATTCACTATATAGCAAAAATGTACTGCGACAGAGCAAACATGTAAAAAATCTTTAACGTTTGCAGAGTGATCATTAAAGGGTCACGAAACCCACCTAGTTAAGGCCGAATTTTTCACACCTCAGACTGAGAAACGACTCCAAGTTGGCTGGAAAATATGAAAACTTGTGCGGGTATTGTGTGCGGAAAGAGGGAAAACAGGATGGGGTTTGGAGCGTGACTAGCACAACTGCAGCCAAGAAATGCTTGTCTGGTCCAGTTATGGACTAAGGTGTGTTTTGTGGAGTTATTTAAATCAGACCATGGTGTTTAGTATAAGTCAGCTCTCATGTCTGTTCCCAGAATGCTGTTGAAGTCTCTCGCCTACGGAACAGCAGTTACGTCAATAAGTTTGAAATCTCTGCGGTGGCTGTAAATCGCAAGTTTCACCAGAGTAAGATCTAATATTGATTCTCTTAGCCAGTGATCTGACGTTTGCCGATACCTCAGTATCAGAAAGTCTGCCACGACACGATTCTGATTCATGGGCCTCAGATCAATATTACAATTTTGTGTGCTATATTTTATACAATCAATTGCATTTATTATCTCACAAATGCAACCAAAATATAATTTGAATATTTTGAGCTCTCTGAAAAGTGCAAATGAAGTATGCAGATTGGGACATCCACAATCAAATATGGTACTTCAGTTGTTGGGGAAAAGAAAAAAAAAAAAGAAAAAAAAACACAAAACAAAACATACTTGTGATCAAAAATCGTTTGACAGCTCAACTGGCTAAATTTACATGCACCCTCATTCTGCAATTAAACGGTTGCTCATGTTAACAAAATACTGCAATTATGGTATTGCGATTATGCTACTAATCAGAATAATGAGATATGTGGAGTACTGCTATTTTAATCGAGTTATACAAGCATGTAAACGCTTTGAGCTTGTGGGCGGAACACAACAACATCCAGCATGTGTATTTCGATTCACAAACAAAAGACTGAATGGAGTCTTTTTTTTTTTTTTGTGAATCAAAAACAGACAGTGCATCCAGTGTAATCAAAAATGACTTAACCATCTTTAATAAATTGTTCAAAAAGACTCTGACAAATTTTCCTTATGCCAAGTATTTAAAGATGCATATTTGCAACTAGATGTTTTTGTAATAATTAATCATTTATAAAAAGGTATTAAAACATCAAAATTCTCAGCAAATAATCAGAATACTGACAAGTTGCATGTAACAGCATGGAAGAGGTTTGCCCAAATCATATAAACATCTTAATCTAATTATTGCTTGTACTCCGATTAAGTCCTTCAGAAAAGGTGAATCTGCCCGATTTCACTCTTGCTGAAGCACCCCCTGATCATCACTGATCCTCCACCACATCTGGAGACCTGAAGATGCCTTCAACCCACAGTGTCTCATACCCACTGTGAAATTTGGTGGAGGATCAGTGATAATCTGGGGGTGCTTCAGCAAGGCTGGAATTGGGCAGATTCGTCTTTGTGAAGGGCGCATGCGTCAAGCCACTGCAAGGTTATCCTGGAAGAAAACTTGCTTCTTTCTGCTCTGACAATGTTCCCCAACTCTGAGGATTGTTTTTCTAGCTGGACAATCCTCCATGCCACACAGCCAGGTCAATCAAGGTGTGGATGGAAGACCACAGGATCAAGACCCTCTGATGGCCAGCCCAATCTCCAGACCTGATTCCGATTGAAAACCTCTGGAATGTGAACAAGCGGAAGATGGATGGCCACAAGCCATCAAACAAAGTTGAACTGCTTGAATTTTTGCGCCAGGAGTGGCATAAAGTTACCCAACAGCAATGTGAAAGACGGTAGAGAGCATGCCAAGACACATGAAAGCTGTGATTGGAAATCAGGGTTATTCCACCAAATATTGATTTCTGAACACTTCAAGTTAAAACATTAGTATTGTGTGGTTTAAAAATCAATATGAAATTGTTTTCTTTGCATTACTCAAGGTCTGAAAACACTGCATCTTTTTTGAAAGTTTTGAAATGTTGTCAGAACTTTATAGAATATTTTTCCAGAGCTGTATATTAAAGATAGAAAAGGATGTTTTTTCATATTAATGTATATTATAGTATTTATTACTATATTATTTATGCACATTTTCACAAACCATTTAAAATTGTCAGATTCTCAGGGCAGAGAATATATCTGTACAGTTAACAGATGTAACGGGTGTTTAAATGTTTCTCTTCACCCAAAGTAGTTCTGGTAGCAGTTTACACAAAGCATTTTTGCGGTGTCTGCCTTTCTTGTCAAAGGTTCTGTAATACACGATCAGTCACAACATTAAAAAAAAACCTGCCTAATATTGTGTAGTTCCCCCTCATACACAATTGTACAGAGCAGTTATCTGAGTTACTGTAGTCCTTGGCAGTTCGTACTAGTTTGGCCATTCTCTGACCTCATCAACAAGGCATTTCCATCTGCAGAACTTCCCCCTCACAGGATGTTTTTTTGTTTTTGGCACCATTCGGAGTAAACTTTAGAGACTGTGTGTGAAAATCCCAGGAGTTACAGAAATATTCAAACCAGCCCATTTTGCACCAACAATCATCCATGCGATTATCTAATCAGCCAATCATGTGGCAGTAGTGCCGTGCATGAAATCAGGCAGATATGGGCCTGAAGCTTCAGTTAATGTTCACATCAACCATCAGAATGGGGAAAAATTCTCAGTGATTTGGACTGTGGCATGATTGTTGGTGAAAAATTGAACATTTTTGTTACAGTTTACTGTGATAAATGTTATTAAGGGTGTTTGTGTATAGATGTGAAAAGTCTTGTAATTGATGTTTGTGCAGGGCAGGCGTTTTCTCTTTCCGTTGTCAGCTCTGTTCAGAATGTCTTGGCTGTTTAGCCATTTGGTTTGGTTGAATTGCTCCATAGCGCTCTAAAATAGAATTTTTTTTTAGAATTCAAATGCATTGCATGTGCCACGAAATTGAAGGAAGCCCGATTTAAATCACGCATGTGAGCCACTCTGCGCTATCTTGTAACCGGAGCTCGAAGCAGGCGAGAACGGATAGAGCACAGCTGTGTCCCAAAAGAGAAGCATATTTAATGCTTTTGAAGCAAAATTAATATCATAAGATTGCTGTGTCGCTTGTCGTAAATTCCACCATAGCGTCGATCAAATCCCCAACGATATGATTTCATCAATCCAGATTGATGGATAGTTACACTCCTAGGCTCTATTGTAAGCTCATGCATGAGGCAGTGCTGGGACTGAATGAAAACATTCCTTCCGATGAATAATCTGGATAAGCGCTCAGAATCTTGTGACGTAAATGCGTGCTGTCCTAATCTTAACACAAGAGTTTATGCATGTCATTTTTGTGACGTTGCTTCAACATTTGTTTTGAAACCGGAAGAATGAAATGACTCAATGTAAATATAGCCATTTTCCCCTTGACAATAAACAATGAAAGCTATCGTTGTTTTCAGTGATGTGAATAGATATGTACAGATCTCAAAAGTGTTTAGATTTTTTTTTTTTGACCCTTTAAAAAGGACAAAATCTCCACTTGAAACACATAACAGGTCCATCTAAATGGGCAATTTAAAAGATCAAAAATTGTTTATAGTGATATAGTTGTAGTTCTTGTGAGGAAATGAATTGTCTCGCAAAAGCTGTGCCAGATGAACTTGCAGTTTTTCCGTTGTTACATTCGGGCATGCAGCTATAACAAACAGCTCAGCCATGAAGTGTCAGTGATGCAGCATCAGTTATTTTAAGATATTAAACCCAAACACAATCAAGCATCAGTGATCGAAAACAAAACTGTTCAGTTAGAAATGTCCTGGAATGCTTGGGCTCAAGTCGGAATGTAATCAATGAAATAACCATGCAAGCTCCATTATGCAACTTATCACATGCTTTGCCTCAGTCAGAACCGTGAAAGGCTGAAACTAACAATTGTCCATTCTTCCAGTAAAGACCTTCATGCAGATGCTACGCTAAAGAATAAACAGTGCTTTGTGTTTCTATGCTAGGGAGAGTGCCTGTAGATTTCGATTTTTACATCGGTCAGTTCTTATCCATGAGGTTAAAGCCCTGCCATCAAGGCATTAAAGGGGTGTATGGTAGGGCATCACCAGCAGAGCCTGGGAGTGGAGCCAACATGGACATGCAGATCCATGACTTAAAGCATCAACATATTGCCAAATATTGTGGTGCAAATATAATAGAACGGTAACAATACAGTGGCTCACATTAATTGAACGTTCACTACAAGTTGCCTTTGCTATAAGCAATAAAAGTGAATAGCGAAGCACATAACAGACATGTCTAAAACCCTATTTAGCTTAGAAATAAATAGGCTCTTTCGCACTGCATGCACTAAAGCCCATTTTAGGTACTTTTACTTGGAACTACTTCTCGTCGATTTCTCACATGAGGAACTACATTTACATTACATTTAGGCATTTGGCAGACACTTTTATCCAAAGTGACTTACAGTCCACTTATTACAGGGACAATTCCCCCAGAGCAACCTGGAGTTAAGTGCCTTGCTCAAAGACACAATGGTGGTGGCTGTGGGGATCGAACCAGCGACCTTCTGATTAACAGTTATGTGCTTTATTCTAAGCCATTTAGAGACTTTGGCTCCTACACCAGAATAGGTACTTTTTAGAAGACAGACAGACTGTAGGATCTGCTACATCTATGATTGGTCAAATACATATAATGCACAAAGCAATGAGAAACGCAGTCGGCAGCCACGAGTAAACAAACTTGTTCTTCAAAGCATTCTATTCAGATGATTGCACTAACTTAACATTACATTATGTATGTACATTAACAGAAGTAACATAACAGATATAAAGATGTTTATCGAAAGTGGGTATCTTAAATATATTATAAAATTAGCCATCATGAAATCTTATTTTCATGAGGAAATTGTTTTGTGCCCGTTACGGTGTTCAAGACTTGCATCAAGATGTCTTTTTTCAGTTAATGGTTGAGAAGTTCCTACAGTATTTTGTCTATTCAAAAGACTTAATTGTAAAATATTGTGTTGATGAATTAGTTTATAGTGCATTTTGAACATGCTTTCCATTGATTTCTGCATGTGCTGCATGATTAAAATAGGCTGGGCGCCCTTTTCCTCTCCCGTCACTGTTGCTTCAGGGACACAGAACCGCATGCACGGCTCACATGCCCAGTGTAAAGACCGTACCCTAAAGACAAAGTTTGTATAAAACAGCCTTAAAAGTGTAGCTCCAATACTAGCATCCTCCATCGGTGTTGTTGTTGAAATTGAATCGCGTGCGCAAACAATGTCAGAAGAAAAATGGTTGACACTAGATGACGTCACTACAGAGAGGGCAAAGTCTCACTGAGTGTGCCGTTTCGCTTAATATTTTTCACTTTTACAATAAAGTTAATTTGTTAACATGAACTAACTATGAACAATAATTTTCAGCATTTAGTAATCTTGGTTAGTGTTAATTTCAACATAATAACTTTAAAGTTCAAGAGTTGTATGTTTACGCATTAATTCACTATGAACTAACAATTGTATTT
Source organism: Moxostoma hubbsi (assembly GCA_032164185.1). NCBI lineage: Eukaryota > Metazoa > Chordata > Actinopteri > Cypriniformes > Catostomidae > Moxostoma > Moxostoma hubbsi. The sequence goes on along the minus strand of JAVLUX010000020.1, from coordinate 19,919,056 downwards.
TTATTAACTAACATTAACAAAGTTTAATAAATACAAATAAACATTGACCATTGTTAGTTCCTTATGCCTAAAGCATTAACCAATGGAACCTTATTGTAAAGTGTTACCAAGTAAAATAATATCTGCCAATTAAATGTAATTTTGAAGAGTTTAGTTAATGAACTGGTGACCAACAAAGCAAATACATTCCCTTGTCGCTAGTATATGGTTCCCATTTGGTTATTGTTTGTGAACTAACTATGTTGTAGGGATGTTCTTTTTAATGCGCACGCTTTTTAATTGTCAGCTTTACGCTAAGCTAAAATGCTATTTCTAGTCATTTTACATGCACATGTTACCAGGAAAGATCTTTTTTTTTTATCAAGAAAATTCACATTAGATAATTTCTTTTTTTCTACTAAGACTTTGATATTAGGTCAAAAATCATATTATTGATAATGTTTGTGTTGTCTTCCTGTAAAATATCTACAAATCCTTAAAACAAGCTCAGTTTGATTGATCTTGTTTTAGAAGCAACACTGCATAAGATATTTAGGTTTTTCAGAGAATGTATTTTTAACATGTATTTTATCTTACTGTACTGGCAGAGTTTTTATAGTCAAATAAATAAAATAATAATAATAATAATAATAATAATAATAATAATAATAAATAAAAATCTACCAGTGCTGAAGTAGTAATCCAAAGTATTTAGATACTATTTTAGATACTACGTTACTGACCTTGAGTAATCTAATTGAATACGTTACAAATGTCATTTTACAGCATCTATTCTGTAATCGGTAGTGGAATAAATTTAAAAAGTAACCCTCCCAACCCTGTGTGTGTGTGATATATATATATATATATATATATCCAGAACGTTGCAGTTTTTGTTACAGTCTAATAAAATTGTACCTCTTATTGTGTCGCATTGTATGGGATCTGCTGCCAAAATGCATAAGGAGCAGATTAACATAATTTACTTTTCATTACAACTGAAATGTTAAAACCAGGGTTAAGATTAGAGTGACGTGCATACAATAATCATACGTACTTTTTCTCTATATACACCCAATGCTAAAAAGAAAAAAATAAATCACAGAAAATATGAGTCATGTTTACTCTTCAACATGAGCTATAAAAGACGTGCAAGTGTCCACAGAGCTGTTGGTAAATGATAAACTAGGTTACTACTACTACTACTACTACTACTACACAGGGACAGGTCGTACTCAATGATTGTTCGAGCATTCAGTTTCCCTGTAAACAGTTCTCTGGATTGACGAAGGGCAGTACGAATATAAAGATTACTCTGATATGTAGACTGGTTTTCTACATCCATTTCAACACACACACACACCCACACCCAATGACAAACCCTTTCTCCGGCTGACTCAGGTGCGACTCATCTAAACTCTTTTCCAGTCCAAAGAACAACCATTGTTGGCGGCTCACTTGAACAAAAGCAAGTTGTACCTAAAATGCGAGTTGCCCTGAACATTCTTGACACGTATATCCCTGAAACGCATTAAAACATAAACAACTCTACTAGTAAAACATAAGGCTACTTACTGGTTAAATATTCCTTAATAATTTTTGTCGTGTTTCTCTCTTGTGTCCAGTGTAACTGAGGCGAGTGCTGTGAGTAATCCCGGCGTATCTTAATAAACCACTCAACAAAATAAATTAAACTAAACGCACATGCTGCCGACGACTCTGCTGCTCAATTTATCGCTTTCATAATGGAAACTGCGAGCTGGAAACAATTCTATGAATTGCTACGTCATGCCGTCAGCCCCGCCCTCTGTCTTAAAGGTGCAGACCAGTGCGTGCCAGATGTTTGGACATGAAACGCAAAATCGCACTGAATATTTAAAGATAATCAAATTAAAATTCCAGTATTACACGGTGATAATAATATTTATACTATCCAGTCTGATATAACCCAGCTAAATACTAGCGATGAAGCCTAATATTATAAATTAATGTTATATTTTGGTGTTTCGGTTCGGTTCGAATCCAAACAGCCTTGAGGATGTTTCTTTAAACATTCCATCTCACAGTCTGAGTCAGGCATGAACACGTGGGCATGTGTAGCTGTCAGAACATGTGGGCGTAGAAAGTGGGAGTGAGGGTGTTACTGTGGAAGTTGCTCGTTTCCGCTGGATCTGTCATCCATATAGTTTTGTGTGGTCTTGAATCATTTCTCTAGAGCCCAAACAACTGAGAGGAGGTGAAATTACACAGAATGTTACACTAAAGAACATCCGCGATGAATCAAGTCTACTCATCTCACAAACCAAGATTGTAAATAACATTAATAAACCAAAATCTTTCAGACACAGTCATATATTAATGTCTTAAAGGCACAGTTCACCCAAAAATGAAAGTTATCTCATCATCTCCTCACCCTAATGCCATCCCAGATGTGTATGACTGTCTTTTATTTGATGAACTTGAGATTTTTAGGTCAAAAACTTTAAAACATAAAAAAAAAAATAAGGCAACATAAAAGTAATCCATTCTACTCCAGTGGTTTAATCCATGTCTTCAGAAGCTATATGATTAGCATGGTTGAGAGATCAATATTTAAATCCTTTTTTACTATAAACTCTCCTCCCTGTCCAGTAGATGGCAATATGCATGAATAATGTGAATCACCAAAAACTAAGGAATGTGGAAGTGAAAGTGGAGATTGAAAGTAAAAAAGGACTTAAAATGTATCTGTTTCTCACCCACTCCCCCATATCACTTCTGAATATATGGATTTAACCTCTGGAGTCATGTGGATTATTTTATGGTGTCTTAATGTGATTTTCTTGGACATTCAAAGTTCTGATCACCATTCACTTGCATTGTATGGACCTACCCAGATGTGGATAAGATATGCTTCTAAAAATCATAATTTGTGTTCTGCAGAAGATAGAAACTCATACATATCTGGGATGGCATGAGGGTGAGTAAATGATGAGAGAATTTTCATTTTTGAGTGAATTATTCCTTTAATAAGTGACTCAAGTCCATACTTTTAATTTTCTTGCAATAAATCAAAGTCTGAAAAATTATGCATGGGCAACACAGTCACAATTATATTTCTAAGAATCACTGCACACTACTTAACAGATGAATGTTTGAACTAGAAATCGTTGAGGAAAAACATCCCCCTCAGCAGCATCTTGTGTCCCCAAAGCCTCTGCTGATTGATGAGAGAGGCTGGGTGCCACAGGGGGGCTGAACTCCCAAGGAGAGGGTCAATTAATTTCCTGCCCCTGGTCCCACACAGCTGCCGGTGCCTTAAATCCCTTGTGAACAACTTCCTCAGATAACTATATCAAAGCTGACCTATATCAGCTTCAATCAAGGGCCTGTTCCTGAATGGCTACATACAGTTTCAGTGTCTTAGCATTAACAGAATTATTAAAAAAAAAATCAAAAATCAAAAGAATAGTTTCATAGTTACAGAAAACACCAAACAGGACAACTTAAAAAAAACATGCTAAATGCAAATGTTCCATATTCAATGGCAATGGTTCTGTTAAATTATGAAATGATTCACTTCTGTCCGAATACATTTTCATAATACTGTATATAGTTTTCTACAAATATATATATATATATATTACAGTAGGTTTATGTATTTAAATATGGTAACACTTAACAATAAGGTTCCATTTATTAACATTAGTTAACAACATTAGTTAACATGAACATACATTGAACAATACTTAAATAGCATTTATTAATCTTGGTTAATGTTAATTTCAACATACAGTAATACATTTTTTAAATCAAAAGTTGGATATGTTAACATTAGTTAATGCACTGACTAACATGAAATAACAATGAACAACAACTGCATTAACAAAGTTTAATAATGCTGTACAAAATTAAACATTTTTAGTTTATGATACCTAATGCATTAACTAATGTTAGCCAATGAAACCTTATTGTAAAGTGTTACCAAGAATATATGGGTTTCTAAGAGTTCTAAGAAATATTTTGCCTATACCATATAGGTTTTCTTTATAATTGTCTGATGATTCTTTAAGAAAGACAAACAAAAGATTCTCAACAGAAATTAATAATTGAAGCAATAGTGTATCACTATAGCCACATGAGCTTTGGCCATGGCCTACTCTGCAAAATGCATTATATAAGATTATTATTTCTTTCATCTCTGACTTTCTGTGGCAAGAACTAGCAAATTAATAATAATTATGGTAAGAGAAGTGAAACCATGTTAAAAAAAATTGTGTAATGTAAGTCATTTCTACTTTAAGATTAACCTCAAGAAGGACTGAATCTGTTTATTTGACGATGACTAGTGTTCAGAAAATACTATAAACTCTATAGTTAAACTTTTGTTATTGGACATTAAGGTAGTTGCAGTTACAATATACACTGATGATCCAAAACATTATGAGCACTCACAGGTGAAGCGAATAATACTGATCATCACCTAAAAAGGTCAAATGTCAAGGTCTGGGTAAATTAGATGTTAAGCAAAAAAATCAGTTCTCGTGCTAGTGTTGAATGCAGGAGAAATGGACAATTCTCCTGATACAGGATTGATTGAAATACCATACAAACCTATGACTTACAATCCTTTACAGTTGAATAAGTAAAATACTTTTAGGGGTCAGGAAGGAATTACGTGCAATAAACTGCAAATATTTTACAAGGATGACTGTTCTCAGTGCATGTTTTGTCAATTCACAGTGTTTCCCTCGACATGCACCCTCTGCTCTGCATGTTCCGGCTGACTTCTCTACAGTATGAATGATGGCAGCTTGAGAATCTTTTGCATGTTCTCTAAAGAGCATAAACAGCCAGGTGACTAAAGGTATTTCCTCTGTCCTGAATCCTGATGCACTCCAGAGATTAATTTCTCATATCTCTAGTGCAAAGCTGGGGCAACAGTAGAAAACAACTGTATGGAAATGACATTATAACATGGGAGGAGATCTCTGTACATAAAATGAACATCAGCATATAGGTTAGTTCATGGTATAAAAAGTAAAAACCAGGTGACAAAAAACCTAGTATTAGGTTTTTCTTAGTATTATACTACTAAGAAAGTATTATAATGCATAATACAGTATTATAGTATTATAATGCATAATACAACCCTTATCTGTTATCTGCATCCCAAATCACTTTGACTAGATAGCTGTGCAATGCTTTAATTTGCAATTCTTTTTATATTATTTCCTTTTATTGATTTATTTTGTTATTGTGATTTAATTAATACTTTAGTTGTTTTTTAGTTGTAATTGAGTTGTAATTTTATTATAATTATTATTAGTAGTAGTAGTAATATTGTAGTAGTTTGTCAGTCAAAATGCTGTTGCCATCGTTTGTTTGTTTTTTTTATTAGTTTTTTTTTTTTTAAGAAACAAAGAAAACATATTTTTCCACTTTTTACATGATAGACTTGAGTTAGTTTACGTGGAGGAACCTGAAAGGGCTGTTGAGTAGCTTTTTTCTGTTGTTGTTTTAATGAGCTATCAGATCACCCACTGCATTTTTTCTTATGAGTAAGTCTCTTTGTAACCAAGTGCACCAGTAAGCTTCACTCAAAAGGCGGGGTCATGCAAAGATGCTGGTTGTCCCTGTCACTCCATGGCACCGCTGTGCTACTAAATGTCTGTATATGACACACGCACACAATATAAAGAATCTATTGAAAGGACATAAAGAAGTTGAGAAATTCAAGGGTGCCATTAGCATATACATTGTAATAAAGATTACTCACTAGAGTCCTTTGTGTTATTATAATATGTAAAATGCTTAAATGATTAACTGACCCATAAATATTATATTTTGAATAGATGAAGTACCTCCAGAGTTCCAGGTTCATGATTGAGGAGTGCTGTAGGCACCTTAAAGAACACCATGTTTCTTGGGTGAAATGCAAAATGCATACAACCATCCCATTAATAGAAGACAAAAGTTTAGAGGACCTGTTTAAATTCTGAATATGCAATATATATTTTAACATATAAATAATGAAAAATGGATCACAATAACATACTTTAGATTAAAATAATCTAATGATAGGTCCAATTAGAATGCACTAATACACATTTTCTAAGGAAAGCAATCACACTTTCAGGATGTATTGTAAGACAAACAAACAAAATCCACAACAAATTAATAATCACTTGTTATAAAATTGTAATACAATTACTTTACTAATTAGTACTTAAAAAAGTAATAACATTACCAATTACTACATTTAATTACTTTCCAAAACAATCAAGTCACACTCAGCACCACACGTTTCTCCCTTACAATGACTTATTAGAGTCCGTACACCCTTCAGCTGTCATAGAAACACAAAGAGATGCACATATCAACATACAGTCATTTATGTTTGAAAATCGACATTAATAATACTGCTTTAAAAATGCGTACTCTAAATTAAGTACTGAAAAGTAACTAACTTAATTGAAAGTCAGTAACTGTGATCTGATTACTAGAATTTTAAATGCTATGCATTATGCTACTTTTGATTATTAGATTATTGTTACAAATTATTTTGTAATCAGATTACACCAACAGCTGAAGACAAGTTATAAATTGAAAATGTGGTTATTTGGGTAGGACTATTTGAATTTCAAAATGTTCTGTGCATTTTATGTTTGAGCCAAATTGCTCATCATGAGTGGCCATTGGCATCCCACTCAAAAGATCAGAGAGAAAAAACTACTATCAAATACTACCAGATAGAGCACAGCCTAAGAAAAAGGCTCTTTTTGGGGTGATTAATGTGCTGGCCTTTTCTTTACAATGCACCATGGAAGGCAACCCTCTGAGTGAGCAAACCTCATGCCCTCTTTGTTGCCTGGAACCATGAACTGAGTGAACATGAACTATCAAATTGTGTGACTTTGCACATTTGATGAAGAGGGTTTAAATTATGGGACATTTAAAGCAATGAAAGTAGCTTGAACTGTAGTTGAGCTTTACTTGAGCAGGTTTGAGCAGGAATGAGCAGGTTTACTTGAGGGAAGAACTAATTTCTTACATCTCTGAGTCACTCCAATGTGACATTGAGTTGGGAGGGCAGCTGTTATGACGGTAAGTGCTACACTATCGACCACGAGCAGGACCAAAGAGCAATCGGAAGTGAAGATAATGTTTATTTTGATAATAAACATTTATAAGCAGCTGCTCATAAGTTGCTGTATGATGAAGAGAACCAAAATATGAGTTTATCTGCTCCCCCCTCGTACAAATAAGATACAAACTCACTATGGCCAACAACAAAAAAAGCCACACTCAAGAGGAGTTATGGACAAACACACACACACACACACACAAACAATGAGCTCCAGTCACACAAATACAAGGACATCCATTCTCAAGTCACGCACACTTTCCCAGGATGCTAAGGGAACTGACACAAAGAGAGTCATTTAATTGAAAAAGTGTTCTAGGAAGTAGCAAATGATTGGAGAACAAAAAACAAATGATTTCATGGTAACAGAAACTATGAAAGGCCATTTAGGCTGAATTCTGGAAAAGAAAGAGGCAATTACTGCTGTTTGCCTGGGATACTGCAATAGAAGGACAGGTCACTCAGTTCATGGTTCCAGGCAACAAAGAGGGCATGAGGTTTGCTCACTCAGAGGGTTGCCTTCCGTGGTGCATTGTAAAGAAAAGGCCAGCACATTAATCACCTCAAAAAGAGGCTGTGCTCCAGAGACTCAGAGCTCTGTACAAAGAATATACAAAAGAGGCAGATGTAGAGGAATAAGAAAGAGAAGAAATTTCCTTGGATAATTTTAAGGCATTGGTTTACCAGGGGCATGTGCTGTGATTGCTAAAATCCATCGACTACCCATTTTGTAAAGTAAAATATTAGAATGTTCTATCTTATTCTTGAAATAACAACAACAAAATGACGTTTAAAATTGAGATACATGTAACACTTTTGAGAACATACATAAATATAAAAAATAGATAAAACTATTTCTGCAAACCATCCTTTTAATTTGTATCAGTAGCAAGCCACAACAACAACCACTAAATGTGTATAGAGGTTTCCCCACTACATCACAAATGAGCAAACACAGAGAACATTAAAAATAACTGACCTGAATGAACATTCTTAGACATTCTGGGATGTCCTAATACTCATGAGTCATTGGCAAGGTTGTCCAAGGTGTTAAAATAAATCTTTTCAATTTAGTTTAAAACACTGTGTCATGTTTTCAGAAATGTAATCTATGTGTCAAATTTAGTTTCACACATGCATGATGTGGTGTAACCATCAAGTAAAAGGTATTATAATACTTTCTTTGCACCTTAAATACACAAGAGTATAAACAACTTAATCATTAAGCTACCATTTTTCAAGGTAAAATAATATTTCTTATAAATTTCATGAATTTCTGAGTCAAGAATAACAAGAAGATTTCTCAGGGTTCCACCAAATGACTTGAACAACATGTTGTTGTTTTTTTTATCCACTTTTTCACCCCAATTTGGAATGTCCAATTCCCACAACTTAGTAGGTCCACGTGGTGGCACGGTTACTCACCTCAATCCGGGTGGTGGAGGACAAGTCTCAGTTACCTCCACTTCTGAGACAATCAATCCAAGCATTTTATCATGTGGCTCGTTGTGCATGACACCGCAGACACTCACTGCATGTGGAGGCTTATGTTACTCTCCGTGATCCACACACAACTTACCATGCATCCATTGAGAGTGAGAATCACTAATCATGACCACAAGGAGGTTACCACATGTGACTATACCTTCCCTAGCAACCGGGCCAATTTGGTTGCTTAGGAGACCTGGCTGGAGTCACTTAGCACACCCTTGATTCGAACCTTTGACTCCAGGGGTGGTAGCCCCCCAAAATGTGCCTTTTTATTAAAATGTCAAAATTAATATCAGATGTTTATAAAACTTCACACTCAGTCTTGAGGGTCTAAAGGTGTCTGCTCTGTGTTATGGCTTTTATGGTCAACATAAACAACAAAATAACTTCATAAATTCCTTTTCACCCAATGACTTTAATTGTTTTTAAATATGACAAAAGTGTTTGTAAATATGAATTATATTTTAGAACACAATTTTATTTTATTTTAAATAACAATAACATATTATTCTGCACTAGTCATGCCAACAATTTTTTTTCAGGAATTATAGCTTTTAAGGAGACTTTATTTTTATTTTTTATTTTTTTTAACTGTCTCTGGACACCACATGACATTTTCACATGAAGCCCCAGAAAAAAAAATTGGAAACATGCTCATCATTTCAAGTAAATGGTTTTTTTGGACAAAAATGAGCATCACTTCATTAACAATTAGGACACATGGCTATAATATGCACCTGTTACCCTCTATTATTGTATTTATGATACATTCTGTGAAAATAATCAACATTATGATCAAAGGTTTTTTATAGATCGCTCTCACACTTTTTCTACTCCAATAATTGAACTTTTAAAAGAAGTGATGCTTAAACGGGGGTGTAAAAAAGTTGTTCTACTGTTGTTAACTGTTTGAATTAAAACATGTACATGTTGTACACTCATCTTGGCAATATCTTACTTTCTGTTCTCTTCTTTTTAAAGAAAGGCAAAATATTTTCTTGAAATGTTCTCTTGAACATTTTTGAAAGTGTGCAAAACTTTTGAAAACTTGCATTACCTTCAATGGGGTAATAAACAGCATTTCAAAGCTGTTCATAGAGGAATAGTAAACTAAAAAAATTATTCTGTAATTATTTACTCACCTAATGTCGCTCTAAAACACATATACTTTGTTCATCTGCAGAACACAAAAATAAATAATTGAAAGCAAAGGAACTACATTTAATGCTTTAAAATGTCAAAAGTTGTTCATGCAACTTGTGTGTCATATACAAAATCCACTGATGGCATAAGATGCATATAAGCAACAGTACACATAAGTGACTGTGGCACGGTGGAGGGCGGGACCGGCGCGTGATTGCGCACGCCCGGTCCCGTATCGGGCTGATTGAGCCGGCAAGAGGGTTAAAAGGCCACTCGCAGACGGCGATCGGGAGAGAGAGCTTAATCAGCAGACGTCCGTTATATTATGTGTTTGTCTTTTGAGTTTTCCATTAAACCTTTAAGTTATACGTTAAGCCGGTTTCTCGCCTCTTCCTTGCCCATCATAACCCCGTGTTACATTGGTGCCGAAACCCGGGAAGGAAGAGGGATACGCTGTAGCGGAGTTCTCGCCACTTCTCAATGGAGCAGCAGCGGCCATCTGCCGGGAGACGGAGGAGCCCAGCCACCTGGACGCGGAGGAACGGCCGCCGACCGCGAGGGGAGGAGGGGCTCCTGGCCGACCGCCTGGAGCGGTTAGGGCCGCTGCCAGGGGCGGGGGAGTCCCCTAGTAGCCGCTGGAACGCGGCGGAGTTGGAGACTGCCGACCGCGTGCGGGGAGGGGCTCGCCGCCGACCGCCTGGAGCGGGAGAACCGCTGCCTCCGATCTGCCCGGAGAGGCGCGGCTGCTGTCCTGAAGAGGGTGCAGAAGTGGCTGAGGAACGAGCTACGGCGTATCAGAGAACTGGCGAGTACGTTTTTTTTTTCTTTCGTTTCTTTAATCTCTCTCTCCTCTCTCTCTCGATGCCGCTCTGCGGTGGCCTTTTCCCTCTTTTTTTTAAATTATGGTGTTTATGGGAGGGGAGGTACTGCCCAGTGCAGGAACCCTCCCCCCCCCCCCCCCCCCCCCCCCCTTATTTTTAATGGTTGTTTCCCTCCCCTTGCCCCTCCCTCGTCCAGGTTGATGGGGATGACCCGCCGGCAGACCGCGCGGGAGGCGCCCCCCCCCCCCCCCCCCCCCAGGGGATGTACGTCAGGCCGGGGGTCCCCAGCCTGAGAGAACGGGGGAGGAGTGTAGCACGGTGGAGGGCGGGACCGGCGCGTGATTGCGCACTCCCGGTCCCGTATCGGGCTGATTGAGCCGGCAAGAGGGTTAAAAGGCCACTCGCAGACGGCGATCGGGAGAGAGAGCTTAATCAGCCCGATATGGGACCGGGCGTGCGCAATCACGCGCCGGTCCCGCCCTCCATCGTGCCACAGTGACACACAAGTATTTTCTCAGGCAATTTTTGAGTGTAAATTGATGCACAACTTACATCATTTCAGTAGTACACCCAATTGACAATAGTCATATTATACTGTTCATGTTTTGTACTTGCTATAGTTTACTTCCATTTTGTTTTTTCATCAAATAACAATGTCAAATGTAAATCAAGTCAATCAATGAAACAACAGCTCCATCTTGATTAACAAATAGCATGTATATTATGTATGTGTACATGCATATGGATAATTCGCCATTGTCACACAGAAAATCAATGTGGCCACGTGTAATAAACAAAGAAATCGATTTCCTGTAACAGTAAACTTAAATAGATATAAAATAATTTTAAAAAAAATGGCTTAATGGAAGCACACAAAACCCAACATTATCATATTACATATAGGGTCTTTAATGACGCTATACACTTTTGATAATTAAGCAAATATATATATATATATACAGTATATATTATTATTATTTATTTATGTATTTTTTGCCCCTCTTTTTGTTACAAAAAGAAAGGTAAGAGAAAGGTTGAGGAATACTAAAGAGATGCAAGCATTACTCCAAAAAATTGATGAGGTACAGGGAGTGGAATGAGGTCCCAGGCATTAAAAGGTTAAAGCATATTTCTTCTATCCAAATTTAACATGGCAGAAATAGTCTGTTGAAATCTATTTACTTAGTATTTGTACGCCTTTATCCTTATTAAAGGCCAGGAGAGATAAAAAAAAAAAAGTGTGAGGGAGTGACTAGTCATGTGTGGAAAAGAATATCCTGCTGTAAGTACGGAAGCAGTCTGTCTATTTAGTCCTACAGATTTCCTCTGAGATCCCAATAAGGAACTTGTTTTGGAATCCGGGAGGGAAACTGCCTCCAGTGTTCTTAGCCAACACTCACTTCACAAGCTACATCCTGTGACTCACCATATCAGAGTCATGTTGTACTGACCTGTCTTTTTCCGGATTCCATCATTCTGACCCACATCTGTAAAACACATGGACTGAACACAGACATTTAACGTCATTAACTAAGTGTGTATCGTCTAAGTACATATGTTTTGGAAAAGAACAAATGGAGATTTGTTAAAGTTTTAACCTTTAAACTCTCATTCACCAGTTATTTAGAAAACACACATTGCTATCTTGGTGTGCTCTTGTTCCTGACCACAAGAAAACCAATTTTATTGGATGGATTGTTTGTGGTGGCTTCTCTGTGATGGAAGAAAACTTGATAAGTGTTTGATGGATTAGTGAGAAATGGAGTGTATTTTTAGTACACAATTTAAAAGCATAACCTCTTTTAGGCTATGTAGTTTAGATTGATTTCTGTGTCAAAACAGTAGTGACCACCACCCTTGAAGGCAGCATGTTAGAATAAGCCTAATTGGGCATAAATATTTGACTGTCGATTTTGGCCATAAATAAATCATGGCTTTAAAAAAGTCCAGACTGATCTTGCAGACAATCTGTGACAGGAGGTCATATTTTTGTCTGTTAAAATTGGTCTCTGCCCTCCGAATTTCCGAACCAGCCCCCCAGTGGACGAAACTGGAAATAGTTGAACACATGCACACACCTTCACCCGACGCACTGTGCAATCACAAGACATAAGCCAACATTCGAATCTGATTAGTGTTTCCATTAATTAGAATCTCCAAACCTAAACACTAAACCTGGATTTTGATGTTTGTCAGGAATCAAGATCACGCGCTCTTCGCTTTCAAATTGCGTACATCACTTAAAGCGTGATTGCATCACTCAAGGCAAGATAGAAGGTCTGGACTGGGAAATTTCTTAAAGACCACACCCACCAAGAACAAAAAAAAATCTATCTAATTGGCTGATGAATCTGGCAATCTGACTTTAGATGCCTATTCACTGCATTGTTGAGGAATTTTGTGGAAATTCTGAAGGCCTGACTGGGTGGAGCTCAGACTCACATGCTGCTTCGGGCATGCAATTTGGGAAACAGTTGTCACAATTTTCTTGTAAGAATCAGGGAATAAATTCTGACTGGATGAACTTTTTTTTTTTTTTTTTTTTGCTATTCATTTGTAGATGAATTAGGAATGGAAAGCAATTAAGGCAAAAAAGTTAGAGGGAATGAAAGGATGAAAACTTATGTATTTATTAGGCATGTTATGCCAGCAGAGAAGATTTTGCTGGCCCTGATAAATTGCCACTGGCATTATGTCATGCAATTCAAGACATCCTTGTGACATCACTAAACCTAGATAACTAACTGAGACATATCATAAATAGCTCACCAAAAATCGGATTGTACTTCCAAAAGGATAAAAAGCCTGCCTTGAGTCAGCAGCTGTATTTTATGAGTCACAAGGTTCTCACAGCTGAGTTCATGATGATGCATCCTGGTTTCAAGTAGAAATAGTTGGTTCTTTGCCTTGGCCTCCCTGATCAGATGATAGCAACTGAATGTTTTCTGTGGAATACCTTCCTTTGGCCATCACACAATTCACCAAATCCATCTCTGAAATATGGATGAAAAAGGTGTGAGTTAAGTCATCTGAATAATTACGCAACCAGTGAGTTCAAGTTTTTACCCTCCCTCACAGTCATAACAAAACTATGCTTGTCGAAATCTGGCCAGGGAGCAGAGTGATGCAATATGGTTAATCCTGTATTACACACATTATAGCAAGGAGATTGTCAGTGGGTGAGGGGAGACAAGGGACCCAAACGCAGAGGTGACAGTTCAAAAGGATTTATTAATAACACAAAGGTTCTACAATATCAGGACAGGGGCACCCGGCATGACTGCAAAGAGCAGAGTCTAAATGAGCCGCTCAATGGGCTAAGGGAAGAATGTGTTCATATGATGGGTGTGTGCATTGTAGAAGTCAGGAGCAATCTGAAGAGAGGCAGTTGAAGCTGGTGTGGTGTGAAACAAAGCCCCGACGATTTTCTCCCCCTAGACGTGGGCAGAGGCTGAGGAATCCTCCTCCACATGTAATGGGCTACAGGACAGACAAAGGCGACGGCAAACATGAAGGTAACCACACCTCTACAGACAGGCTATTGACAGACACATGAGGAAGCTCTAACTACACAAGAGAGCACAGTTAACACTTGACAGCAAAAAATAAACTGGCAAAGCAAGAAGGGAAACACAAGGAATAAGTAGGGAGTACAATCAGAGTGAAGCAGGTGGAATGGGCGAGTAAATCATTGCCGTGATTTGTGCATCGCCGAGAATGTTCCCATGGAAACACTGATCATGCGTGCTGGCTCCACCTGTGAAAAACGAGGGAGAGAGAAAAACAAACAACAGTATGAGCTGGCACAAATACAAGAACCATGACAGAGATAGCATTTATTAGACATGTTGTGAGTCAGTCACTTTGTATCAAATTATTAAAGATATCAAGATGCATCTCTTAATTGCATCCCTGATATGAGAGTTAAGGAATGACTCTAACGACTAGACCATTACCACAAAGTTTCGCACGTGAGTGGGTGAAAGGCTCAAAGGTATAATGAAGTTTTCATGAGCTCTACTGTTGGGACCAGTGTTGGGTGTACAAAGTAATTAGTTACTATAATCTAATTACTTTTCAGTCAAAATGTAATATAATGTACTACATTTGAAATAATTGTAATCAAAGTACAGTTAAATGTAATTACTTTTAAGTATATTATAGGGATATGCTTATTTCTAATAAATGTTTTATGTAGAATACATGAATTAAGGCCCCATACAGAGTAATTGTGAAGGAGAAATGTGAGGTATGAGTGTATGACTTGTGTGTAACAATGAACAAGAAAGAAATATAGACATAATTTTGAATTTGAGCAGAAAAGTGTTTTACAAAGTAACTTAAAACTAAAGTAATTTGTACTGTGATAAATTTGTCAATGAAGTAATGTGTGAAGTAAAGTAATGTGATTAATATTTCAGAGAAATAATAAACAATTTGTAGTGGATTACTATTTTTAAGTGACTTGCCAACACTTGTTGGGACCTTAGTTTCACAATCGTGAACATCCATCCATCCATCCATCTACAACCGCTTATCTGAGGTCGGATCCCAGGGGCAGCAGCTCCAGCAGGGGGCTCCCAAACTTCCCTATCCAGGTAATGGTATAATGGTCCTGCCACATTAACCAGCTCTGACTGGGGGACCTCAAGGCATTCCCAGGCCAATGTGGAGATGTAATCTCTCCACCTTGTCCTGGGTCTTCCCCAAGGTCTCCTCTCAGCTGGACATGCCTGAAACACCCCCCTAGGGAGGCGCCCAGGGGGCATCCTTACGAGATGCTCAAACAACCTCAACTGGCTCCTTTCGACTCAAAGGAGCAGCGGCTCTACTCCGAGCTCCTCACGTATGACTGAGCTCCTCACACTATCTCTAAGGGAGAAGCCCGCTACCCTTCTGAGGAAACTCATTTAAACCACTTGTACTCGCGACCTAGTTCTTTCGGTCATGACCCAGCCTTCGTGACCATAGGTGAGGGTAGGAATGAAAATTGATCGGTAGATCAAGAGCTTTGCCTTCCGGCTCAGCTCTCTTTTCGTGACAATGTTACGATAGAGCGAGTGCAATACTGCCCCCGCTGCCCCGATTCTCATGCCAACCTCCCACTTTTTTGTCCCCTTACTCGTGAACAAGACCCCAAGGTACTTGAACTCCTTGACTTGGGGAAATACCTCCTTCCCTACCCGGAGTACGCACTCCATCGGTTTCCTGCTGAGAACCATGGCCTCAGATTTAATGGTGCTAATCTTCATCCCAGCTGCTTCACATTCGACTGCCAAGCGATCCAGTGAGAGCTGAAGGTCATGGGCCGATGATGACATGAAGACCACGTCATCTGCAAAAAGCAGCGATGAGATTCCCAGCCCACCGAACCGCACCCCTTCCCTACCCCGACTACGCCTCAATATCCAGTCCATGAATATCACAAACAGGATTGGTGACAAAGTGCAGCTCTGGCAGAGATCAACCCCCACATGGGATGAACTCGAATTTGTGCTGAGGACCCAGACAGCTCTCGCTTTGGACGTACAGGGATTGGATCTCCCTAAGAAGGGACACCCCCACCCCGTACTCCCGCAGCACCTCCCACAGTATTTCCCAGAGGAACCGGTCATACGCCTTCTCCAGATCCACAAAAGACATGTAGCCCGGATGGGCATACTCCCAGGCCCTCTCCAGGATCCTTGCAAGAGTAAAGATCTAGTCTGTCGTTCCAGGGCCAGGACAGAACCCACATTGTTCTTCTTCAATCCAAGGTTTGACAATCGGCTGAACCCTCCTCTCCAGCACCTTGGATAAAACTTTACCAGGGAGGCTGAGAAGTGTCATACCTCTGTAGTTGGCACACACTCTCTGGTCACCCTTTTTGAAGAGGGGAACCACCACCCTGTTCTGCCACTCCTTGGGCACAGTCCCAGACTTCCATGCAATGTTGTAGAGGTGTGTCATCCATGACACCCCCTCCAAATCCAAAGCTTGCACCATTTCTGGTTGGATCTCATCAATCCCCGGGGCTTTGCCACTGCGGAGTTGTTTGACCACCTCACTGACCTCCCCCAGGGAAACTGAATCAGATCCCCCATCACCCTCCGGCTCTGCCTCTAGCATAGAGGGCATGTTGGGATTTAGAAGTTCTTCAAAGTGTTCCTTCCCCCGCCCAATAACCTCCTCGGTTGAGGTCAACAGCATCCCATCTTTGCTGTATACAGCTTGAATGGCTCCCCCTTTCCCCCTCCTAAGGTGGCGGACAGTTTTCCAGAAACACTTTGGTGTGGACTGAAAGTCCTTCTCCATGGCTTATCTGAACTTTTCCCACACTGCTAGACTGCTTTGCCTCCCTCACAGCAGAGGCTGCAGCCCTTCGGGCCTGTCGGTACCTTGTAACTGCCTCTGGAGACCTCCAGGACAACATATCCCAGAAGACCTCTTTCTTCAGTTGGACGGCTTCACCTGACCACCAGTGACCAGCAAGGTGTTCAAAGGTTACAGCCCCTTGAGGCCCTAAGACCTTGAGGCTGAAGCTCTCCACTGCGTCTTCGGCAATGGAAGCTTTGAACATTGCCTACTCCAGTTTAATGTCCCCAACCTCCGCAGGGATGCCTGAAAAGCTCTGCTGGAGGTGTGAGTTGCAGATCTCATGGACAGGGGCCTCCTCTAAACATTCCCAGTTCACCCACACTACTCGCTTGGGCTTCCCAGGTCTGTACAGATCTTTCCCCACCCTCTGTCCAAACTCACCACCAGATGTTATCGGTAGGACAGGTCCGCCCCTCTCTTCACCCGAGTGTCCAAAACATATGAACTCAGATCTGAATACACGATAACAAAATCAATCATCGACCTTTGGCCTAGGGTGTTCTGGTACCACGTACACTGATGAGCATCCTTATGTTCAAGCACGGTGTTTGTTATAGATAATCCATGACTAGCACAGAAGTCTAACAACAAACATCCACTCGGATTCAGATCGGGGAGGCCATTCCTCCCAATCACACCCCTCCAGTTGTCCCTGTCATTTCCCACGTGTGCGTTGAAGTCACCCAGCATCACTGTGGAGTCCCCTACTGGGGCCCTAATCAGGACTCCATTCAGGCTGAATACTCTGAACTGCTGTTCGGTGCGTATGCACAGCTAGCCTTTGCCGCCCGGGTCTGGTCCATCTAGACCCCCAGCCTTCACTGCCACCCATATGGCTGCGCACCCGACTCGTGCGGTTTCTCCAATGGGTGGTGGGCCCAAGGGATGTAGAGGGGGGTGTCACGTTGCTTCTTTGGGTTGTTGCTCTGTGGCAAACCCATCTGGCTCCAGACGGGGGCCCCGGGCTTCCTCCGGGCAGGGTAACTCCTCCTCTTGCTGTTATTTCCATGGAGTCTTTGTGAACCATTCTTAGTCTGGCCCCTCACCTGAGACCACTTTGCCTTGGGAGACCCTCCCAGGAGCACCTGGCTCCAGACAACTCAGCCCTCAGGTTCATAAGGGCACACAAACCTCTCCACCATGATAAGGTGATGGTTCCCAGAGAGGGCAATCGTGAACTATGTGTTTAAATCGAAAATTTTTGTGTGAGAAAAAATGTTAAAGCCATTTTAGCCATACTGGAATTTCCTCAAATGAGCAGTTGGATTAGCCACACACCCTTTTTCGCACTCCAAAGACACCAAATTAGCAGAACACAAACAAAGATTTTAAGAAGAGTATCTCAGCTCTTTTAGTCCACACAATGCAAGTGAATGGGTACCAAAATTTTGAAGCTTCAAATATCACATAAGTGAGCATAAAAGTAATCCATACGACTCCGGTATATTCAGAAGCGATGTGATAGGTGTGGGCGACAAACAGATAAATATTTAAGCCATTTTTTACAATAACTTCTCCTCCCTGCCAAGTCAATCTCCACCTTAACTTTCACATTCTTCTTATTGTGTTTTTGGTGATTCACATTCTTCATATATACACCCCCTATTGGGCAGGGAGAAGAATTTCTAGCAAAAATTGACTTAAATGTTGATCTGTTTCTCACCCACATCTATTATATAGCTTCTGAAGACATAACCACTGGAGTCTTATGGATAACTTTTATACTGCTTTTATGTGCTTTTTGGAGTGTCAACATTTTGGCACCCATTCACTTGCATTGTATGGACTAACAAAGCTGAAATATTCTTCTTTAAAAATATAAATTTTTGTTCTGCAGAAGAAAGAAAGTTATACACATCTGGGATGGCATGAGGGTGAGTAAATGATGAGAGCATTCTCATTTTTGGGTGCACTATTCCTTTTAGCCTCAATAATTCGCTGCATCTACAATAATGTGAGATTGTAGTTGTGTCAGAGGCCGCATGCTGATGTTTACACAATCTAGAGCTGTCAAAGAGACAGGTGAGATATATTTATTTAATTGTTATCTTTCAGGGAGTAGGAAACATTTTTGCAAACTTTTCCATGAAAAAAAAACATTTACAGCACCATTAACTGTAATGGTTGTTATGCTTATATAAAATTGATAGCTAACAAAGACTTTACAATTGTTAATATTTCCATTCAGTCCTTTTTGACTTTCAAGTACTTTTATCCTTATGAATGTCAAATGCAACGTTCTAGTAATCTGTTCCACTGAGATAATCTCCCCACAATGTCAAGGTTGGGAATTGTGTGGACAGACTGCAAGGTTATGACACCATTATGGCCAACACACAACCTCTCC
Organism: Moxostoma hubbsi; assembly: GCA_032164185.1. Classification (NCBI taxonomy): domain Eukaryota; kingdom Metazoa; phylum Chordata; class Actinopteri; order Cypriniformes; family Catostomidae; genus Moxostoma; species Moxostoma hubbsi. The sequence continues at coordinate 19,899,792 of JAVLUX010000020.1, read as the reverse complement.
TCAGTCTGAACCTCCATTTGGACAAATGAGCAAATACTGTAATTAAAAGAACTACTTAAATGTAAAGACTGCTTTAATGCAGTTAGTATGTTTGTTATATTCATGTTACATCTTCTTACAGTCCATATTGTTTCAAATTACATGCTACATGTAAAGTAATGAAGTCACAAAATGCTAAGACGTGTTCTCATAAGCTAACAGACTTTGTCTTATAGTATATGATGTTAATTCGACCACCTAAAGACCTGTTAGTGATTACCGAGTGAGAGTGCTTCACACTTGTTTATTGATGACCAATATATTGTGGCTCATTGTTTGTTAATATTTAGAATCTGTTAATAATGACATACAATGAGAACAATGAAGTGCCTTTCCATTCGACAACAAATCGCAGTATTTATTAGAGGTCATTTTATTTGTAAAGAGCTTTTCACAGTGCAATATTGTTTCAAAGCAGCTTTACAGAAAAATAGTGCCTTAGTATCCACCAGAGGAGACACTTGCAAGCAGGCACGTGCACACATAGACATCAAAGGGGGCTTGAGCACCTGCCCTTTTTATTCCTGGAGAGAAAGTGCCCTTTTTCTGGGGTGTTTTTTTTTTTTTTTTTTTTTTGAAAAAATAATATATATTCCTGTTTGCGCACAGCTTCCCTGTCAAACAAATATTTTTATTGAAAAGTGTATCTAATATCAGGTCAGGAGTTCTGAAGCGCTCCCTCTCTCTCTCTCTCTCTCTCTCCCATCCCCCCATCCCCCCCGCGTCTCTGCGCAGCACATCACACACACACCTGCAGGCAGCAGCAGCAGCGGCCCCAGTCTCAGCACAGCAGTGTTTTTCTTAGCTTGTGTTGAGGTGAGTGACTGACGATGAACAAAAGATTAAACTACCAGTGCCTCGATACTGCTGATTAGCCAAAGACAAATATAGTTAACCGCATGCCTCATGTAGGGTTGCCAACCGTTCCGTATATAATACGGAATCTTCCCGTATTTGACACATAAAAGTCTTGTTCCGTATTGAAGTGATATGGAACGCACTTTGTTCCGTATTTTTGAGAATCAATTCAGTGCAAATCAATGACAGATATACACAGGCTTCTAATATATGTCAGACAGACAGACAGACTATGAATGAACGAAGACCTGCTATAATGGCAAATTCGGGGACTATCTGAGGCCACGCACGCCCTCTTGGCGGGCTCTGACGTGTAACGACGCCCGCGATGTGCAGCTGCAAATGCGTTGTACACATAGACAGTAGTTTTACATATAGGCTTCAGTAAATCGAGGAAAAGACATTTGTAGGCTATGATAAGAAAAACTACTAAATTTAAATATAATTTTTTGCACTGGAAAGAACATTCTAGAAGTCTAATTTTATTGAATAATTTCGCACAAGGCTACAGAAAACTGTTGTGTTTATTTTTCTTCAAATGCAGTCTAAGCCGATGAGTTTTGATTGTTATATGTTGTATTTGTTTAAGTTAAAAATAAAACATATTATAAACTAAACAAATCCATGGTTCTTTGTTGGCAAAATGATCATGATAGGCCTACTTTGTTGGTATTATATTTGCACCCTACTATATTGATGATTAGGCCTACTTTGCTATATTCTATAAAGATATAGGCCTATAATATGCTATAATGTATGATTGCATACATTATTCACCAGAAGTCATCATTTCAGGGGTTATTTTTCAAAAAATTCTTATGTGGGGGCATGTCACGTCACCCCTAAATTGGTGAATTTAGAAGAAATCTACAGATGCACACAGATGGAGGATAGTAGGTTTAAAACAAACTCCATCTAAATGTGAATTGAAGGTTTTATTTGATGATGATGATACAATCCTCCCTCAAATGTGAAATTAAGTCCATGTCACCATCAGTTATTGTGTGTGTGTGTGTGTGTGTGTGTGTGTGTGTGTGTGTGTGTGTGTGTGTGTGTGTGTGTGTGTGTGTGTGTGTGAGTTGGTTTATGTGATTTATGAGGACACAAATTTGTATTATGACGTGTATTACACTGGTATTACAACTTATGGGTGGTTTATGAGGACATTTCAAAAGTCCTCATAAATCAAATGGCTTAAAAAACATAAAAAACAATGTTTTATTAAAAAATTAAAAATGCAGCATGTCTCCTGTGATGGGTAGGTTTAGGGATAGGGGCAGTGTAGGGGGATAGAATATATAGTTTGTACAGTATAAAAACCATTACGCCTATGGAGAGTCCTCATAATGCTGTTGCACCAACGCGTGTGTGTGTGTGTGTGTGTGTGTGTGTGTGTGTGTGTGTGTGTGTAATTATGAGAAGTGCCCTTTTTTTCCACTTGAGCCCCTGCCCCTCAAAATGTCTGTGCACGGCCCTGCTTGCAAGGAAGGAAAATGCTTTCTGAAATGTTAAAGCTGCACTAAGTAACTTTGTGCTCTCAAGCGACATCTGTGGTTGAAACTTAAAATTGCAAGCAATTTGCGGATGAACACTTTATATCAGTGGTGTTTTTGCACTGCTCTTCTGGCAAATGACTCTCATGGTTTGAGCTTACCTGGACATCGCCTGTGTGTGATTATGACTGGGAGATATTCAGAGCTTATGTTATACAATTAAACATATGAAACTGAAATATTATTTGCTTTGAAGAAGATAAACAACACTCATATTCACATATTTGAATTAATTTTACTCTTAAATAACTTTTCTGACACTGTACTTTTAAATAGAGAACAGAGGACTCTCCTCAGCCACCACCAGTAGACCATAATATGATTATTCAAGTGTTTTATCTACTATTCATGTATTACAATGTTCAATTTAAGAGGTGATACTTGTGATATGGCTGATACGAGTTCAATAGAAGACTTTATTATTTGTATACTATATTGTCCAGCCTCTGTTCCTACAATAGTATGTCTATACAATGCACACAATAACACCATAAAAACAATGATTCAATAATGATGGGGATAAAATGTACTTTATTAAACATAAAAATAATATGCTTAAACATGCAATTACAAGACGTGAATTTCAGAAGTCATACATAATAAACATGTCATAGTAACTTCCCCCGACAACGTAGATACATCGCAATCGGTTACAATGCGAGTGATGTTCGATTCACACAAGCATGACAAGCAATATAAGCTTCATTAACCCTTCCAGAAAACATATCCAAGCATTATAGCAGGTAAACAACTTTGCCAAACAGATAACAGATAAACATCCTTTTTGACTGTCCTGAACTGTGTGAGTGTGACTGACTGAACACGTAGTTAGTTTCTTCAGCCGGCCCTTCTTTCCTGTATTTACGGACATGAAGTAATGACGCATGGCTAAATGTCATAAGCTAGTAATTTCACACCAAATCCAACCCAACAACTCAAAATACAAATAATATTTATAGACTTACCATACTAAATCAGGGTAAGATAAGGACATTGTTTTGAACACTGATTGTTTATGTACTCAATCAATAATGTTAATTTGTTAATTTTTAACCAGAAAATCTTAGGTATGCAGCTTTAAGGTAGACGAGAAAGAAAACCATACTTCACTCGTTAGGTTTGACAGTTAATTTATACTAACAAAGAGACAGCGCTCTGACAGGCAGAATCGAATTCAGGCTAACATCTATCCACAAATGGAAAAATAATTCTCCAACATGTCCAAAAGAATGTTGTGGTCAGTGGTGTCACAGACATCACTACAATCTAAACGTACTAGTGGAGAGATGCAGTCAAGGTCAGACATGTCATTTAACTCATATAAGGTACTCAATAATAATAATAATAATAATAATTATAAATATATATATATATATATATATATATATATATATATATATATATAGGCTTATATACACTCACCTAAAGGATTATTAGGAACACCATACTAATACTGTGTTTGACCCCCTTTCTCCTTCAGAACTGCCTTAATTCTACGTGGCATTGATTCAACAAGGTGCTGAAAGCATTCTTTAGAAATGTTGGCCCATATTGATAGGATAGCATCTTGCAGTTGATGGAGATTTGTGGGATGCACATCCAGGGCACGAAGCTCCCTTTCCACCACATCCCAAAGATGCTCTATTAGGTTGAGATCTGGTGACTGTGGGGGCCATTTTAGTACAGTGAACTCATTGTCATGTTCAAGAAACCAATTTGAAATGATTCGAGCTTTGTGACATGGTGCATTATCCTGCTGGAAGTAGCCATCAGAGGATGGGTACATGGTGGCCATAAAGGGATGGACATGGTCAGAAACAATGCTCAGGTAGGCCGTGGCATTTAAACGATGCCCAATTGGCACTAAGGGGCCTAAAGTGTGCCAAGAAAACATCCCCCACACCATTACACCACCACCACCAGCCTGCACAGTGGTAACAAGGCATGATGGATCCATGTTCTCATTCTGTTTACGCCAAATTCTGACTCTACCATCTGAATGTCTCAACAGAAATCGAGACTCATCAGACCAGGCAACATTTTTGGTGAGCTCTTGCAAATTGTAGCCTCTTTTTCCTATTTGTAGTGGAGATGAGTGGTACCCGGTGGGGTCTTCTGCTGTTGTAGCCCATCCGCCTCAAGGTTGTGCATGTTGTGGCTTCACAAATGCTTTGCTGCATACCTCGGTTGTAACGAGTGGTTATTTCAGTCAAAGTTGCTCTTCTATCAGCTTGAATCAGTCGGCCCATTCTCCTCTGACCTCTAGCATCAACAAGGCATTTTCGACCACAGGACTGCCGCATACTGGATGTTTTTCCCTTTTCACACCATTCTTTGTAAACCCTAGAAATGGTTGTGCGTGAAAATCCCAGTAACTGAGCAGATTGTGAAATACTCAGACCGGCCCGTCTGGCACCAACAACCATGCCACGCTCAAAATTGCTTAAATCACCTTTCTTTCCTATTCTGACATTCAGTTTGGAGTTCAGGATATTGTCTTGACCAGGACCACACCCCTAAATGCATTGAAGCAACTGCCATGTGATTGGTTGATTAGATAATTGCATTAATGATATGCATATATATGTATGCAAGACTTAGTCAAAATAGTTTACATGAGGCAACAAAAAGGACTTACAAATCATGAAATAAATGCACAATTCAAAATCAACCACAAACTCAAGTATTCACCCAGAAGTTATTTTCTCTACATGTAAGCTAAGCATATGTTTAACACTTTGGAATTTGACAGTCAGGCAATTCAAAAGTCCTTTGTTTGACCAGAATGGAGTATGCCTGTTTATTTTTGCATGAATAGAGAAGACCATCATTGGAGGACAACAATGAACAATAAACATAATTTTCAGATCAAAATTTTATTTGTCTTTGATTATGTAAAATACATATTGTGGACGGCACCAAATAAAACTTATAATTAGTCTTATTGTACAAAATGATAAGACATGTAATTATTTTATTCTTGTTAGTTTATAACCCCACATTATTAACTTTTATAAATGTTCTCATAACTAATTATTTTGATATAAATAGTTAAAAATTGTTGACTTCGTAGGCTGAGGCAGTGATGTCAGTGGTTCAAATGAATAAATCTGGATCATTTAAGAATACATTTAAGTATTGGTTACATTAATCATGAGAAATATGATTCAGTTCAGTGTTATTATAATTATTTCAATTTTTCAATAAAACAAACATGAATATATTGAAAATAAAGCCAATTTTTTTTCACTGGTTCATTAAAAAAAATAAATCACAATAGAATATACATCACAAACAGACTAATTTGATTATGAAGTGGAATATGAAATATATTTCATATTTAGTGTTTTTATATACATTAATCAGCTCTTCTGCTCATCACAGATCACAACTCTGTTTTCCAAACGGGCACGCTCAGCCGCAAACACCAGTCTATGACTTGCTAGTGTCTCCTTAGGACCTGACCTAATCATAGTTGGATCCTTATGCTGTATTGATAAAGAGAAAAAACATGGTGGAGACATTAGAAGTTGTCAAATTACTGAAATTACCTCACTATGAAGTCTTTACACATTAACCATATTGCTACACAAAAAGCACCAATCTGATACTCAGAAAATAATTGCAGTTATTACGTTTAAATTATAAATGCATAATTCTTTATATTATAACATGCAGTTAACAGTCCATTGTAGACAAGACAGAGCAAATGGCAAAGTCTTACCATGACAGCCGCAGTGAACGAGTCGATAAGGTGATAATCTGCAACACCGTGACCTCCTTTACCAAAGTCACCAGGCACTTCCATGTCTGCTGTGTGCTTTGTGATCTTATTAGTGAGGAAGTCAAACACTTTGATTTCATGTCCATCATACGTCAGTTCCCCCTTGAGAGATAATGAGCAAATAGGTATTAAACATGGTAATGCCTATACAGTCATTAAAGTACTGAGATGAATTTAATGCCCCACCTTACTACCATAGATGCTTGTTCTGCGTAGACATATTTCTTCTGTAAATGCTACCATGGTAAAAGCAGCAGTCAAACCACCTTCAAATTCCATGTTTACCACCTGCAATAAATAAATCAATCACTAAAAGTGGAAAACCATTAACTTTTAGTCTACTTTATAATCGATGCATTTTTAAATACCATATGAACTGTGCATGCATTCATGAGTAAAAACCAAAGAGAATGTTATTGCTGATAATCTTATAACTAATATGAGAATACTCAACTTACAAGAATACTTTAGAAGATAGAAAGAGTGATCTTCCAACCTGATTTGAGCACACATCATTATCACATTCATAGACGCAGCGGCCATAAGGTCCTGTTCTGAGAGCTTCAGTTACAGATTCAATATCAGGAATTGAGTTGGAACAAATCACTGAGACCGGCCAGCCAACAATCCCCTAATTAATGAATTAAATGTAACACTAAGTGAACTTAATAACCATCTTCTCTACATAACTCAAATATCCTTTTTGTTACATGCATCATATGATACATTTAAAACAGAAAAGAAAAAGAAAGTAACTTTTTTTAAAAATTACTTTTTTCACTCGATCCAAGTAGATTTTTTTTGCAGAGTATGCACATTCCTCTTCTATAGGACAGTCTAAACAACGATTTGCAGCCCCAGCTGGCTAATAAATTTATAGAATAAACATATTTTAAAATTCTCAAAATAATCAGATTTGTCAGTTTTTTAATTTAATAATTCTTTATACTGATAAAAAACCAACCTTGTTCTCATTTCTGAAGTGGCTAAGGGACCCAAAGGATGAAACTTTGATACACCTGTAAAATAAAATCTTTCAATTTAAGCCCCTAAATATATTATTCCACCATCTCAACTTCAAGTCCTAACCTAAAACTTTATGAATATTGATATACATAGAAACTGGAACTCAATAATGTCTACTTGGCAGGGAGGAGAATTTATAGTAAAAAAGGACTTGAAAATAGTTCCCCTTCTGTCACTCTCTCGATGTTGTGTCAAAGGAAATGACACAAGGGGTCTTCTCGGACGCCGAATCGTACCTCTGAACCTGAGAAAAAACCAATGTCAAGTTGGCAGACAGAATTTGCATGCCCCCCCTGGACATACGGGTATAAAGGGAAGCGGGGCAGCAAATGCCAGTCAGAATTTTTCTTCGGAGCCAAATGATTGTGCAGCTAGCAGCTGAATGTCACTTCTGTTTCACTCACCTCTACCAGCGAGAAGCGTGGCTGTTGGATCCGCATGGCACATTTCCAGCTGGCGTTTCTCTCTCTGCACGCTGTGCAGTTCATGCCCCTGGGCGCTTCGACAGCGCTTCTTCCTGTTTAAAAGAGTGTTCTCCTCCTAAATGAGCTATATTTTCTCTAAAAGAGTCTGAGTTTTCCCACTCACAAAAAAGAGCAATACACAGCGCCGTTGATCATCCTTTTCAGGATGCGTCTTTTTCAAGATGCCTTTCCGCCCCTGTGTTGTTCCTAGATGTGGCCGATTTCTCTCCAAGAACGACAGCCACAGACGCTGCCTCGTGTGCCTGGGTAGCAATCACACTGAGGCGGCGTTCGTTGATGGTTCATGTTCTCACTGCGAGAACATGACCATGGCAACGTTGCGGTCGCGGCTCTCCTTCCAGAAGGTGAATGCCACTTCAGCCCCACCCGCGTCGCTCCTTCTTCCCACGGGATTGAGGACGACCCGGCTGGCAATGGAGGCGATATGGGGATAACGACGGGCTCTGTTTCGCCAGGTAAATCCCCACGCACCACCCGCCCCCCAACACGCTCGTGTGCTTCCGTCCGGGATGAGTGCGACTCGCCGCATGGCCAGCAGGCATTCTCCCTCGAGCCCCCGGGCTTGGAGGATGACATCACCGCTGCATCGGAGAGCGTCCAGGCGTCTGACGTGGAAGACTCGACTGGGCTGCCGCCTTCGGGCCAGCCCACCCAGTCTGAGGTGCACGCACAGATGGCCGACATGCTTTCCTGGGCTGCCATGAGCGTGGGCTTGGAATGGAACCCTCCCTCCTCCCCACAGCCTTCGCGGCTTGACGACTGGTACCTCGGCGCCCGGCGCCCCTCACAGTCACACCCCCCCGGTACCATTCTTCCCGGAAGTGCATGACGGGCTGACACTGTCATGGAGGGCACCTTTCACTGCCCGTAACCGACCCGCTCGCTCATCCGCTTTCACTACCCTGGATGGCAGGGCGGATACACGGAAGTCCCCCAGGTTGATAGAGCGGTAGCAATCCATCTGTGCCCAGAGAACACCACCAGGCGGCACCGCCTGGTACTCCCCTCCAAAGCCTGTAGGATGACATCATCTCTGACCTCCAAAGCCTACAGCACCACCGGACAGGCCGCCTCCGCCCTGCATGCCATGGCTCTCCTACAGGTCCATCAAGCCAAGGCACTTAAAGATCTGCACCGGGGTAGTACCGATCCCGACGTGCTGCAGGAACTGCGCTCTACCACTGACCTCGCTCTCAGAGCCACGAAGGTCACAGCGCAGGCACTCGGGCGGCCGATGGCCACCCTTGTGGTCCAGGAGCGCCATCTCTGGCTAAACATGGTTGAGATGCGCGACGTTGACAAGGCAAAATTTCTCAATTCCCCCGTCTCCCAGCTAGGCCTCTTCGGCGAAACCGTCGACGACTAAGCCCAGCAGTTTTCGGTGGTGAAGAAGCAGACGGAGGCAATATCGCACATTATGCCGCGGCGCAACCCATCCAGCGCGCCCCCACAGCTTTCTCGCCTCCGGCCCCGCAACTGCTCAGCCCCGGCAGGCCAGCGATGACGAGTTCCGAAGACACCTCCTTAGGATCTCTTACTCAGTCTCTAACCCGACCCCTGCCAGGTGCGTGGAGCAAGGTAAGTGCTTTGAGTTTTTTCTATGCTCCCGAGCCTCGGGACGCTCTTTTGCCTCCCAACGCATTATTACCTGCCCCCCCCCTGCCACGAAGCCCCGCCCAGTATGTCAAATATGATCACCTGGGGCTGGGTTAGTGCCCCTCGCACGGAGTTTGGATGCGTGACTCTCACTTCCCAATCCGTCGCGCTGGTTGGCCAGGACCATCTGACTCGGCTACCCGATTCAGTTCGCCCAGCTCCCGCCTCGTTTCAGCGGTATTCGCTCCACTCTAGTTCGCGGCCAACAAGCCAGTGCCTTACGAGCAGAGATTTCCACCCTGCTCCTCAAGGACAAGATAGAGCCTGTCCCTCCAGCCGAGATGAGGAAGGGTTTCTACAGCCCTTACTTCATCGTACCCAAGAAAAGTGGTTCCCGGTTCAGAGCATCTCTTTTCTCGACATGGAGTTAGACTCAGTCTCTATGTCAGCGCAACTCACCAACGAGCGCGCCCAGTCAGTGCTCAGGTGCCTCGCTCACTTCGAGCCCAGCACAGCGGTTCCTCTAAAACATTTCCAGAGGCTCCTGGGGCATATGGCATCCTCAGCCGCGCTGCTCGGGTTGATGCATATGAGACCGCTACAGCACTGGCTACAGACTCGAGTCCCGAGATGGGCATGGCGCCACAGCACGCATCGTGTGATAATCACCCCCGCCTGCCGTCAGACTTTCAACCCTTTCAACTGTGGTAATCACAGATGCCTCTCGACAGGGTTGGGGCACCGTGTGCAACAGGCACGCTGCCGCTGGCACCTGGAAAGGACCCCAGCAGCATTGGCACATTAATTGCCTAGAGTTGATGGCTGTAATTCTTGCCCTACGGAGGTTAATTCCACAAATCTGAGGCAAGAACGTTCTGATCCGCTCAGACAGCACCGCGATGGTAGTGTACATAAATTGCCATGGCGGGGTGTGCTTTCGTCATTTGTCACAACTCGCCCGCCATCTCCTCCTTTGGAGTCAGCCGCGACTCAAGTCACTGCTCGCCACTCACATCCCTGGCAACCGCAACACGACGGCGGACGCGCTGTCGTGACGGGTTTCACCCAGCGGAGAGTGGAGTCTCCACCCCCAGGTTGTCCAGCTTATTTGGGACCGATTCGGCAAGGCACAAGTAGACCTCTTTGCCTCCCAAGACAACTACCATTGCCCGCCCTGGTATTCCCTGACGGATGCTCCCCTCGGGACAGACGCGCTGGCACACAGCTGGCCCCGGGGGCTGTGCAAGTACACATTTCACCCAGTGAGCCTTCTTGCATCGGTGCTGTGCAAGATCAGGGAGGACCAGGAACAGGTCACCTTGGTTGCCCCCTACTGGCCCACCCGCACCTGGTTTTCGGATCTCATGCTCGCAACAGCCCCTCCCTGGAAAATCCCCCTGAGGAAGGACCTTCTTTCTCAAGGACGGGGACCCTCTGGCATCTGCACCCAGACCTCTGGAATCTCCACGTCTGGCCCCTGGACGGGATGCGGAATATCAATAGATCTACCACCGGCTGTCGCAGACACGATCAATCAAGCCAGAGCTCCCTCAACCAGCCCTTTCGTTGCTGTGTCCGGTTCGTGCTTGGCGTACCTATGTGGATCGCACGCAGAGCTTTAGATGTTCTGAGCAGCTCTTTGTCTGCTTTGGCGGACGCCGGAAAGAGAACGCCATCTCCAAACAGAGGCTAGCCCACTGGGTCGTTGATACTATTGCCTTAGCCCAGTGGTTCCCAACCTTTTTCCTTGGGGGCCCCCCCATGTACATATTTAACAATCCGTGACCCCTCCCCCCCATATATATATATGTATATAATATATATATATTAATGCTATGCACATAAACACACACACACACTGTATATAGTAACTAAATTTAGTTTTAAGTTTGATTAACTCCTCTCCAATATTATGCGGCTTTTTTGCCTTGGCAATCAACAGCGAACACTCAAAGGAAACTTTAGTGGCCTTCTGTAAATCACTACCTGCTCTTTCGAATACTTTTCTGATGTCTGTCTCTTTTTTTTCTCTCTAAGAATTCCTTATCTTTGCCGATTGTCTCTGGGTGCTTCGTTTCCTGGTGTCTTTTCATCTTGCTTGGTTTCATGCTGTCGTTTGCCAGTTTTTCACCACAAAAGACACATTCTGGCCGAGACTTGTCTTAGCCTTCAATAAAACCAAAATTTATGTAGTTTTTGTCATAGTGTCTTAACTTTTTCTTCGCCTCTGATGAAGAATCACCGCATTTACGTTTCTCTGCCATTTTCCTTTTGATTTTGCCATTACTATGACAACAAGCACATTGGGCAAGCGACGGTGTGCGTGCAAAATTTAAATAATTATTTTATATAAGAGATAATTTTTGACTGCCTTATCTTGGCATTGTAAGCATATGATTTTTTTAAAAACTTTGAAAAAATATTTTTATATAAAATTATTAGTGGAACATTTTATGCATCTTTATTCACCTCAAAGCATATCCGCTCCCGCGCCCCCCCTGTGAACCCCAGGTTGGCAACCAATGCCTTAGCCTATCACACCCAGGGCGTGCCCGACCCCCTGCAGGTCCGAGCGCACTCTACTAGAAGTGTGGTGTTCTCGTGGGCACTGAGCCACGGCACCTCCCTAGCAGACATCTGTAGAGCAGCGGGCTGGGCAACACCCAATATATTTTCCAGATTTTACAATCTAAGGGTTGAGTCGGTCTCGTTCCGTGTTTTGTCAGGTCCGAGCCAGTAGAACTCGGAAACGTGGCACAAACAACCGGGTGTTCCGCTTGCACCTTGCGCCCTTCACCAAAATGATCCAGTGCGCCTTCTGTCCCAGGTCAGCCACTGAGCGTTGCTGCCTGGATGTTTTTCCTCCCAAGCCTTCTGGCCCGCAAATTCAGCAGAGCAACTCCCGGCTAGACCCAATACGAGTCTCAGGGCTCTGTACTGGGGTCGGGCTCCACGGGCATAGTTCCCTCTTCAGGCTAACTCCCCGTGATGTATTTTCCACGATACGGTCCCCCTGATGGCGGACCCGCGTTTTCCCTCAGTCTCTAAGCCAGCCACCCCCTGCCGGGTGCGCGGAGCAGGACAAGTGCTTCGAGTCTTCTCTCAGCACCCTAGCCTCGGGACACCTGCTCCCCCCGGGAAAAGACCGCCTTCCCCGACTTAAGTTGGGCCCCAGCCGCTTTACGTCCTACGGCTGCTGGGCTTGCTCCCATGCTAGCATGTAACACCTTTTTCTCCCTCAGGGGTGCAGGAAAACCTAAGCGTTGGGGAGGGCTATGTGCACTCAGTACAGGTGCCTCTAACACACAATAGCCTGCTTTGCACCTGTTCCGACAGTCACGTAACATGGTCAGTGCGTGCTGTTTTTAAATGGACCCCTTTTGTCACTTCCTTCGACACAACGTCTCGTTCCCTCCCTTGGGGAACGGAGGTTACAATAGTAACCATGACGATCTGTTTCTCACACACACCTATCATATCGCTTCTGAAGACATGGATTTAACCACTGTAGTTATGTGGATTACTTTTATGCTGCCTTAATATGCTTTTTGACCTTTAAAGTTCTGGCCACCATTCACTTGCATTTATGAAATTATAGTGCTGAAATATTCTTCTAAAAATCTTAGTTTGTGTTCAGCAGATTCAGCTTGAGCTTGAACAAATGATGAGATCATTTTCATTTTTAAAACTGTCCCTTTAAGCCACAACACAATGGAAATAAGCTACAACAACTAAATTAAGCCACAACACAACAAAAATATAAGAGAAAAGAAATAGTTAGAAAAAAGCTGTACTTATTTGTTCTTAAGTCCTCTGGCCAATACCTGGTTGGATTTTTACCAGAACTCAATGCACGTAACTTCATCAATATTTGCTTGAATCCGTACTGGACAATAATGAGAAAATGATGTCACAGTAGCTGCAGCTATTCTTGCGTACCGGCAGCTCTTATGTGTCCTGCTCCTGAGAAAATGGGCTGTATGCAGGCTGTAGCCCTCGCTCGGATGGCAAAGTGCTCAAGTGCAAAGTGCAATGCTCTGTTGTGACAAAATGTATGTGTTGTGTCTTAATTCCAATGTGTTTTCAGCTTTTATTTGCTTTGCTTATGTGGTTGTTGCACACATCTCTGCCACCATAGATGACCATTAGATGACCATTTAAAGGTGCACTCAGCGATTCCTGAGAAACACTGTAGATGTTCGAACTGCCAAAACAAACACACCCCTCTCTTCAGTGCTCCTTTGGAAGCTCCGCCTCCCCAAAGCAACTCTCCTGCTGATAAATCTAACATCACAACAACAGTATATATGGGTTCTGTGAAACATAGCAACATTTATGTTACCCACCTATCAAGAAGAAAAAGAGCAACTTTTGCATCTGTCTTCAAGCATTTTACCTCTCGGTAGTTTCTCCACTGCTGAAAAGCCTCGCCGATGTTGACGCGGCTCCTAGACCTTGACATATCATAATACTTTTTTCTTCTCGTTTATATTCGTTTTACCTTTTTCTCTTGGTCTGTTTCTCAGCCAATTTGTCCTCTTGGAGTTTAGTAATTTCGCATCAGCCAGATTTGCCGTTAATATTCTAATGAATTTTCCTCTTGCTCTGTCCCCACCCCCCCATCCTGTGCACACGCAAGAACAACACCCTATTGCTGAATGACTGGAGTACTGTTGTGTGGCTCGGCCTGATCCACTTTGTTTTTGTCTCATTTACAGAGCCAGGGCTGTGTACAAATAATAGATTTTTTTCACCCACAGAATGGACAGCTGTGAGGAGATATTTGCAGAATTTGACAAAAAGGTGTATTAGATTAGAATTATTGAATGCACCTTTAAGCAAGAAGAAAGACAAACATGCTCCAACATTAGCAAGCCAAACATAGCAGCATCCAATGAGATTATGTATGATCAGCACATGCAATTAGCCTAAACCCCTGAACAAACTAACAGACACTGATGAAAGAAGATAAGACATTCCATTCATTCTTTGCTTCGATAGCACACTTTTCCTTCAGCTCAGCTCCACCAAATAATTACAATCATGATTGCTAAGTGTACCTTCGTCCACCAGCCCAATGATTAATCAGATCCAAATCATGGCAAGATTTGGCTAACAGAGCAAAAGAGCTTTCTGCCTTGTTTCTCCAGTTTCCTCTGACGAAGGAGTGAGCAAAATGATAGAACCCCACCTATGAGAGAAGACATAGCTAAATTAAAACACAAACAGACATTGCACACACAGTTTAAACACTTCGAGATTATTGAAACATATCCTACCGGTTCCAAATGTTGAATGTGGATAACATCTCCTATTGCTCCGCTGTCAATGAGCACCTAAATTATAAAATAAAATAGGAATGTTCTCTCCCTTTTCAAAGAGCTACAATGGTAAATAATTATGATTTAGAGGAAAATGTAAATACTTTTATTTTGTGGATGACAGGATCGTATTGGAGAACATGGCACACTGCAAGCATGACACCACTCTGAATGCAGGTCTCAGCAATCTCAGAACAGTCTTCCTCAGTAACCTTGGAAGCCATAGTATAATATAATAATATTTACATAATTGTTTCAGATGGTTAATGGTGCTGTGTGTATTTCCTTCATGCACTGTCATGACTATGCCGCAGATGTTTAAAGACACTTACAGCCATTGGTTTCTCCAGCAATATGTGGTAGCCTTTCTTAGCTAAAGCCACAGCAGGGTCCTGAAGAATAATAAAATGGTTGAACATTGACCCCATTCAAAGCAGACAACTAAAAGTGCAAGCTATGTCTGTAACAAATAAAGGAAATATGCCACACATGTCAGTGAGTTTACATACCTTGTGAAGGCGATCAGGAGTGCAGATCAATACAGCGTCTGCAAACTTCTCTCTCTTTGCTATACAACGCCAATCTATGTGAAAGCCAAAGAAATCAAGGCACTTCATAAAGGAAAAAAAAAATGCAACACTTTTTCTGTAAAACAAAAGACTGAACATACCATTATATGAGTTTTCATCAGATACTTTGTGTCGCAGCTGCAGTTTCTTTCGAGCAAAATCTTTTGGATCAGCAACTCCAACTACCTGTGAAGAATCAGTAATTGGAATAATGGTTATTTTGAATCTGATAGTGTTCAAATAGCACTTAAAATTCAATATCAAAGCTAGATATTGTCTGTTGATTTAATATTAAAACTGAGGCAGTCATACCCGCATGCGGTTAGGATAAATCACAGCATAGTCAGAATAGTTTGTCCCTCTGTTACCAGCTCCAACCACGATAACATCCACAGGTGATGCCATTATAGGTGAATACTGCATATTTATCAACACATAAACATAAGTCTAATTTTACTAAAATCACAGTATAAACAAATAGTATCTGTAGATATACAAGACCCAACTAGTTTACCATGCAAAACACTTATTCTAAAAAAAACAGGCGAAAGATCTGTCAGGTTAGGACTTTGCTTTATAGGATGGTCTTTCTAGCAAACTATAAAGGTTGTGATAGTTCGGATAGCTACTGGTTACCAGATTGTAGTAATCATTAAACTTAATGCGGCAGCTTTAGACAATAGGCTGTAATAGTGTTTGGTCTGTTGAGGCCCAATTCAGAATAGCATTTGTCTTGTGAAAAATATCGAATGCTTTGAGATATTGTCTTCTCGGATAGGGGAAGTGTGTCGTGTGTTTTTTCCAGAGTTACCTTATGATATGTAGGATTACAAATGTCACGCGTAATTACATACATGGATATCAGTTAAAAACACAAAGACAGTCTAGACTGACAATGCCGGCTTCAGAAGACTGAGCGCTCAGCTCTTTCGCAGTGCATTACTTCCTTGTTTACGTTTGAGCGACGACGTTTAGGTGACGCAAGAACGTGAAGATTCGTCCACCTGCAGCGCACTTATAACTAGAGCCCTTCTACGAATGTTGTCATACAGGCAGAGATCTTCTACTACACTAAAATAACAATCTCCGCGTTTTTACCACAGAACAGAGGGTAACGGTCAACTTGTGTGTTATGACCTCTTTTTTTACAGTCTATGGTTATGACAGTAAGTCACAATGCGGACACAACACAAATGTATGGGGAGAGCCGTAAACTGATACATACATGTCGCAAAATTATACGTGTCTTCTATAAAAAAAAATAAAAATAATAATTTTTACCGTAGTAGTTAATTCCAAAGGATTGTTTAGTGAAAACGTGTTGGTGATTAGTGGTCAGCGGTCAGTTCATTAAATGATGAGCTGTTTCTTTACAAAAGCAGTTTATTCAGCGTTATGTAGTATCTCCTCATACACATCCACAAAAAAAAAACAACCAAAAAAAAACTGTTTACTGTTTTATATCCTAAAAGGGCTCTGTTTGGAATCCCATCATGCACTGCAGAGTTACTGTCTTACTTTTCTCACTACTTGTCTTTTTGTCTTTTTATTTTTAACTGTTTGCTGCTTTTATTTGTGTTGTTGGTTGTTGAGTTTGTCACTTTAAGTTTATTTGACATGTAGCAATAATTCAAAGCTCATCTTTTAACTCCGTAATATGGTTGACGTTTGTCTCTATAATTGTGATTTGCGTGTAAAGTGTTGAAGCCCATGCTTGTTACCTTTGCAAGCGTCTGAATATATCAAACTAATTACTATGATTGTCATCAGTAATATTAAAACATGATGTAAGTAATTAAACTTAGCCCAAATATAATTTCAATTGAATTAGACTGGATTTCAATTGAAGTCATCAAGACTTAAAACGTTATATTAATTTATATTGATCAACTTTATGTTCTGTTTAAAAAACTTTCACAACAAGTTGACACAACATAAAATTTTAAGGCAGCACGAACAAATCCTTTTTTTTAAGATGAAAAAAGATTTTTTTTTTTTACTTTTAAATAATTACACACTATAAATTATATTACGTAATACAGCAAAACTGTATTAACAGCACTGGACAGAAATAAATAAAACACAATAGCAGTTTACACATTCAGGTGTCGTACACTTCTATTTGTATACCACTGTATATGTAAAAGGGATTACATAGAAAAATATTTATATACAATATACTGATCAATTATGTGCATTCTTAAATGTGATGCCAGACCTATTAAATTATTGTGTTATTTGCCATTATCTGTTCACACTAATCACATACGTGTGTCACCAAGCATCTGAGCAGCTCAGCAGCCACTTCATAGAGGTTGCTGACAACACAACATTGGTTGGGTGGTTTCACTCACAATGATTGGACAGTGTTAAAAACAAGGGAGCGCACGTAAACAGGTTAAGGTGCGGAATCTCTTAACGATAGTTAATACACCTGAATACATCCTCCTTAGTGGAGAGTGGGAGAAGTTTTATTAGCATCTAATAAAAGAACCACAAATCTGAAGAACAGCTTTATTCCACAGGATATCAGGCTACTGAACAGATTTGCCTAGCATTTCCCTGTTTCCCCCCCCCTGAAATCATAAACTTCTATTGGAAACTATGGATAAAATTAACCTAAATATCTATTCTGTGTTGCTCCTACACTGTTACTCAACTTCACTTTCGACAGTATAGAATACAATCTGCTGTAATTTGTGGAAGTGTTAACATTTATTGCCTGTGCCTAAAGGCTGAGTGTTTTTCTCAGCCTGTGTTAAATGTCCTACACAGTGACATAAATAAAAAAAACTGCTTTCACTAAAACAAATAAAGAATTAGTATATATATACACACATATATATATATATATATATATATATATATATATATATATATATATATATATATATATATATGATCTTTTAGCAATCATTTCTTTCATAGCTGATAGTGTTAAATGTTTTTATATAATTTACAAAACTATACCATAATAATAGACTGTACAGTCAAAATACCAGTAGAAACATTTAACAAACAAAATATAACTTCTCCTCCCTGTCCAGGCAATATCCACGAACAATAGGCCTTATCCATGTAAATCTCTTAAATATACAAAATAATTGGGAGTAATTTCCGAGTAAAATGGAGCTTCCCGAAATCTTTCCGCAGGATTCATGAACGCTTGTACTCCGCAGATTTGTTAGTACAACTTGTGTGTGTAAGTGAATTCAGCAGAAGAAAGAAAGTCATACACATCTTGGATGTAATGACGTTGAGTAAATAATGAGAGAATTGTCCTTTATTGGGTGAACTATCCCTGTAATGTCACATAATGAAAAATCATTTTCACTCACCTCCCTTATTTTAAAGCAAAAATCGCTGTTACAGTAAGACACTTTTATTGGAAATGAATGGGGTCAATAGTATATGTACATGATTTATTGATAAAATTGCTTACTAACCATATCTGTGTTAAGTATGGGATCAAAATCCCATCAAAAGTATTGAGGTCACGGATCCAAAAATAATAAGCGCAGAAAAAAAAATAATGAGCGCAAAAATAAATAAGAAGTGCGGATCAAAATAATTAGCATAGATCAAAAAATAACAAGCATGAATCAAAAATATATAAACACGTTTAAAATATGCTGCAAAAAAACTCAGATATGCAAACAAAATCATGTTTTCCTTGGTAAAATAACTGTTTTTGTGCTCTGACAATTTTGCTCATATTTTCATTTTGTTTGTACACTTACACTGTATTTTTATTTGCTTTTGTTTCAAGTTCTGCACTTGGTTTCCCAAAACTTGTGAGTAGAATTTTATGTAAATCAGGGGGCGTTTTGCATCCCTATTGGTCCACTAGTTCTTGATCGACAGCTGCTCCTCTAGCCAATCATTCGAAGAGGGGAGGTGACATCACTCCAATGCAAATCTGATTGGTGCTGCTCAATAGTTTATTATTTGTGGTTGATAGATACACTGCTTGTGTCTGTTCTGAGTATTTTCTGAGGCCATTATAATAGTCCGTTAACACGTATCGAGTCAGCTGAATTTAGTTAGCAGAGTCTTTAGTATAGGCATTATTTAAGACTTCCTTGTTTGTAGGTTATTGGCTGCATATCTAAAACAAAAAAAACAAGGTTGGGTTTGTGTGGATGTTTGATGCATGTTTTTCTAGCTGTACCAATATAGCCGTGATTTCAGAACACATCTTGATATGCATTTTTGGTAACCAACACCATTCTTCAAATGCTGTCATTTGAGCTTAACTTGTATTGAACCTGGAACATTCCTTTAAGACCAATTATAAGAAACCCAATACAATACAACACAATTACCTACTGTATTATTTCCATTTCTATGATCATAAATTCTTACTGGTATGTCTGCCATATTAATCATTCTTAATATGAAGCCATAACTGTCAGCTTGTTCAACTTGCACAATTAAACATCTCATCATCATACCTCATCTCTAGTGGACTGTACATGGGCCAGAGACCTCTCGTTTTATTCTAACCCTCAGCCTACGCAGTTCTGCATGACCACAGTCTACTTTAAGCCCAGTCTCTATCAAAAGCCAAGCTTTGTCAAGCTGCTGCTCTCCAAATTGCTGCAGGGCAAAGCGCAAGAAAAGTTCAGCAATGCGTTCTCTTCCCAGACCAGCCTCAACACACAGAAGAGCCTGTTCTTCATGCAGGTCCAGGGCTTTGGTAAAGTCCTGTAAGCCAGACTCCTCACGGGAACACAACAGAAGGCTGCAACCTCGACAGCAAAGGTCCTCTGCCCACACCCTATGCTCCTCTCTGCTGTCTACCCCGTGGCCATGGATGACCTTATTCAGATCAGACACTGCCCTCTCGTGGAGGCAAAGGTGGGCCAGGCAAGCTGCACGCTGCCTAAGGTATTGAAGCTTCACCTCATTGACAGCTCGCACTGCCAACGTCAGGAGGGCTAAGGCATGCTCCCACTGGCCACTTTGAGATACACTGCTGGCCTGCTGAGATGCTGCCTGGAAGCACAGATATTAGAATTAAAATAACTTTATAAACCACAAAAGAGATTAGTCGAATTTTGCCAAGCAAATTTGGTTGAATTTATTTACTACTGGACCAGCTTCTATCGGCATGGAATTTCATACTGGTCTAATCTGGTCTTTCAGCAGGGAGTGCTGTATCTTAATTTCTGTAATATTTTATTGGACAAGTGATTACCTGTGCCAGGCGTTTTCTTTGAGAGGACTGCAGAAGACCTATTAGAAAGTCTAGAGTTGCTGGTTCTTTCTCAGCCACTGCACTCAGATAGTTGGCTGCCACTGAGTAGTTCTGTTGCCAGGCCTTCACCACACCCCATCTGGCCTTAGCTGTGGCATCCCGAGGCTCCTGACCAAACACCTGCTTCAGGTGTGCACCTGCAGCATTCACCTCCCCTGTCAAACATCAGTTAAAAAATCCACTTTGTAAAACACACTTTACTTAGGCTTAAGGCATAAAGTTAAAAAACAAATTACAATTCTTTCATCATTTACTCACCCTCATGTTGTTCTAAATGTGTATGACTTTCTTTTTTCATGTGGAACACAAAAAGAGACGTTAGGAAGAATGTTAGCCACAGATATGATTCACTTTTATTGTAAGGAAAAAAGATGCAATCAAAGAGAATGTTCTTCTCAGGAACCATTCTTCCTTACATTTCCATTTTTGTCCCATGGAAGAAAGAATGTCATACAGGTTTGGAACGACATGAGGGCAAGTTGCACGATGGCAATTTTCTTTATGTGAACTATCACTTTAATTCGCAATATATACTCTCAGTTTAGTATAACATAATTTTGTGTTAAATTAAGAAACCCAAAGGAATGACTCAAATGTTCTATACTGCTCACCTTTGGCGAGTAGTGTATCTATGTACAGGAGGTGCCACCTGGGATCCCTGCAATCAGTTTTCATTAGTGCTCCACCAATCAAAAAGGCCTCCTGAAGGTGCTCCTCCCGACAGGGTACTGGATTGGCCAACAGAATCTCTAATAGGCAGCTACGACAGTGCTGACCTAACCATTCACTGAGGAGATTTCTTGCTTTGTCTTTAAGGGACAAAATGCTCTGAGTGACCTCCTCAGCACCACAGTGAAGGGAAGCAAGTATGTCTTGTGTGCATTCCTGGAAAATGATCGATATGTCAGTTGACCACCTTACAAGAAAAAATATTTCTGGGAATCTGGGAAGTTTCTGTCTTTGCTACCCCACCTTCTGTTGATTCAGCATAAGATAAGTGAATCCTCTTCCACACAAAGCCTGCACATGAACTGGGTGCTCCTTCAGGATCGCAGTAAAGTCAAAGATGGCAGTCTTCCATTGGCCCAATAAAGCATAACATCTTGCCCTCTCCAGCAGGGAATCTATAGCTCTACCATCTAAGAAATAATGAGTTATGATCACTAGTTCACCCAAAAACGTACATTCATACATGTAATTATTAACTTTATTACTTGATGTTGTTTCAAACAAATGTAAAACTTTGATTCTTCCATGGAACACAAAAGGGGATGTTAGGAACAGTGTTACCCTCAGCAACCATTCCCTTTCATTGTATGGAAAATAACATTTTGCCTAACATCCTTGTTATGATCCACAGAAGAAAGAAAGTCACAAGGGTTTGGAACAACAACATTATGAGTAAATTATGACAGAATTGGTCATTTTTGGGTTAACTATTCACAGAGTTCAAGGTTATTTTTTTCTCTTTTTAAAAAGTTCTTAATGAACCATTTCTGTTAACTGATTATGAGACTTACATGCAGTACAGAAAGTACAAATACCAAGATAATATTATATAATGAAATCAATTACACAATCAAGCAACTAAAATTTGCAGAGCTGAAGAGGAAACAAATTTTTGAACAAAACAATACAATCATTTTTTCCATCCCCTATTATGTAATAGAATAATGAAACAAGTTTAGTTACAATTGACCATGGTAACTGTTACATCCCTGGACATATTT
Organism: Moxostoma hubbsi; assembly: GCA_032164185.1. Lineage (NCBI taxonomy): Eukaryota > Metazoa > Chordata > Actinopteri > Cypriniformes > Catostomidae > Moxostoma > Moxostoma hubbsi. The sequence goes on along the minus strand of JAVLUX010000020.1, from coordinate 19,877,571 downwards.
TAAGTGTAGTATTATTTGTGACAATTTGTATGCATTTTCTCATTGGGGAGGTGTTACGTCCCCTCTCCAGCCTCAGATAAGTTGTTATATTCTCTTGTGAATTTGCTATAGATCGCTTGAGATTGCATCCTATTGAGTGAACTGTCGTTAAAAGGTAATATGATAACAATTTTAGAGTAATCTGTAGTGAATTAAGTAATGTACCCAACACAATGGGACAATAACAAGACATATTTACCTGAAGCCATTATGGCAATGGACAAATAGGCTACAGCTTCCTTTATGGCACTTTTGGCCTGTTGGTCACACAGAATACGTTTTGAGGCAGTGTGACAATGTTTTTCTAGAAGTGTTCTGTCTTGTAAAGCTGTTACAGAAAGAAGGGGACGTAGACAGCTAGTGTCTCCAGAATTAATTAGCTTCTTTAGGAGCTGTAATACATCAGACAGAATAATATTTTATTATTATAGAAACACTTAAAAAGTTCCAATGCAATTTAACTGAGGGGAGCTGCTGGTGAAATACAAGTTTTTCACCTGATAGGCATTATAGAGGAAGCCACGATGTAGCTGCAGTATTGCAAGGCGTGCAATAATAGGTGGTCGTGGAACTGTATGCTCAATGTTGAGAAGAAGACGGTAGGCCTCCTCAACACGACCCAGCTGATACAGAGCATCTGCTGTGAGAATCTGTGGTCCATCAGCACCGGGTTGTAACTCAATTAGGAGAAGAGCTAAAGCATGCACACCAACTGCAGTTCTGAAACAGGAAGTCCAATAAGAGATAAAGCCAAAAAGCAAGAGATAGCAAGGCAATGAACATTTGATCAGAATCAGAAAGCTGCAAATGTACCTTTGCCTGTTGGTGGAGTGGTTCTGCTCCTTCTCGTGTTGTACTCTGTGTGGGATTAGGTCAGCTTTCTGCTCTCCAGTCCCCTCAAGCATGACCCTCCCCTGTTCCAGTAACACAGTGCACAGCAACCCACGGTAGTTCCATGGCACCAGGCACCTAACAGTTAAAGCAGTGTCCTGCAACTGTAATTGGCTTGCTGTAACATAATCCAGAGCAGTCAGGTAGTATGAGTCAGCCATCATACGTAGGATTCCCCTACCGCAAAGTGCACGCACACAGCTGGGCGGGTGAGGAGTGTTATGCTCAATCACTGCCTGGAAATCCTCCAGAGCGCCTTTATGGTCTTCAGTGAAAAGACGGGAAAAACCCCTGAGCACTTGCACTGTGTTCTGGTAGCTCTGCTGTGCTGGAGTGGCTAGCTGGCAGCTTATGGAAAGAGCTTCTCTATGTTCCCCACGCAGAAGAAGGCAATCTGCCAGACGCACACGCATCTCCCGACCTCCTCCGTCCATCTCTAAGTGACAGAGAACTCGCAGTTGAGCAATAACAGGATCCAACAACTCAACTCCTTTGGATGAGCGTATGTCAGGCCTTGCAAGAACCACCTCCCTGAACTCTGAGACACCCTTTTCCACCTGTTGACGCAGTTGGATACGAGCTGCCAAACCTATGCTATTGTCAAAGAAGAGGCTTTGGAACTGCTGTCTCGCTGTTGCTGGATGAAGTGCAAAACTGTCACCCAGGTCTTTGCAGACTTCGATTGCTCGTCCTCCTGCTGAAAAATGGGCAACTGCTCTTCTCATCAGTAGACTTGCTCTTTTCTCTGGTGTCATTACCTGCTCGGCATATCCATTAGGTGAGTTTGTCTTGACCTGTGAGTCACCAACCTGAAGAGCCAGGGACAAAGCTTCAGCACTTTCTGCAAACTTTCCTGATGAGAACAAAACTGCAGCTTTAAGTTCTCTTACTTGAATATCTTCTGCTGAAAGGGCAAGTAAAAACTCAACTGCTTCATGGCGATCAACGTCTTCACTCTTTTGTGTGCAATTAATTGTTTTCACCCTATGGCCTTTAGTATGGAGAATAGAATATACGTGAGACATTTGCTCACAAAAGGCTTTAATTAATAATGGCACGTGCTGAGTTTGTCTTTCTTTGACAAGTCTAATAGTTTCTGATTTATTTCCACAAAAGGCCTGCAGATAGAACTGTGGACCTTTAGGGTTGTGAGGATCTGAGAGCAAGCAGGCCAGTGCTCTTGTTAGCTCCAGAACTAACCGTGTGCGACCCTCAAGCCGGGGCATTTGTTTTCCCTCTAGGAGAGCGGAGCACCGGGCAAAGATCTCATCTGAGCCATGACCTGTCCCCTGCAGGACAGACTCCATTTTATAAAGTGAAGCAGAAATATTATTGGGGCATAATGTAGACAGAAAGACAGCGACAAGACCTTTGCTGAGGCCCTCGACTGAATTCTGTGACACTCCATCAAGCCAGGCCTCCAGTGTTGCGATCACCTCCTCTAAATGGCAAGTTTCAAGGCCACGCATGTGTGCTACAGTGGATCCGGCATGATTCCAAAAAGCATAGGTGTACAGAGCTGCAGCTCTCCCCGGATCCCCAGAGGACAAGACTTTGTCCCCCTCTTTGCACAGTTTAGCTCCTTGATGTAAGGCATTCATCTCCTCAGTCTGTAATCCTATTCACATTTGGACAACATTACCCTCCACAGAGTTCCTCAAAGAAATTTTGGTTAAAGTACATTACTGAAAGGCATAATCTGTCCTAATCTCATCACCAATAGCACATGTACATCACCCAAACGTCTATTTGATGTGTGTGTTTATATCTGGAGGACCTATATTTTAGGTTGTTTACTCATCTTCAATATGACTATAAGATGTTTCCTCGAGGATGTCAAAAAATATTCATCAGATGTCTTTGAGATGTTTATGATCTAGAATGTAAGTAAATATGCTCTTTTTAAGATGTTTAGCAGATGTTAATTAGATTGTGATGCTTTACCAGATGATACGTTCTTAAACACGTGTGACACCGCGCACACATGCATGGATGTTGTATTTTGGTTTTGCTATATGAAACGCATAATTTAAATTAATTTAATCCAGTTGATCTCAGTTCAGGAGATTCAGGGGTGCCAGAAAACAGTTAAACTTTCAACGTACAGAGTAATGTGAACAAACAACATGGCAGAGGAGTTTGTCTTAGGAGAAAAGCCAACAAAACAACATCTGGTAAGAAACCTAATTAAGTTTTTACATTGAAACCTGTTTGAATCAAAAGATTCTCTAGTTTCATCCGATTTGTCATTTTTTAAAATTTAGCAATTTATTACTAAACACAATGTACACTAATGTTTACCTTAGCTAATTTTATCCTTAGAAATCCTATATTTACTGTGCATTATCACACTATGAATCAATGGGTTCATCCAAAATCTGAAAAATTTTGCATTCAGAGGCTTAATATTAAAACTGTTCAGAGACTAGTTCTGACAGACAGCACACTAGAGGTTAATTCATTCACTAAAGGGATACAATAGGAAGTAAGGGAGCATCCTAAAGCTCTCGATGTAGTACAATCCCTCCTAAAATCTGGCCAAAAGTTATTTTTCAGGAAAATGCACACAGCAATCATTTTTGGGTCTCTCAGGAGGTTAAACAGACATATTGGTGATTTACATGTGCTATCTGGGATATTACTAGCATACAATGAAGTTAAAGGGGTCATGAAATGGAGAATAACATTTTCTGTGATATTAAGGCATATAAGAGGTAACTGTACTATAAAAACATACTGTAATTTCAGAACTAAAACTATAGTTTTTATATATATACATATATATGTGTGTATATATATATATACATATATATGTGTGTATATATATATATACATATATATGTGTGTATATATATATATACATATATATGTGTGTATATATATATATATATATATATGTGTGTATATATATATATATATATATATATATATAGTTGCCACCCTACTGAAACACCTCATGGTAGCGCGGTTACTCACCTCAATCTGGGTGGCGGAGAACAAGTCTCAGTTGCCTCCGCTTCTGAGACAATCAATCCACGCATCTTATCACATGGCTTATTGTGCATGACACCGTGGAGACTCGCAGCATGGGGAGGCTCATGCTACTTTCCGTGATCCATGCACAACTTACCACACGCCCCATTGAGAGCGAGAACCATTAATCATGACCACAAGGTGGTTAACTCCATGTGACTCTACCCTTCCTAGCAACTGGGTCAATTTGGTTACTTAGGATACCTGGCTGGAGTCACTCAGCACACCCTGGATTCGAACTAGCGACTCCAGGGGTGGTAGTCAGCATCAATACTTGCTGAGCTACCCAGGCCCTCTCCCACCTGCGCTATTTTTAATTGTTGGTGTATGTAAAAAATAGGACACCTTTGACCACTTCAGTGTGTTTCCAGTGATATGCGCCTAAGTGCACCTACAGTATGTATGTGCGTCATTTCACTGTTCTTTGGACTTTGTGTGTCCGTGTTGTTTCGGCTCATATCAGTGCCAATTGTTTGTGAACCGTCATATGATTCAAGCTTTGCAAAGGAACTGTTATTGAAGGATGGACCAGTTAATAAAATAAACACTTAATAAACACTTCAAAAACAATTAAATAAACTGTTTCATTCACGAATATTACAAATGTCATGACTGTTTGACAGATTTATGGTGCTGAGCGTTAACAGTGAAATTAACAGTTTAATATATTCCGATGCAATGTGTTGGATGTGTGTTGTGTGTAAACCTGCCATTTAATTTTATAATGTTGTGGAGCTTGTTCATTCTCCTCTGATTGAATTTGCTGAATTTGAGGGACTGCATGATGTAAGCCAATCAGAACAGTGGGTGTTTACGTTGAAGTTTTTAGAATTCGCTTAGGCCAAAACAGAGTGTTTCAGACAGGGTCAAAAACTGAGTGGAAATTGATCATGTATTACTACATTTAGATTTGTTTTTGTTTTGGTGCAAAGAAAACTTTCATAACATTACCACTGGACCTCAGGGAAGATAATACATTATAAAAAAATACAAATAAAAAAAGCACTTCATGACATCTTTAAATATGAATTGCCTTTGGAACTGGCAGACTGCCTTTTCTTTTTTAAAATGAACATTTTGTCATTATTTACTCATTCTCTCAAAGTTCCAAACAACCTGTATGACTTGCTCTCTTCTGTGAAACACAACATAATGTTAAGTAGAATGTTTGCCTCAGTTACCATTCACTTTCTTTTTATGGGAAAAAAAATTCTGCCTAACATCTCTGTGTTCCACAGATGAGAGAAAGTCATACGCGGATTGGAATAACAAGAAGATGAGTAGATGATGACAGAATTTTCTTCTTCTTTTTTTTTTCCTCTCCGGTGAACTATCACTTTAATGAATGTCATCACAACAATTTACCACAAATAGAGTAGTGCGTTATATCGTCCATAATAAACATGCGGTCGTAAACACCTTTTCATTATATTTTACTCACCTATGTCTGTGAAAGGGTAGTCCAAAAACTCTGGTCGACACCAGCTGTTTTTTTAGATGTCAAAGGCACCGCAAAGTATATTAAGTTGGATTATCGATTAATCATTTACATATAGCCAATTTATCCCAGCCATATGTCAAATAACGTCTATTTGTCAAAGACGAGCTTTATGTTCAGACCAGGTGCAGATAAAAGAAGCGCTCTCTGAAACTTAATATGTCGACCCCATAAGTGAAAGACGGTACGACAAAACATAAAAGAAAACACTAAATTTAAGACTTAGAAATGTTGTAAATAACCAACGACTCGTAATATATAGTTTTGACCAGATGCTCGCCTGATTCCTTTTATATATATATATATATATATATATATATATATAAAAAAAACATGTAACTGCTCGAATTACTCGCATCTAGTTAAGTTGCACATCGTGTCAGTCTTCGTTCTAAACTCGTGTCATGAAATGCTTCAGCGACGAATAGGAAAAAACGGTTTAGAGAGCTATATCATCTTCATTCAGTCAACTGTTTCTTTTATGTGTTCCACTTAAATTCCAAACGCTTTCATAACACGCTTCAGCCAGCATGCGTTCAGTGGTTGCCATGGAAACGTCAAACTAGACAGGGCGGTCACCAATTGAAAGTGGTCTACGTTCTGCTCACTACGAAAGACGGAGCTCTGAATGGAGCATGACATCAGTTTAAGTGTAGCCTTCACTAAAAGTCTTGTGAAAGGGCCCTTTTGTGAAATAATTAACACTCTTACTTTTGTTTGGATCAACATTTCGAGTAGCGTCCTCTTGCCGAAGTGCCCTTCAAGGGCACATAACTGCTATTTGGAAAAACGCCCACTGTCTCGGCAAATTTAAAGCAATAATCGGGGAGGGGGTCAATAGAAGTCAAATGAAAATTAATTCATTGTTTACGCACCCATGTGTTGTTGTAACCCTATGGGTCATTCTATGAAACGGGTGCCATTTGTGTCTGCAACGTTTGATGAGAAGCATAAGGCACAAAAAATGTCCCAAAGTGTGTTTTCAAAGCTTAAAGTTATTTTAAAAAAACTATTCTTAATGATTAACATACTATTTTAATAATTTGTCATTAGTACATGGCCAATTTCACATGTCTGTGTTGGCCAACGTGACATTTGCATCTAAAATATCACCAAATAAGTTAAATATTTTTTTCACATTTTTTTTTTCAGGATTTTATTTGTGTTCCTGTATACATAAGATATATTTATTCAAAATAAACCTTGTTTTTTGTAAATATTTAATGATTTGTGTGTGTCCCTCAGTTTGACTTACCACCCTAGCACACTAACTCACAACACAAAATAATGCACTGTTGCTTTAAATGACATCACAAAGCAGAAGTGACATAATTTGAGTCTTGTAGCCACCAAGAACAAAAGCAGGCAAGTACATTTTCAACAGAAATCTGGTTATAAATGTGAATTAACATCCAAAGATGTTATCATATATTTTGATTCAAAAACTACTTCTGTAAATTTTATGATTAATCTTATGATTTTATTAGGTAAATTTCATATTCATAAGAGTAAAATTAATAAGTCTAAGCCTTGTTTGTAGGTTTCTTTGGCTGATTTTCAGTTGTATATTGAGTCTCTTAAATGTATTGATACAATTATATTTGCCAAAGATTTGAACCTAATTGAATAGTGATCTATTATATACTGTTTTTTCTTTTAAGTAGTACCATTTACTGGTTTCTAACTTTCTTTAGAAAAAAAAGTTTTATATCTAGAAATAGTTAGTCTTACCCCTTTTTATTTTAATTTTAATTATGTTTATTTTTTTACTTGTTTTTTGCTCTTTTACTGTAAGCTAACCTTGTAATATCTTGATTGGTATCTTTTTGGATGTCATGTTGTTGTTGTAATTTGTTGTATGTTTGTCTAATGTTTAATAAAAAACAAACAAAAAAAAAAAACAAAAGCAGGCAAATACTGACATTCTTTTACATTGTTTATTTGTTGCTTTTTCATGTTAGGCAGTGTCCGTGAAGCTCAAACAAACCACGCAAAATAGATAGGGAAAACTTTTTTTATCAAAAAAAAATTACATTATTAATCCAAAGAAAATTATATTTCAGATTTAATGCATTTATCCTATGTGAGGAACTTGACCACATGTGAGATCTGCGGCCATTTTGGGATGAAATTTACCACCCCGTCACATGTTTTATTGTGACGTGGTGGTAAGGGATGTGATGGGGTGGTTCTGCTTCCCGTTTGAAAGTGAGGATGTGTGAAATCAAGGATTCTAATATAGGCTAATCAGTTTATTTTCCGTTAACTTAACCCTGTTTAGTTCATTCACTCACTCACACACACACTCACATGCTCACTATCAATTTCAGTCACTCACTCACTCACTCACTATCTATTTTAGTCACTCATCATTCATTCACTCACTCACTCACTATCTATTTCAGTCACTCATCACTCACTCACTATCTATTTCAGTCACTCATCACTCACTCACTCACTCACTCACTCACTCACTCACTCACTCACTATCTATTTCAGTCACTCATCACTCACTCACTCACTCACTCGTTCGCTCACTCACTATATATTTCAGTCACTCATCACTCACTCACTCACTCACTCGCTCACTCACTCACTATATATTTCAGTCACTCATCACTCACTCACTATCTATTTCAGTCACTCCTCACTCACTATATATTTCAGTCACTCATCACTCACTCACTCACTCACTCACTCACACACTATCTATTTCAGTCACTCATCACTCACTCACTCACTCGCTCACTCACTCACTATATATTTCAGTCACTCCTCACTCACTATATATTTCAGTCACTCATCACTCACTCACTCACTCACACACTATCTATTTCAGTCACTCATCACTCACTCACTCACTCGCTCACTCACTCACTATATATTTCAGTCACTCCTCACTCACTATATATTTCAGTCACTCATCACTCACTCACTATCTATTTCAGTCACTCACTCACTATATATTTCAGTCACTCCTCACTCACTATATATTTCAGTCACTCATCACTCACTCACTATCTATTTCAGTCACTCACTCACTATATATTTCAGTCACTCATCACTCACTCACTCACTCGCTCACTCACTCACTATATATTTCAGTCACTCCTCACTCACTCACTCACTCACACACTATATATTTCAGTCACTCATCACTCACTCACTCACTCGCTCACTCACTCACTATATATTTCAGTCACTCCTCACTCACTATATATTTCAGTCACTCATCACTCACTCACTATCTATTTCAGTCACTCCTCACTCACTATCTGTTTCAGTCACTCATCACTCACTCACTCACTCACTATCTATTTCAGTCACTCCTCACTCACTGTTTCAGTCACTCATCACTCACTCACTCACTATTTATTTCAGTCACACCTCACTCACTATCTATTTCAGTCACTCATCACTCACTCACTATCTATTTCAGTCACTCCTCACTCACTATTTATTTCAGTCAGTCACTCACTCACTATTTATTTCAGTCACTCACTCACTCACTATCTATTTCAGTCACTCCTCACTCACTATTTATTTCAGTCAGTCACTCACTCACTATTTATTTCAGTCACTCACTCACTCACTATCTATTTCAGTCACTCCTCACTCACTATTTATTTCAGTCACTCACTCACTCACTATCTATTTCAGTCACTCCTCACTCACTATCTATCTCACTCACTCACTCACTCACTCACTCACTCACTCACTCACTCTCTGTGTTTAATGAATAATGTTACATTTTAAAACATTTGCAGATAGATCTGTCTCATCATGGATCCCTGAGTGCTGCTGAGAGACAACGGTGATGCCGTGCAGGTCGGGATGCTGATCCTGAGAGTAGGCAAAAATATCTAGAGAGTGAGCGTCAGAGATGGAGACGGGATGTAGAGCAAGGAAAAAAGAAGATTAGTGATCTAAGTGAGCAAGGGAAGCATCAGCTGCGTAAAAAGTGGAGGAAGCAGAAAAAGAAGAGAAAAGAGAAAGCAGTGGCTAGGAAGCACAGTCTGGACACCTTTCCTCTGAGTCCAGATCCCGTCCAACAGTTCAAGCAGCAGTTAGGATCTTCAAGGTCAGGGTAGTGTGCAGTTAGGGTTATAAATAAATGGACACATGTAGAGAATAAGAAGCAGGCCTATCGTTGATGAGCAATTGTTTTTACATATGGTGTACATCACTTAAACCCCTAAGTTACCAGTAGATTTTTGTTTTGTTTCAGGCAACATAAAGAAGGAAAGTGAATTTCCAGGAAGAACAGGGATACACTATGCAAAGAAATTGAAAAACTAAAGAAATCACTAGAGAAGGAAAGAAAACGCGCTGACAAATACAGAAAAAGATATAATGACTCTCCTTGTTCAAAAATAAATGAATTAACTAAGACAGGCAGAGTAAGCTCCAAAATCAGAAAAACACTACTCTAAGTACTGTAAAGCAAGAAAAGAAAAGGGAAAAACAACTAATAGCAAAGGTAACAGCAGGGAGGATTGTGAAGAAGTACAGGCTACAAGGATATGCCGATAATGCCCTCAGATTTTCAAAGAAGCATCACAGTATTCAGAGTGAAGACCTCTGTTCCACCAACAGAAATCCCACAAATAGGTTCACTGCTGCTTTCAAGTCCAAAGTCAAAACCTTCTTCACCTGAGATGACAACAGTCAGATAACGACTGGATGAAAACAAACAATTACCAGGAACAAGGTGAAGAAGCAGAAAAGGTTTCTGGTTGACACAATGAAAAATCTTCACAAAAAAATTTGCACCGAAAACAACATATCATACTCCCTTTTCTGTAAGCTTCGCCCATTTTGGGTTGTACATCCCACTCTCTCTGTTCGGAACACATGTCTGTGCAAGATCCATGAAAATCTCAGATTTGTCGTTGAGAAATTGCATATTTTGAGGCTCATAGATACTTCAAATCTCGAGAGTTTGACTAAAATGATAACCTTTGACACCTCAAGGAAAATGTGCATGTATGATGAGTGTGAGGAATGCAAAGACAAGACTGTTCAGCTCTCCAGATTTGATGGCTCAGCAAAGGTTGCATTCACTCAATAGGCCACAGCAGAGAAAGCAAGGGAAGATGCGAGAGGGGGGAGGGCCACAGGGGCGTTAGCCTGGAGAGTCATGGAAGACGGGATGGCCTCCTCGTCCTTCAAACCCTCGAGTAGGCCCGCATTGTCTTCGTCACCAGAACCAGCTGGCTCATTGGCGAACGAGGGGTCCCCTGAGAGAATGACCTCGGGGAACGAGTTGTAAAATTGCCTATATCTTTACACAAAAGAGGTTAGTAAGTGATTTTATCACACTAAATGCATGTTTTTGGCTATACTTTTGAAACTAAATGTTGAGTATTTTAACATTTTTGGATTGGCTTGAAGATTTGAAGAAAAGAAAGGATGAGTCAAAATGAATGTTGGTTGTAATCAACATTATTCCACAAATGCTGTCGATTGAGCTCAAATTGTATTGAATAAGGAATATTTCTTTAAACAGGGAGATCACCTTCAATGCTTCTTTTTTCTGAAATAATACATAAATATGATGTGGAGAGTCACTGAAGATATTTGGAAGGGCAAAATTATGTTTCATATTTCCCAGAGCAAATAAGTTTCTTAGAAACATACTACAACCATACAGGTTTGAAAATATGCTTGGCCTATATGGTTGTATACAAGCTTGGAAAAACTGCACAGTTTTCAAAAACCACAACAAAAAACTGAGTCAGAATGCTTTTGATTTCCAGTGTGGTTCAAACAGAAGTGAGATGAACCGTCACAGGAGGGGAATTTCCTTTTGTATTGTTCAGAAGCCACAGTAAAGTGCTGACATTTACTGAACTTAATGTCAGTACTTTTCTCTGCCAGGACTCTTTCCTGTGGGCTAGGATTCTAAAAAATATAAATTCTACATCTAGAGATGCAAGGATGCACCCACACCAAGATGGGAGCACAACCCATGTTTTTTGGTGGTGAATCCAAGAATTTTGGTTGAGGTTTCAGAATTTTATGTGTGACGTATTGAGCACTCAAATTGAATTTTTCCCCAGACTCTGTATTTTAGGTGATGAGGTGGTCATTAATTTAGGGGATGGATACACAAAACATTTATGTTTTCAATTATATATTAATTTTATATAATTTGATTCCGCATTTTCTGTTATGTTTATTTAATTTGTTGAATGGAATCAATAAAAATTGTTAATAAAAAAAGTATTGTACATTTATTAAGAAAAGATAAAATATACATTGTTGGGACAAAATGAGTGTGAAATAATACTTAATGTAAAATATGACTGAGAATGAATCATCTTTAGTGCCTGTGATTATCCTATCAACCGTGTTTATCCTGAAAACCAAAAAAAGTATCTTTATAAGTCCATAGTAAATACAATAAATATTTAGAACATGTTTTAGATTAAAATATGAAAGGTTAAATTGCTCTTTAAATATTCACATTAGTACAGTATAGTGGTCACTAAATGTGGCTGTGACCAAGAACATGGCACTAACCAAGGCTGTGACCAAGAACATGGCACTATACAATATTACTTTGTTTAACATTATGCAATATATTTATATTTAACTATGGCTCACAGGTCCTTGTCAAATAAAATAAGTACAAGTGTCTGCAATACAGAGTTCCCTGTACATGATTGCAAAGTTCAACTGTAGCTCTCACACATGGAGATGGAGTCAAGATAAGGTAGTTTTTATGCTCTCTTGCAGTTGCTGTAGCTTCTCTTGCAGTTCCTGTGCACACCCTGACAGGTTCATGTAGTGTAATGTTGAGTAGATATTCTCCAGCTCTGCTCCACTGCTTTGGCTCCACAGACGTAGCATTCGGTACTGCTTTTCTAGATAGGACGGGCCTGTCTCCAGTTCTATCCTCTCCATCTGATCATCTGTCACAGAAAGAAGCCTCAGAAACTCCTTCCAGCGTTGTACAGGGATTTCTCTGATGATTGTGTAGAGTACTGGTGCTGGCCAATATTCCTTCTGCAGTGCCTGCAGCACTGGGGGAAAGCATATAGATATGACTGTTAGATATAGATGAATTGGTATAACCAGTAAATAATGGATTTATGTGTAAAAGGTTGAGAAACACTTATGATATGTGAAAATGGTCCGTACAGTTTGAGGCAAGCTCCCATATTAAGCATTTGATCTTTTTTATTGGTGCCTAATCATAACAAATAAAAGGGAAATGAAAGGGAGACTGATACAAAATTCCTCATTGTTTTTTATTCTTGTGCGTTCCAAAAATTCTCTGCTATTATCTCTATTTAATTTACAACTTTTAATGTTGCCAATTTAATGTGGGGTAGTAAGGCTAAAAAGTTGCTAAAATGTGAGGGTTATTAGAAGTTAAAGTCTGTTGCCCTATCTGATTAGACAATTCTAAGAAGTTCTTTGATGTTGAATTTGATCACCTTGCCTCCAGGCTTAGCATAAAATTTCACAAACGCCTACATGATTAATAAATAGATAAGGCACAAGAAATACTTGCCCCTGTAATTTATTTGGAAAATAATAATCAGAAAAGCAATTTCAGTGTAAGATTCAGACATTTTTAAAACAGAGAATACACCTTAATGGTGCAGTCAGTGATTTGCTTTGTTAGTTGCATACATTTTAAAAAGAAAGAAAATTATTTTTGAAGGATTAGGTTTAAAATGAAGTACACTCACATAAGATGAAAACTCTAGTTTTATTACTGATATCTTAGAGAAAAAGATAATTTATGTGCACATTCACGAGCATCGTCATGTTGAGATTCCATGACAAGCTGAATATTACTTGCTTTATCTCGAAAATCCTCTGATGTGTTGGAATGAATCAATCATGTCTGACTGTAAATAAATAATTTTTACAATGGCTTTGGTAACTGAAAACTTTTACTTTGGTGTGCGTCTTTGCTGCATCTATGGCGGTAGGTGTCATAAACAAATATATTACTGAGTTCACTTTTTATCTTAATATACACCCACTGAGCACTTTATTAAGGAACACTATGGTCTTAATAAAGTGCCTGACATGTTCTTCTACTGTTATAGCCCATCCGCCTCAATGTTTGACATGTTGTTTATTCTGAGATGATATTCTGATCACTTAAATTGTAAAGAGTGGTTATCTAAGCTACCGTAGACTTTGTCAGTTTGAACCAGTCTAGCCATTCTCTGTTGACCTCTCACATCAACAAGGCATTTCCGCCCACAGACCTGCCGCTCACGGGATTGTTGTTTTTTTTTTGGCAGCTTTCTAAGTAAATTCTAGAGACTGTTGTGCATGAAAGTCCCAGGAGATTAGCAGTTACATAAATACACAAATCAGCCCATCTGACACCAACAATCATGCTATAGTCACTGAGAACATATTTTTAGATTAATTGAAGCTCATGACCTGTATCTGCATGATTTTATGCATTGCAATGCTGCCACATGATTGGCTGATTATATAATTGCATAAATAAGTACTAAGTGAGTGTATATGCATAGTTACATTTTGGGTCTCCAATTGCAATCAAAGGAGTCATGATGCTCTGCCAGTCTCCACTAAAGAGGCTGTGTGGGTAGTTGGTCACTGGAGTTCCCGAGCAAGCTTTAATGGTGGTTTTATTGCAGGCTGAGACATTTCTGACCTTTAGGTGTAAACAAATGTTATTAAGATAACGTTGGTAATCAAACATGTAAAAAAAACTAAAAAACATATGCATCATAAAAGATAATAAAATATAAATAATCCTAAACAACATTTTTACAGAAATACAAACCATAGTTGAGGGAATGTTGATTTGGTGATTTGGGTGATCTGCTGAAACAAAGAAAAACTAAATTGACCAAACACCTCAAATATTACCATATTCAGATCTCAAATCACAAAATAAACTAATAAAATTAAACTAATTCACTTAAAGACACAACAATGCTTCATTTATTTCAACCAAATTAAATGCATGTATGTGTACCTGGTTGAATCTGAACGTTTGGATGTGTGCCAACATGCCGTCTTTTCCTATATAATACCCATATAATAAGAAGACAGAGAAGACTACCCAGTACAGCCACAATGATCAATGACACCAACAAGCGCTGGTAATGGGGAGATAACCTATAACCTAAAAAAAACAAACAATGTCAGGCACAGAGATAAAGGGGAAAATATTCAAAAAAGGTGTAAAATGTATTTCTTACAATTTATAATGATATTGTTTATCAGTATTTGTGTATTTCAATAATATTTCAAAATTACCTTGTGGTCCACTGTTATTGAGTATAGCCTCGTTATTGCAGCTTAATCTGAAATAAATTACATGAACCAACAGAAAATTAACACTGATAATAGATTAGATATTCAAGATATTTTGGCTCAAAACACTGTTTCTGCACTAAAAAAAAGTGATATTATATTATGAACGTAATGAACGTAACACATTTATATATATATATATATATATATATATATATATATATATATATATCTTATATATAGCTTACCTTTGTTTATGCTTCCTTTCTAAGTGCCGATAAAAGTTTGACATGTTCCCAGCCGTCTCGGTAAGCATTGCATTGCAAAATTTACATACTGCTGTTTGCTTTCTTTTGGACACTTTTTTGCAGAACTCTTTGTGGTTTAGATCAGTGTTTCCCAACATGTTTTCTGCCATGACACACTTTTAACCCCATGGCACAGCACTATCCCACATAATAACCATCATTGATTGTTTTACTTTTTAAGGACTTGTCCATGTTTTCTGTCTGTCTTAGTAGCGTGAACTCGTAATGTTGGAAATTTGGCTATGCAAAAAACACAAGTAACATTTATAATGTTACGCTGTATAATGAGGTCACAGATGCCAAAAGTGCTATTTGGATAATGAAAAATCAACAAATTTGTATCTTTTCCATTTTGTAGAGTTGTTCTTGCAAATACATTTTTACACAAATACATTTTTACACAAATACACTACAATTGAGTGACGATGAAGCATCCTTTTGTGGGCATGTGAGGAGTTGCGTTTGACAGCGGACTAGAGTTTGTTAGAACAATAATGTTTTGATGGACAAAATATAAAAACTGGTTGCATAAAATACTTTGTCTGGGAAAATTTACTGAATTGGCAATTTCAAACTCTTCTGCTATTTCTATGCCTTCACTAATGTACTGGAAAAAAATATTTCACAATCGTATTTTAACTAATTACACAATGATGACTCATAGACATTATAGACATTACAGTTTCATCTTCTGTTAATGCATGATTTTCTGTAAAGCTGCTTTGAAACTAATAATGGGACTTTTCCACTGCACGGTACAACTCGACTCAGCTCGCTTTTTTGGGGTTTTCCACGGTGGATAGTTCCTGATACTTTTTTTTAGTACCATCTCGGTCGAGGTTCAAAGCTAGCCGAGCTGATACTAAATGTGACGTCAAAATCCTGCAGCTCACTGATTGGTCAGGGAGAATCGTCACTACCAGCGTCACTGGATTTCTGACACGCATCATCAACCCGCTAGTTTTAAAGTTAGTAACAGCGATAACAGTATAATTTGTTCACGCGACTTTCGAATTGTGAAAAAAGAAATGACTGTGCGCAAAACCAGGCTGTGGTCAATAAACAAGGTGCAGACGGTCCACTAGTTAGCATTGAGCGAAACTTAAAAGTCTTTCAGGAAGTGTCTCAGCTGTTGGCCGCACATGGCTACCACAGGACCTACCGACAGTGTAGGGAAAAGGTAAAAAAACTCAAAAGTGACTACAGAACCATCAAGGAAAAGTGGAAGTGGTTCAACCAAATGGACGCTATCTAAACCGTGAGCAATGGGAGGGAAATTGCCCTGGACTCAGCCACGATGGAGGATGATATGTTTTGTTACGTTAACTCTATACTCCGCTTGAAAGCTTTATTCACTTTATTTAGTTGACCAGCAACTGGAAGCTTGCTTCTAAAACAACCACGCAAATTGAACTGTTACACTTGTGTAAAATCACCATGCAACAACTGATTTATGCTGCACAATGAGCTAGTAGCCAACAGCTAGCGGTTGTTATTGTTTTGTCAGTTTGTGTCATGTTCAAGATGATGTCACGGCAGTAGAGGCGGCGCAACTATTACGATCAGCCTATAACTCCACCCACGTTGATGCGGCACTAAACTGCAGTGGAAACGCTAGCTCAGAAAAGTCAAGTGAGAAGAGTTGAAGGCGAGTCGAACGTAACGTGTAGTGAAAAAATGCTATATGTGTGTTGTGAAAGGCGCTATACAAATAAAAATGACTTGACTTGACTTTCTTCTCCTGTCTCCTGCATTCATTTTCTTGGGGTGCATGTGCAGGGGAGGGGAGGGGTGACAGCCATTAACAGTAACAAAAAGTTCAAATTAGAAACAAGTCAAGTTACTGCTTGCATTTGAAGCAGGGAGTTCCCCGTCTGTCGCTCACTTCGACGTTGTGTCGAAGAAGCGACACTAGGGGTCTCTCTTGAGCACCGAAAAAATCTTTACTATGAAAAAAGGCCAACGAGAAATTGGCAGCCAGTATTTGAATACCCTGCCTCCGGACAGTTCATTCAGGAAATTTTCTTCGGAGCCGATGGTAGTGTATGCAGTCGGCTGCGAGATACACACCAGTTCTCTATCCTCTGACGCTCTGTGTGAAGTTGGATTGACGGCGCATTACAGTGTCTTTCTCCTTCTCTGCATAGCAGTGCAGCTTTGACCCTGGGCGCTTCGACAGTGCAGAAAAATAACTCTTCATTGAGTTTATTAAAAGAGTGATTTTCTTGTAAAAGAGTATATTCCTCTAAAAGAGCAAAACACAGCGGCGTTGAACGTCCTTTTCAGGACGCGTCTTTTTAAAGATGCCCTTCCACCCCTGTGTTGTTCCTGGATGCGGTAGAGTGCTCTCCGCTTCAGACGGCCACAGGTGTTGTCTCGTGTGTCTGGGCAGCGATCACACGAGGGTGCGTTTCTGGATGGCTCATGCTCTCACTGCGAGAGCATGACCATGGCAATGTTGCGGTCACGGCTTGCTTTCAACCAAAGCACCCCACTTTTTTCCCGGAGGTGCACGATGAGCTGACATCATCATGGAGAGCACCCCTCTCCACTCATCACAACACCACTCGCTCATCCGCTACCCTCGACGGCAGAGCGGCCCATGGTACACGGCGATTCCCCAGGTGGACAGGGCAGTTGCGCTCCACTTACGCCCCAGAAGCCCTACCACCTGGTGGGGTTGCCCTGTACTCCCCTCCAAGGCCTGTAGGACAACATCCTCACTCACTGCGAAGGCCTACAGCGCCGCTGGATATGCCGCTTCCGCCCTGCATGCCATGGCCCTCCTGCAAGTTCACCAGGCCAAGGCGCTCAAAGATCTGCACGGGGGTAGCCCTGATGTCAATGTGCTGCAGGAATTGCGTTCAGCGACCGACCTCGCAGGCGATGGCCATGCTCGTGGTCCAGGAACGTCATCTGTGGCTGAACTTGGTTGAGATGCGTGAAACCGACAAAGCTTGCTTCCTTAACGCCCCTGTCTCCCAGTTCGGCCTCTTCGGCGACATCGTCGAGGACTTCGCCCAGCAGTTCTCCGCGGTGAAGAAGCAGACGGAGGTGATCTCTCACATCCTGCCCCGCCGCAAGCCTGCCGCCATGGGCCATGCCCCGTCTGCCTGCCGAGGGCGTCCTCCTGCGGCTAAAAAACAACCTGCTCTGCCTCAACCCGAGCCCAGCTCTCAGCCCCAGCGTCGAGCACCCTGCAGGAAGCGTATGCCCCCTGTCTCACGGACCCCCTCAAGGACCCGGAAGGCTCCCAGGCGCTCCTGAGACACCCGACCCAGAGTCCGAGATGTTACCTCCGGAGGTGGTAAGACCGCTCCATCCCCCAGTGGAGGGTCGGGAGGAGAATTTTTTGTTGAAGTTATTTAATTTGCCGCACCCCCTAGCCGGGGTCGCAGTACCCACATTCTCAATAACAGAGCTATTTCCTTTGCCTCTGGGTCACCTGGCCCGCAAATGCCGTTCTCACGGCACCTTGCCTCCAGATCTCAACAGTCCCGACTTCCTGAACGCGGTTCCTCCGCCCTCATCCCCACGACTGTTCCCCGGCTGGCCAGTTCAGACGAGTTCAGAGGATGCCTACATCGGACCTCCTCCTCAGTCACTAACCCGCCCCCTGCCGGGTGTGCGGAGCAAGGTAAGTGCTTTGAGTCTTTTCTCAGCACTAGAGCCTCGGGACACACCCTTGCCTCCCGATGCCGCATTACCTGCTCCGCCCCGCTGCGAAACCCCGCCGGGTATGTCAAAAATACTCGTCCCCTTGGTGCCCCTAGCACGGAGTTTGGATGCGTGGCTTTCACTGCCCAACCCGTCACGCTGGCTGGTAATTCAGTTTGCCCTTCGCGGGCGTCCGTTTTACAGCAATACACGGCGAACATGCCAATTTCCTGCGTGCAGAAATCGCTACGCATTTACTCAAACACGCGATAGAGCCTGTCCCTCCAATTGACCGATCTTGGACTTGAGAGTTTTCAACCGGGCTCTACTCAAACTCCCATTCAAAATGCTCATGCAAAAACATATCCTAACTTGCATCCGGCATCTAGATTGGTTCGCAGCGGTAGACCTGAAGGACGCGTACTTCCACGTCTCAATTCTGCCTCGACACCACCCCTTTTTAAGGTTTGCGTTCGATGGCCAGTCATACCAGTACAAGGTCCTCCCCTTCGGCATGTCTCTGTCCCCTCAGTCTTCACGAAAGTTGCAGAGGCAGCTCTTGCCCTGCTCCGAGAAGCCGGCATTCACATACTCAATTACCTCGATGACTGGCTCATCCTGGCCCACTCACGGGAATTACTATGCGCACACAGAGACCAGGTGCTCAGGCACCTCAGCCGCCTGGGACTTCAGGTCAACTGGGAAAAGAGCAAGCTCACCCCGGTTCAGAGCATCTCTTTTGGATGGAGTTAGACTCAGTCTCAATGTCAGCACGACTCACCAACGAGCGTGCTCAGTCAATGTTGAAATGCCTTGCCTCCTTCAGGCCAGGCACAGCGGTCCCTTTAAAACTTTTCCAGAGGCTCCTGGGGCATATGGCATTCTCGGCAGCGGTCGCACCGCTGGGGTTGATGCATATGAGACCGCTTCAGCACGCACAGTGTGTCAATCACCCCCGCCTGCCGCCGGACATTCAAACCCTAGATAGACCTGTGCAATGGGTACACAGCTGCGGGCCATTGGAAAGGGGCCCCGCTGCGCTGGCACATCAATCGCCTAGAGTTGTTGACTGTTTTCCTTGCCCTCAGGAAGTTCCTCCCATTAGTTCAGGATAAACATGTCCTAGTCAGGTCAGACAATGCTTGCCCAGTGGAGAGCGGAGGCTTCACCCCCAGTCGGTCCAGCTAATTTGGGAACGATTCGGCAAGGCCCAGGTAGACCTGTTTGCCTCCCAAGAAACCTCCCACTGCCCGCTCTGGTATGCCCGAATAGAGGCTCCCCTCGGGACAGATGCACTGGCACACAGCTGGCCTGCGGGGCTGTGCAAGTACGCATTTCCCCCAGTGAGCCTTCTTGCACAGGTGCTGTGCAAGGTCAGGGAGGACGAGGAGCAAGTCACCCTAGTGGCTCCTTACTGGCCCACTCGGACTTGGTTCTCAGACCTCATGCTCCTCATGACAGCCCCTCCCTGGCGAAATCCCTCCCGGCCAAGCCTGTTCCCCTCCTGGGATCTCTCAGTGGTCCTCGCGGGCCTCCAGAGATCTCCTTTCAAACCGCAAGACTCAGGGCCCTCTCTCTTAAGCCGGCCCTGCTGATCGCACTCGCATCCATCAAGAGGGTCGGGGACCTGCAAGCGTTCTCTGTCAGCGACACTTGCCTGGAGTTCAGTCCGGCAGACACATATGTGATCCTAAGACCGCGACCGGGCTACGTGCCCAAGGTCCCTACCACACCCTTTAGAGACCAGGTAGTGAACCTGCAAGCGCTGCCCCGAGAGGAGGCAGACCCAGCCCTTTCGTTGCTGTGTCCGGTACATGCTTTGCGTACCTACGTGGACCGCACGCAGAGCTCTAGACATTCTGAGCAGCTCTTTGTCTGCTTTGGTGGACAGCGGAAAGAGAACGCTGTCTCCAAACAGAGGCTTTCCCACTGGGTCGTCGATGCCATTTTGTTGGCTTATCACGCCCAGGCCGTGCGCCCCCCCCCCCCCCCCCCCCCCCCTTACGGGTCCGAGCGCACTCAACCAGAGGAGTCGTCCTCGTGGGCACTGGCCTGGGGCACCTCCCTAGCAGACATTTGTTGAGCAGCAGGTTGGGCAACACCCAATACCTTTGCGAGATTTTACAATCTCCGGGTTGAGTCAGTATCGTCCCGTATTTTCTCAGGTCCGAGAACTCGGTAACACGCTGACAAGCTGGCCAGGTGAATCGCTTGCGCCTAGCGCCCTTTCCCTCAGCCGAGGTAAAATTGTGCACTTTTTCTCCCAGGAGACCCCTTCTTTTCGAGCCCCTGGATGATTCCTCCCTAGCCCTTGTGGGTCTGCAGTTCAGCGGAGGAACTTGCCGACCCAATCCACTGCGGGTACCTAGTTTACCCTGTACTGGAAGAGGTGCTCCACAGGTCAGGACTCCTGCATGGACTCCCCCTGTGTGTATTATCCGTGGCACGGTCCCCTTATGAGTGGACCCACGTCTCCCTTCGGCAGTTCCAAGCTGCCCTCTGGTCGCTGTAGTGTAGCAACCTCCCCCCTCTAATGAGGTTGGGCCTACCTCCGCGCCATTTCCACATGCCACCTAAAAATGTGATGTACTCACCACTTTTACCTCCCCTTCTGGGTAGGTGTGGTCTCCGCAGGGTCTTTTTCCTCCTGAGAAAAAAAAAAATAGGAAATCGGGTAAGACCCCTTCCCTCGATGCGTGTAAGGGCCCCGTCCGTTCTTGCTCTATGCGAGAAACATAGAGAGAAAAGAGACCCGGCCAGGCTTGGCCCGTTCCCAGATTGGAAAGAGTCGCCTTGTTCCCCTGTCTAGGGTGACTAGAAGGATTCCGATGACTTTTATGGGGCATTGGGGAAGGGTACGTGCGGTCTGATACAGCTGGTCGCGTTTGCACGTGGGAATACCTGCCCGCTCCTGTATCAGCAGTTCACGTACACGGCTCTTGATAACACAAACTATCTGCAAAATTAGGTGTTTGCAACACATTACTTCAATGGATATTCCGTATCATAGCAACCAAAGCATCTCAGCTGAAAAAACACTGCACCTCTCAAGCGCTCTCAGCTGGGCATTTACAGAAGAGCATCTGGCATTTTCAGCTGGCAATAAATGCTTTGGTGGACACACAGCCTAAATAGGTAGAAGAACTGTAGCAAATTCTCCAAGAAGCTTGGAACATCCTATCTGCCAACCACCAAGAAAAACTGTCCAGGAGTATCTAGGAGAATTGGAGCTGTTTTGAAGGCAAAGGTAATCACTCCAAATATTGATTTATCTTTTTGTAGGTTTACTGGACTTGGTATGATGTTAATTGATAAATGAAAACTATTTATGGCATTATTTTTGAAGACATTCTGATTCTAAACTGTGTTTAGGGACAGTTATCAGAAATGCTGATGCTTATGCTAACCCTTATGCACAGGAAACCCACAACCTATAAACCTACATGCTAAAAGCCTCGAATAAGCTCACCAAAACTTTTAAACCAGGCGACCAGCAACGTGTCTCGACTGACCACTTGTGATCAGATCACCCAAAACATAAACAGGGCCAAAGATCCCTGTACTCCATAAAAAGCATTAATTAACAAAAACATTTCTGAAATGTACAAAAAAAATTATATTTTTAAATCCACTTACTTTTCACAATTTTGGCATTGTCCAGCAATCAAAAAATAGCCATTTCCACAAACTGCTGTTGTGGTTGTAGTTACTTGTGGGTTGCATTTCTCTCCACAGTTTAAACCTGAGTGACAGATAAATGAAAAAACGGTCAGTGGATTCAGTCACAGTCTCCAGACCACAAGAGGTTCTGCTCTGTATTTATACAGTAACTGTAAAATCTATTAGTTAACCTTAATTTAAAAAAAAATTGACTTAAAAAGCGAAGTAAATTGGCAGTAAATGTACTTATTTGCTCAAGTAAAGTGAACTAGTTATAGTCCACTTTACTTGAGCCAAATAAGTATGTTTACACTTTTTATTGATTCAGACAAATGAAACAGAAAATTCAAACATATATTTAACTTTTAACCCCCATTATTCCCTTTCCCACTCCCAATCCCCAACCCCACCCTGACCCTTAACAAATATCCCTGTGGTCAAACTTGAGAATACATACAAAACCAAAACAAAACAATATATATAAAATAATAATAATCACATAAATTTAAAACTAAATCTCTCTCCACTGCCCCTCCCCAAGAGCCTTCCAAAAATGCCAAATATCTGCCCCAATTTTAAATCCAAGTTGCCCAACCATCTATATTTCTTTGAATCATCTCTGTGCACTACTCCTGAAATGAGGGAACACCTGTCTGCCGATCATAACACTGGCTAGGACCCAATTTTTTATGTATTCATCCCCTATAATAATGACTGTCCCATTGCCTAAAATACAGAGTCTGGGGCAAAATTTAATTTGAGTGTACAATACACCACACATAAAACTGAACTCTCAATCAAAAATATTGGATCTTAACAAACCACCAAAAAACATGGGTTGTGTGTCTTTAAGACCAAGAGGGGGTCTAGAGGGGAGTCCAATAGAATCTATGTAAAAATTAAATGCTTAAATTGCATAAGGTGCATCCTTGCATCTCTAGATGTAGACTTGACATTTTTTAGAATCCTAGCACACACTCCCTCCTCCAATACTAAGTTTAAATCTTTCTCCCATAATCTCTTGAGAGAAGTTGATGGTCCGTCCCCCAGACTCTTAATTAGCAGAGAGTAATACACTGATGCCTCATAACCTTTTCCAAAAGCAATAATCACCACTCCCAGAGTATCCACTGCTCTAGGAGATGCATGCTACTCCCAAAAGTAGTACAGAGTAGGTGGCACAGCTGTTAATACCTGAAGACTTGAGATCTTGGAATCCAAAAATTTTGAATCATATTTACAAAGGATCTCAACATTACACACTCATATAGGTCACCGAACGTATTAACCTCCATCACAATCCACTCTATCCAGCAGAAAGGGGACTTATTAATACATCATTTTGGGTTCAGCCATATGCTTGAAGCAATATTTAAACACTCTGACACTTTTGTCCATACTGCGTGCAAATGCGACATAACGGGGTGTGACTTAATTTCTCTGGTTAGTTTGATGCAATGGCGAAATAGGGGCAAAAATATCCTGTTCAATACAAAACCAGGGAGGGGCTCTCTCAGGTGGAAGCAACCAATGAGCCAAATGTCTGAGACCAAATGCATAATAATAAAACAAAATCTTGGTTAGGACTAGCCCATCTTTGTCAATCTACCTATATAACTGAAGTATAATCTGGGATGTTTATCATTCCAAATGAAGGACTCGCTATGCTATCAAATTGCTTGAAATAAGAGAGGGGGACAGCTAGGAGAGATTGTAGCAAGAGTTGAATTTTGGAATACAATTTATTTTAATAACATTAACCTACCCAATCATAGATAAATGTAATGAAGCCCACCTGCCCACATCACTCGAAAACCTTTATATTAAATGGTCAAAATTAATTCAAATTTTGCTGGGAATAAAATACCCAAATACTTAATGCCCTGTTTAGGTGCCAATATCCAGAGTAAAATAATCTGAAATGAATCCATTCGTGTGTACCACCACTACCGGGTGTCTATAAAGTAGCCTAATCCATCCAATTAAAGTATCCCTGAACCCGTACATTTCCAAAATCTTAAAAAGATAATCCCATTCTACCATACCAAATGCCTTTTCGGCGTCAAGTGAAATGGCAGCGACCGGAGTCTGATCAATCACCACTGACCAGATGATATTGATGAAACGCCTAATGTTATCAGAGGAGCTACTGCCCTAATAAACCCCACCTGATCTATATGTATAAGAGATGCCATAACTTTACTTATTTTAATGTCTAGCTGGATCAGGGAAATTGGACGGTAACTCGTACACTCACTTGGATCTTTGTCATTTTTAAGAATCAGACTGATCCTGGCTTGCGCCATGGTTGGCGGAAGCTTTCCATTCTTTAATGATTCTGTATAAACTAGCAAAAGTGGAGCCAGTTCTGTAGCATAAGATCTAAAAAATTCTGCAGCAAAGCCATCTGGCCCTGGAGCCTTGCCTGTAGGCAAAGCCTTAATTACCTTGCCAATTTCCTCCAAGGTTATCTCAGAATCAAGAGATTTTTTTTGCTCAGCCGTCAGTTTAGGAAGTTCTAATGGTTCCACAAAGTTCCTAATATCCTCATCAGTAGATGAAGATGTGGAAATATAGAGATCAAGATAGAATTCTTTAAAAGCATTATTAATATCAATGGCCGAGGTAAATATTTTTTCAGATTAACAATTTTTATTGATTCACATATTTGAACAGAGAAAAACAAAACATATATACACAGAATCATCATTAACCCCCACTATTACCCTTCCACCTGCCAATCCCCAATCCCACTCTGGCCCCCAACAACATCCCAGTGGTCATAAATTATATAGACACACACAAACAAAAATAAACAAATATTTTTTTTTAAATATAATAATAATAATAATAATCACACATCCATAAATTACATATATCCGCCCCATTTCTCCACGAACAAGTTAAACTTCCCCATTCTTCTAAATGACCATTTTTCAAAGGCTGCCACCCTTCCGATCTCCGAGCACTACTCCTTAAATGAGGGCGCTCCAGACAACCTCCAACCCCTTAAAATTATCTGCCTGCCGATCATGACACTGGTTAAGACCCAATTCTTTATGTGTCTATTTTCAATATCGATGACCGCCCCATTGCCCAAAATACAGAGTCTTGGGCAAAATGATACCCAAGTGCCCAATACATCACACACCAAAGTCTGAACCTTCAACCAAAACTCATGGATCTTAATACACCCCCAAAAGACATAAGTTATGTCTCCATCCATCGCCAGCAGGTGGGTGTGTCTTTAAGACCAAGCCTATAAAACCTAGACTGGGTCCAATAAAATCAATGTAAAATCTTGAATTGTATAAGGCGCACCCTTGCATCTATAGATGCAGACTTTAAGTTTTTTTTAGAATCCTAGCCCACTCTCCATCCTCCAATACCAAGTTTAAATCTTTCTCCCATAATCTCTTGAGAGAAGTTGAAGCTCCGTCCCCCAGACTCTGAATTAACAGGGAGTAATACACTGATGCCTCTTGACCTTTTCCAAATGCAGTAATCACTGCTCCCAGAGTATCTGCCGCTTTAGGGGGGTGTATGCTACTCCCAGAAATAGTACAGAGCAGGTGGCGCCGCTGTAAATATCTAAAGAACTGAGATCTGGGAATCCCAAAATGTTGAACCTGATTTTCAAAGGATCTCAACACACCACTTTCATATAGGTCACTGAGTGTATTAACCTCCCTCACATTCGACTTATTAATACGTAATTACTATGAATATTGAGGAATGTGGAACTATAGAGGTCAAGATTATTGCAGCATTATTAATCTCAATGGTCTAGGTAAAAATTTCACTGAGGAAATGGTAGAAAAGACTCTCTCCGCTTTATATATCTAGGCAAAAGTTTCCCTGCTTTGTCCCCCTACTCACAATATGACTGTCTTATCCTAAATAAGCAGAACTCCACCTTCCGTGACAAAATAGTTTTATATCTGTATTTCAATCGGGTCAATTCTCTGAGGCCATTAGATGACATTTGGTACTTCAGCCCTGCCTCAGCACTTTTAATATTCCCTTCCAATACCATGAGTTTTGTGCTTTGGATTTTTTGGGGAATGAGGCATACTGTATGATCCAGCCCCTAAGAACCACTTAAGTTCTCCATATAGACATTGATTTCAGTCTTTTACATTTGTTGGAATTCAGGATTTGCATTAAAGGGATACATTAAAGAGCCAACTATTTATATATGTTGTCGCTGTCTGATGAAAAACACAAATCTCCAAAAAAATGTTTTAAGAGCACAGAAAAACTCTTTTTCTCATAAACAATCTTACAAGACACTTGTTAAACAGACAGCCTGATTAACATCTTTTCATTGGCCATTTCGATGCACAGTTCAAACAGTAGTAAAAGGTCATTCGGCGCATTCTGTCTATGGTAAAAAAGTCTAAATTGGCAAAAGTGGAGATCCATTTTTTTTCATCGGACAGTGACCATATATAAATATATATATATATACACTCACCTAAAGGATTATTAGGAACACCTGTTCAATTTCTCATTAATGCAATTATCTAATCAACCAATCACATGGCAGTTGCTTCAATGCATTTAGGGGTGTGGTCCTGGTCAAGACAATCTCTTGAACTCCAAACTGAATGTCAGAATGGGAAAGAAAGGTGATTTAAGCAATTTTGAGCGTGGCATGGTTGTTGGTGCCAGACGGGCCGGTCTGAGTATTTCACAATCTGCTCAGTTACTGGGATTTTCACGCACAACCATTTCTAGTTTCTACAAAGAATGGTGTGAAAAGGGAAAAACATCCAGTATGCGGCAGTCATGTGGGCGAAAATGCCTTGTTGATGCTAGAGGTCAGAGGAGAATGGGCCGACTGATTCAAGCTGATAGAAGAGCAACTTTGACTGAAATAACCACTCGTTACAACCGAGGTATGCAGCAAAGCATTTGTGAAGCCACAACATGCACAACCTTGAGGCGGATGGGCTACAACAACAGAAGACCCTACCGGGTACCACTCATCTCCACTACAAATAGGAAAAAGAGGCTACAATTTGCAAGAGCGCACCAAAATTGGACAGTTGAAGACTGGAAAAATGTTGCCTGGTTTGAGTCTCGATTTCTGTTGAGACATTCAGATGGTAGAGTCAGAATTTGGCGTAAACAGAATGAGAACATGGATCCATCATGCCTTGTTACCACTGTGCAGGCTGGTGGTGGTGGTGTAATGGTGTGGGGGATGTTTTCTTGGCACACTTTAGGCCCCTTAGTGCCAATTGGGCATCGTTTAAATGCCAAGGCCTACCTGAGCATTGTTTCTGACCATGTCCATCCCTTTATGGCCACCATGTACCCATCCTCTGATGGCTACTTCCAGCAGGATAATGCACCATGTCACAAAGCTCGAATCATTTCAAATTGGTTTCTTGAACATGACAATGAGTTCACTGTACTAAAATGGCCCCCACAGTCACCAGATCTCAACCCAATAGAGCATCTTTGGGATGTGGTGGAACGGGAGCTTCGTGCCCTGGATGTGCATCCCACAAATCTCCATCAACTGCAAGATGCTATCCTATCAATATGGGCCAACATTTCTAAAGAATGCTTTCAGCACCTTGTTGAATCAATGCCACGTAGAATTAAGGCAGTTCTGAAGGCGAAAGGGGGTCAAACACAGTATTAGTATGGTGTTCCTAATAATCCTTTAGGTGAGTGTATCCATTCAATTTCATTGGTTTGTTTTCCATGTAATGAAAGTGAATGGTGACTGACATTATGTCAAACATTTTGTATTCCACGGGGAAGAAAAAGTCATAAGCGTTTATAATAACATGAGGGTGAATAAATGATGACAGAAATGTTCATTTTTGGGTGAACTAACCCTTTAATGGTACTTACATTCTGTGCAGTTTTGGCATGTTTTACAGGGTATACAGAAGTCAGGATTTTTTTGGTAATAACCAGGTTTACATGCACAAACTCTGTTCTGTGTTGAATTACATGGCTGCTCCTCTACTTGTGAATCTGTAAAACCAAGGCATGAATTTAAGTGTCTTACATTCTTTCAGATGTACCAGCAATGTTTATGCAATTATATAAATTAAAAATACCTAAAATTCTACAGGCAATAACGACTAGGTTACTGTTGTAACCTCCGTTCCCTGATGGAGGGAACGAGACGTTGTGTCGAAGAAGCGACACTAGGGGTCTCTCTTGAGAGCCTTATGCATCTCTGAACTTTGAGAAAAGGCCAATGAGAAATTGGCAGACAGAATTTGCATGTCCTGCGTCTGTTCATTCAGGATTTGTCTGAGGAGCCGACAATGAGGTTCGGCTGCAACAGTGGCTCGGTTCAGCGACGTGGCCGGGAGGACACAACGTCTCGTTCCCTCCATCAGGGAACGGAGGTTGCAACAGTAACCTAGATGTTCCCCGTCTGTCGCTCACTTCGAAGTTGTGTCAAAGAAGCGACACTAGGAGTCCAATTTTAATCACACCATGCGCTGAACCATGTACCTGCACTGCTGACACAGGTGCGGACAGGTAGTTTGCGTGCCAAAACGACAGGCTGTGCCAGAGTGCACGTACCCTTCCCCAACGCCCCAAAAAATCGTCAAAACCTTCTGGTTCCTTACATATATATATATATATATATATATATATATATATATATATGGGGGGAACAAGACGACATGCCAAGCAGGGGAGCAAGCCACTCCAGCCTGCATTTGGTTTACACCGCTGCGCGAATGCTGTTGCGATAGTGTGTCCGCTACCACGTTGAGGTTGCCCGGGATGTGAGTGGCACGTATCGACTTGAGTCGCTGCTGGCTCCAAAGGAGGAGACGACGGGCGAGTTGTGACATGTGACGGGAGTGTACGCCGCCTTGGTGATTTATGTACGCTACCGTGGTGGTGCTGTCTGATCGGATCAAGACGTGCTTGCCCCGAACTAGCGGGAGAAACCTTCGCAGGGCAAGAAGTACAGGCAACAACTCTAGGCAATTGATGTGCCAGCACAGCGGGAGCCCTTTCCAATGGCCTGCGGCTGCGTGCCCATTGCACACAGCGCCCCAACCCTGTTTGGAAGCGTCTGTGGTGATCAGGACGCGTCGGGACACCTGCTGCAAAGGGACTCCTGCCCGTAAAAAAACAATAAATAAACACATGGGCCAGGTGACCCAGAGACAGAGGAAATTGCTGAGGCGGAGCTGCACATTACTTAGAAGCCACAGGAGGATGCCGTCGGGAGGCCAGATATCAGGTATCACTGAGAACTGCTGGGCGAAGTCCTCAACAGTGTTGCCGAAAAGGCCGAACTGGGAGACAGGCGCGTTGAGAAAGCGTGCTTTGTCTACTTTGCGCATCTCAACCAGGTTCAGCCACAGATATCGTTCCTGAATGGGCTGTGAGTGGCGCGCAGAACCGAGGAACCAATCATCCAGCCTCGATGGCTGTGGGGAGGACGGAGGATTCCAGTCCAACCCCACACTGGCGGCGGCCCGGGCAAGCATGGCGGCCATCTGGGCATCAGCCTCTGACTGGCTGTGCTGACCCGAAGGTGGCAGCCCAATCGAGTCTTCCGTGTCACACGCCGGAACGCTCACCAATGCAGTGGCGAGCTCATCATCCAGCTCAGGGGGCTCAAGAGGATAGGCAGACTGGCCATGAGGCGAGCCGCTGTCACCCCGAGCCCGGGCGGAAGTCAACGAGAGTGTCGAGGGGCGGGTGGTTCGTGGGGACATAACCGGCGAAACCGAGCCTGCTGCCTTCCCCAAATGGCCTCCATCGCCAGCCGGGTCGACCTCAATCCCGTGGGAAGAAGGAGCGAAGCGCGGGGTGGCCGGAGGAGTTGGTTAGGTAGGAAAGCCGTGACCGCAACATCGCCATGGTAAGGTTCTCGCAGTGAGAAAATGAACCATCCACAACCGCTGCCTCGGTGTGATCGCGGCCCAGACACACGAGGCAGCACCTGTGACTGTCAGGAGTGGAGAGAACTAAACCGCATCCAGAACTACACAGGGGCGGAAAGGCATCTTTATAAAGACGCGTCATGAAAAGGACATTCAATGGCGCTGTGGATTGCTCTTTTAGAGAAAAACACTCTTTTAGGGACAATTTATCTTTTAATAGCGCTGTCGAAGCGCCCAGGGGCAAAGGAGAAAGCCGCTGATATGCGCCGTAGATCTAATAGCATATGCCTGAGATGGGAGGAAACAGACTGTGACTCGCAGCTCGCTGCTCACACAACCAGTCAGCTCCAAAGAAAATTTCTGAATGAACAGACGCATTTCCCTCCCTTTATACCTGTATGTCCGGGGGCGGGACATGCAAATTCTGTCTGCCAATTTCTCATTGGCCTTTTCTCAAAGTTCAGAGATGCATAAGGCTCTCAAGAGAGACCCCTAGTGTCGCTTCTTCGACACAATGTCGAAGTGAGTGACAGACGGGGAACTGAGCTTATTCTGATGTTTTACTTACTATCACATTGACTACATCTTAAACAGTTCCGCAGGTAATTTGGATGGGCAGTAAAAAAATCGTCTTTGCACCAACAACAGGTGGACTTATTGAAATAATGAGATCCTGTAGGAAATGTCAAAATTAAAAAATATATAAATAAATAATAATAAATAAATAAATACTCAGCTAAATAAATCTCAACAAATGTATTTTATGTTTATGATGAGAAGAACCATTATTAAGTTACAGTGGTTTTATTGTGACTTTTATTTGAGCCAAAGGGAGAACTGTCTGTTTACCTGCTGGACACATTTCATCTTTCCAGATAAATGAACTTTCACAGTGGATTTTACATTGGGATTGGGTGGCTAGAAAGAGAATGATTACCTGTAATGTAGACACAATGATCTCAACTGCCATCAAATAAAACAATAAAATATATGAGCTTTAAAAATACATGAATATGTAGATATATAATATTAAATAGTTACTTTTCAAATATAAACTTTGTGACACTGCCTTAGGAAAGACGTTGAGAAAAACCCTTAAGATGGATTGTTTTGAAAAAATTGGGCTTTAATATATATTGAATTGTGAGTTCGACCAAAAATATTTTTTTAAATTTATCTAATTTTAAGCTCAATCTATCATAAATCCGAAATTATTTAAAAACATTTTAAAGTCCCAAAACACTATTTGAAGATAAGATTCAAGAATTGAGATTACAAAAAAATAGAGATTACTTTTTTGGAGGTTCATGAAAAGTGAACCAACAGTGGAATTATTCTCATACTGAACCAAAGTTTAGTTTGCCAGATTGCTTTAAAATATTTATAATCTTAATTCTTAAATATAAATTCTTAAAAGTCTACACATTTTATTTTTATTTTTTATTGTGCCCTCTTTCTCTCCCTTAAGAAGTCATGTTCTTTTTGATATAGGCCTAAAACACTGTATGGAATACTATCATTACTACATTCATAACAAATACCATGACCAATGGATCAGAAGCTACAATAAAATCAACAGTCACTTTAAAATGTGACTCAGATAGCATTCAATGCTTTATGGCAGTGATTCCCAACCCCCGGTCCCCGGACCGGTGCCGGTCCGTGGACCCGTTAGTACCGGGCCTTGAAATATTCCCAGAATAATTTTTAATTTTTTTTAAATTTTTTATAATAATAATAATAATAATAATAATAATTGTCTTTTTAAAATGCTTTTTTAAGTGATATGAGTCTTACATGTCATGTATTTAATCAAAAATATAAACAATAAATAGATTAAAATGTAGTTTCTTTGAGCGCCTTGCGATTGCTTAGCAACGCGTCGTATCTGAACGGACTGCAAAAAAAGCGCTGTGCACCTGAAGTGACAGAGAAGTATGTGGAGAGATGAGCGGGCCTCAGCAAACTTCAATGGCTAATTTCATTGTGGACAGTTCTGGTAAAAGGAAAGGCGATGTCCAACTCGAAAATAGCGATTGAGAGAGAGAGAGAGAGAGAGAGAGAGAGAGAGAGAGAGAGAGAGAAAAAGTCAAGCTTCAATCGTAAATACGATACCTCATACATTAAGTATGGATTTACGACAACAGGCGATTCCGTGGCGCCAAATCCGTTGTGTGTTATTTGTGGTGAAAAACTCTGCAATGAAGCCGTCAAAACTTCAGCGGCACTTAAACACCAAACACCCAACTCTCAAAGACAAAACGGAGGAGTTTTTCGAAAGAAAGAAACGTGAGTTGGACGCTCAGCGGCAAGTTTTGATATCCTCAACATCAGTAAACCTAGCTGCAACTAAGGCGTCATATCTGGTTGCTCACCGAATAGCTAAAGCTAAAAAAAAAAACTTAATCGGAGAAGAGCTAATTTTGCCGGCTCTTTTTTTTTTTTTTTTTTTTTTTTAAGGTTAAAGCTTAATCTCTAATTTTATACTTTTAAAAATTATTGGCTGAAATCACTGTGTGTTTGCTATTGTATTGTGAAACTGTCTGACTGTTGAAACTGGCTCTTATTTTCATACAATTAGCCTTTGTTGTCACCTGTTGGTGAGTAAAAACACTAAGTTGCTCTTGAAGTGATTGTCTTTAGTGGTTCTGGAGAGATTTGACAGGTGAAATGGACTGGTATTTTCATACAATTTGCCATTACTGCCACCTGCTAGTGAGTGAGTGCTGTGTGAGTTGCTTTTGAAGTAGACCTAATTGTATGGGAGAAAAGGGAAACATTTTGTGAACCGGTCTGAAAGTTTAAAAAGATTGGTATATTCATACAGCCTTTGTTGCCACCTAGTTCATTATATGCAAATTAACGATTGGCTGTTACTGTTTTACACAGTGATATGTTCCAAATCCAAACGATGCATCTTAAAATTGAGGCATTAAAATTGACAACTGGTCCCTGGAATTTTTTTTATGAATATGCTGGTCCCTGGCACAAAAAAGGTTGGGAACCCCTGCTTTATGGTACAGTTTGGTTGATTTGTACACATTATATCAATTTCGGCTGACCCCGCCCAGGGTTTGATCTGACACTCAATACACCTAGGAACTAAAAATATTACAGAAAAATTCAATCATTTTAGGTATACCTATAGATATAGAAATGCAGTACCCACTTTATATTAGCTGGACTTAACTACTATATACTTAACCATTTGATACAATGTACTTATTATGTAAATACATGTTGTTGCATTGTAGTTAAACTGTTAACTTTACCCCTAATCCTAGTCCAACCCATACCCAAAAACGTAACTCTAACCCTTAATCCTAACCCTACACTTACTCCTAAACCTATCCATACTTCAACCTCAGTAGCAACAATTGTGGGCATTTTGCAGAACAACATGTAGTTACACAGAACATGGATGTATTTATTTATATGTTAGATATGTTAGATATATGTTAAATACGTATGTATTTAATGTTAGTACATAGTCGTTAAGGCCACCTAATGTAATGTGTGACCGAAATACAGATATCGGTTAAAGTGTGTAACAAAACTACATTGGTCCATTGTACTGTAAAGTATGAATATTAATGTCATTGGACTTTGTTGCATAAGAATATATACCAAAATAATTTGTTTCAATTCATTTTTAACTTATTCAATTGTGTGCAGTTCAGTTAATATATACAGTAAGTGATAATGTACATTCAGTTATCGCAAAATAAACCCCAAAAGGGTCTTGTACCCCCCCAGCCGGAGTTTATTTTGCGACTGGCTGACGATAAATTATCCTTTGTATTACATGTCTACTTGCCCAATAAATTAATAAATTAAATTTCAAATCAAATTTTCATTTGAAATTCATTGATATTATGTTATTATGTGAACAGAAGAATATTGTGGAGTCTCCAGAAAGAGATGAATTCCATCTCTGGATTGCACTGGAGTTCTGATGGTGTTTAAAAAAAAATGACCATTTGACTTCTCATTATCAAGCTTATTACATGTCTACTTACCAAATACATAAATGGACATGAAATATTAATTTGCATTGAAATGAAGTTATTGTGTGAGAAGAAAGAGATTGCAAAGTCTCTAGAAACAGCTGAATTCCACCCCCGGTTTGCATTTGAGTTCTGTTAGATCTCTTAAGTGCTAATTTTCCGCAAAACTGACTAATCAGAATGGAATACTCCTGAGACCCGTGTAATAATATTAATTAATATTAATTCATTTACATTTCATTTATTTTTCATAAACAAACAGCATAGGCAAGACATAGCTAATATTAACAATGATGTACTGATACTTAACCATAGTCATGACAATTGAACTAGTTTGAGATCATTCATGAGATGTAGAAGTAAGAAAAAGCAGAACTCATAATAGCAAAAAGTTATCAAATTGGGACGTCACTTACCAGATCAAAACACAAGGTAGACACAGTCATGGTCAGCTAGTTGAACAGTTTCAGCTCAAGAATCATGAATGATGAGCAATAGTAGCATTTGAATTCATAGAATTCATTGCATCTGTGTTATTCAGCTAATGCTTCACCCTGAGATGATTAGACAGGAAGTTGAGTTGCCGAGCCAGACAGCTTTAGAAAATGAAAGAGATTAGAAACAGGAAAACACGTCAGACCATTAACCTCAACAGAACACGGAGTATAGATTTCATTATGATATCCATGATATTGTCAATAACCTTTATGTGATTGTTCATTTCAGATTTCATTTGAAAACAATATATAAAATATAACAATAACAATAAAACAAACAAAGATTTTAAAAATACAACATATTTTGAAACAGTGACATCTAGTGGAGAGTAAAAAGCTGGTGCAAAACTGTGATTAAACAAACAAATGCTACCAATAACTTCACTGGAATGCTTTACAATAGCTATGCAAAGGCCAATCTTAGTCTTATATAGACAAACTGTAAAAAATTGCTGTAAATTTACGGCCAAATTCCTACAGCAATCTACTGTGATTCTTAAATACAGTAGTTTGCTGTAAAAAATGTTACATTATGGGAGACTACTTTTATGGTAAATAGCTGTTCTATGCAAGGCATTAGGGGAAAATTAACATTTAAAATCGTGATATCATCTTGGTGAAAGGTATAGTGTCATTTTGAAATGTTCTTTATCATCTCACATCAGCCTTCACTTGTCTGACTAATTAGAAGAAAAAAAATGCAAACTTTGAAGCAATGTACATATTAAATATACAATTTTGCCAGGATTGAACAATGTTTTTGTGAAAAAGAAAACAACAACAACAACCTGAACACAGTAAAATAACAGTATAGCACTACATTGTGGGTAATAATGGTGAAATACCCATAAGCCTTTGTGCTTGAATAAGTATGTATGCTTTGGCAAAGTATTGGGGCTACAAAAAAAATAAAATAAATGTTTTTTGTTTTTTTCAGACTTAATAGAAGTCTTAGATTAGTTAGTGTTATTATTAATAATTATGTTTTGTTTGAAATTGCATTTATGGTGATTAGTGATCTCTTGGCTGGCACCTTGGACCTTCTTTATTATTATATTATGGTCTTCCAGCCAGTCAATTAATGTTTAAATAAAACACAGTTGTTGCACTGTGCTACTTTGAAGACAAAACCTAAGGTCAGACTGAATTTCTGATCCTACCTTGCAAATGATATCAGTAAACTGAGTGTTTGATGTTTTTGATGAACTTACATCTTAACATGATTTGTTATCAAGACACACAGAAATCAACTCTAGGCATACAAAACGCAACAATGGTGACAATTAACAAACATACTTTTACTTAAAAAAGAAAAAGCTGAACATTAAAATACAAGTACCTTAGACTACAACAAAAACAATATCAATATAAACCAGTAAATAGTAAAAAATATAAGTAAATTCTTCATGCCGCACGCAGTGCATGGGAACACAGATGTTAATTTCAGCAACAGTAGATAGTATGTATTTTGACAGCTATATGCTGCTAAATTACACTTGTATACTGTAGCTGTAAAAACAGTATTTAGCTGTTAATTTCAGCAAAAGCAACACACCGTTCGTTTTACAGTAACATGCTGGCAACACTGCTGCCAGTTCTTTAATGTTTTTGACGAGAAAATCTTTAACAGAGCAGGTTAGTCTTAATGTCCTCAAGAACACTTATGGCCATTTAAACCTGTTTGGGGTTGCTTGCTTCTCATCTCGGTATAGCATTCAGTAGTGTGGTCTCTGCTTTGGGCTGGATGTGATTTTTAAGCAAAATAATGAAAGATTACATCACATGGTATTTAAAGCTCTAGTACCAACTTTTTTGGTTTTAGTTCTGGGTATTTTGCAGATGCCCACTTATCAATGCTGAAATGGGACTCCACGGTGAACTTTCGGGGGTCTCCCCCGCCCCTGGCAGCTGCCCTAACTGCTCCAGGCGGTTGGCCAGGAGCACCTCCTCCCCTCGCGGTCGGCGGCCGTTCTTCCGCGTCCAGGCGGCTGGGCTCCTCCGTCCCCCGGCAGATGGCCGCGGCTGCTCCGCTGGGCAGTGGCGAGAACTCCGCTACGGCGCATCCCTCTTCCTTCCCGGGTTTCGGCACCAATGTAAAACAGTTCATTTTCACGGGCAAGGAAGAGGCGAGAAACCGGCTTGACATATAACTTAAAGGTTTAATGTAAAACTCAAAATACAAACACATAAGACAACGGACACGTCCGTGAACGATCTCTCTCTCCCGCATCGCCATCCACAAGTGGCCTTTATCCCTCTTGACAGCTTGATCAGCCTAATATGGGACCGGGGTGCGTAATCACGCCCCGGTCCCGCCCTCCACCGTGCCACAAGCATCAAAGCAACAAAATGGAGAGCAATGCAATGCATGGGGTGTGTAATTCATGGTATATCTACCTATTTTATTATTCTTGTGTGGACACATATAATGATGGGAAATGTAGTTTTGTTGCAAATGCTTGTCGCTGCTTTAACTGACCAAATGTTATTTTTTTTTCTGGCAAGTTTTATTGTTATTCTTTATTCCATTTCAAAAATGCATATAAACTAAACTAAAAGTCAAAATCCTCAAGTAAAACTGAATTCTTATTGATCACAATTTACTTCCGCCATGATTCTGAAATCGACATGCCCCAACTCGGAAAGTCGGGGCTCAAAGAATATCCCAAGTCTCCCACTCATATTTACGACTTGGTTGTGATGCTAGTGTGCGCTTAAAGGTGCACTCAGTAACTTTTGTCTTTGTGTCATCTTGGACTTACACTGACACCTGACGGCTTGGATGCTGCATCGTTTAAAATCAATAGTTTTCAGTTTCAGATGCCATTGTAGAAATGTAGTATTCACAGTCAGTCATAGTTACTTTAATCAATGAGTGAAAGTGTCAAATAACAGGACGGTTACTGAGATTAAGCAAGTAGAGTTCGGCTGGTCATGTGATTCCAACATGGCAGCCCCCATGTGCGGACGCTCTCCATGTAGAATAAAACCGCTTTTTTATAAGGCTACTGATATGACTGGAGTCTTCATTATAATGTGAGTGCTCATGATTTCAAAATTAAAATGAATGTCTTCAGGAGTTAA
The DNA here is from genome assembly GCA_032164185.1 of Moxostoma hubbsi. Taxonomy (NCBI): domain Eukaryota; kingdom Metazoa; phylum Chordata; class Actinopteri; order Cypriniformes; family Catostomidae; genus Moxostoma; species Moxostoma hubbsi. The sequence goes on along the minus strand of JAVLUX010000020.1, from coordinate 19,839,750 downwards.
ACTTATTTAACGAGGAAAAATGTTTGCACCTTTATCCTCTCAAACGTTATGGGAGTGACATAGCGCTGAAATGCTGCGACATCATAAATATGGCTCTTTTAAAGTAAAAAAAAAAATGCTGTTATGACAAAGTATTTTTCAGATAATTCCTTGTCTCTCTGGAAAATGATTTTTGTTAACATAAAGTGAAAAAAATATAGTCCTCTTTTGCAATTATAAAATATGGCTGTTAGGAAATTTTGTTTTTAGAAATGGTGCATTATAAAAAAATCCAATATAGCACTTTAATACAGTAAAATATAGATCTAAATTAACAATTTAAAAGGGATTTTGTGCATTTGTATAAAACTATATTTTTTCATGGTAAGGTTGACATTTGCTCATGAGTACTTTTCAAGTACATAAATAAAACATTTAAATAAAATTGTAAAGAGTAAAAAGTAAAAAAAAAATAAAATGAAATTAAGTAAAATATTCCGTATAAATAGCACTCAAGTAAATACAAATCCCTAAAAATAATACTTAAGTATTTTTACTCACTTACTTTACACCCCATGTTATTATTTTTAAGTTTTAGCGAATTTGAATAAATATTGTATAAATTAAGGGTTCATTTCACTTTGGAAATTTTGTGTACATCTTATTTTCTGCTGTTAAATTATATTATGTATATCTAAATTTTTATATCAGCTGTTGGCCATTCTCCCCTCAGCATCGGCCATTGAAACAACAATATCGGTTGGCCACTATAGGTAGTTTGTTGATTTATTTATTTATTGCCTAAATATTATGATACTTTGTTTGCACTATCACTTTATGCAAGTCTACATTATAGTAACATTGTTTTTCAAGTTGGTGTGAAACTTCCTATGCTGTCACTGCAACAAACCTGGGTTATCTTGGAATCAGCCACCACTGTCAAAAATGTATTAATGTAAAAAAAATGACAGAAATTCTCTGAAAGCTCTGTTTGTAGGAAATCACATAATAATCTATTTTTATTTTACATTAAGAACTATCACTGCAGTAATTATGGAATTTGGGCTGAAACCATTGTACAATGGTCAATTTTTGCTTGGGAGAGTCTCAATTACATGTGTTCTCCCAAATGCTTCTCTCTTCCACCTTTGATAAAAGCATCAGTGCAAGTAATGTGCATATAGGCAATACAGAACCAGTCAAGACAGCCTAAAAGCCATGTATCACATCTGTGTGAAGCAAAACATAAACAAACAAACAAAACAAAAAAACACTTGTGATCTCCAAGCTAAAATTAGAGATTTTGGTGAACAGCACCCAGAAGTGAACAGGCTGACCCGGAAGCTGTGCTATCTGGAGGCGCATAGAGAGAACATCCAGCATCTTCTCTGCTTTATGAAAGCTTCTCCAGCTAGGAAAAACACGCACAAAAAAGGTTTGTGCTTTCAAATCTTTTTTCGTTTTGCCCACACCGAGCTATCGTTACTGCATTGTACGACAGATAACTGCTCGACGGGCGGCGATTTATCGCCTTTGATCTACCACAGGTCGCCAAAAGCCGAATATAACGCCGTTAATTGCATTATGTGAATGCATTGTACAAAGTTTAAGTGTGTATTCGCTGTAGCGCTGTTATAATGCAGTTGGGAAAGTACACAGCGCGCGCAGCATTTCGCCAATTTTAAGACATTTTTTGCACGGCATGATTGTAGGAAGTGTCCTTTTTTTTCAAGGGGGCCGGGCAATTCAAAGGTGCTATTCTTCGTTAACAAACACACACCTATATAACCACAAACATCTCGTAGATCGATCCGTTACCCTATGATAAAAAAATACATTTTAAAAATCGGTCCGAGTGTACATTTTTGGGGTCTGCAGAATATGGCGTCCTTCCTTATGAAAATATAACAGGCTGCCATTTTTGTTCTTTTGTCTGATTTTTTTTGGTTTAACTGTGCAAGAATTAGTTGGAGGCTTTGGGTGTCTTTTCCGATCAGTTGATGTAAAGATAAAAGCATTGCTCATAATGCAGCTGCAGGGGAAAGCAGAAACGTTTTGTGACTGTGGTTTTGTTCTAAGAGGCTTCAGGATTTTTCTAGTTTAAGATCTGACGTGTGGTTTAACAGATCTATTAACTCACAAATGCTGGTAGGTTTAGATACGTTTATCAGAATTATCTTTATTGCCAAATTATGCTTACACATACAAGAAATTTGTCTTGGTGACAGGAGCTTCCAGTGCACAACAATACAAAACAGCAACAGGACATAGATAATAAAACATTTATAAAAAATAAAGTATACATAGAACACATAATAAGACTATATATATATATATATATATATATATATATATATATATATATATATATATATACACACACACACACACACACATACATGCATAAAGACACATATGTAGAGCAAAACTAAATACAAATCTGTTATATAAAGTGCAAGGGAAAGTAATGGCAGAAGAGGATTATGAGTTGAATTGCAAAAACTCTGCTGATTCATTATACATTTGCTTGCTCTGGGTGCAGTTACAACAGTTATTAAAACTGCAATAAACCGTTGTAACTTGGTAATTGCCACCACTGTCATAAAAACTCACTAAAAAATAAGTTAAATGTAACAATTTACAATAAGTTGTATTCTTTAACTTTAGTAAATGCATTAGTTAAAGGAATATTTAACTTATCATTTACTCACCATCATGCCATCGCAGATGTGTATGACTTTCTTTCTTCTGCAGAACACAAACAAAGATTTAAAAAAAAAAAATCTGCTCTGTAAGTCCTCACAATGCAAATGTAAATGGTGAGCAAAACACGAAAGTTCCAAAAAAACACATACATGCAGCATAAAAGTAATCAATGTGACTCCAATGGTTTATTCCATGTCTTAAGCGATCCAATCGTTTTTTGGGGAAAATGTAACTCTTTGTTTCAGTGTATATCTTGGCATTACACTTATTAGTGCTTGTTGCATGCGCAGAGAGATGAATGGCTATAGAAAGTATTATTGAGCTTGAAATCGTGAGTTAAAAAAATCAAAACAATTTGGTATGTTCTTACTCAAAACCAATTTGATCGCTTATCCATATTTATTATAGTTTTATAGTTGTAACAATAACTGTAGCAACTGTTATTTTGGCAGAAACTATAGCCCTTTTCACACATGCAACCAGGTAAATTACAGGAAAATTTGGGGTTGTTTTTTCTGGTAAATGTACCATTTGTCCTGTTCACACATACCATCAAAATGGACATTTACATGTACTAATGATACAACTTCTCATTAAAAGAAATTGACAAAACATTTACCAGTATTTTCAAAAGGGGGGTGTTCACGCATGACCTCTAATTTGAAAAATGGGAGATTTTCTGGAAAATGCTGTATGTGTGAAAGAGGGTAATGGCTACTTTACCATGTCAAATTTTTTAATGGGATCTTCATGGGGAAATATAAGTAGATCTACAGTATATGATATAGGGCTGGGAGATAAAACGATATCAATATTTATCGCGATAAATAAAACACGATATCGACGATAAGCTTTTGAGTCATTTTCGCTATTTAGCCTGTGTTCTACATGTAGACAAGCGTTTTGCTAAAAACACTAGCAGTTTGGCTTTCTTGTCGTATGTTTCCACTGGCGCGTGCTGAGCGAATGTGAGCGAGCGCTTTCAATTCCTTCCTATAGAAGCCGAGCGTCAAGCTCGCGAGGTAGATTGTAAAATTGACAGCAAAGCGGTTCCCTGGCCGTTGGGAGTTGCTTTGTGCGGATTTTTTCAGCGTCAGTGGAAACGCAGCCTCAGACTGTATGAAGTTGCTATTGCCCCCGTTACGCAGGGCACTGCGTTCCGGACACCAGATTGATTCCATCTTGCCTGCAAGATATCATGATGACGGTTACACCCTCTCATCGTCTCTAGTGAGCAGCGCGACTAAACAACAGCGCCGGTTACATCATATCTGAACTTTCAGGGCTGTATTCTTGAATATTTTTCTCTAGCACTGAAACACACTTCACTGATGCCCTGTCCCGGGCCGCATCCGCATCCTCTTTTCCCCACATTTGCGTAAAACATGAGGGAGCGCCTTTAGACCATAAAGTTTTTTCTTTCTAAATTTATTTTTATTAATCAGCATGTTTTAAGCCTTTAATAATAAACAAATAGATTTCTGTTGTAATTTTGTGAAATTATTCCGATGTCATCATCTCTGTCAAGAATGAAAGACAAAACAATTACTAGTTTGTAGCCTAGTCTTTCTCACTTTAATGAAAATAGAAAAATGGTCCATTTAGACTTTTACATGTTCAAACGTTTCTCTCTGGAGATACCCCTGAACCCCCATATAGTATCATTCCTCAGTCACAAGGGCATCTATGCCCCCATACTTGGATATCTGTATGTAAAGAAATGTGAAAATGTTAATGTAAAAAAAAAAAAAATATATATATATATATATATATATATATATATATATATATATATATATATATATATATATACACTCACCTAAAGGATTATTAGGAACACCATACTAATACTGTGTTTGACCCCCTTTCGCCATCAGAACTGCCTTAATTCTACGTGGCATTGATTCAACAAGGTGCTGAAAGCATTCTTTAGAAATGTTGGCCCATATTGATAGGATAGCATCTTGCAGTTGATGGAGATTTGTGGGATGCACATCCAGGGCACGAAGCTCCCGTTCCACCACATCCCAAAGATGCTCTATTGGGTTGAGATCTGGTGACTGTGGGGGCCATTTTAGTACAGTGAACTCATTGTCATGTTCAAGCAACCAATTTGAAATGATTCGAGCTTTGTGACATGGTGCATTATCCTGATGGAAGTAGCCATCAGAGGATGGGTACATGGTGGCCATAAAGGGATGGACATGGTCAGAAACAATGCTCAGGTAGGCCGTGGCATTTAAACGATGCCCAATTGGCACTAAGGGGCCTAAAGTGTGCCAAGAAAACATCCCCCACACCATTACACCACCACCACCAGCCTGCACAGTGCTAACAAGGCATGATGGATCCATGTTCTCATTCTGTTTACGCCAAATTCTGACTCTACCATCTGAATGTCTCAACAGAAATCGAGACTCATCAGACCAGGCAAAATTTTTCCAGTCTTCAACTGTCCAATTTTGGTGAGCTCTTGCAAATTGTAGCCTCTTTTTCCTATTTGTAGTTGAGATGAGTGGTACCCGGTGGGGTCTTCTGCTGTTGTAGCCCATCCGCCTCAAGGTTGTGCGTGTTGTGGCTTCACAAATGCTATGCTGCATACCTCGGTTGTAACGAGTGGTTATTTCAGTCAAAGTTGCTCTTCTATCAGCTTGAATCAGTCGGCCCATTCTCCTCTGACCTCTAGCATCAACAAGGCATTTTCGCCCACAGGACTGCCGCATACTGGATGTTTTTCCCTTTTCACACCATTCTTTGTAAACCCTAGAAATGGTTGTGCGTGAAAATCCCAGTAACTGAGCAGATTGTGAAATACTCAGACCGGCCCGTCTGGCACCAACAACCATGCCACGCTCAAAATTGCTTAAATCACCTTTCTTTCCCATTCTGACATTCAGTTTGGAGTTCAGGAGATTGTCTTGACCAGGACCACACCCCTAAATGCATTGAAGCAACTGTCATGCGATTGGTTGATTAGATAATTGCATTTATGAGAAATTGAACAGGTGTTCCTAATAATCCTTTAGGTGAGTGTATATATATACACATACCTTAATTATGATTCAGAATGAACAGATCATCTTATAACATTAATATCCAACTGCACTCAATTGATAAATTATAAAATATTGTAATATTTTCATAGAAGATCCCTCAGACACCACTGCATTGCCAGTGTCTGGACCCCCAATGCAGTTTTGTAAAGACTATTTAGACTTAGGATTTTGTTTTCTCTTCTTTTTTTGGAAATGAAAACAAATTTGCAAATGTAATTCTATATCGTAATAAATATCGACATCGAATGATATGAAAAAGAATATCGTGATAATATTTGTTGCCATATCACCCAGCCCTAATATGATGTCATTTAAATAAACTCATTGGTCATCCTGTGTGGATTTGAACCTCAAAACCAGTTTAAATAAATCAATAAATAACTATAAAAAAAAATATTTAAAGATTGATGATTGTGCGGTATATTCCAAATTCCTTTTATTAATGGTATGTTTAATAGCACCAATAAAACTGTGAGAATATCAACAAGCCAGTCAGAATTTCAAGTAAGTTTGAGAGGTTTATATATGTACAATTTATATTCCTGTATGAATATTGTTTTACAAGCCTCACAAGTGTGTGTATTTTTAGATAAATTCTAAGTACTAGTGATACAAAACCAAAATAAGCATGATATATTTTTTGTTATTAGTCAGACAAACATTATTCAGAACTGTGTCAGACCCTGTAAACCTGAAAATGCCTAGATGTAAGCCTAAAGAGAAGTTTTGTTTCTAACTAAATACAATTATTTGTGATTTTTAAGTTATTTACTGTAGATATGCGTGAAATTTGACACTTACTCTGTTTTTATTATAAGGATGGCAGAGCCTCGATTCAATAATCCATATTTCTGGCCACCACCACCCTCTATGCCTTCTCAAGTGAGTATTCTGTTCTTAAAAGCTGACTGATCTGCACTAGGGTTCTTTAGTGGGGGAAATATATAGTTGAAGTCAGAAGTTTGCATACACCTTTGCCAAATAAATTTAAACTCAGTTTTTCACAATTCCTGACTTAATCGTAGAGAACATTCCCTGTCTTGGGTCAGTTAGGATCGCTACTTTATTTTATGAATGTGAAATGTCAGAATAATAGTAGAGTGAACGATTTATTTCAGCTTTTATTTCTTTCATCACATTCCCAGTGGGTCAGAAGTTTACATACACTTTGTTAGTATTTGATAGCATTGCCTTTTAAATTGTTTAACTTGGGTCAAATATTTTGGGTAGCCTTCCACAAGCTTCTCACAATAAGTTGCTGGAATTTTGGCCCATCTCTCTAGACGGAACTGGTGTAACTGAGTCAGGTTTGTAGACCTCCTTGCTCGCTCACACTTTTTCAGTTCTGCCCACAAATTTTCTATTGGATTGAGGTCAGGGCTTTGTGATGGCCACTCCAATACCTTTACTTTGTTGTCCTTAAGCCATTTTGCCACAACTTTGGAGGTATGCTTGGGTTCATTGTTCCTGGCTGATGTCTTGAGATGTTGCTTCAATATATCCACATAATTTTCTTTCCTCATAATGCCATCTATTTTGTGATATGCACCAGTCCCTGCTGCAGCACCCCCATGCTTCACATTTGGGATGGTGTTCTTTGGCTTGCAAGCATCACCCTTTTTCCTCCAAACATAACGATGGTCATTATGGCCAAACAGTTAAATGTTTGTCATTAGACCAGAGGACATTTCACCAAAAAGTAAGATCTTTGTCCCCATGTGCACTTGCCAACTGTAGATACTTGTCTACCTGATTCCACCAGCATCTTCACAAGGTCCTTTGCTGTTGTTCTGAGATTGATTTGCACTTTTCACACCAAAATAGTTTCATCTCTAGGAGACAGAATGTGTCTCCTTCCTGATTGGTGTGATGGCTAATTTCTTTTGATTTTCCCATGATGTCAAGCAAAGAGGCACTGATTTTGAAGGAAGGCCTTAAAATATATCCACAAGTACACTCCAATACAGTACACCTATCAGAATCTAAATGTCTAAAGGCCTGATGAATTTTCCAAGCTGCTTAAAGGCACAGTTAACTTGGTGTACATAAACTTCTGACTCACTTGAATTGTGATAAAATCAATTAAAAGTGAAACAATCTGTCTGTAAACAACTGTTGGAACTAAGTAGATGTCCTAAAGTCATGCACAAAGTAGATGTCCTAAAAGACTTGCAAAAACGTCTAGGTTACGTATGTAACCTCCGTTCCCTGATGGAGGGAACAAGACGTTGTGTCGAAGAAGCGACAATAGGGGTCTCTCTTGAGCGCCAAATATGCCTCTGATCTATGAAAAAAGGCCAATGAGAAGTTGGCAGACAATTTTTGCATACCCTGCCCCCAGACATCCCGGACATACGGTATAAAAGCGGGGAAATACTTCAAATTCATTCAGGATTTTTCTGAGGAGCCGGAAATGGTCTGGCCACAATTAGTGGCTCGGCTCAGCGACGTGGCCGGAAGGACACAGTGTCTCATTCCCTCCATCAAGGAACGGAGGTTACATACATAACCTAGACGTACCCCGTCTGTGACACTAGGGGTCCAATTTAAATCACGCCATGCACTGAGCCGTATAATTGTTCTGCTGACACAGGAGCGGGCAGGTATTTTACGTGCAAAGGCGACCAGCTGTATCAGACTGCATGTACCCTTCCCCAATGGCCCATAAAGTCGTCAGAATCCTTCTGGTTACCCTAAACAGGGGAACAAGGCGACGCTTGCCAACATGGGAACAGACCAAGCCTAGCCAGGCCTCTTTTCTCTCTATGTTTCTCCGCATAGAGCAAGAAATGGCTGGGGCCCTTACACGCATCGAGGGAAGGGGGTCTTTCCCAGTTTCCTATTCTTTCAGGGGGAAAAGACCCTGCGGAGGCCACACCTGCCTGAAAGGGGGAGATAAGGGTGGCAAATACATCACATGGGTTTTAAGGCAACATGTGGAAAGTGGCGTGGTGGTAGATTCAGCTTCAAGGAGGGGGGAGTTGCTACAACACGGTGACCGGAGGGCAGCTGGGACTGCCTAAGGAGACGTGGGTCTACTCATAAGGGGACCGTACTGCGGAAAATACACAAAGGAGGAAGTCCACGCAGGAGTCCTGACCTGTGGAGCACCTATTCCAGTGCAGGGTAGCCCACCCGGTCAGTCCGTCAGCGTGTTACGGAGTTCTACCTGCTCGGACCTGAGAAAACACGGGACGAAACTGACTCTACCCTGAGATTGTAAAATCTTGCAAGGGTGTTAGGTGTTGCCCAACCCACTGCTCTGCATATGTCTGCCAGGGAGATGCCTCTGGCCAGTGCCCGTGAGGACGCAACACTCCTTGTCAAGTGTGCTCGGACCCGCAAGGGGAGGGGCGCGGCCTGGGTGTGATAAGCCAATTTACTGGTGTCAACTACCCAGCGTTCCCTTTCTGCTGTCCACTAAGACATACAAAGAGCTGCTCACATAGGGGGCTCTGGCTTGGTTGATCATGTCTACGACAGCAAGTGGTAGACTAGCTAGATCTTCCGCGTCCCATCCAGGGGCCAGACGTGGAGGTTCCAGAGCGTGCCCCGTCCCTGAGAAAGAAGGTCTTTCCTCAGGGGAATTCGCCAGGGAGGGGCTGTTGCGAGGAGTACAAGGTCCGAGAACCAGGCCCGGGTGGGCCAATAGGGAGCCAACTGTTCCTCGTCCTCCCTGACCTTGCACAGCACCTGTGCAAGAAGCCTCACTGGGGGAAATGCGTACTTGCGCAGCCCCGCAGGCCAGCTGTGTGCCAGTGCTTCTGCCCCGCGTGGAGCCTTTGTTCAGGCATAACAGTGCGGGCAGTGGGAGGTCTCTCGGGAGGCAAACAGGTCTACCCGGGCCTTGTCGAACCGTTCCAAAATCAGCTGGATTGACTGGGGGTGAAGCCTCCACTCTCCACTGGGCAAGCGTTGTCCTGACAGCGCGTCCGCTACCACATTGAGGTTACCGGGGATGTGAGTGGCACGCAGCAACTTGAGTCGGTGCTGACTCCAAAGGAGTAGTGACTTGTGGAGGGAGCGTACGCCGCCTTGGCAATTTATGTACGCTACCGCGGTGGTGCTTTCTGACCTGACTAGGACATGTTTGTCTCGAACTAACGGTAGAAACTTCTGCAGGGCAAAGAAAACAGACAGCAACTCTAGGCAATTGATGTGCCAGCACAGCGGAGCCCCTTTCCAATGGCCCGCGGCTGCGTGCCCATTGCACATGGCGCCCCAACCCAATCTGGAGGTGTTGGTCGTAACCAGGATGCGTCGGGACACCTGCTGCAAGGGTACTCCTGCCTGCAGAAAGCAGAGGTCTGTCCAGGGTTTGAATGTTTGGTGGCAGGCGGGGATGATCATCACACGGTGCGTCCTGCGGTGCCATGCTCGTCTCGGGACTCGAGTGTGAAGCCAGTGCTGAAGCGGTCTCATATGCATCAACCCCAGTGGGGCGACTGCCGCGGAGGATGCCATATGCCCCAGGGGCCTCTGGAAAAGTTTTAAAGGGACCGTTGTGCCTGGCCAAGAGTGGCGAGGCATATCAGCACCAACTGCGCACGCTCGTTGGTGAGACGTGCTGTCATCGAGACTGAGTCTAACTCCATGCTGAGAAAAGAGATGCTCTGAACCGGAGCGAGCTTGCTCTTTTCCCAGCTGACCTGAAGCCCCAGGCGGCTGAGGTGCCTGAGCACCTGGTCTCTGTGAGCACATAGTAACTCTCGGGAGAGGGCCAGAATGAGCCAGACGTCGAGGTAATTGAGTATGTGAATGCCGGCTTCTCGGAGCGGGGCATGGGCTGCCTCTGTAACTTTCGTGAAGACGCGAGGGGACAGAGACATTGTTGAAGGGGAGGACTTTGTACTGATATGCCTGGCCGTCGAACGCGAACCGTAGAAAGGGTCGGTGTCGAGGCAGAATTGAGACGTGAATGTACACGTCCTTCAGGTCTACCGCTGCAAACCAATCTAGATGCCGGATGCAAGTTAAGATGTGTTTTTGCGTGAGCATTTTGAACGGGAGTTTGAGCAGAGCCCGGTTGAAAACTCGCCAGTCCAAGATCGGTCGTCAGCCGCCTCCTTTCTTGGGTAAAATGAAGAGCTGTAGAAACCCTTCTTCATTTCGGTTGGAGGGACAGGCTCTATCGCGTCTTTGAGTAAGAGACAATTTCCAAACGCAGGGATTTGGCGTATTCGTCGTGCACTGCGGTAAAGCGGATGCCTGCAAAGGGGGGCGGAGGCCTGGCAAACTGAATTGCTTAACCGAGTCGGATGGTCCTGGGCAGCCAGTGTGACAGATTGGGAAGTGAAAGACACGCATCCAAGTTCCATGCTAGGGGCACTAAGGGGGCGACTATTTTTGACATACCCGGCGAGGGGTATCGCAGCGGGGCCGAGCAGGTAATGCGGCGTCGGGAGGTAAAGGAGCGTCCCGAGGCTCTGGTGCTGAGAAAAGACTCGAAGCACTTTCCTTGCTCCGCACATCCGGCAGGGGGCGGGTTAGTGACTGAGGAGGAGGTCCGGTAGAGGTGTCCTCTGGACTCATCAGAACCGGCCGGCCGGGAAACAGTCGTGGGGTTGGGGGCGGAGGGTCCCTGTCCAGCGTGCCAGGAATGTTGAGGTGTGGCGGCAGAGTGCCGTGAGAGCGGCATTTGCGGGCCAGGTGACCCAGAAAGAGGAAATTGCTCTATTATTGAAAAACGTGCAAAAATACCTTTAACTGAAGATTCTCTTCCCGGCCCTCCACCTGGGGACGGAGTGGTCTGTTTACCAACTCTGGAGCAAACGTCTCGATCTCTGGGTCGTCTGTCTCAGGAGCGCTTGGGAGCCTTCCGGGTCCTCAAAGGGGTCCGTGAGATGGGGGGTGTTCCTGCAGGGTGCTCGACGCTGGGGCTGAGAGCTGGGCCCACTCTTGGTTGAGGCGTTGCAGCATGTTTTTTTTTTTTTGGACGAGGCATGGCCCATGGCGGCAGGTTTGCGGCAGGGCAGGATATGTTAAATGGCCTCCGTCTGTTTCTTCACCGCTGAGGACTGCTGGGCGGAGTTGTCAACGGTGCCGCCGAATGGACGGAGCTGGGAGATGGGGCGTTCGAGTTTTGAAGTGCCTTGGCCTGGCGTAGGTGCAGGAGGGGCCATGGCGTGCAGGGCGGAAGCGGTCGAGGGTAGTGAGAGCGGAGGAGCGAGGAAGCCGCGGCTTACTCAACTCTGTTACGTTCAGGGAGAAAGGAACCGGGGGGGGGGGGGGGGGCACGTCTGTGAGCGGTGCACTTGCCCGCGGGACCAATCAAGTAGCCGCGGGGGGGGGGGGGGGGCGGGGTTTACTGGTCCAGGCGAGTCATCAGCATCAGATGCCGCTGTAACGCTCTCCAATGCAGCGGTGATGGGGAAGTGAAGCGGGCCGCACTCATTCCGAGCTCGAGGGAAGCAAGCAAGTGTGCCTGGAAGGCGGGTGGTTCGAGGGGATTTACCCTGCGAAACGGAACCCGTCTGTAATGCGGGGTTATGATGGGCAAGGAGGAGGCGAGAACCGGCTTGTCAATATAAATAATATTTTAATGAAAACTTAAACAAAAGCACAAACAAACACACAACGACATGTCCGGGATTGAGCTCTCCATCAGGCCGATTGGGGACCGGGCGTGCGACATTCCAGCCTGGCCCCGCCCCCCTCCACTCTACACTGTCATTATCCCCAAATGGCCTTCATCGCCATTTCATCGCCTTCATCGAGGCGAGGTGTGGGGGGGCGGCTGAAGTGGCTTTCTCTCATGACAAAAGAAAGCTGCGACCGCAATGCTGCCATGGGTATGTTCTCGCACTGAGAACATGAACCATTCATAAAACGATGCCTTCATGTGATCGCAGTCCAGACATACGAGGCAGCTTTTATGACCGTCAGAGGTGGGGAGAAATCAACCGCATCCAGAAACTACACAGAGGCGGAAAAGACGTCTTTAAAAAGATGCGTCCTGAAAAGGACGTTCAACGCCAGCTGTGTAATTGCTCTTTCGGAGAAACAAACTCTTTTAGAGAATACAATTCTTTTAACTGCGCTGTCGAAGCGCCCAGAGGCAAACTGCACTGCTGTGCAGAGAAGGAGAAAGCCGCTGAAGTGCACCGTAGATCCAACAGCAGAATCAGCTCAGAGGAAGAGGAACAGGTGACTCGCAGCTCACTGCATACACGACCATCGGCTCCGAAGAAAATTTCTGAATGAACTCGACGTATTTCCCCACTTTGGATATACCTGTATGTCCGGGGGGCGGGGTATGCAAATACTGTCTGCCAACTTCTCATTGGCCTTTTTTCATAGATCAGAGGCATATTCGGCGCTCAAGAGAGACCCCTAGTGTCGCTTCTTCGACACAACGTCAAAGTGAGCGACAGACGGGGAACTATAGTTTACTAATCTGTGGATTGGTTAAAAAAAATTGTTTTAATGACTTCAACCTAAGTGTATGTAAGCTTCTGACTTCAACTGTATTTGTTATGGTTACTTTGACACATGACTAGTTTGTGAATGGCTGTTTTTCTTAAGTAATTTCACTATAAATTAATTTAATTCACAAAAAAGTTAAAGGGAAAGTTCACCCAAAATCAATCATTTGTACACCCTCATGACATCCCAGATGTGCTATCTCTGCAGAACACAAACAAAGATTTTTAGAAGAATATCTCAGCTTTGTAGGTCCTCACAATACAAGTGAATGGTTACCAGACCTTTGAAGCTCCAAAAATCACATAAAGACAGTATAAAAGTAATAATTAAGACTCCAGTGGTTTATTCCATGCTTTCAGAAGTGATATGATAGGTGTGGGTGAGAAACATCAATATTTAGGTATTTTTTCACTGTATATCTCCACTTTCACTTTTACATTCTTTTACATTTTGAAAGTGAAAGTGTAGATATAAGGTAAAAAAAGGACTTAAATATTGATCTGTTTCTCAGCGATCATCATATCGCTTCAAAGGTCTGGTCACAATTCACTTGCATTGTATGGACCTACAGAGCTGAAATATTCTTCTAAAAAGCTTTGTTTGTGTTCTGCAGAAGAAAGAAAGTCATACACATCTGGGGTGACATGAGGGTGAGTAAATAATGAGAAAAGGTAAACTATCTCTTTAACCCCTCTGACCACTGTTTAAAGGATGTTAAAGACTGGTAAACAAAAAGAAATTAGTTAAACGACAAAAAGCATAGTACTACTCATATATATGCAAAAGAGCTTCTCTGTTTAAGTGAAAGTGAAATCTTGTAAATTGTTCTTTAGCAGGACACAACAAGATTATACAATTAAAAATTTAAATTTTGTATGTACTGTACTAACTGATTACACTGTGAAATTGTGTAGAATTGAATGACTAACAATTTTTTTAAATGTGGTATTTGTTAGCTATTTTGTGTGTGTGTGTGTGTGTGTGTGTGTGTGGTTGAAAGTAGGTCAGAAAGACAAATGTCATGTTAACAAATATTTGTACGAACAAATGTGGTCTGCCCTATCGCACACGAAGCCTTAAAAAAAAAGTTTCCACCAAATTTGCCTCAGTTTCTGCTCTCTTGGTAGAGTGTGTCAAATCACATGATGTCCATGTCCTCATTCCAACATATTAAATTACTTTTACAGCTGGATAACCTGGTACTTATTGACAAGATCAAAGAGCAGCTGATGGCAGAAAAGATACGACCTCCGCATTTGCCACCCACCACTGTCCCCTCTCAGCAGACCCTGCTCGTAGCCTCATTGCCATCAGATGGTGGGCAACATTTGATGTCCATCCCCAAACTGCAGCAGGTGCCTGGTCTTCAGGCCCACAACTCTTCCCAGCCTGACATTGCCCTGCAAACTCGCCCAGCATCCAGCACCATTTCAGGTATTGATATCCCTGCAGGCCATTATCATTAAGAACTTCACATATTTCTTCACACGATCCGCTAGCATGTTTAAAAAAAAAATAAATAAATAATAATAATATTTTGTAAACTTAATTCAAAATGTAATAACTTATTCTTCCTCTGCAATGACTTTCCTTTTATGCCAAAGTAACCTAGGCTGCATGGCTATTGGATAATGTTAACCAATAGTCAAATAACTAGGCATTGTTTTAGCAAACTTGCATTCTGGTCTGGCTGCATTCTGGTATGGAATGCCCACTTTTATGTTCCAATCAAGTTTTTTCTCACTGAATATCCTGTTTCACTCGGAAAACAGTTGACTTCATGTTGACTTCAGACCAAGTTTAATGCTGAGAAGATTTACATTTTATTAATATTTATGTACAGTTGAAGTCAGACGTTTACATACACCTTATGCCTTAAACTAATTTTTTCACAATTCCTGACATTTAATCGTAGAGAACGTTCCCTGTCTTAGGTCAGTTAGGATCACTATATTTTAAGAATATGAAATGTCAGAATAATAGTAGATTGAACGATTTTTTTCAGCTTTTATTTCTTTCATCACATTCCCAGTGGGTCAGAAGTTTACATACACTATGTTAGTATTTGGTAGCATTGCCTTTAAATTGTTTAACTTGGGTCAAATATTTTGGGTAGCCTTCCACAAGCTTCTCACAATAATTTGCTGGAATTTTGTGTCAGGTTTGTAGGCCTCCTTGCTCACACACACTTTTTTCAGTTCTGCCCACAAATTTTCTATCGGATTGAGGTCAGGGCTTTGTGATGGCAACTCCAATACCTTGATTTTGTTGTCCTTATGCTATTTTGCCACAATTTTGGAGGTATGCCTGGGGTCGTTATCCATTTGGAAGACCCATTTGCGATGAGATTTAACTTCCTGGCTGATGTCTCGTCATGAGGCACATTAAGACCCAGCTGCCCCCCTCACTAGACCCACTGCAGTTTGCGTATCGTCCAAACCGTTCAACAGACGACGGCATCGCCACCACCCTCCATTTGGCCCTCACCCACCTAGATAAAAAGGACTCATACGTTCGAATGCTGTTCATAGACTTCAGCTCAGCATTCAACACAGTCATTCCCCAACACCTGATTGGAAAGCTGCTGGGCCTGGAGACCTCCCTCTGCAACTGGATCCTGGACTTCCTGACTGGGAGACCTCAGTCAGTCCGGATCGGGAACAGCATCTCCTCCACCACCACCACACTGAGCACTGGGGCCCCCCAGGGCTGTGTGCTCAGTCCACTGCTGTTCACTCTGCTGACTCACGACTGTGCAGCAATGCACAGCTCGAATCACATCATCAAGTTCGCCGATGACACGACCGTGGTGGGTCTCATCAGCAAGAACGACGAGTCAGCATATAGAGACGAGGTGCAGCAGCTAACGGACTGGTGTAGAGCCAACAACCTGTCCCTGAATGTCGACAAAACTAAAGAGATGGTTGTTGACTTTAGGAGAGCACAGGGTGAACACTCCCCGCTGAACATTGACAGCTCCTCTGTGGAGATCGTCAAGAGCACCAAATTCCTTGTTGTTCACCTGGTGGAGAAACTCACCTGGTCCCTCAACACCAGCTCTATTACCAAGAAAGCCCAGCAGTGTCTCTACTTTCTTCGAAGGCTGAGAAAAGCACATCTCCCACCCCCCATCCTCACAACATTCTATAGAGGGACTATTGAGAGCATCCTGAGCAGCTGCATCACTGCCTGGTTTGGGACTTGCAAAGCCCTGCAGAGGATAGTGAGGGTATTACTATCTCACGGCCAGACTGTGTAACAACTTCTTCCCCCAAGCCATCAGACTCCTCAATACTCAGAGACTGGTTTGACACACACACACACACACACACACACACATGTCCTGAGTTGCACTTTAATTACTGTAACTGGCTGCTACCTCAATAACTGCTATGTCCATAGAACACTATCTCATAGTATGTTATGTTTACATTTGGCATTTTTAGAAACTGTCATCTTTTTGCACTACTGTGTACTGGTCGGCGCTGCACTGTCTCTCACTGTGTCTATTGTCCTGTTCATTGTTAGTAGTTTATTGTACTTTCCTGTACTTTTTGCACACGTTTGCACGTGCACTTTATATAGGTATTTTATTTAGTCTGTGTAGTCTCATGTGGTTCTGTGTTTGTCCTATGTTGTTTTATGTAGCACCATGGTCTTGGGGGAACGTTGTCTCGTTTCACTGTGTACTGTACTAACTGTATATGGTTGAAACGAAAATAAAAACCCCTTGACTTGAATATATACACCACCCCCACCTGCCACCCCCATTCTTCACGTTTGGGATGGTGTTCTTTGGCTTGCAAGCCTCACCCTTTTTCCTCCAAACATAAAGATGTGCATTATGGCCAAACAGTTCAATTTTTGTTTCATCAGACCAGAGGACAGTTCTCCAAAAATTAAGATCTTTGTCCCCATGTGCACTTGCAAACTGCGGTTTGGCTTTTATATGGCAGTTTTGGAGCAGTGGCATCTTCCTTGCTGAGCAGCCTTATGTGGCTATAGGACTCATTTTACTGTGGATATAGATACTTGTCTACCTGTTTCCTCCAGTGTCTTCACAAGGTCCTTTGCTGTTGTTCTGGGATTGATTTGCAAATTTTGCTCCAAACCATGTTCAACTCTAGGAGACAGAATGTGTCTCCTTCCTGAGTGCTATGATGGCTGCATGGTCCCATGTTGTTTATGCTTGCATACTATTGTTTGTACAGATGAATGTGGTACCTTCAGGCATTTGGACATTGCTCCCAAGGATGAACCAGACTTGTGGAGGTCCATAATGTTTTTTTCTGATGTCTCGGCTGATTTCTTTTGATTTTCCCATGATGTCAAGCAAAGAGACACTCTTTCTCTTTTTGAGTTTGATGGTAGGCCTTAAAATACATCCATAGGTACACCTCCAATTCAGTACACTACCTATCAAAAGCTAATTGCCTAAAGGCTTGACATAATTTTTTGGAATTTTCTAAGCTGCTTAAAGGCATGGTTAACTAAGTGTATGTATATATACTCGGGAGAATAATACTGAACAATTAACCATTTATTTACAGCTCGGCAAACAATATAAAGATAAAAGTTCTTTGGCGTAGGCCCCGTCCGTAGCTCGCAATCCGGGGGTCCGGACTCTGCATTTCCTGCCTGGCAATGAAGGCAGGGGCGCAGCCAACCCCCAGTGAGGTATGGGAAGGGACCATCCTGGTGGTGGTGGGGAGGAAGGAAGGAATCATCTTGGTGGTGGGGAGGGTGGAGGTGAACGAAAGCGTCAGCATCTGTGAACTCAGACATGTGTAAGTACACATCTTTTATACTGCAAGTGTTAGAACGCGATTGGATAGATGAGAAGGTAATGAGTGACGTAACAATTGAGTCTTCCCGGCAGAACTTATGCTAAAGCTTCCATTTCTGACCCACTGGAATTGTGATATAGTCAATTAAAAGGGAAACAATCTGTCTGTAAACAATTGTTGGAAAAATGATTTGTGTCCTAAATGACTTGCCAAAACTGTAGTTTGCTAATATGAAATCTGTGGAGTGGTTAAAAGATTTGTTTTAATGACTTCAACCTAAGTGTATGTAAACTTCTGACTTCAACTGCATATATGGGCGGTTCTTCAACTTTGTGTACCTTTATGTCCAATTTTTATTATTAAACATTTTATTTTATTATTATTTTATTAATTTTATTATTTTCTTTTTGATGGTCACATTAAAACTGGCATGGAAACAGTCCTTTACCAGTCCTTCATCATTTAATTTTGTTACATTTGAAATGCCTTTCTTGTACATATTTTCCTGTTTTAATCTCGTCACAGGCCCAGACTTTCAATATACTAAACTACGAAAATCCATTATAAAAATGATTATATATTTAAAACTACAGTAATCTACATAAAGAGTGAAATAAACATAAATCCTTTCAATATTTTGTGTGTGAATTATTTCTGTAAACTTTAAAAAAATTAATACTGTCCTGCAGTTTTGGCGTCATTTCCACCCCACCAAACAAGTTTATTCTTTAACTTTATTAAGTCGACAAAAGTGTCAGTATTTCCCATCAAGATGTAGTTTTGCAGAATTATGCAAATAAGTGTCAAACATGATTTAATAATTGGTATTTATGATACATAAAAAGTTAGCTATGAAAGTAGCGTTAGCAAGTCAAAGGAGTTGTCTGTTTTATTTAAAAAAAAAAACATTAAAAATGTAATTACCATCACCGTCATCTCCATCACAGAATACCATAAAACACAGTTCAGAATTTGAAATGTGGTGAAAATTACAACGTGGTGGGAATTTACATGTTTTGGGGGAGAAATAAATGACATTAATCTCCTGTGATGCATGTACATACACTGTTGGACATTGTTACTTCACAAACTATAATTAGTGAAAGTGTGAAATGTTTTAACAAAACTTTACTTTCTTGAAGTCCACAGTGCTAAAAGTGCCTTAAGTTAAAGAAACACACATATACTGTACATTTTATAATTCTAAAATGATTAACTGACTGGAGTGACTAGCTGCTCTTTTCTTAAATAAATTCAGAGCTGAACATAGATGACAAGTCTACAGTAAAGGCAAAGGGGTTATGGGAAGACTGGCATATGCGACAAGCAGTGGAGCAAGCCAACAGAGTAAACCATCGCTCAGGTAGAAGACAAACACAGATGTTATATTTAGTTTACATGTACAATAGTTAAATTGCAATAACCTTCTTGTACCTATACTTTTCTAAAAACAGGTCTTGCACTGTCATCACGCACAGACAGCCACAACACCTCGGAAGCGATAACGCCCACCACCCCAACATCCAGCAGTCAGAATCGCTTGGGTGGAGCACCTTCTTTAAACACTATTTCCGGCCTGGCCAGCGGCCCTGGCATTGAGCCGGTTAAAAGTGGAGGCCTGGTGGGGATGCTGGGACCTCATCCTAAAGCTCCACGTGGTCGCAAGAAGATTAAAGCAGAGAACAATACTGGCCCCTTGCTAGTGCTGCCATACCCTCTGCTGGCCTCAGGCCCTGATCAGGCAGTTACCATCGCCAAAGAGGGAAAAACATATAGGTCTGAACCCACCATTATTAATGAATTTGACCATTTATCATCATCAAACTCTTATAGCAAACAAAATATTAAAGGTGATGTGTGCCATTTCTGCCCAAGTAGCAGCACCAAACAGAACTGTGAAAATAAATGGTAAATTGTCTGCACTTATATAGTGCCTTTTTAACCTGAGAGGTTACCAAAGCGCTTTAAACGGTGTCCCATTCACCCATTCACACTCATACACCAATGGTGGCAGAGCTACCATGCAAGGCACTAGCCTGCCATTGGGAGCAACTTGGGGTTCAGTGTCTTGCCCAAGGACACTACGGCATGTGGAGTCGCGTGGGCCAAGAATTGAACCGCCAACCCTGCGATTAGCGGCCGACCCGCTCTACGGGCCACAGCCGCCCCAACAGTAAATAATTACTGTTTTCAAACAAGTCTTCTATGGGTTAGACAAACAGATAGTCCTGCCTGAAGCTCATGCCTTTGGTTGAGACAATGTGACTGCCTTGGGCTGGTCGGGCTGCTCAGAAAAACAGAGCAATGTTTTTATTTGAGTTTTTAGGGAAAACACTTTTTGGGGGAAATTAACCTACAAATGGC
Organism: Moxostoma hubbsi; assembly: GCA_032164185.1. Lineage (NCBI taxonomy): Eukaryota > Metazoa > Chordata > Actinopteri > Cypriniformes > Catostomidae > Moxostoma > Moxostoma hubbsi. Next base: position 19,819,433 of record JAVLUX010000020.1, on the reverse strand, counting down.
TTACTTATAGATGTCTCTGCATATTAAAAAAGGATAGGAGAAAGTATATAAATATTGAAAAAACCACACACTTCACTTTTAATTGAAATAATGTACTACCTTTCTTTTTTGCCGCTTTAAGAGCAGAATGTGGAATGAGGATAATATTTCTGAAGTAATTCCATTTTTGCTTTTCATACAGGTGTAAAGTGTGTCCGCTTACTTTCTTCAACAAGTCAGAGATGCAGATTCATTCCAAGTCCCACACGGAGGCCAAACCCCATAAGTGCCCTCATTGTTCCAAGTCCTTCGCCAACGCCTCGTACCTAGCACAGCACTTACGCATTCACTTAGGCATCAAGCCTTACCATTGCTCCTATTGTGAGAACTCCTTCCGCCAGTTATCACACCTCCAACAGCATACCAGGTAATCAGAACTCTAGAGTACACAGAAACCCCACTAGTGTATGTCCAATTGAAAACTAGAGGACCAAGTTTAAAGTTGTAGGGTTAATATATATATATATATATATGTATGTGTGTGTGTGTGATTGTTTTTAAGGATTCATACTGGCGATAGACCATATAAATGTGCCCATCATGGATGTGAAAAGTCATTCACACAACTCTCAAACCTACAGGTAAGGACAGCAGTAGGGTTACTAAGGAATGAATATACAGCACATGTAGCCCCAAAAAGAATTTGGACATTTAAACCACAATCAATTAAAAATGTAATTGAATTAGATAACAAAATATCAAACCAAGTGTAATTTATCTTGTGGAAAGATAGCACAAACATTTCAGTAGAGTAAAAGTTAAGTAAAACATTTCACACAAAAAAAATCTGAAATTATAAAATAATAGATACACTGCTCAAAGTGAAGACAAAAAGTATTTGGACACATTCTTGTTGTTAACCCTTTAAGCTTAGATGGGCCTGCCTGCGTTTTTTGATAATTTAGTAATAATATTGCACTGCACATCTTATTGTAACTGGTAAAAACATCAAGCTGATCAAATAGTCATGTGTCATACATATATGTATATAAGTATAATACAACCAGCCTATTTTTTTACTCACAGTAAAAAAATATAGCAAGTTATAGATTAGTATATATATTTGACATACATGTTACATGTAAACAGGAGTTACTTGTATTCTGCTTTTTCGCTTAAAACTTCATAAATTAACAGAACATAAAATATCACATATTATTTCTAGAGATGCACCGATTGCAATTTTCTTGGCCGATTCCGATTTTTTTTTCCAAGTGTGACCTGCCAATACCGATTTTTCCAATTCCGATTTTCTTTCTAAGAACTATTGACCGCATATACAAACAAAATCTATCTTTCTTCAATGCAAAATTAAATTTTCATAATAAAATAAATGATTAAACATTCCAATTTCCCCCAAACAAAGTTACAGGATCTTCTCTGACTTCTGATATATAAAGTGCTCTGTGATTGGAAAGAGGTAGAAATAACAATTAACTGCAAATGAGTTGCTTTATATAACAAAACAGATGTCATTTTCCACTATTTTCATAAATGGACCTTTTTCTATTTTTTTACTCGTCTAACAAAACAATTCCAAATATTACAAGCCTATGAACAAAACTGAAGTGTCCAATACACTCAACACTGACATTAAGTTTACATTAGATACCAGATATCAGAGGTAAAACTGATTGCTGCTTCGGGATCGGCTTGTAACCATACCTGTCGTCACTCACCCCGGTTTTTCCCGGGAGTCTCCCGTATTTCACACCATCTCCCACCCCCTCCCGTTTTGTTATTTCTCCCGGGAAACGCCCGAAATTTGTATGGCCCAAACCACGTTATATGAATAATCACATCAATATATTATTCCAAGGTTGTCCAGTTGCCAGATCTTGTATGAAACGCATCCTACTCACACAATCGACGCACCATACACATTTCTAATAATTTGTGACCTCAACCTGGCAACGAAAATCCAGCTGCTCTGTTGAAATCTGCGCAGGCAGTAGACGTGAGAAGTTGAATCAAGCAACACTGGTAGATGGGAGGAGACTCAGCTGGTGCTCCGGCGAAAAAAAATAAATATATACATGTAAATTTAACAACAGCTGGACGAAAGCATTTAATTTAATGTCCCGAAGCCATATCAACAATACCCACGCCTTTTGCAAAGTGTGTCGCACTGATTTTAATATCGTACACGGTGGGAAAAATTACGTTACTCAGCACGTTAAATCACAACGGCACAATTTATATGTATTTAGCCTGCCTCTGCCATCCCACGGTTTACTTTAGCCGTACAAATATTACAAATTGCGAACTTTATGTATTATTCACTCACAGTGAAGATCTTCCACGCCAATGTCATGTTTCCATGCGGCTGTGACGTTATTGCCTGCGCTGCTGGCAACAAAACGGACCGGCTCGGAATCGGAAAGACGTGAGACTGACCGGCCGGTTACCGGTCCGGGCCGATCATGCGGAAAACCGGCTGTTTCCGGTCCCTGGCTGGTCGATCGGTGCATCTCTAATTATTACTTAGAGGAGGTGATTATCTTTAAAATGATCCCACACACAATGTAATCAGATGCATAGATCATTAGATAATCCACATGAAGTACAATGCGCTAAAAGCACTTTACATTTCCTGGATCAGATGACTTTATCAGAAATGATTTAGTACGTTGTCCAGCATCATGGAACACTAAACCAAGTGGAAGTCATCCAAATATGGGCAGAGAGGATCGTTCACTGTCATCATGTATGGCCACCAGGAGATGGCGCCATGTACATGACACAGACACAATGATGGCACAAATGACACAGAATGGAACTGAATGAGATCTCGTTACTCAAGCCTGCATGCTTTGGAGAGAGGGCATACCTTTTGTCATTGTTGTATTTGAATGTGTATTTAGTTCTTATGTACAAGTATTATGTTTTATTTGTTTGGAGAGGCTTTTGGACATTATGATAATTTTTTTTGTAATGCTATAACTCTTGATTGCATTGCGGTATCAGCACTAAATTTTACTCAGGTACAGGTGACATGATTGGGAACAAAACATAAGCTTTTTTTTCAGATTCTGATTCTTAGGCTGAGAGTCCCATAATGTATCATGATCTATATCATTAAAAAATCTCAAACATTTTCTTTAAATTGTTACCAAACACGTGACCCTCCTTGTTTTCTTGTTGAGTAATAAGCCTTTAATTTTGGCCACTGAAACAGGAAATCTTTAAAAACACCTTCAAAGCTTAAAGGGTTAACTGTTGTAATGAACTACACTTGCGGTTACTCTGCTAAGATACCTGTGTGAGCTGACTTCATACACCCACAAAAAAGAAAAAAAGAAAATAATACATATCTCCCCAATTCTAAAGTTGGGACAGTATGAAAAATGCTGATAAAAACAAAAAGTTGTGATTTCTAAATTATATTCACCCTTTGCTAAGTTGAAAGAACTACAACTTCACATTATATGATGTTTTACCTTTTCATTGTTTTTTTATTTTATGTACAAAAATTTCATATCAGATGATTGTAACAGGCTTGCAAAAAGTTGAGATGGGCAATTTAAGATAACAAATTTAATAACAATTTGACGAGTTGAAATAACAAGGTATTGTGAATCAGGAGATGTTAAACAGGTGAGGCAATCATGTCATAGTATATAAGGACCTCCAAAACAGTCTAGTCCTTCAAGAACGAGGATCATTCAAGACTTGTCAATTTGCCAACAGATGCTTCAGCAAATACTCCAGCACTTTGAGAACAATGTTCCCCAAAGACAAATTGGAAGGATTTTGGGCATTTCACCCTCTACAGTGCACAATATAGTTAAAAGATTCAAGGAATCTGGTCAAATCTCGGTGCGTAAAGGGCAAGACAAAAAACACTTCTGAATGCGTGTGATCTCTGATCCCATCAGACATCACTATCTTAATAAACATAATTCATCTGTAATGGATATCATGAACATGAGCTTGGGATAACTTTTGTAAACCTTTGTTAGTCAACACCACTCACTGCTGCATCCACATCAACACTGTCCAGAAGTGTTGCTGACTTCCCTGGACTCGGTCTCATCTTAGATGGAAAGTAGAACAGTTGAACTGTGTTTTTTGGGCTGAAGAGTCCACATTTTAAAACTTTTTTGACTGGGCAAATAAGCAGAGAGTGCAGGTAAGAGTTCTGACCATCTCCAGTTGAGAATGTTTGGTGCATTGTGAAGCGCACAATACGCAACGAAGACCCCGTACAATTGTGCAGCTAAAGACCTACATAATGGATGAATGGGGGAAAGTTTCACTGCTTAAACTTAACAAACTTGTGTCTTCAGTGCCTGAATGCTTAATACGTGTTATTACAAGAAAGGGTGATGTTTCACAGTGGTAAACACTCGACTGTCACAAACTATTTTGGAGCATGTTGAAATCATCTGATTTGAAATTACTGTACATTAAAAAAACAAAACAATAGCCTAGTTTCCATCCACCTTTCGCACTATTTTGTTATTGACAAAGGGAAAATGCAAAGAAAAATAAATTGCGACATTTGCCATCTTCTGCCCATTTCCATTCAAATGACCTTTTATCGATAGAAATGGTGTTTGTGATGACGTCATGCCTAAAAAAACATTTTGTCGGATAGGTTTTGGATTAGCGCAAAAGAAATCTGCCCTGAAGCCGTTTCAATTCAGAAATGTGTTTGTCACTAATTTGCCTCCGAGATGTCCCTAATTATTTTCCTCTGAAGTTTGGGTAAAATGGGGAGAGTATTGAGACAACTCACTGAAATTAGCCAGCTTACTGTCATTTTATTTTCACAAATAAAAGCAATCAGAAGAAGAGGAATTGCAATCAAAAGGGAGTTGTTCCCCTTCTGATAGGACTGTAGTATTGGTCCTGATGTTGCACCCATCGCAGGTTTGCACCGGTTCCGACCCGAAAGCGGATCGTCATGGCCCTGTTCAAGCTGGCAACCTGCTGGCAAAAGTAGTAGTAGGGAAAAAAGTAGTAGAAAAAACGTTCTGTCTCAGTAAAAGGACCATCAATCGATGTGTATATGCTGTGTGCACAGCTATTAAAGAAAACAAAAATGATGCGGTGTAATATCAGGGTTTACATATGATACATTCCTGATATTCAATATTTTGAACAATCATCTAATGAAAAGCATCGCCATCACAACTGCATTATGTCCCGCATATTTCTCCAGCAACTTTTAACGCCCAACTGAACTTGATTGTCATCTAAAATTTATTTGAGCTTCAAAATGCTAATTTATATTTTCTGAAGAAGCAGCAAATCCGATCCGAGGTAAAGATGGTTAGATTTAAAATGTTCAAAACTAGTTTTCTGAAAGTGAACTCATTGGATAAATAGTTCTGATAGTTTATAGTCTTAAAAAACTGCAGAACATTCTGAGAACGTCATTCAGCCAATTTATTAATCTGCAGAACAGGGTAAAGCTCATTTAAGTTTGTGTAAAAAGGCATATATAGGTCTAAAAGAAAAAAAATAATTTGTTTGGTAATTTATTTAATTTAAAATGGGATTTTGACAGCATTTTTTCAAAAGTAAAATAAATAATAATTTAATAGAATTGGGCTGTAAGTGTTCCAAAAAAAAGAAAAGAAAAAACATGCTGAAGTTTTTCTCTGGCTAGTATTGTGTATTATTCTTAATTAAAAACATCTTTGCGCACAGAAATTATATGTTTTTTGTACTGTGGGCAAATTCTGTGACCGCTGTCTATTATTTTGAATGGCGTGGAAAAGCAACTTTAATAAATAAACGGATGGATACTGCGATTAAGTTAATCTCAAATGGTGGCCTTTTATTTGTTCAATGTGCACAAGATATTTGTGTTTGCATTTCTGGAAGTGTCACGTTTGCAGATCGGCTCTATATGCTGTAAAGATCAATCCATAATCACGTACAATAAATCGGCTTTTAATACTGTCGTCATGATTAACACAGGCTAACGATTGGGGCAATCTCTGTCACGTGACGCTACATTTTTAATGCCAATTTTATTGACAAAAAGTGTTTCCAAACCAGTTTTTTGCGACATTTGCTATATCGACATAAAGTTTATGCACTTGAGTTAAACGGAAAAATATTACGTTGACATTTGTGACATTTTAGCAATAATGTGCGTTTCCATCAACTTTATTTTGATCAAACTTTTGATGAAACTTTTTTCGTAAAAAATCCTTGGATGGAAAGGTAGTTAATGAAAGGTAAAGCATCATATAATGTTTAGTTGTGGTGCTTTCAATACAGTAAAGGGTGAATATAATTTACCATTCACATTGTTTTTAATGTCGTTTTGCATACTGTCCCAACTTTTTTGTAATTAGGGTTGTACTTTTTGGGGCACACTGTATATAGTAGCCAGGATGTTTTATATCCGATAATGAGTCTTCACAAGTGTAAAGCTTTCTGTTCCTCATTCTTTTTCCTATTCAGTCTCATCAGAGACAGCATAACAAAGACAAGCCATTCAAATGTCCGAACTGCTATCGGGCCTACATGGACTCGTCCTCCTTACAGATTCATCTCTCCGCACATGCCATCAAAAACGCTAAATCTTACTGTTGCAGCATGTGTGGTCGTGCATACACCTCAGTAAGTACAGGCCGCCTTCAAGACACATATCAGAAACAGTTCCCTTTTCTTAAAGGGATAGATCACCCAAAAATCACAATTCTGTCATCAATTACTCACCCTAATGTTGTTCAAACCCCGCATGACTTGCTTCCATGGAACTCAAAAGTAGATGTTAAGCAGAATGTTAGCCTCCGTCACCATTCACTTTCATCTGTGCCTTTTTTTCCATACATTGAAAGTGAATGATAACTGAGGCTAACATAGTAATTCAAATGGGTCTGAAACCTCATGAGGGTGAGTAAAATGATGACAGAGTTTTCATTTTTGGTGAACTATCCCTTTACAGTCAGGTATTATCCTGTTTCAGACAAATATTATGACATTCATATTTCCTGACTTGTTTTTCAGGAGACGTACCTTATGAAGCACATGTCCAAACACACCGTGGTTGAGCATCTTGTCAGTCACCGTTCCCCACAGACAACCGAATCTTCAAGCATCCCCATACGTATTTCACTTATTTGAGCTTCCTCCTGCTGCTTTTTCTTCCATTTAAATGGTATTTTGTGCACCGTGCTGGTCTACCGTTAAGAAAAAAAGAAGGCTGTGATAAGTTGGTGCCCAGCAGTGTAGACTTCGGAGGACATTTTGTGTCTGCCATTGTCTTTGCCCCTTTAAGCTGTTTAGTGAAACTGAGCCTACAGGCCACCAACTCAGAAACTGCTGTCTGAATTGAATGGTTCATGGCATCAACAACAGACACCAGTCTAAATAAGGATTTGATTGAGTATTCCAAAAATACTGTAAAACCTCATTTAAATGTTTTATTTCATAGGTGTGTAAGGGAAACTTCCAAAGATAACCTTGAAGCACTTTTTCAGCCTTGTTGTACAATGAATCTTTTCAGAATGGGAGCAAATTTCTCGACTTGGGCAGCTACAAGAGTTCTACCTTTTGTTTTAGAAAGTAAGACGGCTGTTTGTTGGTTTCCTTCTCCACTTTGCCTCCTAACAGAATAGTGCATTTTATTTTACTGTGGATGTGACAGTTCTTCCACCTTCGCTCCTTTTATGCTTTTATTAGAAAAATTAGGTCATGGATAAAAAATGAAAAGCAATGTTTGAGTTTTGATGTGGCATCAGATGGAAAGGTACATTTTCAAGCAGAACTAGGATTTCAAAGTCAAATTTGAGGAATTGTGAAAACCTCCCTTTCATATTTTAATCTTTAAAATATATAGTTGTGTTAAATGCATCATAGATGTTTTACTTAACGTTTCTTTTTTGTGTGACAAGGCCTTTATTGTGCAATGCCATGGGAATCTATAGTATATCTCCCTTTCAATCACAATGTTTAGAGGAGAAAGTGTCATTGATTTATTTAAATGGCATCATTCCAGCATGTCAACGGCCATTAAATTGGGTTTTGTCACGATGTAACAGAAGAAGTGTCACATGGGATCAGTGTCATTGAATCATACATGTTCACAGGGTAACATGTGCCCTCAAAAGTGTTATTTACCTCTTCCTCCCCTAAGATGAGCAATGCAAAAGCACCTTGAGATATTCTTGAGATCATTAACTTACACCTATGGATAGCTAAAAGTGTACATGGGTTTTTTTAAGATTATGACCTAGTCTAATATTTTATAATCGAATAGCATTTGCCTAATTTGTGGTTGAATTGTTTTAATTTGTAGAGTTAGAAAGCTTAGCATTTCTAACACCAAAACAGATCTGTTTGAAAAAAGGAATAAAGTGAAGCCTAATCTTTGAATTTCACAATCAGAAAACTTGTGTGAATTTAGTCACATATGAATGTAGTTCTTTTCCAACATTGTATTTTCTGTTTCAGAATGTGTACCAGCTGTTTTGTTTATACTCATTCTTACAAGCAAAAATGGCACATCAGCTGATAAAACAGATTTATTTAAATAGTGGACAGCAATTTAAAATGCTCTTACTGAATCAAAGCACATGGTCTATTGAATCATATTTGCCAAATTTGATCACAACCCATATGTGATCATATTTCCTGCGATTGATTTGTTTATGTGATGTCAACAGGCAACAACACTGCAGCTCTAGAACATTAATTTACTTTTGTGTTCATGTATACCAGTCCTTTGTTAAGCTTATTCGTTTTCATTTCATGTATATGTAGGAAACTGCATATTTCCCATCGTTTGTTTGCAAAGGAACAAGATGTTGCTCTCAAATTTCTTAAAATTCCCAAAATATATATAATTTTTTATTATATATATGTTGGTTATTTATTGCATAATAAATTATGGTAATGTTTACCTGGTCAAACTTTTTTTTATATAGATTTTTTATCATCAAAATTTTAGATAACAGCAATTTGATGAGGATCTGTTTCTTGGTGCTTTTTAAAGAAGACTACCAAACCTCAGTTCTTGTCTGTTACTGCAACATTGCCAGGAATAGATCATTGTATTACAGAAAAGTCCGGGCTTGTTCAGCCTCAAATTATGTCTAAATCAGTAAGACGTGTACATTTACTATAAAATATACCTGTGTTCATTAATAGTGCAAATTGCAAGGTTTAGATACTTTGTTCATTTCTGTATCAGTATATTTCAATTTATCAAGTTATTTGTTTTGATCAATATTTGTTTTTCTGTAAGTAGTGAGTACTGATCATTGTTTTTATAAGACATCCTTGTCAATTTATGTGTACGCCTTAATTTCTTTTATCATCATTGAAAGACTGGTTTCTTTCTCCTTTTCCTTCCATACCTATTTTTTAGTATTCAGTTCTCTTAAGCCTTTTTTTCTGCATGGAACACCGTAATCATTATTAATGATCTGTTAACATGTATTATGTACTGTATAACATATTTATGTATGTCCTGAAATAATTCACTTTTCCTTTATCTTGCATTGTGGTTCCATATAAAGTTTTTGTTTCATATGCACAGATAAGACTTAAAGGTGAATTAAGAAAATATCAGTGTCAAGAACACTTTGTATTTCTATCTTGTTTATTAAATTCAGACTGTTACACCTGAGCCTGTTTATGTTTTAAAGATCTTGAGTCAAATTATCTGTTTTTGAGATTCTGTTAACATTGTGGGCATTCAGATTTTGTCACAATAATGGTAGAATCATAAATTCACCGACCACTTTATTAGGTATACCTGTACACAGGATCATAGCTAGTGGGATGAAAGTTGGTAATGATTCTAGGGGCCCAAAGTTCCAGGACAAATTTAAAATTGTATTATTTTAATAGGTAAGTGTTCCAGAGCAATATATTGTCAGGGGGCCCTACTTATTCATGCGATTATCTAATCAGCCAATCGTGTGGCAGCAGTGCAATGCATAAAATTGCTCTGATATGGGTCAGAAGCTTCAGTCAATGTTCACATCAACCCACAAAATGGGGGAAATTTTTTAGATCTCAGTGATTTGGATCGCAGCATTATTGTTGATGACTGATGGGCTGGTATAAGTATTTCTGGAACAGCTGATCTCCTGGGTTATCTGAGTTACTGTAGCCGTTCTGTCAGCTGGAACCAGTCTGGCCACTCTCTGTTGACCTTTCTCATCAACAAGGCATTTCTGGCCACGGAACTGTTTTTGGCACTGTTTTTGTTTTTGTCAGCATTCTGAGTAAACTCTAGGAACTTTTGTATGTGAAAATCCAGGAGATCAGCAGTTACAGAAATACTCAAACCAGCCTGTCTGGCACCAAAAATAATGTCATGGTCAAAATCATTATCGCGTCACATTTTTCTCCATTTTGATGGTTGATGTGAACATTAACACTATAACTTATAAAGTGGTCGGTGAGTGTGTGAGAGTTGTCATCAACATGCCAGTGAGTGACCCTAAGGAATCAAGATGGTTGGGCCCTCCCTATATAAACATGCTATATCATTTCACCAAATAAATAACAGTCTATACAAAGTCTGCAAACTCTATTGAAAATTGCAGGTTTTGACATGCAAAGCCAGAAATTAAGACAAAATCATGGCAAACATTGTCCATCATTTACGCGACCCTTGAAAACAACAAAATTGCGAAAAACAAACTGATAATTATAAGGAAAAGTAATTGAAATGAAATCGCAACACCCTGATTGTATTGATAAGCTTCTTCTATCCACTGTATTGTCCATGCATGGCATAATCATTGATGTATCTGGTCAGTGGTGGCACTTAAAAATAAAAACATCTCACTGTGTGGTTTATGAAGTTTTGCTACATTTTGTAAGAACAATTTAGGCATAGACAGTCAAACAGAGATGAAAATAAGTTTATTAGGAAAATACATGCTTTGTCAATGTGTATCTTGTACACTGATGTCATTTGCAGTTCCACATGAGCCCTATATGAATATTTTGAAAGTTGCATCCTAAGATTTAATATAGCAGCAGGATACAATACACAATGCACCCATAATGTACAGGCACTACTACAGGATCTCAATCCCTTTGCCACAGTTTAAAATGATACTACAATATTTGTCCTCTACATCAGATGACTTTGCTCCCAGATCACAGGTTATTTCAGTCTCTGAGGACTACAAAGAAAACAGGGAGTGCAAAGAAATCATGGAACAGAACACAATCTATAAAACTCAAACTGTAATATTCAAATAAAAACGATTCATATTCACCCTGTTAAATAGAGAACCCATTCCATAAGTAAAGACAACACCATAAGACTGATAATGCTCTCAGGGCCTATAATGCAACAAGCTCCATGTTTAATTTTTTGCCTGTTTGTTTTTTTCCGTGATAAATTATTCCTCGGAAACACATCACATAGTGCTTATGACCTATATTACACAAGTATAGGCATTTGATGACTGCAGTTTATACTTTATCAGTAAACAAAACAGTGAAAATGTGAAATCAGGTCACACAAAATTAGCTCTTATACACTAATGAAGCAACAACCTACAAATTATATCAACTAACCCCTGAAAGAAGATAACAGATATAACGAAAAGATTTAACAAATGTAAGCTTTTTAGCTTTTGTCTTTAAACAGTGAACTCTTATGTCACAGTTATTGTCACAAACAGGTATGTCCATCTTCGTGTGGACTGACTGATGACAAATACAAGGAGTTAAACTGCATTTGCAATTGACCATATCTCACTAAAAAAAACTCTGTTTACAATACTTACTGCTTATGAAAAGGCAATAGTGCATTTCAATCGTAAACACATGCAGATTGTACCATCTGAACATCAGATTAAAAGTTCTTTAAGTGCTTCTCCATAAATGTCCCATTTGGTAAATGTACCACACAAGGCAAATGTATTTAAAAAAAATGTATATGGCATCTAACAGATTTGCCACAGGAAATGTATAATTTTCCTGGCCTCTGGGCAAATGATCAGACAGAACTGACCAATGTCAAGGCTATTTTGACCATAGCATCAAAAATCTCAAGACATCTCAATCACAGACTCGATGTGAGCCACAAAGGTGATGCACATTAATTCAACCCAGCTGTAATGAGCCTTTGTAATAATTCATGTCTTTACACTCCTGATAAAAAAATAATAAAGTATCTGGAAATAAAATTGAGACGTACAGGGATACGGTAGTTTACCCGGAAGTGAAAATTCTGTCATAATTTCTTCACCCTCCCGAAACCTGTATGACTTTGTGCGGAACAAAAAAGGAGATATTAAGCAGAATGTCAAAGCCACCCTTTTTCCATTCAATGGTCCCTATTCACTTTTATTGTTTCAAAAAGTATTGCTTGGACATTCTGCTAGATAACTCCTTTAGAGTTTGATGAAGAAAGAAAGTCATATGGGTTTAAAATGACATTAGGGTCAGTAAATCATGACAATTTTAGTTGAGGTGAACGATCCCTTTAAAACATGAAACACAGTCCGAAACCTCCTAAACTAGCTTAGACTAATCCAGTGATTTTTCAGATTTACAGTTGGCAAAGTCTGTAATGGCATTTCACAAAGACACTGAAACTCTCTTATGTTTCATCACTGGTGGCACTGAGACTCTCTTCCTGCTCTAATCTGGTGTTGGGAGCCACAGAGGAGGTCACATTCAGGTATCCTAACTCAGAGGACTGTGAAACAAGAACAGGTGAGGAAATCTCCAGGCTCTTCATTCCAGACTCACACTCTTTGACTTTGCGAATGGCATCCAATATTCCCCAAGAGTCACAGAGTCCAGGCTTTGGACTAGAGCAAGATGTTGCAATGCAAGACATTAACATTTGTTTTGTGACAAGCATTGATCAAATTGTTATACTGACAATGATGAAATATCTGAATTATACCTGGGAGTTGATGTCCGCAACAGGCCATCAGGATGAGCTCCAGAAGGAAACATTTTTTTGACCTCCTAAGAGAAAAATCCAAATAATTCAAACATAACTTATATATATAAAAAATGCATAATTACTGATTAATAAATCCGTACCTCAACAGTACACAGCGACTGAAGGTTTCTCAAAGCACGGTCTAGAATTCCTATTTGATTGGCCAGTGTGAGGGTTTTTTCCTGCAGCTGTTTATTCTCCATCTCCAAGAATTTAACCCTGAGAGACCAGGACAAAGAGAGTGTTAGTATTTTTCCTCTACTTTCTTGTCAAGTACAGAAGAGGGCACAAGATCTTTATCTTCAGTTTCAGTTTAGTTTACTTCTGTTTGCTGGGAGCGATTAGGGGGGTGATGAATGTTAACATGGTTTTTTAAAGTTTTAAAAGAATATAAACTCAGAAAAAAGAAACATCTCACTTTCAACTGATTTTATTTTCAGCATATTTAACATGTGTAAATATTTGTATGAACATAAAAAGATTAAACAAATAAAGACTTAAACTAAAAGACAAGCTCAGTCCGATGATGCTGTGACACACCGCCACAGAGCATGACAGACACTCCACCTCCAAATCAATCCCGCTCCAGAGTACAGGCCTCAGTGTAACGCTCATTCTTTCGATGATAAACGCGAGTCCGAGCATCACCCCTGGTGAGACAAAACCATGACTCGTCAGTGAAGAGCACTTTTTGCCAGTCCTGTCTGGTCCAGTGAAGGTGGGTTTGTGCACATAGGCGCCATTTTTGCCGGTGTTGTCTGTTAAGGACCTGCCTTACAACAGGCCTACAAGCCCTCAGTAAATCTTCTCTCAGCCTATTGCAGACAGTCTGAGCACTGATGGAAGGATTGTGTGTTCTTGGTGTAACTCGGGCAGTTGTTGTTGCCATCCTGTACCTTTCCCGCAGGTGTGATATTCGGATGTACTGATCCTGTGCAGGTGTTGTTACACGTGATCTGCCACTGTGAGGATGATCAGCTGTCCTTCCTGTCTCCCTGTAGCAATGTTTTAGGTGTCTCACAGTACGGACATTGAGATTTATTGCCCTGGCGACATCTTCGGTCCTCATGCCTCCATGCAGCATGCCTAAGGCACGTTCACACAGATGAGCAGGGACCCTGGGAGTCAATAGAAAGGTCTCTTTAGTGTCCTAAGTTTTTATAACTGTGTAACTTAATCGCCTACCATCTGTATGCGGTTAGTGTCTTAATGACCATTTCACAGGTGCATGTTCATTAATTGTTTGGAAGCATGGAAAACATTGTTTAAACCCTTTACAATAAAGATCTGTTAAGTTATTTGGATTTTTACAAAATTATCTTTAAAATACAGAGTCCTGAAAAAGGGACTTTTCTTTTTTTGCTGAGTTATATACACTCACCTAAAGGATTATTAGGAACACCATACTAATACTGTGTTTGACCCCCTTTCGCCTTCAGAACTGCCTTAATTCTACTAGTGTTAATTTTGTCACCTATTTTTAATTTAGTCTTAGTCTTAGTCTTGTGCGAAATGTCCTTGTTAGTTTTAGTCATATTTAGTCATTCACATATCTTTTTTTGTTAGTCAAGTTTTAGTCGACTAAAAGTCTCGTCATTTTAGTCTAGTTTTAGTCAAAAGAGAATTTAAGGTATCTTAGTCAAGTTTTAGTCGACTAAAAGTCTCATCATTTTAGTCTAGTTTTAGTCAAAAGAGAATTTAAGGTATCTTAGTCAAGTTTTAGTCGACTAAAAGTCTCGTCATTTTAGTCTAGTTTTAGTCAAAAGAGAATTTAAGGTATCTTAGTCAAGTTTTAGTCGACTAAAAGTCTCATCATTTTAGTCTAGTTTTAGTCAAAAGAAAACTCAATATATCTTAGTCAAGTTTCAAAACATTTTAGTCTTTTTTTAAATAAATTATTTCTGAGATTAATTCTGAGATAACCATTTCAGTCAAATAATGTTTCACACATCTCAAATATTGTTTAAATGTCATAATTACCTGACAAAATACACTTGTTGAATGATTTGTTGAATTCACTTTGTTAAACGTGGCTGGTTTTCTGATTTAAGAGACACATTCACAAATGATGAACTTGTTCTGAAGAGTATTTTATTAAGCAAATAAGTTACATAAAATATATATAACCTGCATAATGTATGTGCCACAACACCATAGCTAACTGGTTAATTTACAGCGTAGATGCCTAAAATCAGCATTAGCTTATGAGACGTTAATTTAAGTTAACTTCCCTGAATGTGTGGGTGGTTAGCCTTTAGATGTTGCTTAAGGTTGGTGGTGTTTTTCCCGGTATTGTTTATCCGCAGTGCTTCCCGTCAGTTATAATGACACATTCTGACTTTTTGTCAATATCAATGTACCTAAAATGCGACCAAATATCGAGCCTCTTCTTTCTACCTAGCATGTTGTCGGCGCTCGTCGCGTGTTCGCCACTGTCTATGATTGTTGTGTTCTTGCTCCATGTAGTTTCGTGTTGCAGCCACAGGAGTATGAGACCTGTAACCGTTACTTGAGCAACAGCGCAAACTCATTCGGAATATTTTGAAGGCGTAACAGCTGAATATTCTATCTCATGGTGAAAAAGTAGAGACGATTGTATACGAAAATGAAGAGAGATTTTATCTTAGTTTTTATTTTATGCAAAACATTTTAGTCTCGTCTTTTTTCGTCAACAATAATGCATGTTAATTTAGTCTTAGTCAGCGTTTTTGGACATTGGTGCAGTCTCGTCATCGTCTCGTCTTAGTCATGGAAAAAAAGGTCGTTGACGAACATATTTATTCTCGTCTCGTCTGACGAAATTAACACTGAATTCTACGTGGCATTGATTCAACAAGGTGCTGAAAGCATTCTTTAGAAATGTTGGCCCATATTGATAGGATAGCATCTTGCAGTTGATGGAGATTTGTGGGATGCACATCCAGGGCACGAAGCTCCCGTTCCACCACATCCCAAAGATGCTCTATTGGGTTGAGATCTGGTGACTGTGGGGGCCATTTTAGTACAGTGAACTCATTGTCATGTTCAAGAAACCAATTTGAAATGATTCGAGCTTTGTGACATGGTGCTTTATCCTGCTGGAAGTAGCCATCAGAGGATGGGTACATGGTGGCCATAAAGGGATGGACATGGTCAGAAACAATGCTCAGGTAGGCCGTGGCATTTAAACGATGCCCAATTGGCACTAAGGGGCCTAAAGTGTGCCAAGAAAACATCCCCCACACCATTACACCACCACCACCAGCCTGCACAGTGGTAACAAGGCATGATGGATCCATGTTCTCATTCTGTTTACGCCAAATTCTGATTCTACCATCTGAATGTCTCAACAGAAATCGAGACTCATCAGACCAGGCAACATTTTTCCAGTCTTCAACTGTCCAATTTTGGTGAGCTCTTGCAAATTGTAGCCTCTTTTTCCTATTTTTAGTGGAGATGAGTGGTACCTGGTGGGGTCTTCTGCTGTTGTAGCCCATCCGCCTCAAGGTTGTGCGTGTTGTGGCTTCATAAATGCTTTGCTGCATACCTCGGTTGTAACGAGTGGTTATTTCAGTCAAAGTTGCTCTTCTATCAGCTTGAATCAGTCGGCCCATTCTCCTCTGACCTCTAGCATCAACAAGGCATTTTCGCCCACAGGACTGCCGCATACTGGATGTTTTTCCCTTTTCACACCATTCTTTGTAAACCCTAGAAATGGTTGTGCGTGAAAATCCCAGTAACTGAGCAGATTGTGAAATACTCAGACTGGCCCGTCTGGCACCAACAACCATGCCACGCTCAAAATTGCTTAAATCACCTTTCTTTCCCATTCTGACATTCAGTTTGGAGTTCAGGAGTTTGTCTTGACCAGGACCACACCCCTAAATGCATTGAAGCAACTGCCATGTGATTGGTTGATTAGATAATTGCATTAATGAACAGGTGTTCCTAATAATCCTTTAGGTGAGTGTATATAAAACAGAGTTCCAAATAATAAAAATGTTTTATAAATAATAGAGTTTTTCATTGCCATCAACAAAACGTATTCTTAATATAAGTTTGTATGTTCTTAAAATATATGACTAATCAATGCTTTACTTATCTGCAACAATAATGTAAGGTATATTTTAATTATATGTATAATTATTTATATTAATTTATTTAATAATAATATATTTATTTATTTTTATTTGGGGGCCTTTCTTGGCAAATATTGATATATGTGATTAATATGCATATGATGTATTTAATTTGATTAAAAATTTGAATCTATTGACAGCCTTAAATTAAATGAATAAGATACTGTATGTGTCTCAAAGAATTGGGTTGGGCTACGCAGCAGCAAACCACGGGCCGGTTGCACAAGATATACATAAGTTACAACTTAGCCTAGTTGTGGCATAAATGGGCACTATGTCACAATTTGTGCACAACTAAATATTTGAGCCTTGCACCATTAAACTTGGGTAGAAAATAACCCTGCTACATGTAAACAAAATATTTAAGTAAGCCTCCAACCAGGATTAATGGTTGGAATAAAAAAGCAGACTTATTAACTGACATAAATGAGCTCATGTTTTGCATGACAGACTTCAATCCTTTAGGATGATGATGTAGACATTTTCAATCATTTACATTTAAGAGAGAGAACACTATGTAAAAAAAACTTACTTCTGAGTGACTCTTCAGCGTGAAACTGATCTAACGGTGCACTTTCCTGTGTCAAATTTCAACACACAAGATATTTTTCCAGCCTGTTGTATTAGTATTTATTTATTACCCCTTATTCATTTTAGATAAAGTTCTTGAATATTATTATTTACATAGGACAATATACAATTTATTAAATCTTTTATTACGCATCACATTTCAGTGGGGATATAATTTATTGGAGCTGACAGTTATGTGAGCAAACAAGGTTTGAACATTAACCGTAACAATATCAAACTAAAATTCACGGCTTTTTTACACTCCTGT
Source organism: Moxostoma hubbsi (assembly GCA_032164185.1). Classification (NCBI taxonomy): domain Eukaryota; kingdom Metazoa; phylum Chordata; class Actinopteri; order Cypriniformes; family Catostomidae; genus Moxostoma; species Moxostoma hubbsi. The sequence goes on along the minus strand of JAVLUX010000020.1, from coordinate 19,801,543 downwards.
GTACAAATTTGAAGGCTGCTTATTGAATCAATACACCAAAATGTAATATTATGTGACTATGCATCACTTTACGGAGAGCTTACAACCTATTAGCTAAGTCTTGCCTTAAGAACAGGTGGTGCAACCAAATTAGGGACTGACTAAGTTACAAACTTACTAGTAGTTTCTAAGCCCTTAGTGTGAACTTTACATCTCAACTTTAAGATCTAAAAATGTGATCTCAGTGATTTAGACCGTGGCATGATTGTTGGTGCCAGATGGGCTGGTTTGAGTATTTCTGTAAACAAAAACAGAAAAAAAAAAGGCAAAAACATTCAGTGACTGGCAATTCTGTGGACGGAAATGTCTTGTTGATGAGAGAGGTCAACGGAAATTGGCCAGACTGGTTCGAGCTGACAGAAAGGCTATGGTAACTCAGATAACCACTCTGTACAATTGTAGTGAGCAGAAAAGCATCTCAGAATGCACAACCCGTTGAACCTTGAGGTGGATGGGCTACAACAGCAGAAGTGTTCCTAATAAAGTGCTCGGACACTATCTTAAACATTACCTCTGCTGGACTGAAGTGGCTGTTCTCAGTCCATTATTTCCCATCTCCTCTGCCTCGCTTATTCTCTGCAGAAGCTCTCGTCTTTCCAGGAGAAGCTGTTCATTTTCTTCTGTCATAGTCCTAATCCAGTCCTTCTCCTGCTCATATGTACACACAGGTGAAGTACATGTAATGTTACATAGAGTTTTAAATTTTAATTCTGATCTTCAGAAATAAGAACTGCCTCACTTTCTCTGAAAGACTTGTGGCAAGAGCCAAATCATTCTCCAGCTTCTGGATCCTGTGCTCGTGTTGAGTTACTGTCTTCGTAAACATCTGTTTGGCTCTACGCAACTTGGTTTTGTGCTGAGACTGTTTCTCATTGTATTTCCTGCAATATAACAAATTCCATATCATCTACAAGTACAGATCAGATCATCTACATGTACCTTTGCACCACTCTGATATTTTTTCAGCGTATGCTAAAAGATAAATGGCTCTATACCTGATGTTAGAGTCGAGTTGTTGAATGACTTGCTTCAGTTCCTCTTGCAGTCTTTCAGACTCATGCTGGGATGACAGGAGCTGCTCCTCCAGCCTGTGGCAGCTCTTTTGATTAATTCTCTGCTGTAGGACACATGAGAACACTGCTGACTGCAATGATACTAGGTATGTTCCAAAACCTATTGAGCAGTCTTGCTGAATATTGCCAAGATGGGCATCTTCCTTCAAAGGCTAAGGTATGCTCAGTTTTTTCGCTAGCTGCTTAGATTCACATCACAAACCTCTTCTTTGACCATGTTGAATTCACTGTCCAGCACCTTCAGTCGTGTCTCCAGCTCCTGTGTGCGGTGAGACAACTCCGAGTTGGTGCGTGTCAGAGTTGCCTCCTTCGTCCGCAATGAACGCACTTGCTGTTGGAGTTCTTCATCTTTCTGCTCAAGTAATTTCCTATCAGAAAACAAAAACAGCACAGGGTGGGGTATTACGTCACACTCAGTCTTTGGTTGCTCAGTGTTTTGGCTTGTGATGCAGTGAGGTGTGCTGACCTCTGGAGTTGCTCCTCTTGCAGTCTGGCTCTGAAGGCAGACAGGTTATCAGACATGTCTCTTGTGTCTCTCTCCAGTTTGCTGGACTCTCCGGCTCTGGCCTGCTCTAGACGCAGTTGGTGCAGAGTGTTCTTCAGCTGCTGCTGCAGTTCTACAACCTGCAGAGATTAAACATATCCAAAAAGTTTATAATTTAAAATTAAAAACAATCTAAGGAAAACATCTATTTATTTATTTTTGCAATGCAGCCAAACAACCACCACAATTCAAAAATAAATTTGATAAAAATATCAAAACATATTTTAAAAAACAGATTTACTTGAGAAGCTTGAAATTGTGGCATGTGTCCAGAGAATATATATTTAGTTCTTACCCTATTGTTACAACTTTTTTCTTGTTCTAAACTTGAACAAGATGTTAAGATATTTTTAATGGAAAACAAGGAAAACTTACTATTCTACTGATCAACAAATTTCAACTTTGTTCCATGTTCCTGCTCTTAAACACACCTTCTTGTCTGCAGCAATCAAATGTGCCCTTTCTGCATTCAGCTCCTCCATCAAGCTGCTGTTATTCTGTTTGTTCTGACCACTTTTAACCACCTCCAGTTCCAGATCTCTGGCCCTCTGCTGTAGTTTCACCAGCTCTACCACCTGCCCTGCTGTGCTTCCCTCCAGCTGGGCTACTTTGGCCTGGGACCGCTTCAACTCTGCACATAGCTAAAAATATATTTTTTTAAACTTGATGCCACAAAGTTGCAAAACTAGAAAATGAATAATAATAATAATAATAATAATAATAATAATAATAATAATAATAATAATTCAAACATAAAAATGAATATGTATTATTAATTATGTTGTGTGCAAATAATATTTTACTTTTAATTTGATAACTTGATCCATACATCGAACAGTATCAGTACTGGGATTTTGTTAGACAGTGGATAAATACATGGGTCAATAGCTTAAGCCAGAATGACTGATTGGTCCCATGGTAAAGTTTTCACATCAAGTAAAAGGAGTTCCAGGTTTTAATGCTCTAATATAACTTTTTAATTTTATAAACGAAGATTGCATCTGTACGTCAGTGGATGTACAGTATATGATGAGCAGGGACACATCTGTTTGCATTTTGCTTTGCTATTTAACTGGATAGGAGCACAAGCTGCGCAACAGTGGAGCGAGAAGAAAACATGTCTGGATTCATGAAAGTACACCGCTACAATGTAGGATCGCCACTTATAATAACACACACAAAAAGTCACCTCTGGTGAAAAAAAAATTGGCAAAGGCAAAAAGTGGTAGGGAGATGTACCACCCATTCCACCCGTAAAATGACACCTACGAAACTAGTGAACCTCACCAAATGAGCAGTCATCGGTGGACATCCTACCAATCCCTATTAAGTATTGCTGTGTATCCTAAATATTATCTTGGGCTTTTTCAAATTTTTCTTATCTTTGCATATGTTTTACCTTGATCTTCTCTTGATCTAGGAGTGCATTGTGTCTCTTAAGGTCTAGATTTTTCTCTCTCTCATATCGAAGCTCACGCTCAGCAGAGGTGAAGAGGTTCTGGGTTCTCTGCAGGTCCTGCCTCAGCTGTTTGCCCTCCTCTCCCTTCTGCTGCAGAAGTGAGTCTTGGGCCTGTGAACAATCACAAACAAATCATATTGCGCAGATAAACAGTACATTCCAATACATCAGTGCATGTTTAAGATCTTCAAATATTTCTTAACACCATTTACAAAATTATTTATTTCATTCAGAAAATTATGCCATTTATGCTGTGCATGTGCCTGAAAATTGGCGAGCAGTGCTGACCTTAGCCCGGGCTTGAACTTCACTGATCTGAGCTTGCAGGGCAAGCTGGTGTTGGCTAGTCAGCTGTCTCTCCTCCTCCAAGGTGGAGTGTAGCTTACTTATCTCTGACTTTACACAAGCCAGCTGAAGATAAAGCACAGAACACCAAACAGTTTACTTATAACTTCAGCTAACAGATCAAACACTCCATACATAAGCTTACAAGTCAGACAAAAGGTATTCAGGAAACAACATCCAAAGTACAACAGAAAAGGGCACAATGGTGATAGTTCATGGATAGCCCTTGTAGCAGGAACTCTTTCATTGCCAGCCAAGATCTTTCAGCATTTCCACACTTTTTGACAAATTAATCCAGTTTCATCCAGTTCATGATGGCAATAGATAATGAAATCATTTCAAGAAGGGAAAATCTATGAAAAAGTATTCTCACTTAGAAGAAATTTTACTTTATAACATTTTGTGCATGTACATGACGTTCTAGACAGACAATTCACTTTTCACAATTTTGTAAACAATTCTCTAATATTTCCATGCTTTCCATAACTGTGAAAACTCTGGTCTTTAAACACTTCACAACAACAACCTGAAGTAGTTTATCAGAGAGTGAAACATACAGTACGTAAACAACATAACCACAGGTCCAGATATTTTTCTTACTTGACAAAGCCCCTCATCCTCTGCAAAAGGTTTGTGGTTGGCCGTGTGGTCCAGTGGTGGTCTGGATATCTGCTCTCTGGCATTCTGGAACTGTTGTTTTACATGCAGGAGCTCCAGACTGAGTCTCTCCTTCTCCCCATCAGTCTGAAGCCTTTCATGGGCTCTCTCACTGAGCTCCCTCTGTAGCTCCATCACAAGCCCACGCTTCTCCATCAGCTCATCCCTAACACACACAAAATATATTGCTACATGCTTTCTATAGAGTACAATAGCTTTAGCAAGAATTAATGTTCTGTTTTTCTGCTATTGAAGGATGAGGAAGTACCAACTATATTAGACCTTATGGTAAACCTGCAACCTGTAAGCAAGCATTAGTATTCATTTAACATGCAAAGTAGTTAGCTAACATAACAGAGGGCATTCGCATATAGACATCTTGGTAACATTTTGCAATATGGTTGTTTTCATTAACATTACATAACAATGAACAACATTTTCAGCACTTATTAATCATGGTTAAAGTTTATTTTAACATATACAAATAAACAGTTTTTATTAAAATCTGTGTATGTAAAATTAGTTATTTCATCATCAACTAACTTGATCTACCCATGAACAATTTAATTTTAAATAAATTATTATTTATCATTAACTAAGAAAAAAATTACTGTAAAAAATTACTGTTCATTGCTAGATCATGATACCCAGAGTTCAAGTTGAGGGGGGATGTGAGGGAATGCCATCCCCCTTGTGGCAAGAAATACCAAAAATCACCCCCCCTTGTAAAACCATCACCTCCCTTTCCACCCCCTTTAGATCAGTTGTGTCACGATTACTTATAATGCAAGTAAAATACTTAATTTTCTACATTTAATAAATAACAGATTTTAAATAAGGGCGATTAGTCGGTCAGAATTAGATTTTGACATGTGGGGTTGCCAGATTTCTATAGGTGAAATCCTCCAATTAGATCTTGACACTTGAACAGTTTGGAAAAATTCTGCCAAGGATACACTTTAGTGACATAATCTGGCAACCTTGAGCATGCAAACTCTCTCTCCACTGTGAATAGACACCAGTTTTCTGAAAACACTGGCAAAGATGTATGCCAGAGTTTAGCGATGGGTTGACTTGTCCTCCATGTGTTCACATGATACTTACACCACTGAAGGTAATGCAAGTTTTCAAAAGTTAAAAAATGGCCCAGAGAAAATTTCAAGAAAATATTTTGTCTTTCTTTAAAAAGAAGAGAACAGAAAGTAATATATTGCCAAGAAGAGTGTACAACATGTACATGTTTTAATTAAAATAGTTAAACATGTTTCGCCAATAAAACACTTGTGTGTAGAACAACTTTTTTACACCCCCGTTTAAGCATCCTCCATAGAAACAGCCCAAACTTCTTTTAATAGTTCGGTCATTCGAGTAGAAAAAAGCTTTTTCATGAACAGAACGTGGATAATTTTCACAGAATGTATCATAAATACAATAATAGAGGGTAACAGGTGCATATTATGGCCATGTGTCCTAAGTGTTCATGAAGTCATTTTTGTCCAGAACTATAAAAAAAATGCAATTCACACAAACAATTAAATGTTGGCATGAGTAGTGCAGAATAATATGTTATTGTTATTTTAAAAAGTGTTTAAAATATAATTAATATTTAAAAGCTTTCAGAGTGTGAAAGTTAAAGTGGAGATTTTTAGTAAAAACTGACTTGCATATTGATCTGGTTCTCACCAACACCTATCATATCGCTTCTGTAGATATGGTGTTAACCAATGGAGTCCTATGGATTACTTTTATGATGCCTTTATGTGGTTTTTGGAGTTTGAAAGGTCTGATCAACATTCACTTGCACTGAATGGGCCTACAGAGCAGAGCTTTTTTTCTTTAAAAAAATATTTGTTTGTGTTTAGCAGAAGAAAGTTATACACATCTGGGATGGCATGAGAGTGAGTAAATGATGTATTTTAATTTTTTGGTGAACTAGCCCTTTAAGGTGTAATAGCAAAAACAGCCTTTAGTTCTACGAATCAGTGAGAAAGTGGTCAGGTACAACTAAATTAGAACTGTTTGTTATAAATGGAAAGAAAATATTGAAAAAAAAACTAGAACATGGCATCTTGAAAACATCATACAGAAAAAATGGTGGAAAAAGTAATGTTTTTGCAGAGCACCTTACCTTAGAGTGCAATGTTCCTTCTCCAGTCGTGTCAATTCTGTTCTCAGCTTTTCCACCACTGTCTTAAGCTCTGCCATCTGCCCCCTACTCTCTCTCAGCTCCTCTTCAGCCTGGCTGTTCTCTGTCAGAAGAGTCAGGTTGTCCTGGAGTCGGGTCTGAACACGCTCCAACTGAGCCACCTGCAGAGTGACAAAATTAACTTCAGCAAGTATTTTGCAAGAATATCAGAGCATCCCAACATGAAAAAAAATGTAAGTGTGATTCGTTTACACAAATACATATCTTCTTCAGGGTGTAAATCTATAATTACATGACATCATTCAATTTTAATTACCTTTTCTTCCAAAATTCCCTTTTCTCCTTTAATCTGTGTGAGGTTCTTGTTAAGTGTCTTCCCTTGTTGACATTCTACCTCCAGTCTCTGAACCTCTACACGTAACCTCTTCAGCTCCTCATGGTCTCTGTGCATGGCCTGTTCACAAAATGGGCTTGTAGCATTAATGCTCTACATTTAGCATTTTCATTTGCATATTCAGTTTTATGGTCTCAGATAACTTAATTATAATTTTCCTAAACGACTGCATAATGCAATATTTATAATGCATGACTTACTGTTTTTGGCAAACTTTTCATATTCTAACATCGGCAATGTGACAAGTACCTCTTTCTCCTTTTTTAAAGCAGACTTGGATACAGATAAGTCCACCTCCAGTTGTTTCCTCCAACATTTCTCCTCAACAAGACGGCCCTCAAGGAACTTAAGTCTCTCTTGAATGCTTTCTTTGAGCTTTAGAGTAAAAGACAATTAAAATAGATACATGTTTTTGCTACCACACACTCTGCTAGGATTGCATTGAAGCTGTTTTTTCATTACCTCAGAATCAGTCTCTCTAAACCAATCTTCATCTTTCTTAACAATTTTTGGAGTGTTTCTCTTATTCAGCTCTTCCTCAATACTTTCAATCTAGGATAAAGATGAAGTGTTTTTTATAAAACATTCAACCCAAGGTGGATGACATGACAATGATCAAACAAGCATTGTGAAAACATCTCACTTTTCTCTGTAACCCCTCCACTTCACACTCGTGCCGCTCCTGCTCCTCTTTAGCTGCATTCTGCGCCTCCCCCAGCAGCGCCTCCAGCTCTTCATTCCTCTCCACCAGCTCCTCATGCTCCTGCTGTTGCTTCTGCAACCTCCTCTCTAGCTCTCGCAGGCGACTGTCCTTATCTTCAGACTCCCTTCGACACCTGCAGACACGCACCAGCCATATCAGCATCTTGATTCATATAGAACATGAATGTAGCAATATTAAATAAAGGAGCGCAAGGTTCTACCTTTTGTGGAGTATCTCTTCCTCATCAGTTGGAGATTGATCATGACTGATATTATTCCCAACAGCCTGACAAAAAAAACATCCATAAATTATTTCAGAGGAAAATCAACAAGAATTAAATTAATATTTGCATCATCCGATAATATATGTTAATTCAACCCTTCAAGACAAGTTTAGAAAAGTATAAAATTAAAAGTGAAATAAGTGATGCATTCAGGGCACAAGACACCTTAGGTGTGTACAGATGTGCAATTTTGAAAGATTCACCTCTGTTGACTCACCTGAGAGTGCATCTTCAACTGTTCAACCTGTTGTACAACAAACATAGCAAAACTTGAAACATTTTATATTCTCTTAATTTGCAAATAAAGTTACTCAGAAATAAAAAAGGATACTTTACTGCCTTACAGTTAGTGTAGGATAAGGTACTGAAAATATATCTATTCATTAATATTATATTAATTACAATATTTAACAATAAATACAATATTTATTTATTCTTGCCAGTTCAAGAAGTGTTCTCTTCTCTGTGTCCAAGGTGCGAACTCTATCCCTCAGCACTCTGATCTCACCATCCAGTCTTTCATTGCGTTCCTTTGCCTTCTTCAGCTCCACCATATCTGCAAAACATTTGGGTTTAGAACCAGAACACATTCTCTGCATTATGTCAACATAAAATTTAAATGCTCAGCCTCTGAAAACACTTTCCATTTCCCCTGACGTCACCTAGGCTGTGCCGACTACATGATAAAGGTAACCAATTGGCTAATAGCTATTTAGGCATTGTTTTAGAAAACTTGCATTGAGGTCTGCCTCAATTCTGGTATGAAGCATCAATTTTTCATCATCCAATCAATCTTTGGTTAGATAAACATTCCCTTCCTAATTGTATTTTTATTTTTCATTTGACTATCCTTTTTCGCTCAGAAACACTCTTAAAATGAATTGCAAATGCTGTTTCATGTTGACTGGAAACACAAAAGAAGGCAACGGGAAGATTGTGTATTTTGGAAGATGGATGAGATGTTGGTGCACTGTCAAATAATCTCACCACACTGTCTAAGTTTGTCCACTTCCTGTTTTAAATGCTCCACTTCCTCCCCAGTTTTCTGCAGGTCAGGTACTGGAATGAACATTTTATTTTAGTAGAATTTATGCCATACACTTATGGCAAAAATAAACATCCAACAGTTGTAAGATGAGTAGAAGCAACAAAAAAGCTGAACCTCATGGTTATTCACTTACCACACAAGTTCTGGACTTTACGAGCCAGATCCAGCTCATCAGTCAGACGGCGAATCTCTTTATGTGCCATTGCAAGACGACTGGAAGCCTCTTCCAGATCCCTCTCCAACCTCTGCAGCTCTGTGTGCTCTCTATTGAGTTCCTCACTGTCGGCCTACAGGGGAACAGAGTTTCCGGTGAGAAATAAATATGTCTGACCTGGGTGGGCAAGATGGAGGCATGTCAGCATCCATGTGTGTTTCATGCATGTGCCACAGAACACAGGTCAAGCTGAATGTAGATCATGTTCCAGTGTGAACAGAGTTTATTTTATGCCTGCTTTCCTTTACAATCATCAGAAAAAACTGTAAAGGGGGACAAAGAGCTTCTGGTTAGTAAGCACCCTAAAACAAAAAGAAGCCTTAGAGCAGTTAGCATCCAGACTGAAAAGAGAGATGTTAAAGTGATCATGTCAGTTGCATTGTGAGAAGCTGTTTTTAATGTTATTTTTTTAGAGATAGACCGATCTGGTTTTACCAATATTTTTTTACAGATATTCAAACTTTTTTCGGTTCCTTAAAGCTGAAGTAAGAAATATCTTCACCACTATCGCCATGTTTTTTGTTTTTGAAAACAAAATTACATTTTGTTTTCAAAACAGCTTTCTGAATACGCCCCCCCATCTGCCGTTGGCCAAACAAAGACATAGACCTGCCACCAACTCACGCCACTGGTTGAGTAACGTTGTTGGGTCAGGTCTAAGTGGGTCGTTCAAAACAAACAGCAATTTTCATAGCGCAACAGAAACACAGTTGTGAGAGCGGTAAGGGGTGTCACCTTTTTATAATGAGTCTAACATCTGTTTCTTGTTCTAGTGAGAGTGCAGGAGTGTAAAAGGAAGACAGAGACTGACACGCCTGTCCTTTGTGGGTGTGTGCATGTGTGTATGTTGGAGTGCCTGAAGACGCGTTAGTGTGTGAGGCGGAAAGCCGATTTAATTTTTGTGTTTGAGTGTAAAATAATGATACGTCGACTGTACACCTGGCTCTTGCTTTATCCTTATTACGACTGTTACACAGTTACTACATTGTTTACAGTTTTCAAGGAAATGTACCTATGAACGGCTTACTAATAGTCTCTGCATGTTAAGCTGGGATAGGTGAAAGTATTTTAACAAAGAAAAAGTTACATACTTTAATATCAGGTCCACCAATAAACAGCAGTCTTACTCTTTTCATTTGGAAACATGCCACTTTGTAAATACTGATTTTGTTTGTAAAAACTAATATTGATATAATTCTTATTATTCACATCTTTATAATGCATATTATTATTATTTTATTTCTTGTGGTCTACTGATTATTTAGTTAGCATTGTGTCAAAAAGCAGAAATAAAACATTAATAAAAAAATCGATTCCACATAAAATGTTAAAAATAATTTGTATTGTGTCAGTCATAATAAACAATATCAGTTGGCCTCTAGTTATTTTGTGCTGTGTGATTATAGATGCAAGACATGCAGTATTTCATGAGGTGTCTTTAGAGCTGCCCTAATCTGCTTGAAGTGGATCATCCCCTCAAGGACAGTGGAGAGTGGAGGGAACACTCAAGATTTACACTTCTATATGGGTCATGCCTTTTTTGCCAATCAGCCCAATCAAAAGACAGGACAGTTATGACAGGTACGGGAGGAACATACAGGAACAAGGTTCTGTGCTCTTAGTGTAGCCTTGCGCACACCAAATAACTTCCTCCAAGGACTTTGAACTGATGATGACTCCTGTCCATTTAGGGAGGGACAAAGAATCAGGAGAAATTATGTCATAAAATACATAGAAAGATACAATAAACACTCATGTACAGATGAGACACGGTTGATCATGTTAAAGATTTACAGTACTTCAGCCAAAAATGAACCTCACCCTAACCCTTCCAAACCCTTATGACATTCTTTCATCTGTGGAACATAAATAGAGACGTTAGGCAGAAAGTTAAGAACAGAGAGCCTCAGTCCCCATTAAAAAAATGTTGCACCTTTTTCAAATGTGAGGCTTTTTAAGATTAATCTGCCGATAGTTGTTAAAACTGAAAGCCTATATTGAATGTGTTAAAAAAGTATTTCCTTACTTTGACAGGGCGGGCAGGCTACAAGAGTCCAAATTCAATTAAATCCCAGATACAGTTTATTGTGCTACCATTAATACCAAAACTACCCATAAAAAGATTTGATGCATAATAAAGGACTTTTAACTTTAAACAAGCTCAGAATATCTTATTTTGTAATGTCCATGCATCGCTGCTTCTAGCTGCTCATTTAAACAGATAAGGGAAATAAAATATGCACCCTTACAATCATCTACTACAATATATTGCTATATAATTACTTTGAAGTAAACACTGTTATAATTCATCAACAGTAAATCATGTGATTTCTTGGCATAAATGTCCGATACTCACTTATTGCATACCGCTTTGCAAACGCTGGAAACAGTATCACAAGCTCCCCCATGGTTGAAGAATCTGCAACAGTGCCACTTCTTCACTTTGAAGGACGCAGTGCACGCATTTACTTAATTAAATTGTATCCTCTCAAAATTAAATAACCGCATCAGGCCACGTCGCAATTCCTGTCTTTCTGTCCCAATTAAAGGCCTCTTTATATGATAATACTTTTGTTATACCATTTGTGATTTTTAAGAATTTTTATGACCTTAAATTTAAGAAAACTGAATTAAAGACAGTTTAAGGACCCATAGGAACCATGCTTTTTTTCTATACAATGAAAGTGAATGGTGACTGAGGCAGTCCCTTACATTCTGCCAAATATTCCATATATTCCAGTCTCCATTTTGTGTTCCAAAAAAGAACGAAAGTGGGCGAGCATGACTACGGATTTGGAATGATATGAGGGCGAGTAAATTATGACAGGTTTCATTTTTGGGTGAACTATCCCTTTAACTAGTGTTCCTTAACACATCATGCAGCTTTCTCATGGGACACTTCAAGATCTTCTCACCTTGTTCATATTTTCCTTTTGCTGTTTGAGTTCCTCTTCCAGTGTGTGACGAATATGATCTAGCTCCTCCTAATTTCCATAAGAGGGAGATATAAAATAAAAATATGCCACCACTGCTTTTCACAATTAAAAGTAGGCTAGATGTTTCAACTTTAAAATCTGCCACTATTGTCATTCTATTTTATGCATTTGGCAGATGCTTTTATCCAAAGCGATACATTTTATAAAAAATGTTATCAGTATGACTCTCCCTGTGAATCGAACCTACTGTATGACCAGTTGAGCTACCTGTAGATGCACCTCTCTGAGGTTGCCAGTGAGGGTCTGCGTGTCCAGCTTCCTCTCGGCAGCCTCAAGTCTTTCCAGCAGAGTGACTCTCTCCACCAGCAGATAGGCCACCTGCTCACTGGCACTGCTCTGACTGATTTCTGCTAGACCCTCCTGCTCCAGCATCTCCACCAGCTCCTTACACTGAGAGTCTAAGACACAGAGGAACACCTCAGGAAAGTTTACTAGACTAGAAGTGTGCAGGATAATCCTACATGGAATATTTTCGGAATGGAATACTAGCCAACTGATTAATGCACAGTACCATTCAGCACCACATAAATTTATTTTAGCAAGTTATTTTTTTTTTTAATCAAATTCTGTGTAAAAAATGTATTAACTCTTAGCAGTATGATAAAATGAGTCAAAAAACGAATGATAAAAATTGCGGCTGATATTACTTCCAGTTCATTCATCACAATGGGAATCATTGGGCATGTTGAGCGCTATGCATTGAATACAGAATTCCAAGTAGTGTGCTCTGTGACATCCTGCACATTTTTGCAGTGGCGTATCCAGAGTGGGGTGGCTCATGTGAGGCACACACTCATTCAAAGTTGGCATGACGTGTAACTTAACTTCCCTGATAATAGTATAAATAATAAGATAAAAATAACAAGATATGACATTTTCAGGAATTTCAATAGTCAAAAGGTTAAATAGTTAACTTATTGCAAATATTTATAAAAAAAAAAATTGTTTCAGTATAATTTTTAGAAATGTAGTGTTTCTTAAAACAGCATAAATCCCTAAGACCACTTGATTAACTGTCATTTCTATAAACTTATTTCCGCTACGATTTAAACCAACAAGGTTCTTCTACCTGGTTTTATTGAAGGCCCTTGACTTGGGAAATGACCAATCATAGTTTAAAAATTGGGGTGGGACATACGTTTGCCAATCAAATTCTAGGGGTGGCTAGGGCAAAATTTGCAAACACTTACTATTATCTTACTACTGAAAATGTAAGTGAAGTAGGTTGCATGCTGTTCCGAACTTAGCCAAGGATACAACCTTTAGGCTCAACATTTAGTATGACCAACCCAATGTATGACAAAAACAATATGAAACACTCACCCTGTTGGTGTTTCATTAGAGCAAGCTCAGCACGGAGTTGTTCGTTGTCACGTTCGTACTCCGCTGTAAGTGATTCCCGCTCCTCCAGCATGTTCCGTATATGCTCCACGTAATTTTCCACCTTGAGAAAACCCAATACACAATCATATACCACAACAAAGGCAATAGCTACAAAAGGAATTTGTTTTGGTTATGTAACAGTGTGCGTGGTCATATTAAAATGTTGATGAGGGATTCCATAATTATATACTCTTTAGGATGGACTGGATGTCAAGCCTGCCATCTGTTGGCTCACCTCTCTCATCTCGCTGGCCTGCTGTGTGCGTAAAGTATGCAGGTCTTCAGTGGCTGCAGTCAGGCTGCCCTCACTGCACTGGAGCAAACGCCACAGGTGACGCTCGCGTTCTTCTGCTGAAGACTGAGGAGAAAGGCCGACACTATGTAACCGGAGCATGATCTCCTCCAGCTCTTTTTCCTTAATAGGAAACAACACAATGACTCTTCTGTCTTTTTTTTTTTTTTGACAGCCTCAACAGTTTTAAATGGAGCCACACTGAATCGGGCCCAGGTGATCTGATACCTTCTTGAACACTCTCAACTTATGTCTAATTGACAGTCGTGAAGCATTGTTTGTGAAAATTGCTCTCATACTGTGTCATAAAGGTGTTTCATTGGAAGTATTCCTAAAAAACAGATGTTGTTTTTTTTAAATAAAACATAAACTTAACTGTACAGTAAAGAAACTAGGTCTAAATACTGTATATTCACCATGAACAACACAACACATAACTGTCATTACAGACACGTTACATGGTCTTATTAACTGGTCTTTAATGCATATGCTGAACGTATAAGAACATATATGACTAACACCATACCTCTCTTTGCTCCATGGCCAAGTACAGCTGAATTGGAGTCCTTTCATCACTTGCAAATTAGCCAAGAGTGTTTATGAGAACAAAGTTCAGATTGTGGTTTCCAACATTTGCTAGCCAAACCGCCCATGCCATCTTCTGACCTAATCATCACTTCATAATTAAATAAGAACGACACGAAACACTAAATAACTGTACCACGTTAAAAAGGTTTACATATATATAAATGGACACATTAATCAAATCATTTTACACATACAATCTAAAGAGATCAAGCTACAACAAATAATGCGAATTATCTTCTTCCCCATCTCTAATCTACAGCTACAAACACGGCTGTATTTGACAGACCTATACTTTATCCGGCAAGGAACAACATTAATTTTGCTCGCCAAGATTTTCTTTTAAGCAACATAAAAAGTTTTCTAACCTAAGTCCCAGTTCGCTAACTTTGGCTAGCGGCTAGTTTGTAGGTATCACGCGCGGGTCCCTTTTCTTATCCTCAGGACGACTGCAAACAATGAAATAAGTCACCATTGTCGTTGTCCTTCAAACCCTGTTTTAAACCGTTAATGGTGTCTGCCTAGTTATAAATACTGAAGAAGCAGTAAAGTGTTCGTATTTACTGAGGCCTACCAAATGTTTTGTTGCTGATGCTTGCAGTAGCTTGTACCGAGCACCTTGACAACGGGTTAAACCATTTTGGCCAAAAATAGGGGAGGGACATGACTAGAAGGGAACCCTCGGGCTGTAAAAGTCTCGTGAGATCTGTTGTCACTAAGGTTAGGGTTATGTTTAGGGGCAGGATTATGGTGAGATAACTGAGCTGTAGAGTTTCTATAGGACTCAAAATAAATAAAATAAACAGTTAATTAAAGTTGGTCGTCTAGAAGGGATCCCTCTCTTGTCAACTTTCTGTTAAGATGCTTTTGCCTATGCTTTATTGCTCACATCTCTGAGTATTAATGATGGAAAGCATTATAAACTTAAATAATATCAATAATACAACATTATTATTATTATCATCATTATCTTAGAGTGACTGTTTGCACTAGGTGTCAATGCCTGCCACATAGTGTTCCTATTTGCACTGAAATAGACTGATGGAAACAAGTAAATTAAAGACAAACTGCTCCTTGAGTGGCTCTACAATGGCTAAATGTGATAAGATGGTGTGAATGGGATTTTTCTATGCGGATGACTTGGGTTTATTATAACCACTGATCTATATATATATCCCTATATAACCCTCCTTTTGACAAAGATATCCCCATCCTGTTTCCTGTCTCCACTCCTAATATTTTTCTTTAATACTTCCTATAATAAATAAAATGAACATAAATGTTGATTTCCTCACAATGATAGGTTGGTGTTGTGTGTCTGTGGTACTCTAAATAAACACACTGCAGTGATGCCCTGTTAGTATTTAATTAGAGGTGCAAATATTATCAGTCTAAATATCCTCTGACTTATTATTATTATTAAGAAATGTTTCTAGGATACAGTAATATTTGTACACAAGTTCATGTTAAAGATATATTACATAGCCTACTTTAAATATTAGATTCTGACTTAATTTACATTAATAGTAATTAATGAATTCAAAAGTGTTTGTATTGGAAAAACTAGCTGCTGTTTAAAGATGTTTGACTCTTCTGGAACTGGAAAAATGTAAAACAAATCTTGTGGAGATTTTGCTTGCTCGTGCTCCTTTCCAGTCGAATTGCAAAACAAATGCAAACAAAAGTGTCAACACTCAAGATATACGTCCACTGAAGTGCAGATGCAATCTTTGTTTATTAAAATATAAAGTTCCATCTAAGTGGATTAAAACCCAGAGATCCTTATACAAGGTGTGAGTATGTCACCTCTTGACCACCCAGTCAGACTCACATCCATTCAGATGATTGGTGTACTTCTCCAGTGACCGACAATATCTCATGATCGAAAGCAACAGATTATTAATATTTATTTTAGAGATTGAATTGATCATCAAAACTAAATGTTCATCAAAACAGACAATTTAAAATAAACTTTTACGAGCGCTCCTCGTTGATGTGCGATTTCAAATTAACACCGTGTAAGAGTCTCGCAAGATTGACGAGAGAGGGATCCTTTCTAGACACGACCAACAAAGTCTAATGCGACTCTCGCGAGACTTTATTCAGACACAGGGTTCCCTTCATTATAGGGGATTTGAGGACAGGATTTGCCTTAATCTAAAATTATCCGTCATTTACAGAATTTTTTAAAGATTGAAAGAACATTTCAAATGCTGTCCGTCATTTTGACAGACAAAAATAAGAAAATATTTTCGCCTAGTGCATCAGTTTTGACTTCACTGTCTCTCTCACACACACTCCCGCTGAGTGCGTGCGTGTGCCCTGTTTATTGTCTGGTATTAAGATGCATATTAATAGGTGTCATCACTTTTTCACACTGGGTTTTGGAAGGTGGAATTAAACAAATGCAGATTAAACTTCGAAAGCGGTAATGGGATATCAGAGCAAATATTATTTTAATTTACCGAGAGCAAAAGAAAAAAAAAATCAAATGTTACGTTTGAATGAATTTAAAGAAGAGGGGAAAAAAATAAAGAGCGGTGGATTAAGAGGAAAATGGGAGAAGATGCCAAATTTACTGTCACGCTCTCAGCATCTGTGGTAATTCGTTTTTTAAAACTAATTCCAGGGTAATATAATGCCAAGTATCAGGGGCGTCACTAGACCTCTTTTACTTGCCCCAGTACAAATCTCAAGTTTGAGTTTTAACAATTTATTTTATTTGTCGGTGCATTCATTTAGATAGATCCATTTCCTTTTTCGGGATTATCAATCTAAATACAACGCAGTAACCCACCCAATCAACGCTTGTAAAAGCAACGCAGTTTAACAGAAAACACAAATCTGATGCATGAGCGCAGAAATCCATGTCCGTACGGCTTGCTATTATGGCATTAAATGTTGGACAAAACAGCGCAAGCGCATAAACACAGCGCGCAAGTGAATTACTTACTGCACGCACAGCCACACACATAATCCAGGGGCCGGTTGCACCAGCTATACGTACGTTACAATTTAGCCTATAGTTGTGGCGTAAATGGGCACCAAGTCACAACTTAAGCACTACTAAATATTTGAGTGTTGCTCCGTTAAAATTACTTAAATTAACTAACCCTACATATGAACAAAATATTTGCGGAGGCCTCTGACCAGACGAAATGGTTGGAATAAAAAAGCTAATTTACTAATAAACTAATTTAATGACATCAATATGCTCATGTTTTATGTGATAGTCATCAATCATTTCGACATATATGATGTTGTTGACATTTACACTCATTTACATTTACAAGAGAGAACAAATGTACTTTTAAGCGGCTCTTAAGCATGAAACCATTCAAACGGTGCCGTATTTCAGGGCGTGTCGTCCGGTGTCAATTGTCAACATACGAAATATATAAGATATTAAAATGACTATATGTCTATTTTTCCATTTATTTTTCTATTTTTATTGTTATTTATACAGGGCAAATATACTATTAAATCTCATTTTATTACATATCATATTTTATAATTTATTACAGCTGATATTTATGTGAGCAAACAAGGTTTGAGAATTAACCATAGCGAGAGACAACTTAAATTCACGGCTTTTTAACACTTCTGTGTTAAGGATGTTTATTGGATCAATTCAGGTAAACATATTATGTGACTACGCATTATTTTATGGAGAGTTTACGACCTACTAGTTAAGTCTTAAGAACAGGTGATGCAACCAAATTAAGCACAGACTTAGTTACAAACTAACTAGTAAGTCCTTAGTGTGAACTCATGCACAAGCTGGTGCAACCTGCAACCCAGGTGTCGGCAAGCAAGTCATAATTGAGGTAGGCTATGAAAACATGATGAAACTAACGTTTCTAAATAATACCGATGATCTTATTTTGACTCAAACTTTATTGGCTCCTGTAGATGGACATCAGAATATTCTTTGGACGAAGCAGCGACAGGAAAGCAGAAAGGAGAGATGAGTTTAACGGAGGTAAGACTTGATAAACAAACTACATCCTCAGCTGTCATGTTTCATGCATCAGGTTTCAGAGCATCAGGTTTCAGACATCAGATGAAAAAGCATCAAGTCTCAGGAGAACCTCTGTCATGTCTATGGAATTGCAGAGAAAATAAACACATTTTTGTGTTCTGTAGTACTGTCTTAGGTTGTGTATGATAACAATGAAACAATCTTTTATATATGAAATTAATCATTGAATTAGCTAGCGCTAGTTTAGGACACTACATAAACAGTTGTCAGTAACTTTGGCTGCTGTGCGCTAATTACCTAGCAACTAAAAAGGACTATAGTTTGGCTTGTTTTGAGTTGTTGTTGCAAGTAAACTTAATGAGTTTCAAACATCAGTTTAAACTTACACCAATTATGTTAGCTAGCTAGTTATTAATTTATAGAAACGACACTTCAGCATTTATAGAGATAGTTCAGCTAGTTTACAAGCTAGCAACCCAACTCAGCCAGTTTAGCAACCAACTCTGCCTAGCAACCAACTCTCTGCTCATTCTGAGACCTTTTTGTCTAAAGCTGTTTCGTCTGAGGCTGTTTAGCCTGATGTTGGATAACGCAATTCCATAGACTTACTTGACAGAGGTTTTCCTGATGTGTAACGTGTAATATAGAAGAATGCAAATGTGCAAGAAAGTATTCTCCGGTTTTGTTATTTGCATATACAGTGTATGCATTTTATGCCGTAAAACATGTTGAGAATGTTCATGTACAGTATGTTGAAGATACTTAAATATTTTCATAAAGATCAATTTCTCTACATGTTTACCTTTCCCAGTACTTGTTGCAGTGTATGAATAGTGGGTTAAGCAAGGGAACTTTCTATAGTGCATTGTGTTGCCCACTTGCATACAGCAGGCTTTCAAGAAAGAAAGAAAAAAAAAAAAGAGATATGAGTAATGGGTGCCTGTGCCCCAGTACAGCTTTATGTCTAGCAATGCCACTGCCAAGCATAATGTTGTAAATTGACACTAAATATATAAAATATATATATATATAAAAGTATAGTAACAAAATGAAAGCGCAAAAAGAGGCACATGGTTTCAGTGCAAACATTAGTCTATGTTTAGAGCAGAATTGTTAGTTATTTTAGAGGTGTGCTTCTCATCTGTGACTTTATTGTTATAGGCTATCAGACACATTGAAGAGGTTCCATGAATCTGTGCATTTCACAATCGGACATTTATCGCACGAACAGGTGTTTAATTTGAAAAAAAAAATCTCTTTTACGGCAGTGGATGATTGATAGGTAGCTATTTTCACCCAAGAATTCATTTGTTTCACCAGACTTGCGCTTGGGGAGTCAAAATTATAATTAAGCCTATCCACTGTCATGTCTATGCCATTATAATGGATGCTACCTCCCTGAATGTAGTACTTATAAAATTAAAACAAGTATGATGGATAAAAATAGACCATGACGAAAATTTTACAACCAAGTCCGTCAAAATTGACGGATAAATCTTTTCTAGTGCAACCTCTGTTTGAGGTATCACATTAGGCCAGCAGATGGTTGTATTTGCTCAATAAATCAATGTGCAACCTAAATTGACAAGCAAGTGGACACATGCTCTGAATGAAAGCTACTTGCCAATTAACATTTAATATTATATTAAAATTATTTTAATCCATATTAGAATATGTAATAATATAGGCTATACTTTTTAATTTATGATAGCATTATTGTGTAATATTATTATACAAATATCTGTCTGTACTGTACTGTTTCTTTAATGCAGCATCAGACTGTATTCAAATAAGATAACTGGAGTCAGATGTATAAAATAGTAATTCATTTATTACTCAGTATGAGGGTGCCTAATGTAAAATACTGCATACTGCAAATGACTGCCAAACTCTTCCACATTTTAACTCAAGCAAAAAGTTTTAATGACTTCAAGTGCAAGTTTTAATTAAAAGACTTATGTAAGCTGGGGTGACCTCGGCTATAGGCTTAAGCAGAGGATCTGGGCAATCATTTACATTATTTTACATGTGCCACTCCATAAAAGATGCAAAACAACTTTGATGTTTTCAAAGTATTCATAGCATGAGCATTATGGGCACTAATCCATAAACGTTCATGTAAAGCTATACATAAAATAGTCATGTGCTAACACAATCAGACAAAAGTTTGACCTTATATGTTCAATTTATCCCTGTTTTTCTCATTATCAATTAAACCACATTTATTCACACTTTAATTGTAATGATGGTAAGAAAAAGCATAACAACACATCATGAGGCAAATAAGTATTTTAAGCTCTATCGATCTTTATAACAGGTTAATATATATATATATATAAAATCTAAAGAACAATGGCTGAATAACAAATGTGTTTCTGAGCACAGTTTCGTCAAAAACCCAGATTGTTAATAGTATAGTAAAAAAAATAATTAAGCCAATAACATTGTTTAAATGAAATAAAATTAGACCATTAGCACTCTCAACATCATCCTAGTCCATTTCATCAAAGTGAAACATGATTTCTTTCAGTGGCATCTGACAACTGCCAAATAATCATTGAAGTCTTTTGTAAAAACAAGTGTCATTGGCCCTCATTTCCTGCTGATACTGCAGCTTTTCAGCTCATAGAAGAGAACATATGCCTGATTGGACTGAAGTTTCTCCTCCGATATTGTGGTCACACTGTGAGAGAGACAGAGAATTAATGGTCAACCACTGTCATCTGCTATAAAACTTAACTGATAAACTTTTATTATGATATAAAATCCCCAATGTCATTAAAGGAATATCCCAGTGCCACGTATCAACAAAAAAAACGAAAAATTCTGGATTTCAGGATTGGTTTTAGTTTGACAAAACTCACCAAATCCAGTCAGGCTTCATTAGGGTTAAGTGGTATCAAGTTGCTCGTAACCAAATTTCTCTATCAATTCAGAATTTGATCATGAGGTTATGATGAGTTCACTAGTGCATTCACATGAATAATCACTATGAAATCATGAATAATTATAACACATTCACACAGCATAGAGGATCACTTGTAAATGATAAAGTATTTAAAGGCATTTACACAGCAAGAAACATTGCTGCAACAGCTGCTGCTAGAGCACGAAAGAATTTGAATGTGATGAAAATATTCAAATAGATAATATATCAATGTAAAAGTAACTTTATATAGGTGCACAACAAGAACATTCAGGCTTGTTATTTTAAAAGTTTAATATCTTGATTTGTAATGTAAAAAAATTAAGTATTCATTTAAATGACATAAATCATTTAATACTTTTAAACATTAATACACTATTGAATAATACAAATGTGAGCAATTGGAAAATTAGTAAATGGTCTGCACTATAAAGACTTGTTTGTTCTTTCTTTCTAGCAGCAAAAGACACAATAAAGACTTGTTTGGTGAGCTAGTGTGCTTTTATTGCACTTCAAGTGAAATACTGTATGTTCAATTGTTCAAGGCATCTCTGCCAGCAAATCCTAATAAGAAGGGGTTTGGGTGGCATTCACACTTTTCTGATAAATCTGCAGTATATTGTGGAGTGATTACATTTTTATATTTTAAAGTCATTTGATCGTTTTTGATATTGTATTAATATCTTACTTGAAATTATATAATTATTTTAGATTTATTTAGTCAAACATTTTTTAAGGCCAGTGTGGGAAAATGATTGGGTAAAAATTAAAGTGTCTTTAAACAAATTCAAGACTGCCAAAAATATATTTCTTATTATAAATAGCTTATTTTGTAAATGTATAAAATTGTCTCATTGAAGTGTAGTTTAAATTGGAGTGGGCGATACTGGGGGAGTGACTGTCAGATTGATCAAATGATTGGTCCTGTATCTGAATGAGATCTCTGATCGGGAACATAACCAGCCCTGGACCAGGTTAGCCAATTTGCATATGTTACCATGGTGAGGAACCCCCATGAAAGCCTATCCACGTTACTGGTACCGCAAATTCAGAGTTCGCTTAAACTAGATGCTTAATTTCTAGCTAGATGCTTAATTTCTTTTTATTTTGACTAGCCCCTCCTTTTTTTTTTTATAAAAAAAAAAAAGCAAAAATCTGGGTCACAGGCACTTACAATTGAAGTCAATGGTGTCAATCTGTAAACATTAAAAAACTCACTGTTTCAAAAGTATAACAACAAGATGCAAACAATATGCATGTTAACATGATTTTAGTGTGATAAAATAGCTAACTAACCTTTTCTGTGAATGTCTAATTATTACGTCCAATGTAATGTCAACAAACCATAAAACGACTGTAAAAATGATGATATAAATAACTTTACAGATTAAAACAGAAGAATTAATGTAAGTACATTTATAAAATTATAAGCTTCAAATTTCTGCCTTTAAAGCCCCATTCTCTTCCATTTTAAGTGCCTCACTGTAACCTAAATTTTTGCTTTTTCTTTTTAAAGTAAAAGATGGGATGAGTCAAAAGTATTTGTGTGGTAATCAATATTATACCACAAATGCTGTCGACTGAGCTTAACTTGTATTGAACCTGGAATATTTCTTTAAGCACAGATATATTTCATTTAAAAAAATACCTTGCTACATATGATGCCTAAAAGGTGCAAATTGGCATTATTGTTAGACTGAAAAACTAAATAAAGATTACAGCATCTCTCAGGTGTCAAAAATATGTTATCAAAAAGAAAGTCAGTGATTCCCACTCAATACAAAATACATGATACAACATTTGAGCTTCTCCAATCGATCATATTTCACCTTTGCAACTCTAGAGCACCCTGACTATTGTTACTCTGTGAATTGCCCCTTTAACTGTAATACAAAGACACAGGTCATCATTTTAATGCCTAGATGAGGTTAGATTAAAACTTCACCCACCATGAGTCATTGTAGTTGCACCAGCCCTCCTCCTCTCGACATGCAGCCATGTAGTGACCCATATTTACTGTGCCTGAATGATTGCACACTGCATAGAGATCATATAGCACAGGACCTGAAAAGAAGCATTCAACCATATCACAACATCTAAAATATAACAATAATAAAACTGGATGTATAAAGTTAGTACAATAGACAAATGTCACCATTTATTCAGCTGTTGTCATGTGACTTATTTTGAGTCATATAAGAGTAAAAAATAGCTCACCACAGTCAACAGGTCCAAATGGCCCCATATCCAGCCCGGTCAAGGGGAAGGAAACAGACACTGTGCTTTTACAGATGGAGTACCTTGCCATAGTAAATCGATTTAAGTCTGAGGTAGCAAGTTAAGTCTTTGTTAATAAGCATGAAACTTTTGCAATGCAAGTATAAGGTTCTTAACAGAAAACACAAATTAAGGACAGTCGCTCTACATCAAGTGTCTTGCTCCTTTTAAGCCCTTACATTACCAGTTTGAATCCTAACCATTATACTCACTACTTCCACACCACAAATAATTGCCAATGTGATCAACTCTGCCATCAGCACTGTATAATCGAAAAAGGATACGTAGTACAAGGATTCTTGGGAACCTTTGGATGGTTAGTCTTTTTGTGCTCTTGGTATGACGATTACACCGCTCACACATCTAGGATACAAAAAATTCTTCAGGTATCTATATAAATGACCATTTTATATAAAACCAAACATGGGCTATGCTGTTCACTTACAGGTGAGTTTTCTTTGTCAAGGTTTTCTTCTTGTGAGAAGAGGTCTAGACACTCTCTAAGTGTGACAATTCGGCCATAATTACTCTTCTGCGACATAAAAAATCTATGATACATTCTTCACACAAACAATTAAATACATATTGTTCCAAAGCAGCTGTATAAGGAATGGAGAGTGTTACCTTTGGGATGGGGAGTGACAGGTCACAAAACACATCAAAGGTGTTGGAGTAATGGGAGCAGACAGAACAGTGCAAGGAGCTGCGCAGCTGACCAGAGAACAAATCTGTGGCATAGGTGAGAAAGATATTTGAACACACATTTTTATTGGTAACAAGTTCAAATATGCAACAAAAGACAACAGATCAAGTCCTGCAAGGACCAGGCATTGGATGCGCAGTCTGCCTTGCAAAAACACAAACAATCTTGCAAACCAGTTCTGTCTATTCACTTTTGACAATACAAGTTTTGGTCACTGACTTAAACGAATATTCCAGGTTCAATACAAGTTAAGCTCAATCGATCATAATATGATATAATCATGTCCTAAATATGTGTAAAGTTATAGCCAATTTTAAATCTTTATTGCCATGACAATATGATGTGAACAAACCCTAAAATGACTGGAAATATTATGATTTAAAAACTTAACAGGTCATGCAGGCATCATGAAGAGGATGTACTAATATGGGAGTCAGAAGAAGAAAATAGAAAGAGGAGGAGAAGCAGCATGACAGTGCTTACTGATATTGCATCTGTAATATTTACGGAATTATCCCTTATCACAAAAAGATTGCCAACGGCCACGTGAGTCACGATGGGTGTTGTCTACATTCCCTGCATGTTATTCTACAAACAATTCTTATTTAATCATGATGAAATATAGCTACATCATTAGAAAGGCATAATCTCCAGCTTTGACATTTCACCACTTTATTATTATACAAAAGTTACAGTGAGAGTAATTCCTTAATTTACATCAGGAGGACACACATTAAAGCAAGCTCTATTCTTGTTGTCATTGTGAGGCTTTAGCAAACAATGTCATTTGAAGTTGTAGTCCAGAAATGTGTGCATTTAGAGACAGTTTTATAGATTCTCATGTTTACTTCAATTTTTTTAGAAAAGATTAAGATTGTCATTCAGTGGCAGATTAACTAAGAATGAATTGAGCATGGTAAAAGCGTCATTTTTTGCAAGTGCTCTCTTTGCTTGTTTAGCACCCGATTTACAAAATAAATTATGCAGATCAGGCAATGGCGCAAACGCACCCACAAGACTTAATTTTTTTGCCTAGGGCACTCAGAGTCCCGAGAATTGCCTCTCCAAATAATACATGAGTTTTAACAGAAGAATTAATTAATGTGCTTTTATAAAATTATAAGCTTCACATTTCTGTCTTTAAACCCTCACAAAAATTGGCCCCATTCACTTCCATTGTAATTGCCTCATTGTAACTTCTATTTTGCTTTTTTAAAAGAATAGAGTCAACATAATTTTTTGTGGTAATCATCATTATGCCACAAATGCTGTCGATTGAGCTTAACTTGTATTGAACTCCGAATATTCCTTTAACTAAATAAACTAAAATGCTCTTAAAAAAACATTTACAACATAAGCATGATCTGGAGAGTGTATTCCACTCTCCAGATCACGTGAGAGATAATTTAGCAAGAATATTGTTTTGTCAATTTAAAATCAGGTCCACACAGAATCTGCACACTTTTTACAATTTCTGTGCTGACTGTGGGGGAACTACTGTATATATGATTTAATATTTTAAACAGAGCTCAGGGTAAACTCATAACAGTAGCTGAACACATTATCAAATCCAAACTGTTATATTGTACTTTTTATTGAATCAATATTATTCATAAGCATTTCCATTCCTTTCAAATACAGTTACTATAAGGAACAATAAATACACATGGGATGGGGAAGGTTTATAGAATTCAGTGAACAACAGCCGTTGAAATTCTATAGAATTCTGCAGTTACAGATTCTGTGTACCATTATACAGGTATAACTAAATAGTAACGCAATTAAACAACTGTCTTGAAGCCCTTAGAGATGTGGGGAAAAAGATGGTTTAAACACAGATCAGTATATAAGATGAAACGGCAGCCATCCACTCATGCTTACCAACAATCTTACTGTCATCCCTGTCAAGATGTCTTTGCCACATGGCAAATGCCTCCTCTGAAATCCTGCATGAGTGATCAAAGAAGGGATTAAGAGGGTCTGAATGACTCCAACTGAGTTTGCTCTTTTCTGCCACTTTGTCTACTCAGTACCTGAATCGAGTGCATGTTGGTTCCTTCATTTCAATAACTGCAGGATGTTTAGAAGTCTGACGGTTTATTTCTGTGTGTAGCCTGTCCAGAAGGAAACGTAAGAACTCCTGTGCGTCTTGCTGACTGTGTGTTTGTTGGAAAATTGGTAGATTATTTGATTATAACATGCTATATATATGTACAAAGCAATTGCAAATAATACTGACAAAAGTCAAAGGTGCACTCAGTAGTTTTTGTTTGTTGTCTTGGACTTACACTAACACCTAGGGGTTTAGATGCAGCATCAAGCAAATACAACAGTTTTTAGCGACTGAAGCCATTGTATAAATTCACTACATACAGTCAGCCATAATTACTTTACCTCAGTAACAGCCCGATTTTTTGACACTTTCACTCATTGATTAAAGCAAGTAATATTCGGCTGGTCATGTGATTCTAACAAGGCAGCCCCCATGTGCGGACCCTCTCCATGTAGATTACTGATATGACAGGAGTCTTCATCTAATGTTGGCAATAATTGGTCATGATTATATACGTTTCAAATTTAATGATCATTTATTTAGGAGAAAAACATTTAAGTGAGGAAAAAATTACTGACTGCACCTTTAATACACAATCATATATTTAATACATTGAGCTAATCACAGTCTAGTATTAAAGTTGTAAATGTATAAATTAATAACATATGAATTAACATATAACAACATATTAGTTTTGCACACACCTATAACCACTGAAGTAAGGCACTGCTTCTTTAAATATGCGATAAAACTTCCCAGGGTTAACTGCGGTTTCCCCACCATCAAAATCCCATAGGCCAGCCAAAACATTGGAGAACTCTTAAAAAAAAAAAAGGTAAATAACAAACAAATTATTTAATAGTACAGATTTGGGAAATTTAATGTAAAACATTTAATTTAGTGGTACATGGTTGTATTGTTCAACATTAGTTAAAGGTGCTGTAAGTTATATATATATGTATATATTTTTAAATGCCATGCAGGAAACGCCTCTAACCGATATCACTGAAATAGGTGTCATGAAATATCACACCTATCGCTGTAACAGCCCTAGGCTGGGTAAACAGCAGGGAAAATGCACTGATGAGCCAAATACATTATGATCTAATATGCTGGTGGTCCTCTGCATGCTGCTGCAATCTATTTTAGCAGGCACATTCAGTGCTGAAATTGCACTGCATCTTGAGTATTTAAATTAAGTCATTGTCTTTCCTTTCTGTGAAAAGAAACACCTCCTTTCTATGTAAATTAGACTCACTATAGTGCTTCATTCATATCAATATCCTAGTGCAATTTACATCACGCAATAGATCTGTTCAGCCTGTAGTCCAACAACCCGGAAGAGAATTTGCCATAGGTTTGCCATTGTCCTATGGGTTTTTAGAATGGGGTCTCTAAACTTATGTGTAAAATAAGGTCTGTGGTAAACATTACTTGACAATACGTGGACGTATTGTTCTATGTGGTGGAAATTCTGTAATAGAAGTCTCAAAGACTGCAGTGCCTTCCTAAGAAGTTTTTAATGAACACACTTGCAAGGTGGACTCAACACCATATAGAGACTCTAACTCTGACTGGTAGTGAGCAATGAAACCTTCTAATTCTCTCATTTCTGATAACGGATTGACATAGACAGCCGCAGCTGTGGTCAGCCACCCCCACCCGTGTGACAGCTCTAACCTCCTCAACATGTCTGTTTCAGTTATATGTTAGATAAGCAAAAGGAGGCAGGAGTAGTGCAAGGCCACTCTGTCTCCACAGGTGCAGGGATTGTGAGTTCACATGCACACAGAGAGAAATACAGAAAACACACAGTATATGAATATATTCACTTAAGACCTAATGTATGATTGTGATTACACATTACTTAGTATACAGTATAACAATTTTGATTACATTCTGCAACATAAATTACACACAGTCATTCCTCAAAGGTGAATTTTGAAGCCGTATTGAATTACATACTTTTTCTAAAAAAAGCATGGAGGCTTCAAAATGCACGTTTGAGGTATGACAGTGTGTAGTTTGGCAAATTGGATTTCCAGGTTCGTCTACAAATTTACGTCATGGCTGAACAGCTCTATTACTGCCAAATTAAACCAGGTTTTGTTTAAAAGAGATGTTTGTGTACATTTTCTTTCAAGATGCACTTTTAAAAACTTGTCCTCTCGAAGTCAAGCATCCAGATGCATCCAAAAAACTATCAAGGCACAAAAGAATAATATCTCGCATTTGAGGTAATCGCCTCTCAGTTTTTGCCGTGCTCGTATTGTGAATCTTATGCAAGGCTGCACAACTGCAGCTCGCAGCACAAAGGGAATATTACCTCGACCCTGAAAGCACGTCCATGGCCACATGATAAAGATTGAGCACTGGAGATTTTGCACAGCAAAGTAAATAAGACTCATTGTCCATGTTCTTTGTTGCAATTCTCTTAAGATGAATCCAAGCACCAGAGATTAAACTAAACTATCAACAGTGCAAAGCTTTACTTCTGTCCGATCATATAGGGTGGGCAGACGAACCTGCAATGCCCACCCTAGCCCACCCGTACACATGCCCCTGGTCTGAAATGCGTTATTAGGCACAACACAAAGTGGATATATTAACAATATGACACAGCCTCAAGTCAAAATAATTTATTATTTCTTCATAATCCTGCTGTAAAAAACCTATGTATTAAACCATAGATCTACCGGTCCATTACACAGCTGAAGTGTTCCCAGCACTCACCATTCATAAGAACAGGCTCTTGGTTGGAGTGCTTGTCCTGAAGGTAGACTTTCATCAGACAGTAGTCCCGAAGACTACGAGTGTGAGAGAGACACTGCACTATGGCATTGAGGAAACACTGCAAAGGAATCAAAATATGCATATTAGAGAGATATAGTTCAGAGAAAAATGGCGAATATATTCCATTTATAAACATAAGCATCAAAACTTATTTACAGTATTTCCAACGTTACGCAGTCCAACTTGTCCACTGCCCAGTTGGAGCTCTTTCTGTAAAGTGAAAATTGTTACAGCAAATTATTGATAGTATGACTTGCTTAATTACATCACAATCAGTAACAGGTTTGCTGTTTACTGTCTCTGCATGAAACTTGAATTTATAGAGCTGCAATCTATTAACAGCTGGGAGGGAAGAAACTACAATGTATGACACTGAGGTTAACACCAGACACACTTAACTCACTGGAGAAGGGGTGGGGCACACATACAGTACATGTGTCAAAACACATTCATGTTACTCTTTTTTAATATATGATTTTTTTTATTATGTTTTAATTGGTTTGAAGACAGGCTGAGCCATTTATTTCCAGAATATAAGAGCTGCATGTCTCAGTATATGTATCAAAACATATTAACACATGTCAGTAAGGATTCACGTCATAATGCGCCAGACGGATAATCTCAGTCTCACCTCATCTGTCACCAGTAGTAGTCCCATGATGGATGTGTATAGGACAGACTGTGAGATGTCCATGTAATCTGGCTGAAGGCCATTTTGCATGACTAAAGTGCAGCACAAGCCTGACACGAGTTGTCCATGGCAGTGTATTCAGCTCCTGGCATGTAACACAACCTCACCAATAAACCTGTGAAAAGAATTATATCTGTATTGAAAGCTCCTGTCCATTATTACAGAGGCTCCAATAAGTATTTGGACACTTACGCCACACAGTACAAATCTATGAAATGTACTGCGTTCAACAAAGTATCAATCCAAGTGACTTCTGCCAACAAATGATGCTAGAACATTTCTCTGAACCTTATTTTTCTGAGCCATTTTTGCAATTACTTTCTAGTCCCAAGGTCATTTTTAGTGGATGTATGATTTCAGTTCCCTTCGAGTTCACACAAGTGTCCTATCTGTCCTAAAAAGTGAACATGCATAGTTGTTACAGTAAGAAGCTATTTCTACATAATCTGACCCTTAAAAATTACTTTCTTTTATGTAACAATGTAGTCAAGTTGATTCAGTCACATCCCTGCATAAAAACCCAATAGAAACAATCACAGAAATTCTAATGGTTATAATGGAAATTGTATTGGTTTTACTGGGAACTATAATTGCAATGTGTTGGCATCTATTGTGGCATCTAATGTCTAGTGGATGCAATAAGGAACCAATACATATCTGTAATGGAAACCAATACAATCCGTTAAGTCCAATGGCAACGTGTGGCTCTAAATACACTATGCTACATTTTTAGGTGAACTGACAAAAAATGTTTTACACTAACTTTTAGTTCCATAAACTTTGACAACCAAAAATCATTCAAATACATTTTGTCTTAATTTTGGTCTATTATTTTATCATTTAAAACCAGTGTACAGTAAGAAAACATTGACGGTGAGAAAAATAAATGTATAAAAAATAGATAAGAAACTGTAATTATACTTTGTTATATTTTTAGTTAAAAAATTACATTTGAAAAGGCAGCTTTCTCATAAGAAAATAAAGTATACGTGCACTCACCGTTCTTAGAAACCTACAATAGTTTTGTTATTGAGGATCAATAAGATCCTTGTTTTGGTTCATCTAAACATCAGTCCAGTTTTGTCATTTGTAACAAAATGATTACTTTCCACTCATTGCTCCTGCTGTTCGCCTGGCTGTCATGTTGCCGTGTTTGCGAACAAGCTTTAATCATCCCTAATCTTTTCTTTCTCCTTTTAGGACCTTCTATATTTAGCCTGTGCTTAAGACAGCTTCTCCTCCATAAGCCACTAACAGCCAGGATATTAAACTGCTAAGTACGTCAGCATAAATATTTATGTTAATAGGTAGTCTTATTGTTAAAATGGAAGGGCAATTCTGTGTAGCCTATAAAAAATTTGCATACAGATGTATTCTCAACCTTGTTCTGTTTGTAAAATAGGTCCATATTTATGGAAGTTGTCAGTTTATTGAAAACAAAATGGTAACCATTATGCATTGTAGGGAAAAAAGGAGCAAATACATATAAAAAATGCCCAAGCAAACCTTTAAATTAAGAGAAATGACAAATAAAGGCATTCTGGCTACATTCAGGTTATATCTAAAAAAAAAAAAAAACTTTAAGTACCATTAGTTCTAACGCTGCAAAGTTCGATGAAAAGCATAGCCACATACAGTACAACATTAGATACCATTTAGATTGCACCAATCTTCTTGTTTATTAACCAGATCAGATGGTGAGAAATAAGGTGCAATTAAGAGGAACAAGGAATTGTGAGTTGGTCCCCATGTCCAATATATAGGATTCTTTGTTCAACAAATATCACACAACATTCCCAATGTAAATTAAGCAGGTTAAGCAAGAAGCATAAATTGAATACAAAATATACCATCCATGAGACATCTGGCACCAGCAAACATCCACATATGAATAATGCACACATCTATCTATCTATCTATCTATCTATTGCAAAATTAAGTTCTGCTACAGTTTTCTATATAAGGTGTGTGACAGGGCCTGGGTGAAGTAATTTATCCCGAGAAAGGTAGTTATCATTGTAACAGTACAAGGGCTTTCTATTTGTCGATGAACTACAGAACTGGACAGCAGCGTAAGCCCTGGCCTATGTGTCTGGCATCTCCACATCAGAGTTAATGCTCATTTCAGCAATGTTGTTATAGAGTGCAGGGTCATGGCTCAACAGGTCAGAGGGATTGGAACGGTTGGCTTGGGCCTGTCTGTCTCGTGATTGGACCATTGCTTGGCGCAGACAGGAAATCCATTGCTGTTTGTTGAAGGAGTCATTGGCCTGCAGGCAGTGGGATTGAGACTTTGAGCGTCCCGTGGTGCTTACACGGAAACAGTTCTTTACTGAGAAGGGCAGAAGCAAAAAGATGGAATATAAAGACATGGAATAGCAATTAGCATGTGGCCAAACAGTCAAATGAGGAGAACAAACTAACTATAAAGAAACAAATGTATTTTTATTAACTAACATTAACAAAGCTTATAAATGCTGTAAAAAAATATTTTGTTCATGATACCTAATACAGTAACTAATGTAAACAAATGAATCTCCTTTACTATAGTTAGACAACCATTTTTTTGTCCTAATTTTGATTATTGTGATATTTCTTTTTGTGAACTTTTAGCTTAAAAAGTGTGTTTGTGCAATATTTCTTTCAAACAAAGGACACATTATATATTTTGTTATATACCCTAATGCAAAGACATTCAGACATTTTAAACATGGCTTAAGTGTCCAAATACTGTGTGGAACACTGTTTCTATAGAAGTATACATAATATAATATAATGCCAGAAATTGTTTATTTATATATAGCCTGCAATATGAAGTATAAGAGGCAATGCCATTACCTTTATCATTGCCTGTGAATGCTCCACGGAAAGATCCAGAACTGCTTGGTTCTCCATCAGGTAGGTCCTCCAGATGGAGGTGAGCAGCTGGGAGGGGCTGGCGATACACTTGGAACTGGACTGATCCTTCCCTGTCTTGTGCCACTAGTCGGGTCAAAACCAGAACCAGCTCAAAGAGGAACACATGCAGCTTCTAGATACAAGACAAGAGGAATAAAATGACTATGAGGAAAAGAGGCAGATTACAACGAATTTGAAAGGAAATCTTTAGTAAAGTTTAGCATACATATATAAACTGAACACGATAAAGTGTTTTTTTTGTAAACAGATAAGAAACATGTCCAGTCTGAAGGACTAGTATACCTGTCCTTTAGAACTTTTCAGTTCACCGTGGCAGTACAAAAAACGAGAGGCCTGAATTTCAGGAACCCTCTGGCCATCTTCTGGGTAGCACAGTCCCCGTCTGTAAAACTGACACTCAGCCTCTCCAGTTTTAAGGTTTACTTCTGTTATAATTCTCTGGATTAGATCCATCTGAAGTAACAAGGAATGAGAGGGCATAATTGTCACAATTGTAAAATTACATTAAATAAGATAATAAAAGGGCAATAATTACACCAAGGATACAAGGATTATTAGTAAAAGGAAAACCAGTGTAACTATCAAATGTTAACTACAGGGCCGGATCTAGGGGGGTGCTTTCATCCCTATGCCCCCCCCCCCCCCCCCACACACACAAGAGAAGCATTAATATATATAACAAATATATGTTATTGCATGCTAATGTAACCGTTCTAGATGCAAGCCTGGCTTCATATTCAATAATGCCATTTAGTGAAAGCATCTAAACTCACAGCCAGAGGCAGGGCCTCCTCATCTGGATGATCAGGTGGAGTGCTCTTCTGAATTTCCTTTAGCAGCAGAGGGTATTTCACCAGTCTGCTGCGAGGCAAGTCCAGAAAGTTCCACAGGTCCAGCTTTCTGCTGAAGGATGACTCCTGGCACAGCCGCAAGAATTGCTCTACTCGACGATCTTGTTTCTTTTGATCAAGCAGAGCTTTTGCCCCAACCTGATTACAGCAATATGTGATATACGCCTCCAAACAGGGAAACTATGAAGGGAAAGAAAACAGATAAAAAAATTATTTAAATATACAGTAACAAGAAGTTAAATGGTTACATTTTACACTTAGGTTTCATTTGTTAAAAGTAATTAACAACATTAGTTAACATGAACTAAAAAAGTACAATACTTTTACAGCATTTATTCATCTTGATCGATCATTTCAACATGTAGTTACAGTAGTGGCTAATGACCACAAATATAGGTGGGGCAGATCACTAAACCACCCCCTCCCTTTTTTTTTAAACATTATTCAACTCCAACTCATTCAAACACAAGCATGCTGACACACAATATGCAGTGTCCACAAGGCGGCACCCTAAGAACATAATGTTGATGTTAATATTGTAAATAAGAATGCTTTATCTTAAAATGTTGGCTTGTTGCAGATCAAAATCTAATACTGCGTGTGAAACCGCATACTGTCACAGTATGTACTGTATTTGATGAAGGACGTACTTATCTGCCGGCAAAACAGTATGTTCTTTTAGTTGTGCATTCAGATGCAGCGTAAACCAAAATGTTATTTTGTAATGTTAAGTGTTATTGAAAAACCCCCACACATTTACACATTATTAAAAAATGAAATGCTTTATAAGCATGTAGCTCAGTGGTAAAGACGCTGGCTACCACCCCTGGAGTCACAAGTTCGAATACAGGCCGTCCTGAATGACTTCAGCCAGGTCTCCTAAGCAACCAAACTGGCCCGGTTGCTAGGGAGGGTAGAGTCACATGGGGTAACCTCCTCGTGAACGCTATAATGTGGTTCTCGTTCTCGGTGGGGCACATGGAGAGTTCAGCATAGATATCGCGGTGTATGGCGTGGGCCTCCACACGCGCTATGTCTCCGCACATGAAAGATGAACAGGTTGACAGTCTCAGACGATTCGTCCTCTGCCACCCGGATTGAGGCGAGTCACTATGCCACCACGAGGACTTAAATGCAAAATTGGGAATTGGACATTCCAAATTGTGAGAAAAAGGGAGAAAATCCCCCCAAAAAATCCAAAGGAAAAAAATGATATTTCAAGAGCCAAAATGATATTTCAAGAGCCAAGATATTTCAAGGCTCTTCAGGACCAAGTTGTTTGTTTGATGATAAATTTTATCTTGAATTTGTAGTAGAAACTTCACAATGTTACACAAACTTTCATCGATAGTGTTCGCCATGTTCACAATCTGTCACACTGCTGGCTCGCACTAATATTAATGTTACCTTTGGTTTTCACTTTGTTTATGGTCAGATTTATTTCTGCCCCATTGGGTCAATTGGGGCTTTTCCACTACACGGTTCAACTCGACTCAGCATGCTTTTTTGGGGTTTTCCACTGTGGATAGTTCCTGGTACCTGATACTTTTTTTAGTACCACCTCGGTCGAGTTTCCAAGCGAGCCGAGTCGATATAAAATAAAAATCCTGCAGATCACTGATTGGTCAGGGAGAGTCGTGACTACAAGCGTCACTGGATTTCCGTCACGCAACATCAACCCGCTAGTTTTGAAGTTAGCAACAGCGATAACAGTATCATTTGTTCACGTGACTTTCGAATTGTGAAAAAAGAAATGGCTGTGCACAAAACCACACCATGGTCAATAAATGAGGTGCAGACGTCCCACTTGTTAGAGATGAGCAAAACAAAAAAAGTCTCTCAGGAAGTGTCTCAGCCGGCTACCACCGGACCTACCAACAGTGTAGGGAAAAGGTAAAAAAAACTCAAAAGTGACTACAGAACCATCAAGGAAAAGTGGAAGTGGTTTGACCAAATGGACGCTATCTTAACCGGCGAGCAATGGGAGGGAGAGTGCCCTGGACTCAGTCACGATGGAGAATGGTACATTTTGTTACGTTAACTCTATACTCTGCTTGAAAGCTTCACTTTATTTAGTTGACCAGCTACTGGAAGCTTGCTTCTAAAAAAAAACAGGCCAATTTAACTGTTACACCATGCAACAACTGCATTATGCTGCACAATGAGCTAGTAGCTAACAGCTAGCAGTTGTTATTGTGGTCAGTTTGTGTCGTGTTTAAGATGATGTCACGACAGTAGAGGCGGCACAACTATGACGATAAGCCTATAACTCCACCCACTAGACTACAGTGGAAAATCAAGCTCTGAAAAGTAAAGCAAGTCGAGTTGAGGCGAGTCGAACCGTAACGTGCAGTGGAAAAGTGCCAAATGTGGGCACGTTGCAGTACCATATTTGAACACAGATTTCTTTTGGAAAACTGAGGGGTGCTGTGGAGTTCGGGAGGGCAACAGGCTCTCTGCACTACATGCTTGAATATCTATATCAAACACTGTGTAACTAAGCTTATAACTATTTTACAACTTAAAAATAGGATAAAAACTTATACTAAGTTTTCTTTAAACACATATCTCAGCATTTTGAACACATTTACAGGCAAACACATTACATTATTAGCAGTTTATAGTATGTATCTATGTTTTTAAAATGATGAATATTAAGGCGGGGCTCTGCCCTACCTCCCCATATAGATGAGCCATGCCTGTGCAGTTATACATTTTTTAAATTTAAAGTTATGTGAGCATCAGTTAATGCATTATGAACTAACAATGAGCATAGGTATTTTAATTAACTATCACAACCTAAAATGAATAAATGCTGTAAAAATAATTTGGTTGATTGTTGGTTCATGATACCTAATGCATTAACTAATGTTAACAAATGGAACCTGGAAAATGGAAAGTGTTACCAGTTAAACAATAAGAAAGCTTTTTAGAAGTTTGGTGGGAGTTACCTCAATAATAATAAATAGAAACATTTTAAGAAAC
Source organism: Moxostoma hubbsi (assembly GCA_032164185.1). Lineage (NCBI taxonomy): Eukaryota > Metazoa > Chordata > Actinopteri > Cypriniformes > Catostomidae > Moxostoma > Moxostoma hubbsi. Next base: position 19,765,202 of record JAVLUX010000020.1, on the reverse strand, counting down.
ATAAACCTTAAAGCTGATTTATTCGACGATGAAATTCTAACTCAGCTTAATATCCCAAGTTATTTATAAGTAAGCCATTCAAAGGTTGATTTCCCCAAAAAGGGTTAGCACTGTGGCTCTGTGCCCTATCAAAACATTGCTCTTTTTATTGAGTGTCCAGACAAGCTCAACAAAGCAACACTGGCTCAACCAATGGCATGAGTTTGGGATGGGACTATCTATTTGTTCAAATGGCAGACAAAGGTAATATCCGGGGAAAGCTGTTTGAAAACAATATGTATTTAGGCAATTCTGTTCTTTTATTTCTCTTTAAATATACAGATGAGGTTCCTGTAGCTCAACTGGTAGAGCATGGTGCTCACATCCTGTGGAACACACAAACTGTTGAAATGTACGCCCTGAATGCACTCTAAGCCGCTTTGGCTAAAAGTGTCTGCCAAATGCATGAATCTAAGTGTACATATTAGTATTTCTTTTGTAACACTGACCCAATCCATCATGGTCGGGCCGACCTCTTGCACAGTCTTCTCTGCTCCACGCAGACCTTCAAGACGAATTAAAAGATCTAAAAACACAGGCAAATAGTGGTGAATACAGTACACTACAAAGAAACATTTATTTTGTTGAGTTATAACCATTGACAATTACCTTCATGAAGGGGTATTAAAGACTCAAGTGTTCCAAATATCTGGCCCAGCTCGCTTTCTGTCATTATATCTAATTTCAACATTGGTTCATAGTACACCTGTAAGACAAGCCAAAATTAAAATACTTCCCATAAAGACAACAATAAAAATAAATGTTTTGACTACTGAACAAACCTTTTTCACTAGACTTAGATCCTCAATTAGCTGCTTCTCTCCCTGTGTCAACTCATAGATTACCTATAGGTACAGTAAATAAAGACATAATACATAAATAAAGGATAAACAGCGTACAGTTTGTTCTATCCTCACATGTCCATATTTTTAATTAATGCATACAAAGTGTAACACCTTGTCCCTCAATAATGAAAAAACAACAACACTTTTTAATAGGAGTCAGTTACCCAAACACCCACACATTTATAACTGCATTACTTCTTTGTCACAACTTAACACTCAGTTTTGGCAATGCCCATCACTACTGTTTCACTGTTAGTGAAATTTTGAGACTGAAATAGAGAACAAGGCCTCCTATACCAGCTCACTTCCTGTTTCACAATTATAGTGAAGACAGAAGAGTTGGGCAGCTGGAAACTATATAAAAAAATATATAAATATATATATAGTACTAAAGTACAGGAGCCAAAACTACATGTGCAATGCTTTTAATCAGCACAATACAATCAGCCCAATACAAGCCAATACAATACATGGCACAGCAATGTTACAAAAAGACAAGTTGTGGCACTAATTCAAACTGCTTCGCCTCACCTCTTGTCGCTTAATCTCTTTAGTACTAAGCTCATGACTCAGAGTGTCCACTGTGTCGCTCCACAGCTGGCTGTTCCGTCGCCGTGGAAATGAAGAGGCCTTCTGGCGTGTTCTTATTGGCATTGGAGGCAATGGGCGGGCCTCTGTCCGGAAACTTATGGAACGCTGGTGGTGGGGGGAAAAAGGGTAAATAAATCAATAAATCGAATATAGTACTGTGCAAAATCTTAGGCACATAAGATGTTTCAAAAATGTGAAGTCAGAAGTTTACATACACCTTAGCTAAATACATTTAAACTCATAAACTCAAATTCATGACATTTAATCGTAGAAAACATTCCCTGTCTTAGGTCATTTAGGATATTTTAAGAATGTGAAATGTCAGAATAATAAAAGAGAGAATTATTTATTTCAGCTTTTATTTCTTTCATCACATTCCCAGTGGGTCAGAAGTTTACATACACTTTGTTAGTATTTGGTAGCATTGCCTTTAAATTGTTTAACTTGGGTCAAATATTTTGGGTAGCCTTCCACAAGCTTCTCACAACAAGTTGCTGGAATTAAGGCCCATTCCTCCAGACAGAACTGGTTTAACTGAGTCAGGTTTGTAGACCTCCTTTCTCACTCATGCTTTTTCAGTTCTGCCCACAAATTCTGTGGGCAGAACTGAAGAAAATCACACTGAAACAAAATCTGATTGAGGTCAGGGCTTTTTGATGGCCACTTTAATACCATTTTGACACCTTCGAGGTATGCCTGTGGTAATTGTCCATTTGGAAGACCCATTTGGGACAGAGCTTTAACTTCCATGCTGATGTCTTGAAATGTTCTTCAATATATCCACATAATTTACCTTCCTAATGATGCCATCTATTTTGTGATATGCACCCGTCCCTCCTGCAGCAAAGCACCCCCTCACAACATGATGCTGCCACCCCATGCTTCACGGTTGGGATGGTGTTCTTTGGCTTGCAAGCCTCACCCTTTTTCCTCCAAACATAACGATGGTCAGTATGGCCAAACAGTTCAATTTTTGATACATCAGACCAGAGGAAATTTCTCCACAAATAAGATCTTTGTCCCCATGTGCACTTGCAAACTGTAGTCTGGATTTTTTTTATGGCGGTTTTGGAGCAGTGGCTTCTTCCTTGCTGAGCAGCCATTTGGGTTTTGTTGATGTAGATACTTGTCTACCTCTTTCCTCCAGTATCTTCACAAGGTCCTTTGCTGTTGTTCTGGGATTTATTTTAACTTTTTGCACCAAATTATGTTCAACTCTAGGAGACAGAATGTGTCTCCTTCCTTAGTGCTATGATGGCTGCATGGTCCCATGGTGTTTATGCTTGCATACTATTGTTTGTACAGATGAATATGGTACCTTCAGGTGTTTGGAAATTGCTCCGAAGGATGAACCAGACTTATGACAGACTTTTTCTGAGGTCTTGGCTGATTTCTTTTGATTTTCCCATGATGTCAAGCATAGAGGCACTGAGTTTGAAGGTAGGATTTAAAAGACATCCACAGGTACACCTCAAATTCAGTACAGTACACCTCCTATCAGAAGCTAATTGACTAAATGTCTAAAAGCTTGACATCATTTTCTAGAATTTTACAAGCTGCTTAAAGGCACAGTTAACTTAGTGTATGTAAACTGACCCACTGGAATTGTGATGTAGTCAATTCAAAGGGAAACAATCTGTCTGTGTCATGCAAAAAGTAGATGTCCTAAACGATTTGCCAAAACTGTAGTTTGCTTATATGAAATCTGTGGAGTGGTTAAAAAAATTAGTTTTAATGACTTCAACCTAAGTGTAAGTAAACTTCAGACTTGAACTGTACATTCACCGACCACTTTATTAGGAACATCTGTACACTTACTTATCCATGCGATTATCTAATCAGCCAATTGTGTGGCAGCAGTACAATGCATAAAACCATGCATACGAGTCAGGTGCTTAGTTAATGTTCACATCGACCATCAGAATGGGTAAAAATGTGATCTCAGTGATTTCGACTGTGGTATGGTTGTTGGTGCCAGACGGGCTGGTTTGAGTATTTCTGTAACTGCTGATCTCCTGGGATTGCCTCTAAAAGAGATATCTAGAGTTTATCCTCTAGATAAACTCTAGAGACTATTGTGTGTGAAAATCCCAGGAGATCAACAGTTACAGAAATACTAAAGCCATTAGTCATGGCTAATGCCACTAAAGCAATTAATAATGCCACGGTCGAAATCACTGAGATCATTAATTGAAGCTCCTGACCCGTATCTGCGTGATTTTATGCATTGAACTACTGCCACACGATTGGCTGATTAGATAATCGCATGAACAAGTAGGCGTACAGGTGTACCTTGTAAAGTGGTGGGTGAGTGTATATCTTCAGCTTTAGACTATCAACAGGAAATATAAATGTTAGACTTCAAAACATTCCTTTTACAAATAGAATAGAGAACAAGGAGCACGCAACAGATGGCATGACCCCCACAGAGCCACTCACTGAACATCGAGTCAGTCTGGGATTGCATGAAGAGACAATACTAAATATTGATTTAGCTCTTTTTCATGTTTACTGGACTTTGTATGATGATAATTGATAAATGAAAACTATTTATGGCATTGTTTTTTAATTATTTTACATCCTCACTATTCAACACTTTTCTCAAATTCCTAAAACTTTTACACAGTACTATATAAATATATATATATATATATATATATATATATATATATATATATATATATATATATATATATATATATATATATATTAATGAATCAAACAACAAATATTCAAAATGAGATACCAAAGTTATTTTATTGGTTATTGTTGATGATTTTGTTTAAAGGGTAACAAAGCTTCACCTGTATGGACTGCCCCAAACGTTTCAGCGCAGGGGTCTTTACTGGCGTTATGATGCCAGTGACTGAAGCACTTTTGTCTACTGGCTTGACTCTTTTGTTACAAGGACCCTAAAATGTGGGCAAGAGCAGAGAATAAGGGTTCATATTACAATTGAGTTTCTGTTTCATTAAAATAAGATGTTTAAGCATGGAGCATGAGATATAGATGTTTAAGAATGCATCATATTCACTAAAACTGAGAACATTAACCGAACACAGTTTTCCACAGACACTCTGGTTTTAATTTTCATGCATATCTTCCAACAAAATATCTGAATTCATTCTTACTCTAACTTCCATCCTGATGTTTTGAAGAATACAAAGGTAAACAGGATAGATACAGGATAGAAAAGAGAGGTATTTATGTCTATACCTCAGAATCCTGTATGTGGTCATTGATGGGAAAGTCATCATCTTCCTGGAAGAGATGTGAAATGTAGCACAAAAATTAGCATGAGAGAGCACATAACCACAACCAATGAGATGAGAGATGTATGAAGTAATTTACTCTGCAAAATATGGGTAATCAGTAAAAACAAAACATAGCATTTGTATTTTAAGATAAAGTTAACTGACACATACACTACCAGTGAAATGTTTGGACATGCTTGGACTGAATTCATGTTTCTCATTGGAAGAGACCTCAAAAGTCTAAAGGTATTTTCTTAAGTGCTTCAAATTTGTTTAACAGACAAATGTAAATTGTGTCTATGTATTAATTTCTTCAGAATCCAAATGTATCTTCGATAAAGACTTCTTACAAGTTGCAAAAATACTGTATTCGAGGTGGTACCTCATGAAGTTTGTTGAGAGAATGCCCAGAGTGTGAAGAGCTGTAATCTAGACAAAAGGTGGCAACTTTGAAGAAGCTAAAACATTTTCTAAAATGTGGATAGTAGTAATAATAAAGAATAAGCTCTTCTGTCCAAACTTTTGACTGGTAGAGCACAGAAACCTGACACAAAAAAATCAACATTAGTACGGTTCAACAACAGAAAGTCATAACGAGCCAGTTTCACCCAGAGAGACAAAGCGGATAGCTATGAGAGCGTGTGTGAACATAGTCTTCTTTCCATTCTGATACAGGAAATGAAGTTGTAAAATGTCAGCTTTTTACTCACAGCTGAGCTCAAGTTGCTTCACTCAGTCTCTGATTGCTGTAACCTTTCATCTTGAATCAACAGTTCTATGAATTATGAGTGCTAAAGAGTAGCACTGTAGATGTCTTGTTTAGTTGAAAACAGTGCATTGTTAATGCAGTCATTGGTCTCAATAAGTTTCCATTAGAGAACACAAACAGCTTAAAGAGACAGAGAGCAAAAAACACAGCTAAAAGAAGTGACAGGCAGACCACTTTCACCATGCGAAACCCCTCCAGAAAAGTTTGTGTAACAGCCTAGTACACATTAAGTTAAATAGTCATGATTAAGCTGAGGTTTGTACATTGGAACTTCAACCCTTAAGAAGACTGTGCTAAGCACAGGAAAGACTCGGGACCACCAAGGCATGAAATATTGAGGCTTTTTACATACATGCTAAAAACGGAATATTCGAGTATCCAATCTTCCATGAGACCATTACAGAACTTTTGACATACTGAGATCAGACATGGTTGGATCTTGACATAGATAACTTACGCAGTCCTCCAAGATTCTGGCTGAATTCTCAGCATCACTACTTGGGTCTTGTTTTCTTTTCTTCTGCTCAGAAAACCAACACATAACACATTGGTGTCCCTCAATGGAACAAGGCCTATATGACCTGTCTATCAGAATATGTTGGATAAGATAAAGGACGGAAATTAATCTCACCCCAGCTATTTCTGAAAGGTTAGCACAAGTGACGAGTCTTTCTCGATGTACAGGAGACCTGAGTGAGAACATTAAATAAAGAGGAATTATGACATAAAAAAGATGAATATATGACTTTATTAAGAGACTTATCTGCTGATTTCACAAAAAATTAAAAGAATTCAATCAACACTACATTCATATCTATCTGTGCTGTCATTTTTAAATAGAAATGATTGAATTTATGAGCTTCAATTGCTTGTGAGATTGACACCGTGACGCAGAAAGGTCTGAAATATTTAGTTTGAGCAACTTTTAAAATCTTGTCCAAAAATAAAAATGGCATACCAGGAAAGTGGTGAATCAATCTCCGTCTCTTCAGGCTCCATCTTTGCCTCTCATAACATCTTCAGATGTTATGATAAGGATCACCAGCAAATACAAGAATATTAAATTAAAAATCTGAAAATAAATCTTCGAAACACCTGTCGCAGCTTTTTAGAGAAAAAGAGATCAAGACAAATTTTTTTATGTGCTCTCTCTCTCTAGGAGCCCTCCCCTCTTCCTCTTAAACTTGCATGTCTGAAACCACATCCTGTGATTGAAAAAAAAATGCTTCCTGTTGTTAGGCAGAAGCAAGCAAAACCACGGCTTAAACAGTAGACATCTCTGAAATATAAACGACTCATACTAGTGACTTCTTGTGTAATTATGGCAACCTGAACATAACTCCGTTACTGAAGAGGAAATGGAGTTCTTCAGACCCATTTCTGTAAAAAAAAAAAATACAATAATGTCAAATTGTATGGATCACACCTGGGTTACGCTTCTAATTTTTTGGCTTGTTCAATAGTGTCAAGAAGGCCAGTACTTCTACAAACACCTTTGTTGGCAGAAAATATTACATGAAGTTGCAAAAGTACTTGAAAGATAACCTATAGACATTCTGTGATGTGATGAAAGAAAAACTGATCTGACCTAGTGTTAATTTTGTCACCTATTTTTAATTTAGTCTTAGTCTTGTGCCAAATGTCCTTGTTAGTTTTAGTCATATTTAGTCATTCACATCTTTTTTTGTTAGTCAAGTTTTAGTCGACTAAAAGTCTCGTCATTTTAGTCTAGTTTTAGTCAAAAGAGAATTTAAGGTATCTTAGTCAAGTTTTAGTCGACTAAAAGTCTCGTCATTTTAGTCTAGTTTTAGTCAAAAGAGAATTTAAGGTATCTTAGTCAAGTTTTAGTCGACTAAAAGTCTCGTCATTTTAGTCTAGTTTTAGTCAAAAGAGAATTTAAGGTATCTTAGTCAAGTTTTAGTCAACTAAAAGTCTCATCATTTTAGTCTAGTTTTAGTCAAAAGAAAACTCAATATATCTTAGTCAAGTTTCAAAACATTTTAGTCTTTTTTTAAATAAATTATTTCTGAGATTAATTCTGAGATAACCATTTCAGTCAAATAATGTTTCACACATCTCAAATATTGTTTAAATGTCATAATTACCTGACAAAATACACTTGTTGAATGATTTGTTGAATTCACTTTGTTAAACGTGGCTGGTTTTCTGATTTAAGAGACACATTCACAAATGATGAACTTGTTCTGAAGAGTATTTTATTAAGCAAATAAGTTACATAAAATATATATAACCTGCATAATGTATGTGCCACAACACCATAGCTAACTGGTTAATTTACAGCGTAGATGCCTAAAATCAGCATTAGCTTATGAGACGTTAATTTAAGTTAACTTCCCTGAATGTGTGGGTGGTTAGCCTTTAGATGTCGCTTAAGGTTGGTGGTGTTTTTCCCCGATATTTTTTGTCCGCAGTGCTTCCCGTCAGTTATAATGACACATTCTGACTTTTTGTCAATATTATTGTACCTAAAATGCGGCCAAATATCGAGCCTCTTCCTTCTACCTAGCATGTTGTCGGCGCTCGTCGCGTGTTCGCCACTGTCTATGATTGTTGTGTTCTTGCTCCATGTAGTTTCGTGTTGCAGCCACAGGAGTATGAGACCTGTAACCGTTACTTGAGCAACAGCGCGAACTCATTCGGAATATTTTGAAGGCGTAACAGCAGAATATTCTATCTCATGGTGAAAAAGTAGAGACGATTGTATACGAAAATGAAGAGAGATTTTATCTTAGTTTTTATTTTATGCAAAACATTTTAGTCTCGTCTTTTTTCGTCAACAATAATGCATGTTAATTTAGTCTTAGTCAGCGTTTTTGGACATTGGTGCAGGTCTCGTCATCGTCTCGTCTTAGTCATGGAAAAAAAAGGTCGTTGACGAACATATTTATTCTCGTCTCGTCTGACGAAATTAACACTGATCTGACCTCAGCGCAAACTTAAAACAGCATACATCCAAAATATGAAGCATAGTAGTGGCAGCATTATGCTTTTAGGATTGCATCTAAAGGGGAAAAGGCCAAGCCAAGTACCCTTTGCACAATAAAATTCTGGATGTGCAGTAGTTTGCAAGGGTATTGTAACTCACAAATGCATCCCATCCAAATTGGAGCAGTTTTTTTTCCAATTGTCTAAAATTCTAAATGTCAGTATTCACAATCTCACACTAGCCCAAACTCGGTCCCCGTTAAGCTAGCTCAACACAACTCGCTTTGGCTGATGGTGTCACACATGCAGACTGTTTTGCCGAGATCTCTCTCTTTTCAGTCAGAGGTATGACTTTCCAATTAAAAATGGTGAAGGGGTGACACACAACGACTCACCGGAACTATCTCTCCCTGACAAAATCACAAGAGTTATTTGGGGCGTTTTCATACCTGTAGCTTGTTTCACTGTTCTGAAACAGAGGTTAAAATAGTTACAATGTATCATTTTCTTCATGGTTCGGTTGGCTTTGACAAGGTTATATATTAAAATGCACTAAAACTGTAAAATGTCAGTCAAGGTTATTTTTATCTGTAATTTTTATCTTTTGCTTTATTTCTGCAGAATGACAGTCACTATAGATTTTAATCAGCGTTTGTGATGATATGCTGCAGAGTGTGATAAAGTTCAGATCAGCTTGTCATCTTGTCGGGGATTTTTTCAAACAAAACGTGTCTTTACAGTGCTTGAAGCCATTAACTCAGTGTGACGTGGAGGAGGGCGTGGCCGGGCCAAGAGGGTGCATGCCGACGGCCCGACGCTGAATCAGCGGGAAAGCGAGATAAAGGGGAGCCTGAGAAGCCAGCTCAGGAGAGACACACATGGCCGTGCTACCTGTGCCTGTGTCCTTAAGTTTTATGTTGTTTTAAGTACATTTGTATCATTAAAGTTTATGTTGAATGTTCAGTCAGGTCCCGCCTCCTCCTTGCCCAGCCTTTAACCGTTACCCTCAGCAGGGTGTCCCGACGGTCAAATGAATAACCCCTCCAACTGAGAGGTGCTAATGGGCGCTCTGTCTCCCTGGCCAGTGATCATGTTAATGAAACAAACACCTGAAAATCATTGGAAAAATCAGCTTGTGTAGAACCAGCTTTACTAAACTAATGGGGGTCCTAAATACTCGGGAGAACAAATGCAGATTTATTAGGCCTTATTCATAATACTGCAAAATAATTAACTGCTCAATCAACAAATCTTATTTTTGAGATAGAAATATTCCTACTAAAAAGAATTTCAATATTAAGTGCATTTACTGCCAGCAGTCAGTTGCACAATGATGAGATCATTTTGATTTCAACAGAGCAGATATAACAAATTAGAATAAACATGCCTTTTGCAAGAATTGTTGAATTTTAAAACTTTTTAGATAAATGTATATAATGTAATCCAATAAGTGTTTCTAACAATGTGGGCTAAATAAAATAAAAAAAAAATATATATATTTAACTATTAAAATTCCACCAATTACAACAAATCTTGGTTAATTTCAAGTTTGACTGTAAGGACATGATTGTAAGGCTTCTACAACTGAGATGACTATGCAACTCTGCGAGAACCAAGTCATAAAAACTCACAAGAATTACTGCATTCTATCAGAGGAATAACCCCTCCAAGGACTCTCACAAAGAGTGCATCTCTGTATGCATTCTTTGTAAACATCAAAAGACCTTTGCAATCACAAGTTTCAAAGGTCCACCTTCAAACCCCTAAAATAGTAAACCAAAACCCTGATAACATTCAACATACACATCTGAAATAACAATAGAATCGCTTGGTATTTAATGGGAGATGACAAAGGAATCTGGGTTCTCTGTAGAAAGACGGTTTTAATATATGGAATCTGTAAGCCAGATCTCCCATGCTATGCCACTGCATGTTATTTTGTCTGGTAGGTCTTTTGATTTTTATTTTTAGGAATGTTTATTTATTCTGATCACATGTGAATTTGTCTTTGATTTTTGTAACTTACGTTTTTAATCCTATCTGGTAAATAAATAGTTTTTATTTGATTTATTCTGTATTCCTCAAATCATTTATATCATTACTCAAGCTTTAATATAGGAGTAAGCCATTTAAAGAATTTCAGTTTGAATTTCATTAGAACGGAAATAGACTGGAGCTTTAACATAGGAGAAACTGCCCTGGATATAGCTGAGCAGGAACAAGCCAGTTAGAATATTGGAGCTTTAAATAGAGTAAACCACTCAGGAGAACCAGGTAGGGCAGCCACCTAGGGGAGTAGAGGAGGAGAAAAGTCATTTAAAGACTCTGTTTGAATTACAGATCAAAAGGACAATAAATAGATGAGGATTCAGAGTAATCAATAACCTAAAAATGTTATATTAAATGATCAGAAAGTAATTAGAGCTTTAATCTAAATTAAGAGTTAAACTTAAAATTGGAGACAGATTAATATAAAATTGGAGTCTGATTAAATTAATAATGGAATGAATTTGTAAAGTGCAAATTAATAACTGTTTTGGTTCAGCTCTCAGAAAAGACAGAACAACGCAGAGACCTTCGAAGGGTAATCTATTCTATTCTATTCAAAGGGTTCCAATCCGGACCGATAGGTTTTTGAGTGTGTCTTTCGCCTTTTTCACTTTTACATGATGAAAGTCATATTTCAGGTCAGTGAGACTAATGCAGTATCCGCTCTGACTAATGTGTATTTTGAATTCATCATTTATACATGAACCACACTAAATTGGTTGCGCTGTGTTCTGCGCTATAGATTCAAAAGAACCAGCTCATAAAAGAGTCATTTGTTAGGGAGTCAGACAGAACCTGACATGTTTGTTTCACATTGTAGATTCAGTAGCAGGGCAGCACTGAAAAGTGTTGTAGAAAACAAGAAAATGCAAGTTCATGAACCGTTAACAGAACTGAAAGTCATGAAAATCATACAATTATTATTTTATTTAATGGAACCATGTCTAAGAAAGAACTGGTCCTCGGTTCCCAACCCTAATAATATAATTAAGTTTAAGAGGCTGAACAGTTTTTAAAAGTGACCACAGCAACAAGGCAATGGTCTTAATTGAAAATGTATGGTTCACTCCAATAACAAAAAAAAAAAAAAAACCTTAAAAACATATTCTTATCCCCAGTGAAATATTCTTGACGTTCAGTTTGATTAGCTGCAGATTATTTCTATTAAAACTTTAGACACATTGAAAAAGAACAAGTCACAAAGAAAAGACAAAAGCAAGAAAACTTTTTCAACTTTATTCACTAACACACTAAGTGCTCCCATTACAGATTAAAATTACCTTTTTACTGTAATGTTTTTTTTTTGTTAATGTTTTTTGAGTTTAACACAGTAGAAAGAATACAGGGTTTATGTTCTACAAGGTGTACACCAGAAGTCTGCCAGAAATAAAAATAAAAAAAGGAAAAAAAAAAAAAGTTATGTGCAAGTTCCTGAACCCCAACCCTTATTGAAGCCAGATTGGCAAAGGGATATTCCCACTGGGCCTATGGGAGAGCAGGAGTTTTATCAGTGGACCAACTCTCATTGGCACCTTGGCCAATAAGAGCACTACATCAGCATTTAAAGTGACAAGCCAAGGCAGTGAATTGAAAATAAAATGAGCAATTAACAGTTTTTTATTATTATTATTATTTCCCTCCAGTTTTTTGCATTAAAAATGTTCCAATTATTATTCCAATCAACATGTTCAGAGATAAATCTCAATGGTTCCCACAAATATATAATGAGGGCAGGAACAGAGCAGAGTAAAAAAAAAAAAAAGTATACAGTGATGGGCAGTATACAGAAATTCATCCACTGACGCTTTGTGTTAGAACAATCAGCTTCAATAAGTTACAGCCAAATAGATCACATGCACCCCATCAACATGTATTGTCCATTTCTGAAGTTAACCAGCTTTTTCAAGATAGAATTAAAGTTTGAATCATACCCTGAAATGCTCAGCCAATAGGGAAGAGGGTTGTTTGAGATCTAGGTTAAGGATAATACTTAATCATCCAATAACTGGTTTAAAAAATAATTACTCCCATTCCTGTTGATTTCTCTTTGGGCGCTCCAAGCATACTGATACTCTCCATTTAATGCCACATCCCCAGTGGGTCCCCTCTCCCTCCACCAACCTGTCCCTCTCCACCCCATGAACCCTCTCAGCGGATGGTGTATCTGACATAGGGCACCTCTACATCCTCTTCTGTGTCATCGTTGCAGCAGAGCTCAAAAACTAGTGCTTTAACATGTTTCCCCAGTTTCTTCTTGGACACCTTGGTCACAATCTCAGTCATCCTATGAAAAGAAACAAAGAACAAATGTCAGTATAAAAAAAAACATTTAAATGTAGACCTCATTAATTTCATATACCTCAATTGTACTTAACATCTGATTAGCAATCATTTAGTCTCCAAAAAGGAAAAACATATGGACTTACGGCAGGTCCAGCCTTTCTTTAAGCTTGGCCGCAGGCATGAAGAAAGAGTAGAGCATGGAAACTCCCTGAGAGAGCATAGTTATCTCTAGTTTGTGTTCATTCTGAGGAAGAGAATGGAACATTTGAGTATGCAAAGTCAAAGATTATATGACCCAACTCAATAGTACAACAATAGATGCTGATTTTGCATTATTATTATTATTGAGATTTGATATACAGTGCATTCAGAAAGTATTCAGATCTCTTCACATTTTGGTATGCTGCTGCCTTATGCTAAAATGCTTTATATTTTTCACATCAATCTACTCTCCATACCCCATAATGACGAAGCAAAAACCAGATTATTGATAACTTTGCAAATTTATTACAAAGAAAAAACTGAAATATCACACTGACATAAATATTAAGACCCATAACTCAGTACTTAGTTGAAGCACCTTTGGCAGTGATTAAACCCTAAAGTCGTTTTTCGATTGATGCGACAAGCTTTGCACACATGGATTTGCAGATTTTCTGCCATTCTTCTCTGCAGATCGTCTCAAGCTCTGTCAGGTTGGAGGAGGAATTTCAGTGGACAGACATTTTCAGGTCTCTCCAGAGATGTTCGACTGCGTTCAAGTCCGGGCTCTGACTAGGCCACTCAAGGAAAATTCACAGAGTTGTCCCTAAGCCACTCTTGCATTGTCTTGGCTGTGTGCTTAACGTTACTTGTCCTGTTGAAAGGTGAACCTTCAGTCCAGTCTGAGGTCTTGAGCACTCTAGACCAGGTTTTCATTAAGGATATCTCTGTATTTTGCTGCTTTCAGCTTACCTTCAACCATGACCAGTCCCCACCGCTGAAAAACACCCCCCACAGCATGATGCTACCACCACCATGCTTCGCTGGGATGATATTGTGCAGGTGATGAGCGGTGCCTGGTTTCCTCCAGACATGACGCTTGGAATTAAGGCCAAACAGTTCAATCTTTGTTTCATCAGACCAGAGAATCTCGTTTCTCACAGTTTGAGAGTGCTTTAGGTGCTTTTTTATAAATTCTTGCACTGAGGAGAAGCTTCTGTCTGACCACTTTGCCATAAGGAGTGTTGCAGTGATAGTTGTGCTTCTGCAAGTTACTCCCATATCCACACATGATCTCTGGAGTGCAACCAGAGTGTATCAAGGCCATTCTCCCCCGATTGCTCAGTTTGGCCAGACGGCCTGCTCTTGGGAACCTTCAATGCAGCCAAAAACTATGTAGCCTTTCCCCAGGTTTGTGCCTCAGCACAATCCTGTCTAAGCTCTGCATGCAGTTCCTTTGACCTCATGGCTTGGTTTTTGCTCTGATATGCATTTTCAGCTGTGAGACCTTATATAGACAGATGCGCGTCTTTCCAATCAATTGAATACGCCACAGGTGGACTCCAAAGTGTAGAAACATCTCAAAGATGATCCAAAGTAATGTGATGCACCCGAGCTAAATTTCAAGTATCATAGGCAAAGGGGCTGAATATTCCTAATATTTATGATAAAAACTGATATCAGTTTTTTCTTTTTAATAAATTGCAAAGTTATCAAAAATATTTTTTTTGCTTTGTTATTATGGAGTATGGAGTGTAGATTGATGTGAAAAATAAAATAAAAAAACAATTGAAAGCATTTTAGCATGAGCCTGCAACATGAAAATGGGAAAAAAAAATGAAGGGACATTGTAATAAAAACATAAGAAATGTACAAATATTTATCTTCTGACATATTTATTAAAGCCATGATGGTAAAAATAACCATTTGTCATTTTTGTGTTGGGGCCAGCTATAATTTTGGCAGGGCCAGTAAAAGTCAGATGCACTGGCACAACCGGGTCAATAGAAAAAATTCTTAGTGTTGAGCCCTGTATTGATATTTGCCTTTTTATCATTAGAAAAGACAAAAGTTACAGGGAACTGTTGAGGAGAAAGAGAGGGAGAATAAAACTGGCTAGCGCTTTAACATCGAACTCAAATATGTATGTGATATGCGGATCATTTAAAAATGATACTGTGTTGCAGTCTATTGCCTATTATTGTATTAACAAGATGGCAAGTAAAATCAAAATTAACCGTGACTGGTCGATTACAAGTCTCAGTCACTTCATATGCAAGCAGGTGATTTTCAGCGCCCTCAAGAAACAAATTGGACAAATGGGAAACATTTATTGGCCGATTTATCAGGACAACCACTAGCAAACACACCATTTTTCATAATCAACTAGTCATTGCATTTTCTGAGCTATTAGGGCACGGGTATACTTAATCTGAAATCGTAGATTGAATGGGTGTGACTTTTCAAACCAAAACTTTTCAGATTACGTTGTTGAAAAATTATTTCGAGGGCTCTAGTTGACTGCTGTGGCTTCAAGCCATCAACAGAGCTGACTGCACTGAGATCATTTCAACTCACAACTTTGTGGCAAAAATTTATAGCGAACATGATTACATGTTTGTTATTAACTTATTTCATTAGTCATTGTATCACTAAGAATATGTTTGCATTTATGATGGTTTTGTGTCATACTTTTGTTTAATCATCTAATCTATGAAATCTAACAACAGTCAGTGGGCTTTCTGTCATCACTTACTGCGCATGCACTGACATTTCTGTAACAAGAAGATTGGTATATAGACCTTATTCACAGTAGCGCCATGTTTGATTTCAATGGGATAGGAAATTAAGCTGTAAGGGATCTCTTCAATGGCATGCACAATATAAAGATGTAAAAAGCTACTAGTTCCCATCTGATTTTCCACAACTCATGTTGTCTGGAGTTTTTTTGTACTGAGTGTCCTTGAAAACATATTTTTCCAATGTTTTGTCAGCAGAATAATTCAATAAACACGTTATACTGCATTACTGATCATAGAAGAGTCTGTACATCCATCCCTCTAAGCCTTGTTGTTATTGTCATTAAAAATTTGATTTTCAAAGATACTGCTGCTTTGAATAAGGTCTAGCATGTGCTGAATCACATTTATATATTTTTTCATTTAAAAATTACATTTCTGTCATCACTGCTCACCCTTAAGTCTGTATGATTTTTTCTCTGCTATGGAACAAAAAAAGATGTTAAGCAAAACGTTTAATCTCAGTCAACATTCACTGTCACTGCATCTCGTTTTTCATTCAAGTGATTAGTGACTGAAACTGATGACAATTTTCATTTTTGTGTTAAATCTCAAGGAAAAGTCAAAACTTGTCAGTTACCTTAAAAATGGTCATTTAAAGTTGACAATATGTATTAAATATGTTAACAGATTAAATTATGGGGGGGGCCCCCCCATAAAAAGGAAGGTTATTTCTCCTCTTAAGCATAAGAAATATGATAGTGTTTCTTCAAGAAATGCATCTTTCTCCAGAGAAAGCTGGAAAATTTGGAAAGGTATGGGGTGGGCATTTTTTTATATGCTGGATCGAGTAAGAGCATGGGAGTCATTACGCTGATAAGTAAACAACTCCAATTCAAATGTCTCAAACAAAGATAAATTTGGAAGAGTCATTATTGTTTTAGCTGAAATTCAGGGGCAAAGTCTTATTATGGCTAATATTTACACACATAACATTGATGAGCAGGGCTTTTTTATAGATGTTGCAAG
The DNA here is from genome assembly GCA_032164185.1 of Moxostoma hubbsi. Lineage (NCBI taxonomy): Eukaryota > Metazoa > Chordata > Actinopteri > Cypriniformes > Catostomidae > Moxostoma > Moxostoma hubbsi. The sequence continues at coordinate 19,748,677 of JAVLUX010000020.1, read as the reverse complement.
CTGCTAGCACCCCTCATGATAATATTGGGAAGATTCTATATCTTTTGATGGACTCCGTTCTTGTTTATAGTGAAACAAATGTGTGCAAGCCCCCCAAGAGCAACACTGATGATTCACAGGATGTGAACCCATCTGGTAGGGACTATACAATAATCCATCAGTCCATAAGATTTACTCTAGAATATATATCTGTTGTTGATTGCTCAATTGGAAACATTTCAGTCTCAGATCACACCCCGGTGTTTTGCCACATATGAAAAGTAAATTCGAGCATATGGCAAAACCCAAAATTCAGTGACCTATATGTGAGTGGACTTTGAGGTCCTTTGAAATTATGGTTCAACATTTTGGGATTCTCAGGTCTCAATTCTTTAAGTATTTGCTGTACTATTTTTGGGATTAGCATACGCCCCCCCCCCCCCCAATTTCAAGCAGATGAAATATTTCAGCACTGAGCATAACTAGAAAAACAATTTCATTATCTCAAACACTTCAGCAATGAGCATAAAACAACACTGTTACCTTAAAATAGTCCAAGAACTGTCGGAGTGTCATTTCCTCTCCATTTGGCTGAATGCCCTTTACCTCAAAACGGTCCCAAAGCGTCCATTCGTTGTCGTAGTACTGTGAAAGAAGGCAAGTGTTAAGGTATTTCAGTCATTCAAAAGATGCCAACACCACAGCAGTGACTATCATGGAGGATGCTGCTATGTACCTTTTGCTTGGGGACAGCAATAGGCTCAGAGAAGGCAAAGAAAGGTAGAGCAAGGTTCATGAAGCCGTTCTTGTATGACTCAAGCTTCTTGTGCCCCTGAACAATCTTCAGCAGCTCCAGACAAACCAAACCTACGACAGCAGCTGTCGTTGTGGCAATGGCAGGAATGATTTTTCCAGCAATGAGTTTGCTCTGAAATGATAGAGGTGAAGATCAGCAATGGTGGGATTTTACTCTCAGATGGTTGAGAAACATTTCTTCAATGCTCTTTCTTACCTTGTGTCTATCTGCAGGAGAAATGTCATAATTCTCTGCTCTCAGATTAGAAGCTGCTACAATGAAGTCCATATGGAAGTTTGTGTCATCATCCTGAGGAAGAGAATTGAAGTGTCTTTAACCTACTTTCTATTCACTATTAACACTGTTTTGCTATCGACAAGTGAAAATGTGTAAAATATTTTGTGAAATTTGCAGCCTTCTGCCTGTTTTCATTCAAATGGCCTTTTATCTATAAAAATGGTGTGCATGATGTCATGCTAAAAACACTGTCGTTTATTGCAAAAGAAATCTGCCCTTAAAAGGGACCTATTATGCAAAATTCACTTTTACATGGGGTTTGTACATAAATGTGAGTCAGCAATGTGTACACAAGCACCCTACAATGTTAAAAGTCCACCCACTCTTTCTTATATTTCTATTAATCAAAAAAAGTGTTTCAAAATTACTGGTTTTCGTTTCTGCTCTAAAGTGACATCACATCAGAGCAGGCCTTGCCAACGACTGGTGAAGAACTCCGCCCTCTTCCCCCGAGTGATCTACACACAGTCCGGCATTTTTTTACCTGGCTGAACTCTGGTATTTATGCATTGGTTCTGATTTGTTGTTGCTGTAGTGTCCCAAGCACAAGCTGTAAAGGCACAGCCCTCTTCCAGAAAGGGGGCGGGGAGCAGCAGCTCATTTGCATTTAAAGAGAGACACACAAAATCAGCGTGTTTTTGATTCCACCCAAAAAGAGGCATTTATAACATGGTATAATAAATTATCCATTGGGTATTTTGAGATGAAACTTGACAGACACATTCTGGAGCTAATAGGTATCCTTTACGCTGTATCCATACAGAAATGTGTGTATATCACTAATTGTGTACCTTTCACCTCCCAGATGACCCTAATTCCCCCCCCACCCCACCCCCAAGTTTGGTAAAATGGGGAGAGTATTGAGACAATTCATTAAAATTAGCCAGCTTACTGTCATTTTAATATCACAAATAAATGCAATCAGAAGAGGAATTGCAAACAAAAGGGAGCTGTTGCCCTTCTGATAGGACTGTAATATTGGTCCTGATGTTGCGCCTATCGCAGGTTGCCACCGGTTCCAACCCGAAAGTGAATAGTCATGAGTCTGTTCAAGCTGCAACATGCACCAAGTAGTGGAGGAATCATTCAGTTTTAGTATAAGGACCATCCATCGAGGAGTATATGCTGTGTGCACAGCTATTAAAGAAACACCGATGCGGTGTAATATCAGGGTTTACATATAATACATTCCTGATATTCAATAGGCTATTTCATCTAATCTAAAGCATCGCCATCACAACTGCATTATGTCCCGCATATTTGTCCAGAAACTTAACGCCTAACTGAACTTGATTGTCATCTAAAATTAATTTTAGTGTATATTTATATTTTCTGAAGAAGCTCAGCAAATGCGATCCAAGGAGAAGAGGTTTAAAATATTTTAAAGTTAGTAAATATAGCATTATGAAAGTGAAATCAGCATTGGACAAATAGTTCTAATAGTTTATGGTCAAAAAAGTGTAGAACATTCTGAGAATTTCATTCAACTGACTTTTTTTTGTCTACAGAACAGGGTAAAGCAAATTTAAGTTTGTGTAAAGAAAAGGCAAGAATCTAGGCCTAACAATATTATTTTTTCATTTGGTAATTTATTTAATACAGAGAATTTTGCCGGCATTTTTCTAAAGTAAGCTAAACAATAATTTTATAGAATTGGGCTGTTAGTGTTCCAAAAAAGCACACTTAAGCTTTTCTCCTGATGTTGTGTATTTATTTTAAAATTAAAACATCTTTGTGCACAGAAATTATGTTTTTTGTATTATTCTTAATTCCATGACTTCCATCTATTATTTTGAATGGTGTGGAAAAGAAACTTTAATAAATAAAATGACGGCTACCTTTGCTTATATGGTCATTCATTTTGTGCGTTTTCATCAGCTATATCTGTAAACTTTTTGATGTGCTACACATTTTGTATCAAAAAAACCATTGGATGGAAACTTAGTTATTATAACTGAGTTCAAGAAATTGGCCAGGAAATTGGGACATAGTCATACCTTTTCAAATTCTATGGGACAAAGTTTGAACTGAGAAGATGCTTCTGAAGAAGGCAACAGTTTCTTGAGTTCTTCAAGCCTGGAGTCATCTAAAAATAGAGCAAATTGACATTAAGTTGCATATAGAAAAATACATCAATTATTGAATGAGCAATGCAAGAGAGGAAAAAATAAACAAAACTTGAATTGGCATTACTTTCAAGTTTAAAACCACTCTGCACTATTGCAAAAACAAGAGACTAACTCTGCAAAAGGTTCAAATACATTTCAAATGCTTCCATCTAAAGTTCTGCACTGTCTCTGCTCTTACCGACTGATGCATGGGCACTCTGCAGCTCCTGATCAGACACGTGGATTTTGACACCTGACTTGGGAGTAAACTCAGGCACTTTAATACTTTGCAACAGCTTGGCCAGAGCTGTGCGGTCTGTGGAGCCCTGCAGGCCATATGACTGGGCGCATAAGTTAGCAGCTGCCAAAACATAGTCCATGTGAAGATCCTGTCGCGTGAACAATGAAAAAGCAAAGTCTTTATTTTGGCCACAAAGAAACATTTTAATAGAGTCTGTTTAATTTGACTCTTTTACAATGAATACTCACATTGTTAGTGCTGAATTCTAATGGATGAGGACATCTTTTTGGACCTGACCAGAACTGAGCCCCAGAGCTTGTAAGCTAGGTAGAAAGAGAACAACCCAATCAAAAGGCAAGCCCCAATAAAAATGATACTTGTCAGAATAGCAGATCAGGTTCTATTATATTCTAAACAAATTATAAGTAAATGAAATTTCTGTCATCATTTACTGCATGCTGTTCTAAACCTAAACCTATATGACTGGGTTTGGTGGAACACAGTGAGATGTTTAGTCACAGTATCCATCCACTTTCACATTATCTTTTTCCATACAATAAAAGGTAGGTGTGAATGAGGCTAACTGCTTAACTTTCCTTTTTTGTTCCATGGAAGAAAGAACAAGAGGGGAAGTAAATTACCACTTTTGGGGTGAACTATCCTTTTATTTTGATTTTAAGGAAAAATTGTCCACAGAGAGCTGATGTAATGATCAGTTCCACACAGGCCTCACCTGGTCTGGGGGGAAGTTGTGTAGTAGCTGACGGATGTTGTTGTTATATTGGCATTGCCAGTGGTTGCGGGCCCAAGCAACACAGTCCTCCCAGCTGTGAGGAAAATCGGTCACCAGGCTCTTGTATACTGCCTCAAGCACCTCCAAAGGCTGAGCTCCAGGCAGCTTCAGAGTGCGCTCCATGAACTTTGGGTCTCTAGCAAGGGATGAGATCAGAGTCAGTTTTGCATTTAAAATTGGGCCTTGTGATTTCCATGTTGCAGAAAACATGGACAGAATAATGGAATTCAGTCATGAAAACAGAATTAAATAAAGAATGCGGAATGTCGTGGAAAGGGACAAATTTGGGATCTAATTAATACATAAATGCACAATTAATCAAACAAAAATTGAGATTTGTACTAGTGCGATGATTAAACCACTAAAGGCAAAGATTTTAATTAAACAAATACACTTTATGGTCATTATCATGGCTATAAGGTTGAGCTAGGTGCTTCAAAAGTAAGTGAATGTGAGCTGCTTATACACTAACCACATCAACAGCAAGATTTTATTTTCTGCTATCAATGATACTGTGATGCTCTACTGTTCAGCACTGTATTTGATCAAAACGTCAAATGTTGTTTTGGATTGTCTGAGGATCCGTACAGAAGCTCATTATTTAATAATGCAATGATATTTTGAAAAGTAATTATTCTGTTTTCATTGGATTATATTTCATAAATTAATTTGATTAGACAATTTTTAATGGTAAAATGTAATACAAATTTTAAACACGAAATGCAGAGAAAATAAAACTGAACACACGGAATTTGGGAAAAATTTAATGGAATTCATAGGGCCCTAATGTTGTGGCAAATCCTGGGGGTGGTTTAGAGGTGACAGGAACTTACGTTAGATACTGCAAGGCATTTTCAGCTGGCTGTTTGAAGAGTCCCTCAAACTCATCACGAGCCCACTGTGAAAGAGATGGTAGGAAAAACATTAAAACTACAAGTGGACATCAGTAGGCCAGAGGGACGTAGAGGTCTTCACGGGTCCAAAAATTCGTGCCCAACCCAAAGATACCATGAAATGTACTATCCAGACCTGATCCAGTCTATTATTTGAAAGTTTGGACCAGTACCGCACAGAACCAAGAAATGCCAGACCTGGCCGGACCGGTCTATTATTTGAAAGCTGGGACCCGGGGGACACAGACCCATTCCACAGCTGATTGCTATTAACAATTTTAATTTACAAGTTGTGAAGACAAACCTTTGTGTCCTAATGTAACATTACTAGCCTTCTCCCATGTACCAGGCCGTGACACATATAATCCCATCCTCCTTGCCTAGAAAGTTGGTAAAATTCATTCAGGTTTTCTGTGATTCCTCTGTTGCTGATTGAAACAGCATATCTAATACACTCATTATTTCAGGTTCAAAAGTCCACATGCTGTCATGGTGATGGATGACAGACACGACTTGTTTAGAATCAGCTTTGCATTTTTTGTGTATTTCGCATAACTTCGACTTTGCCCTTCTGAAATGTAATGACGATTGCTTGTTCACTGCCATGGCTGCTAACGTTAGCATTGCTAATTTGCTATTGTGTGCCTTAACTCTCGGATCGACTCTGGTATCACACAATGTTAAACAGACCCAGGACCCACAGCAATAGAATGGGACCCGACCTGGACCCGGCTGACCGTATAAAAAAGGGGATCCAAACCCATGTAGGATGTGCTCTGTAAAATTGTGTAAAAGGTAAAGTTCTCTAAAGTTTTGAATTCTGACATTAACTCATCCTCACGTCATTCCAAACCCATATGACTTTCTTCCAAGGATCACGAAAGGAGATGTTAGGCAGAATGTTAGCCTCAGTCACTTTCACTTTAATAACATTATTTTTCAATATAATACAAGTAAATGGTGATTAAGGCTAACATTCTGCCTAAAATTTCATACAGGTTTAGAATTATATGAGGGTGAGTAAATGAGAATTTTAATTTAGGGTAAACTATCCTTTTAAGGTTGTTACCTGGAGGGTGTGTTCAATGGCGTTTGGAAAGTTTTTGAGTGTGCAGATTGGAATAGACTTCTCTGGTGGATCCTGGCTGGAGCTGTATGACTCTGTGATGAAAGGGATAACCACCTGCACATTCCCCTTGGTGCCTAGCGTACCAGACTCCAACAATGGCTTACGGTAGTACACACACCTCCGGTCCATATACATGCCTGGAAAAGTATGCCATGTCAGTCTTTCATTTCACACAAGCAGCTATTTGACCAATACCATGACCCCTTCCTTTTGAAAAGTCATACAACTACACAAGAAATTAAATTGTGTAAAACATGCATGCATGCAGTTTTAATGGAAGTACCTTCCATTAAATGTAACTAAATATCAGACCAAAACCATTAAGAAAAAGACTTCTCTTCTCATTTAGAATACACTATAAATCAACACTTTTTATAGAGGAAGCTATATAGATGAAGTATAGATCTCTGTGGAACACGAAATTGCGTTTCCCAATCTGTAGGCATTTTCAAACCGGGATGGATGTTTCTAAACTATCCAATGAAAGTAGGGATTCTCAATGTAGTAGGCAAATCGTTTAAAGCAGTTGAAATACGCACATTCCAGACTGAAAACGCCCACTGATTGGGAAAAGCCCATTTATGTTCAGCAGAGACTTAAGTCTCATATAGACAGATGTTGGTATACCCACTGAGCCAGTGCTGCTCTTGTCCGATGGGTGCAATATTAATTTGTAACATTCATCGTTCTTTAACAAGTGCAGTGCTACATTCATGCTGCTTGACTAAATATTTCAAATGGTAATGTTCTCAAAGAATCGTACTTACGGGCATCTACATTATCAAGAGCATTTGTCACTCCATCTAGCGTCTCAAAGAAGTCATCATCATAGACTTTCTCTGTGTCAGGCCCTACACGGTTCTGATGGCCTGTGATGCGGATGGATGGGTTCATCTGCTTCACAGCTGCAGCGGCAGTCTCACTCTTCATCTTCTGCTCAAAGAGGGACCACAAACATCAGACTGAGACATACTAATAATTAAAGGGATAGTTCACACAAAAATGATAACATCTGCTTTTGTGTTCCATAGTGGAAAAAAAAAATTATTTGGCAAAAGACATTTTGGAACAACATAAGGGTGAGTCAACAATAACAGAACATTTATTTTGGTGTACACTATCCCTGTTGTTCCGAGAGAACATCCATGTTTCACAATGACATTGCAACAAAACCCTGCTATGTCCTAACAACCGTAAATTGGCTAAAATTACAGTGGGATCAAATCAGACCTTGAATTTAAAATTTGCTTTATATTTGAGATAAAAAGATGGCAATAATAATCAAAAATAATTTATCTCTCCAGAAAACCAAATGTTCCTCCTATTTCTAGGAATGCACAGATATGGAGTTTCTGTTATCGATAATTCAAAGCTCTGTGGCCGATATCAATAACATATAAATAAAATAAAAAAAGGTTTACATTTTTAATCCTTTAACATTGAACTGCTAGCTAATTCATTACAAGTTTCTCAATTGAAAAAATGTCATTTAAAATCTTGGAATTTGGATTTGCTGCTATTCAAGGTTTAGCAAATGTATGTACCAATATTACAGATGAATATTGATTTGAATGAGAAATAAATGAAAATACACTTGCATTAATTGTATGGTGCCCATTTATATGAGTGTTAACGGTAATCCTGATGACTTGCTAACAGAGAATGAACTTCAACAATCATAATAGGAATTGGTAACATCATACAGACTGATTAATCATAACGTTAGAAATGTCTCAGCGTCAAATACAAGCGCATTCACTTCACTAACAAGCTTGTTTTAATCACAAAGCTGTGTGATGTGCAATTTCCCACATTCTGTTTTTGTTTCATTAAGTAATATGTGAAAATGATTGCCCCCAAGTAAAATATAATCAAGTTCTCACATTTTCATTTATTGCTTCATGAAACAAACAGAATATGGGAAATTGCATCCCATTACTTACAGCAGATGATCTCAAATTAAAACCAGACCCAAAACAACGTAAAGTGCAGAGATGTTGAAATAACCCACGCGGAGCAACATTAGCTTGGCACTCACTCACACAGGCACATAGTGTGCATGTGCGCACTGCACTGTAGCTTGGGGCTGCCTGAGTCTCTGCCTAAATTTAAAACACAGCAGGCAGTCACAGATTCTCAGCCACAAGAAAATAAACAAAAAATTATCTGCAAAAATATTGGCGGTAATTCCATTACCAGCACAATAATTTAGATTTCCCGGATATCGGCCATTTATATATCAGCCGCCAATATATCATGCATCCCTACCTATTTCTTTAGTCTAAAATTGTGTCAAGCGCTCTCACCGTGACATCCCAGGGCCTGAAGAGAAACTGTCGATTGAGGTTTGACTTTTCTATGGTGTCCATGTCAGTGACTATGACTTCCCCATCACCGCTGGCCAGGCCCATCATGGCAAAATTTTTCAGGAGCTCACAGCC